>CM012439.1:14243783-15443783 GCA_003999625.1 Oryzias javanicus | reverse complement strand
AAAAGAAAGGTCACAAGATTTCCACAGCCAGGGCCGGTAATTCTGAACAAAATTTGATGCCAATCTTTCCCATTCAAAATGACATCTTGCTGAAATGTCAAAATGCTGGTGGTGTTACAGAAAAAGCCACAGGATCATCAAGAAGACTTACTTTGAACGTGCAATGTTATCTGGAAACAATGAATGTCTCGACAAAATATCATGTCCATCCATCTAGCTCACAGTTCCTGACTTGAAAGTTTCAGCATTCAATTTAGGAGAACTATAAATCAGGTGTATATGAAATACATCAATTCAGAGGACACTACAGCATAATCGTGTCCCCCAAAAACTCACGGCAGGGATTTTTGAATCTTTTCCTAGAGGAGCTACACAAAAGCACATGTCGTGTGTGTGTGATATGGTACACACACAGACTGTGCGAGAAGAAGAATAAACAAATGTGGCTTTTTTGTGAAGACAAGACAGAGCTCATTAGCTGCAAGTCCAAAACAAAAGAAAATTCAGAGCCTAATGAGACAGTAGGTCCACCTAGAATTCATTGTGTGATAATTAGCACATGACTCATTTGTATTTAAGCACTAATCACATTACCAATGCTATTTTTTAACCCCCAAGCCCCAACAGTTTTCAATCCAGACCCCACTGAAACATTATGGAGGGCAAGCATCAATCACAAAAAAATAAATCCATCCCGTCTGATTTTAAACAGCATGGATACATATTTCCTCACAGGTTAAAAAAAAACAAACAAAAAATCGCAAGAGGTTGTTTAAGAAGTGTATTTAGACTGGATACATTTTATTTGCTTGGAAGGAAACAAAGTTTTTTCCCCCAAATATTCCACAACAAATTTAGAGTCCGAATGCACATAACTGAACCCTGGCCCGGACCTGTAACTGCTCCTCTGACGTGGTCACTGTTTTACAATCGGACTGAACTCCAGTTTGAGTCTTTCTCAGTCTAAATAGGCTCCATGGTTGAAGCGGAACAACAGGACTCAAACTGCGTCCGTAGCTGGGCATTACAGCATGTAAAAAAACACAAACATGCTAAATTTGTCAGCGAAATATAAGGTTTGAATAAGTTGACTATTCCAACAAAGGATTGTAAAGCATAACATTCTCTCGCTGATTTGCCTCGCTCTTGTAATTCCTGCCCAATGACTGAACAGATCGTTAGTCTCGTGCTTTTGCTCAAAAGCTTTAAATCCAGAAGGTGATTCAAAACAAAAATGTAAGGTTTAAAAGGCAGTCTGAAAATAAAGCAAGCGCGATGTTTAGGAATCGTTTCATATTTTTCACTCTTGAAAACAAAAATTGCCTTTAGGCTTGTACTTCAGCTATCTAAAAACTTGTTTCCCCATGTCCCCTGATTGAAAACCCAGACCTGCATAGGAGTTTCTGTTCGCTCCTTTTTTTTGAAATATATTAAATAAAATGTGTTTGTGTAAAAAGGGCATGGCTAAGCTCAGGCAGATGAATGAAAAAAGTCCAGCCTATTTGGGCAACTGTGATAGAGAATGAACGAGTACTGTGTTGATAAATGTGTGTCAAAGTCTGCAAACAGCGCACCTTTAACCCCCCAAAGCAACAATAGAGACACAAAAAATACAAAAAGGAAATACACAGAAAAATCTCAGAGAGACACAACCTTACAGGGAAACTAAAGGAGAGATGGATGACTGTCTTTGAGTGAAATGTGTCACAATGTGACTCAAAATCAGAGATTTTAGTTTAAGTCTCTTGCAAATGTGCCTGTAGGAGCACTGTTGATAACCTGCAGATAAGAGACAAAGGAAAAGACTCCCCTCGTTTAAAAAAAAAAACTAATATGGCCCAAATGTTAATTAAATTATTAATTTTATTACATTTTGCGTGTATGTACTGCATTGATTTTTTTGCTTTAGTTGGATATTGCTTTTTGAAATTTTTCCTCTTATTTTAATTTAAGCAGTACTTTAAATTAGACCGAGTCTGAAAAGTACCATGTAAATTTAACTGAGAAGAGTGGGGATTTATATCGATTGGTACAGTCAATACACAGAATGGATTTTTCATTTTTATTGAATGTTTAAAGCAAATGTGCTCTGACTTGAGAGAAGAGCACAGCAGGTCTTATTTAATTTCAAATCTCCACAGCTCAACCACTTTGAATAAATATATATGCAATGTTTTTCCATTTATTCCCAATGAAGTTTGAGTTGCCTGAAAGAAAGAAAAAAAAAGTCCTTAACTTTTCCCCAGTCCCAGATGGAAATCATCGGTTTGTGTACAGGATGGTAGAATACTACTGGAAAATGGAAACAGGAAACACAAACATCACTAAAGAATAACAAAGGTTCTAGAGATATAAAATGAATATTTAATGAGGAAAACTGTGTGAATTCTGTTTCACAGTGTGTCCTTTTTAATACTTAATGCTGATCCAGATGCTGCTGTTCTTAAGTGAGATGAAACATCGAGCAACACGACTATGCTAATGAGAAGACAAGGCCCACAACCATGTATGCGTGCAAGTTTATAAACCGGCGCAGAGCAACTCTATCAGCTGGATATGACAGAACAGCCCAATTCCCCACACTGCTCCAACAACTGCGACAGGGCTGGAAAAAACTGAATAAACAACCACTCAAAAATAAAAAAAAATGATTTGAGTTAATTTTTGAGAAATGCTTTTTGTTTCTCTTGGAATGTTAAAAAGTACAGGGCGTAAACAGCAACAAAACAGAGCAGCAGTGAATCTGTGTGCTGATCATGCAATAGAAACCTGCTTTACAATATCTGTAATGTACAGTTCAGTGCGTGAACGCTCGCCATGTCATTATCTCTGAGAAAAGTGCAACTATCTGCCTGTGCACGTCTTTTGTTTACACTCCTAAAAGAACACCTGTTTGAATGTCTCCCTACCTGTTTGCCATTTAGATCAAGCTCCATTATTCAACACCTTGACAGTAGGGAAATAGGGTGCAGTGGTGTATAAGGGGGGGACTTGTGCCTTGAAAGGAGCAGCATAGAGTTGTGACAGGTAGATAACACCTGGATGAATAATTCAAGATGGCTTAAGCGAGCTGAGGCAAAGAATAGACAAGGAGGAAAACACAAGATGTGAATAAATCATCAGAGATGGGACTAATAGATCAAGCAGAGGGAAGGAACAAAAAAAGTGATAACATCTCTCGCTACTTCCTACTTTAGCTTTAATCAGTTCAGCAATCTTGTACATGAATACTCCAGGTCTCACTTCACAAATTCATTTTTAAAAACACAACCATTTTAATTATTTTCCCCATCAAGTGGAGAAATAAATATTTTAGGTCATTTAGAGAGTGAGACGGATCGGAAGGTTAAACCCATATAGCTAAGACAAAGAACCGACATTTTCATTTAGGGTCACTCACTGACTTATGTGAGAATAGTACCAAAGTCACAAGCAACTTATCATGGACAGTAAAACATTAATAAAAATAAGAGATAAAGAATCCCAAAAGAACTATAGTTCTCAAAAAAAGCAGTAGTTAAAATAGATTGGTTAAAACAATATTTAGATAAAAGGAATACAACAAATAAATGCAGAACTATTTAATCCCTTTCAGAATTGAGGGTTGTATTCAAATTAGAAATGTAATATTATTAGTGTTTTTTTTTTAAATATGTAAAAACTGATAAAATATTTACTAACCTGTTCTTTGTGACCCAAAAGTGAGAGCAACTCTGCTGAGCAGTTCTGGTTTTGAATACTGGTTTTCATCAGCTCGCACCCAGAAACAGCCTTCAGACATCTCCTGAGGACGAATCTGCAAGCAGATTCATGTCAGTATTCCTGGTCAAATGTTTCATTTCCAAATACAAAGAAAAGGGCAAATGCAAAAGTAACCTATGTTATGTTCTAGAAATGGTTTTGGACCAAATGTTAATCTGCATGTCTGTTTAATGTTAAAACTAAAACTTAAATAAGGAACTAAAAATGATCTATTTTAAGTTTGAACAAACATGTAAATAGAGATTATATTCAGTTCAATAATTTTAAATAGTTTTTCATCGAGCAAGCATTCTTCAATTATTTTCTTGGCCGTTTTATCCCTTTTGGGGTCGCGGGGGTGCCGGAGCCTAACCCGGCTACTGATGGGCGAAGGCAGGGTTCACCCTGGACAGGTCGCCAGTCTGTCGCAGGGCCTCGATCACACACACATTCACAACAAGGGGCAATTTAGAATCACCAATTAACCTACAAACCCACGCATGCACAGGGAGAACATGCAAACTCCACACAGAAAGGTTCCCAGTTGGTGTTTCTGTTTCAGATCCCCCATCCGGGATTTGAATCGGGGCCTCTTTGCTGTGAGGCAAGAGCGCTAACCAATGTTCCACCGTGCAGCAAGCATTCTGTACTACTAAAGTTAAAATATGCATATTTTAGTATTTATATTATTATTTTGTAATTTTAATATTTATTCAGAAAGTGCTGCAGGTTGATTTAGAAGAAGTCACTGATCAAAGCAGCTGGAAGACCACTGCTGAAGAGAGAGGTAGATTTTTTTTAAAAGAAATAATAATAATATATATAAAATATTAGCAGTAATAACATAGTAAAATATGTTTAATAATAGCAAGAAAAATCTTAAAGCAATTCTTAATATAAATTACATTCACAGGTTTTTTTTTTTGTCAAAAATCAAATGAGGTTTAGCCTGTTTGAGTTAAATATGCCAAATGTAATGAGAGGAAATTCAAATTTCTGAAATCCTTTACAGCAAGTAAAAATAATGCAGGTAAATATTTACATCAGAAAAATTAATAACAGTTTTCTTAGAAATTTTTTAAGAACAAAAACATATAAATGCTAAATCAATACAATGTGAATGCTTGCAAACAAAACAAAATACTTTTTAAAGCTAGTTAGACGATGCCTCCTGACGTAAAACATTGGAGAATATTTTAAGAAAAAAAGGGAAAGGGGGAAAAAAAGAAAGAATATCTAAAACTTTTAATAAAACAATGAATTTGGAGAACTTCATTTATAGGTAAAGTTAAACAGATGTGAAGATACAGTCACCTGTTGTGCAGACTAGCTTAACTAAAACCATAAAAACATACCATACCAAAAATACACCATAAAAACGGCACATAAATATTCTTCTCTTAGATTTCTAGTTTACCCCAACTGATTGCTTTTTTTTCTATGTCAATAAGCTTGAAAATGTTTCACATCACAACACGGATGTTATGAACAAAAACAAACCCTCTCATCTGTTGAGATACACTTTTTAGGTTGTTTTTGGACAACAGCCACAGTCTTTTTACTTAGGAAATTTCCAAACAGATTTGTCCCCTAACTCAGCCATATGGTCCAGGTCTCCAACAGGTGAACCAGAAGAAAAGGCCTCCAGAAGTCTCTTAAAAGCTCTCTTAAATTTTCAAGCGTATTTTTTCGTTTGTAAAACACTTGTTCTGGGATGAACCTCGAAATGAATTATTAATCAAGTCCCACAGTTAACGTCACTTGAGCTGTGAACTAATAATGGGTCTGTGGAGAACATCTGTAGAGGTAATTTGGAGACTTCAACATCAGGATGTGATCATCTGTTACTTTTCAATTATTACCAACTTGGCACAAAAGCAATAAGATGTTGTGTAATTTTTGGAAAAACATCTGGAGTGTCTTGAGTGCTGCCAAAAAACATCAGTTATACAGAGGAGGGGTGGAAAAACGTGTGCAAAACACCATGTGCGAGTTTTTAGTTCCCATTTTAAAAGTTCTGACAAAAGTACAACAAATTCATTAAAAATGAAGAAACAAAATTACCACTATTTAAAAACCTTTGAAAAATAAAGACTTTCTGAAATGTAGTCTTAGACCCCGTGTAATTTGGTTGCATTTTATTGAGCAGCTTCTGAATTACTTTTTCTGCATATCTTACTTTGGACCAGTTGAGGCGCTTTATGGAGGTCTCAAGCTTGAACTCCTTTTTCGGCCGGAGACCATAAGGCAGTGTGTCATGGGTCGGGGAACCAAAGGCACCCCCAAACCCAAGCAGAGGTGGAGGAGGGATACCGAGTGGAGGTGGCGGGCCAGGTGGAGGAGGTGCAGGAGGGAAGCCAAGTGGGGGAGGAGGTGGAGGCGGTGGCGGAGGTGGAGGAGGACATGGCACAGACGATCCAGCAACAGGAGTTGTCGAGGGAGACGATGGCTGCCCGCCCTGCGCAAAAGTCACAGGTGTAGTACCATACTTAACAATGAAAATGTAAGGTTTTTAGAACAATGTATACATTTTTATAGGAATCAACCACTTTGAATATTTAAAAATAAAGAAGTAGATTCCGAAGAAACAAAATCTTTGCAAACATTACCTGTTTCACAATAATTTTACAGTAAGTAATTGTCACCCACTTGAAAACATTTAACCAATCGCCCCAAAAAGAAAGTCTGCTGTTCCACAGGTTATTGCTAGCCGTTGATTCCATAATACACACACTAAATGAGCAAACAGAGAGAATAATCACAGCTACAGATAAACTTAAACATGGAGCAAATAAAAAATTCTTTAATTATTCCTCAAATTTCCTCAAAATCCAAAGATTAAAATGTAACTTTCAAACCAGACCTCCAAGGTTAGTAAATAAAGACTGACTTATTGATTCGTGCACCAGCTTTAGATCAAATATGCAAGCTAAAGGTCAGCCTTGTGCCCTTTTAATGTCACCGCAACTAAAAAGACGCACACCTCTGTCCAACTGCCAAGTGTGTGTAAGAGGAGGCCACGACTGGAGCAGATGTGGACAGACATGAAGACAGTGTACGTGTGCGTACCTGTACTGGCTTAAAACAGGCCTTCACCATTTGAACAAAAGGTACTGTTTGAGTATTCATTCTGTGTTTGCCCCCTCAAATTGAAAAATTATCAGGGAAAAAGGCAAGTTCTCTTCTCCTCTCTGAGTGTGTAGTTATCTTGCAGTGCCAGGGTGTGGGAGTAACTCTCTAGAGTAATTGGGAGGGTTGGGGCTGAAGGGGTTGTCAGAATAAATTGCTTTTAGAACAATTTCCTCTTATGGGATAGAGATCAGAGAATTTGAAATGGCTAACATAGAGGATCGGTCAGTGTTCTCATTAGACTTAGTGTCAGCTAGCCGGTAGAGCAGCTACCATGTCAGACTGCAGGCTTCAATGAATACTACACACACATATATATATATATATATATATATATATATATATATATATATATATATATATATATATGCGTAAACCTAACCCAAAATAAAAGCAACATCTTATGAAAAGAAAGTGGAAGTGCCATTCTGCAAGGCCATCCTTGAATGATGAAATGTAACATTCCATATCCAGCAAAGTGACACCATGGTAACCAAAGATATCCTGAGCCCATCATATACCTGAGTCCTGAAGGCCTGTAGCTCTGTATGAAGTTCTGCTATTTTGTCCTCATACTTCCCCAGCTGAGCTTGTGCCTCCTGTCTTCTCAGGAACTCTTCATCAAACTGCAACAAAAACCCGATTAATCACAGCCAAAGCTCATATGTTGAACCAAGTCCTCCTGTGGTAATAAGTAAAGACTTTTCATCCATTGATTGAAAATATTCCCTTATGAAAGGAACATTTTAAATGTGATTTGCACAAATTCATTACTCTGTTCATCCTGTAAAAATTCAACCTAGTTTAAGCTGAATAATGGCTTATTTACTAATAAGAATTTTTTTTTTTTTTTTTTTAGACCTGAATTAAAATGACTTGAAAAAGTTCTAACAATTTCAATTAGGGACCAAAACTTAGAAAAAAAATCACAAGCAAATATCCAGGATCAGTATAAGGAGTTCAATTCATACCAACTGACGTATCTATGAAAACAGATAGCTGTTACATTTCTTGCGAGTTGTGTTGCCCTGCCCCAGCTTTGGTTCCTTCATTTTTATAATTTCATTTTTCTTTTTGAGTAAGACATGGTTTCAAAAAGGTTAATGTCCCTTTGAAATTATATATAGATATATAAAACCTATATACTTATGTTATTGTATTAAACCTGATATTTTATTCTTATTTTTATTATTCATTTATCAGCATGTCATGGTTAGATCTGGCCAGTGACGTGCAAAAAAGTGAAAAAAAAAAAATTCTAAATAATTACCTTTTGTGCTAATTCTGAAGCTCTTTGTTCAAACTCCTCAATCCGAGCTTTGTCTGTGCACACCTCTGCAAGGAAGGGAAAATTACTTGATTCACAAAATCTGAAATCTGAGTGGGAGGATTTACTAAAAATGTTAACTTACCTAAGAGGTGACTGAAATCAACATCTAGGCGCTTTCGGTAACTGAAATCTGGATCTGTCCCACTACGGTGCAGCACAATCTGAGAAATACATTCTTCAATGATCTTGAAGTACTGAGGCCTGGAAACAAACATGCAAAGTTTTTCAAAACAAGAACAATCCTTAAATAGAACAACAAGAGAAGCGCTGGTTATAAAAAAAAGAAACCAAATAATTCTGTGCTCAGGAACTCCTGCTATAATGCTGTAATGTGAAAAAAAAAATTATAAAACTCATGACATGACCAGAAGTATTTAAAAATCTAAACTTGGTGTCCATTAAATCTACCAGACACAAAAGAGTGCAGACAAAAGGGTTAAACACATTTATAAAGTCATTCATTATTAGACATGACATGAAATGCAGTTGTATGCATCTTGTCTGAATTGTTTACACTTTAACTGCCAAAGAGCAAAAGAGGGCATCGTAATAAATACACTGGCAATATTAAAAACTTAAAGCTGTCCCTTCAGTTAGAATTTGTCTTATTGAGCTTCTCAGTACGTTGCGCTCTTAGGCAAAAATACCCACCCAGTAGGATTTTTTTGTTCTGATTCATTTTTAAAACAAATCTTATCTGAAGTATTCACTCTCTCCACGATTTGGTTCAAACCTTGATTTTTAGGTCACGGTTGTGTGCATTACAAAACTGTGACCTGTACAATACAAAATGACAAAAAAACAAAAATTTGCATTAATCCTTTTTTTAATTTGCTGCTAAGCAAGTAACTGCCTGATGTAATGCAATTATATAATTACTAATAAGATGTTAAAATTTGTGCAATAATTGTTGGATACTTCCAATGTAAATACATTGGTATGTGGCATGGAATGCAACAATTCACCATCCCCACATTTAGATTTTTGGTGTAAGATGATTCTTAACCTAGAATTGTGGCATCCCTTGCTATTACTCATATTACTCAAATCAGAGATTATAAATGTTAAGTAGCAAAAAAATAATTAGAAAATGTGCATATTTAATTTAAAAATATAAAATCCAGCCCTCTGGTCTTGTTCATTCCAAGGAGCCGACTGAAATTTGCCAAGTTATGAACTCCATTTAAAATGGGCACCATAATAGATATTTTTATTTTACATACTTCTCTCTCATTCTGACTAAAGTGATGTTTGTATCACTACTTTAATGTTGTGTGCATAAGTTGGTCAAAATTGACTAAATAAGGCTTTCTGACAATATTCTTTTAAAGAAACAGTTTTTTTTTTTTTTTTTTAAAGATTTGAGGGAACAAACATAAAAACAAAAGATGACAGCCTTCCTGAATATAAGACTGTAATGATCTATGGCAGAGGTCGGCAACCTTTAACAGTAAAAGAGCCATTTGGGCTCATTTTCTACTGATCCAAACCTAGAAGGAGCCGCATTGACTTACGTTAACCTTTAAGAAAGTTGGATTTGCATTCATAACCTTCTTTTTGTTTTTTTAATAAATGTGAGTAATCTCTATTCTTGGCACAAACACAACCAAAAAAATGTATAAAAAGAAACTAGCATCTCTTAAAAAGGTATTTTTATTACGTTTTTAACTTTAGTAGCAAAAAAAGCTAGCTTGTTGCTTAATTACTAGCTGAACTTCAAAATAGTATAACATTTCTCTGTAAATTAAATCAGCCAAATATTTTAGCATGTTGCTGAAATAAAAGCTAAACTCAAAATTAGCCTAAAATCCCCAGTAGACAACAAATCAGCTAAAAATGTTAGCATATTGCTAAAATATTAACTAAACTCCAAATTAGCATAAAAACTAATTAGAGGCCAAATCTGCTAAAAAAAAAAAAAGCTAGGTTGTTGTTTAATTACTAGCTGAACTCCAAAATTGCCTAAAATTCCTCAGTAAACTAACTTAGTCAAACCGTTAGCATGTTGCTAGAATAGAAGCAAAATTCAAAATTATCCAAAAAATGTCAATAGATAAATTCGCTGAAAACATTAGCATTTTACTAAAATATTAGCTAAACTCCAAATTAGCAAAAAATTTCTCAGAAAACGTAGCCAAAAACGTTAGCATGTTGCTAAAATAGAAGATAACATTCTAAATTAGCCTAAAAACTCCAGTAGGTAACACATTAGCCAAAAATGTTAGTATGTTGCTAAATTAATAGCTAATCTTCAATTTTTTTTAAATTTACTATTGTTTTATTTTTCTTCAGCCAGAGAGCCACTATGGAGAGATACAAGAGCCACATTTGGCTCTGGAGCCGCAGGTTGCAGACCTCTGATTTATGGTAACCCCTAAAGTCCAAAAATAAACCTCAGAAAATGTCCATTCACAAACTACCAACAATGCATTTCATCATAGTTAATTTAACAGTAATATATTAACTTATATGTGTTGCTTACATCTTATGGGATGGACTCAACTTTTACTGTTGTGTGCTCAAACAAAAGTCTACAACCATCATTTTCTGAAGTTTTCCAAAGTGGCAGGAACAGAAACATTAGTGCCAATACAAACATCCACAAAGCTGCATAATCTCTAAAGCTGCAGAAAATTAATCAGACCAACAGAAGTGCCAGACAAATATAGATTTTGGTGAGAAAAACTGCAGGTAATACATTTGATATTCTTAAGATAAAAGATCCATCTTTTGATCAACCTGAGGTTTGAGTCACAGACAGCTGCGAGTGAGCCCACGTAAAGTAAGCCTTTGAAAAGTGCCATTAATAGCAGATGAGAAACGCACTGGAGCTTTGGTTAGTGCAGATGGTCCAGAGATGAAAGAATAAGCATTCCCTTTGTTAGCCAAAGTCATTGAACAGGGCTTAAGGCAGAGGGAACCAGAGGCAGTAAAACAAATCTATTAAAGCAAGTGTACCCCAATAACAAAGCCCTAAATGGATGGGGACCTTTGCTTTTGCCTGCATGTGTATGAAATGTAAAATTGTGTTACTGCCAAAACAAGATCACTCTTCAATATCATGAACTTGAGAGGGGTTATTACTGTCTCCTCAGTGAGACAAAAAATATGATTTACCATGAAAGGAACCTCACCACTGAAAGGAGATAATTAGAAAATATAGAAAATTCATATCAATGACATTTACTGACACACATACACAAAGAGAATGACGCATTAAAACACTTGTCTTTTACCTGACCAAGTAGTCATTACGTATAAGCGCCAGGTGCTGCAGGATAGAAAGAAAATAGGGCTCTGCATTGGTGTCCTTCACCATGCTTTGCACAATGCTGAAGACATCCCCCGCATCAGTGCAAAGAGTCAAGGACTCACAGCTGAATGAAAAGACTTTCATGTAGCACTTACATTTTTTTTACCATAATGTACAAAGTACTGAAATAATGAATCAAAGAAAAGTGGATCTGCCTCCAAGTGTTTTTTTTTAATGACATTAAACACAGCTACAAGATCAGACATTACATACGATCCAAGCTGCAGGTTTCTGATTAACGCATTGCAAAGGATATTCCAGTTCACTCCGGATGTCTTCCAATCGATGAGAAAACTCCAGCATGTCTTCCTCTTTATGCTCCTCAAACACCTTGAGCTGGATGTCAAGGGCCTCGTTCCTGATGGTTGCTAGTTGCTAGGGAGGAATTTGGGTTAAAAAAAAGAAGAAAAGTGAACAAATGGGAAGTGTTCATAGCAAAATGAATGAGCTAGAAGGGTTCAGGATTGAATAGTTGCAGCAAAAGGGACATTTTCATTCTAAGTAATTAAAATGAGTTGACTTTACGCACCATTCTTCATTATGAAATACAGGTATGAGGAGCAGCTTTTCACTTTGATTTATGTCTTTCTTTGGCAGCAACAGCCACATTATTTATAACGCATAAACATGTTAAGCAGATGATATAAAAACCGGTTGGAAGATTATTAGCCGAGACACTACAAACATTATTGGTTTCTGGCTACTGCACATACAGAGGACGTGCAAACTCTCCTGTGTGTTTCATAAATTATTTGCTGGAGCAAATCGGCAATATTTCACAGAAGTGGACAACTCATTTAAATTTTAATACAAGGTGAGAGTCATTTTAAACTTGTGTGTGGGGGTGTGTGTGTGTGCGTGGTTTGGGGTAATGTTTTGCTTACCGGCAGTATTTCTTTGAGGCCACAGCGCATAAATTCATTTCTAATGTGCAGCCTGAAGTCCAGCTCATCTGGAGATGTTACGAGGGCATTGATGAGCTGCATGCATGCCACCTGCAACATGAAGGGTACAAAGGCACGGTGAGAGAAAGGAAGCTAAAAGGGATGGGTGAGAGAAAGAACCCTAGAATGAGGTGCCAGACCGTTCCTCGCACAAGATGATGTAGAGCATACCGGCTTGAATTCTAAATGAGTAATGTCCACGGAAGCAGAGAATCATAACTAATGCATGTCTATTTTCTCCAGTCGCCAACTGGTGGCAGTGATTTTAATATTAATGCAACAACTGCAGACCTAAACATGCAAATCTAACTAGCAGTCAATTTAAGGCCAAACTCGTCCGCTTGGACGCCGTTTTTCGCGGCACCCCTCAGAGTTTGTTTTGCAGCATCCTGTGATTTTTTTTTTCTTTTTGCAACAAGCTAGAAAAACACAAACAGATTAATCAGCTTTGCTCCGTAGTGAAATTCATTAGTGTGTGAAAAGAGCTTAAAAAAAATTCTATTTAGATGCAACAAAAATCTTATTAAAGAAAATAAAAATCAGGAAGAAAAAGGAAACACATTTTTGTTGAAAATATAAGTGTGATGGCAGCATACCCTGCCACACCCACAACAAAAGTTCAGTAACCACAGTACACTGCACATTTAATTTTATTTCCCATATTTGATACATTTATTATTTCAAAATTATCACAAACATTTCTTTGAGTTAAAATATTTATTTATTTCATGTTTATTTGTAGAACACATATTTTGATTTCTTTATATTGTTTGTTTAACTAATTTCACCTGTTTTTGAGTTGCCAGTTCTGTGTATGCTGGTTGCTGCGGGTGTGGCTGGGGATCTGTTTCCTGGAGCTGGTGCTGGAAGGCCAAAGGAGGAAAATGCAGCCATCACAGCCTTTAAATGCTGCACCTGGGCAATTGGCAGGCACCACCTCCAGAAGTCTCCAGGGGGGAAAACATGGACTGATTTAATCCTCATTTACTTTGTTTCTCTAAGTTGCTGTTAATTTGTTAATACTTTTTTGAGTTCTTTTGCTTGCTTTTTCTTCTGAAAGACCAGTATTTTGTGTGTTTAGTCTTTTGTGTTGTCTTTGTTAAATGTTTAGTTCCCCCTATGTTTGTCAGGTGGTTTGATCACCCACTATATATGTTCCCCTGTTGTGTCTTAGTTCAGGTCAGTTCATTTCTGTTACTTGGTCTGTTCAGTTGCTTAAGTTAAAAGTTAAGTTTGTTGCCTGAGTTAATTATGTTTTGTTGACCTCTTTTATGGGCCCAGTTTGAAATTCTTTAACTTTTTTTGAGAAAAATTAAAACTTCATTTTTGGATGAATCTTCTGTTGTCCTCCTTGGCCGCTCGTTCCCTCACAATAAGCAAAAGATGTTTAAAGAAACAAATAAAGTAAATATGAATTTATTTTGTATGTGTATATGCAGTATGTATGTGCAAATATGAATATGTATTTATCCCACACACACCCCTACCTATTTTTGACATGACATGTGAAACTGAGAAGTTTCATGCAGCACAATTTTCAAGGCCCGGATATCAAAATTTAAGGCTTTTAAAATCATTATTTTTAAATTCGTACTTACAATGCTTTTAAGCCTTTAAGACCCCACAAGAACCCTGGGAACAGATTTCATACTAACCTGCAGCTGAACTGAGCGATCTCGCAGTCCTTGCACAATAGGACTGAACCTCTCAATGGAACGCCATTCTCCTGCTGTGGTGATGGCCTCAAGGATTTTTTCTAGTCTAAGTGAGAAAATGAAAAATACATTTTTTTTTATACATACACACACACACACCACACACACACATATATATATATATATATATATATATATATATATATATATATATATATATATATATATATATATATATATATACACACACACACATATATATTATATATATATATATATATATATATACATTCTTTCTTTGAAATTACATCATCTTTAATGCATTTTACTTAAATTTGTTTTCATTATTTGATAACATTAAGTATGAAAAATTACAGACACATTTTTAATAAAAGTATTTGATATTAGAAAACTACATTTTATAAATAAAAATTAAAAATTGCTTTTTTATTTCCTTAACTTAAAAACGTTGACCAGCATTCCACAAGTTTTGCTACAATCTAACAGATCTGCTTTAAAAAAAGAAATAATAATGTTTGGGGTTTTTTCCGAAACAAAAAATTCATAGAATTTAAGACATACGTGTTCTCTTCGCCTACAATGCAGATGGCTGACAGCAGCTTTACCACATCAGTCATCATGGCAGAGTGGGTGGGATCGATGGCTCTGGCGAGTAATGCAAGGCTCCTCTCTTCTCCAAGAATCCGATCTAACCCATACTACAAAAAGAAGGAACACAAGAAAATTCATCACAAATGTTTAACATAAGCTATGAAAACACAACAAAACTATACAGCTTAAACTAAAAGTTAAAAAATGGCTTATTTATACATACCATAAGAATATTAGGACACTTTTTTATTACATTCCAGGGCATGACAGCAGTTATTTAATATTAAGAGGATGTTCAGGTGTAATTAGTTCAGCAATGCAGCACAATAAATGCCAATATAGTTGGCCCACTGAAAACTTTACTTTGAAAAGTTATTTTTTATTCACCATTTATTACCATTTATCAAAAACTGGTGTCAAATGGCCTTTTTGTATGAAAAAAGGTAAGTTCACATGTTTTTTAATCTATTAATGGTGTCACTATTAAATGTTTGAGAAAAAAAGACAAGTAAAGTTTGGCAAATTTTTTTTACTTTCGACAATGGTAAAGATGAATCTACTTATATTCATAAAAAATCTTTTTTTTACATTTAAAATTTTTTTTTTAAAGTGGTTGTTGAAGTGTGCATACTTCCAAGCATATGAGAGCAATTACTGTTTGTTTTCCTCTTCAGCATAGGCTTTATACTGCAAATGTCAATACAAAGTGAGTTAAGCAAGTTCTTTGGTATTTATGTATTATTCTTGGCCTTTGAAGAATTTGGCATTTTAAAGTCAGTGGCTGCTACTATAAAAGAACAGACATTAAAAATGGATTTCTGCATCCCTGTTCTTGATCCAGAAGAAACCCCAAGTAAAGGTAATGGAACTGAGAAATGATAATTCGCAGTGGTTGTTCAAAGCACAATTTCACAGAGCGGTGACTTTTAGTATAACGTTATTATGCCACTGGTAACAGACAATAGTAAGTATGCAAGCGTGCTGCATGACAGAAGATGGTGGAGGAAGAAAAGGCTGTACTGACAGCTGGCAGCAAACACCTGTCTCCTTGGCATTGTGGGTACCTCATGTCCCAAGATGCCTCTCAAGCCAAGGAAAGGTCTGGGATGACAGAGGGGCCTACGGGTAAATGCCGGTGTCTGGCGCCTGTTGAGACCCAGGATTACATGAGACCTTACAGCGCAATTTGTGCCAAAGGGTCTGTGTATCTGTCTCTGGTGAGTTTTTGATTGATTTTTTTCTTGCTTTTTTGTGGCAACTCGTAGACTTAGAGAGAGGAAATGCTTTAAGAAAAAGATCTTCCCCAACCGAGTAAGTACTTTGAATTGCACCCAAATCAATATTTTTTATTTTATTTTATTTTTTTATAGTGATGACTGAGCATCTGTGGCACCATTTAATGGCAAAGTGGTGACATCAGTTCAACATGTGTTTGAGTTTTTAATTATATGAAACAAACCACAACACTAAAAACAACACTAAAGGTTAAGGAAAAACAAGTTTTTACAGACAGATGATAGAAATAGACATATTTGTCCTTGTTAACAGAAAATATTTTAATAACCTTTTTATATCAATAATTTTAAGGATAAATATGCTTTTCATACACAAAATTTTTTGGAATAGTTATTTATTTGATACATGTGTACTTTAAATAAAAATGCATTATTTTTATTATCTTTAAGAAACTGTTTTACAAGGAGATTAGATTAAGAGCATATATCTAAAATAATGGGTTATTTTTGAAAAGTTAGGTCAGTCAACACTATGCAATTTAGATTTTAAATAGTAAATAGGGTCAAGACTTGTATAGGACTTTATCTTAAATGGGGACAAAGGCGAGTCCTATTCACCTATACACACACAACCTGTAACAAGTGCCTTGCTTGAGGACATGAGGGCAGGAACCAAACTTGCAACAGATCAGAGGTGAACTGCCCTACCTCTGCAACATTTTTGCCTCATTTTAACAAATAAATGTATTGCTGACACTGAGAACAAATGTGTTGGTCTGAAGGGTTTTTTTCTCTTTTGTTTGTTTGTTTGTTTAAACAACTCTTGTGTTTGTAAGCGGCTATTTGTTATGTTTCATGACAAAGCAAATAAAAAAACTGCCACTGGTACTTACAACCAAATCCCACTCATTTGTCTCACAATGTAGCAATCACGATTTTGGCCATCAGTCAAATGAGTAAACCAACTGGTTGAGTTTGATTTTTAAAACTTTCTTTAAACACTAACAAAAGGGGTAAAAAAATAACACTAAATGACTAAGAGAGACCAAAAAGAACAAACGAAAGAGATTTTTAGTGAAAAATGTGTCTAACTTGACCAAGTTTTGCAATAACATTCTCATTCACTTTACTTTGGAATTTTTATATTACTTCCAAACAGATGTTAAAATAAATTGATTTGGATAAACAGATCAACTTTATCTACATTCCAAATAAAAAAACAGATGTGATTTAAAATAAGCAATACCTTGTTGTTCATAAAGGCTTTGAGACACTGGACAACTTTATGTTGGTTCTTCCTATCAATTTTCTCTTGCCTGTGAACACAACAGAGCAATGATGAGGAGTCAGTTTTTGTATGAACATAATTGTCAACAGTAACACATAGGACAACTGCTGCAGCAAACAATCAAAAACAGTTAAATAGAGTTCAAAACAAAAAACACAAAAAGTTGATGCAAAAATAAAGTACGAGATTTTCTGTAAGAACATACAGCTTCTTGAGTAGCAGTCTTTCCAATACATCTAGAAGCAGTCCAAGGCCCTCGTGTCCAAAGCTCTGCACCCAACTGAAAAAATAAGATTTAAAAGAATCAAATCAATACCACAACAATGTTAGATTGACACCTGCCAGAAGCAGCTTTATTCTAAACCATTGTGCAAAAGCTCTTAGGCAGAACTCCTCATTCAGAATTCAGTACATTGTGCTGTACAGAAACAAAAACAGCAGTGATAAAAGTTTGACTTTTATTATTTTTTTTTTTTACACAAAGTTTGTTTTTAAGTTTAACGCACAAGTGGAAACCAATGGAAATGACAGTTTGTCAAAGAATTTTTCTAATCAGAGATTTAAAGAAGATTTATTCAGAAAGGTGATTTGCTGGTCTAAAAGAGCTGTTAAGACTGGTAATCAACATCCATTCATCCACTTTCTTAACCCTCTATATCTGTTTCAGGGTCGTAGGCTTCCCGAAACCCGTCTCAACTACTGTTGGGTAAAGGCAGCATATACCCTCCCACACACACTTGTGGAGAATTTAGAGAAACCAATTGACCTATGAAGCATGTTTTTGGACTATGAGAACAAGTTGGAGTTCTCTGAGAAAACCCACGGATGCACGGGAAGAACATACAGACTCCACACAGAAAGGTCCCTGCCAGGCCCAGGACTTTTTCGCTGTAAGGTGAGAGATTACAGTGCTACCCTGGTTTATATTTTTCTGAATAAATCATAATATTTTAAGTCTTTTCATGCATTGTGAATTGCCTGGAACCACTGAAAGTAGACATTGTATTAAAATACAATATCTTGAATTTCAAAAAACCACATGGGTGTACTTCAAGGTCTAATTTAGAAGATGTGATTATTTTGCCTTTTTTGTGACAATCTTATGAGTTAGCAACTTATTGTAAAACAAAATTCATCTGCATGATGGTTTTATATACACTCACTGCCCACTTTATTTAGCATACCTGTTCAGCCGCTCATTAAGGCCTTGTATTGAGTATTGTATGAGTATTTAAGGAACTGCTAATCTACTGGGATTTTCACCCACAACCATCTCTAGAATTTACAAGGAATGTTCCAAAAAATTATTTAAAAATGTATTTAAAAAAGATAGACAAGATAAGTCTCTGGTTTCCCCTCAGTTCTGCCAAGATACATTATGCCGATGACTAAAAGTTTGACAGGGTTTATTAAGACATGGAAACTGATTAAGACAGACAACACTGCTGCTATGGAACACCAAGACTGAAGTTCTTACAGTCAAGAAGAAATAGGAGGTGAAAACATTTTATCAATATCAGACATGTATCATTAATTAGTAATAAAGAGGGTGAAAAATGAAATAACTGACTAAGAAGGCTACGAGCCTCCCAGGAAAGGGTTTGCAGAAAAAAATTGTTTATAAAATGGGTTTTGTAAAAACGTGAAAGGAGAAAATCTGAGTGACTGTTTTTCAAGGCTTTTCAAGTTCTAAGGCTTTTTATTTATGTATTTATTTTTTCTCTTTTGAAGAGCTCAGAGGCCACCATAGGTCAATAAAACATGTTTTTTTTTTTTTTTTTTTTGTTTGCCAAATCAATGATTCTATCAGTGAGCATAGTTTTTTTTTTTAATCAGAAGGGCTTAGTTAAAAAAATTTAGCCTTGCTACAAACTTACATGTTTTTTTTTTTGTTTGTTTGTTTTTTTCAAACAGTAAATCTTACAAAGAGCTTTAACAGGTTCTTTACTGCCTTAACTGTAACCTCTACAACAGTTAAAACCAGGACAAGTTTAATTTTTTGAGCATTTAAGCCTTAGTCACATGTACCCGTTTGACCCAGTGCTGAGGTTTTATGTTTTTGGGCTGTTCGGGCCTATGGAGGGTCATAGCGACGAGTGGCTGCATCAAAAGGTGTGTCTTGCAGTTCCATTGAGGCTCATTGGCCAATTTAGGGGACGTCATGAAAATGAAACGTACCATAGTCGTTTGTGTTTTAAGTGTACTGGTGATAGCAAGTGTCTGTAGTATATCTATCAGATGCCCACACAAACGACACTTTGTATAATTTTCTCATTTCTAACAGTCAGGCTGAGCAGAGAATGTAGAAGGAGCACACACTTTTATCCTTTGGGCAGTGCGCAGGGTTTGAGGGGTCGAACAAATGAAAAATCTGTACAACATGCTGTATTTTACCAACTTCAACCTTACTAACCCTCATTTTTCGTATAAGTGTTGCTCGCAGCATGCCTGTAGAAAAAATGTGTTTGAAAAGCTCTTCTGACCATAACATTTCCTATAGGCCACATGCGTTTCCCCAAAAACATTTGCGCATTTTTCACCGTCAAACAACCTGTAAAGGCAGTTGTGACTAAGATTTAAATTGCTTAAAATGATGTTTAACTTAGTTCATTTTAAAAATATTTGTATTGAATATATTGCTTACTTATAATGTTGCACATCTTGTGCCAACATCTACAATATCTGTGTTTGTTTTAGTATTGTTTCAGATTTGGCTTATGTGATATAAAGGCGAGGTGATAAAGAGTCATTAATGATATCTCTAAGGAAATTTGGGAAATCACAAGTAAACATTAAAAGATGCATAAATCAAAAAGACTCAATCGGGGACTGTGGCATCCAAAACACGCACCCACACACCCACACACACACACACACACACACACACACACACACAGAGAGCACAGGCTGATAACCCGATTCCACAAGAAACATAAACAATCATGAATCAAAGAAGGGGGAAAAAAAACGTAAAAAGGCGCCTTATCTGGCCAACTTCATAGTCAAGTTAGATTGACTTCTAACAGCACCTCAGGAGAATTCCACTAAGGTTTCCAGGCAGTGAAGCATAGTGTTGCACGTCACTAAAGTGAATATGAAGCAAGAAAAAAGAATTACTTTTAACGTATAGTCACAAATATGGCAAGTTGGCTGACTACATGACATCTCTCACGGGAAGAGAAATAAAAAAAAAAAAGAGGATGAAATAAAAAATTGAGTAATAACACTGTTAGAAATGTGACATGAATATGAAATCACTACACATAGTAAACACTAAATGAAGGAAATATCAAACGTGACCAAAATGGTGACTAATAATAAATAACCAGTATATAAGGAAACATGTAGCAAAGATGAGGTTATAAACCAGTTACAAAGATGATTTCAACATGTTTGAAATAACTGGAAAGGATCAAAATAAAATGAAGCATTGTACAAAGTTATATTTATTTGGAAAAAAAATTAACATTATAACCTCTGAAACAAACAATATGCAGTTACAAGATCTGTTTTTTATTATTATTATTTAAACAACAATTGTAAATATTGTGTTGTTTCCACAAAGTGCTGCCCCTTTGGCTTAGCTTTTTTCAAAAAATAAAATAGCTCACATACTATAAAATAACTATTTCTTTCTCTTTTTTGCTCTTTGTAGGAAGCCAAATGTCGCTCTCCATTTAAGTGCAGTCTTGGGTTTTAACATTCCCTTCACAGGTGTATGATATAGGATAAATATGAAATGTGATTTTTTTTTTTACTTCTACATGTATAGGGTCTTTTGATTTATGGTTTGCTTGCTGAGGGTGTACTTTTTTATGACTGTAACTAAAGTGAAAATAAATTTGAAGCCTTAAAAATGAAGGTCAGTTTCAATACAGAATCAAAAAAGCAATTCCCACTTCTTTCTCAGAACCATTTATCAAATCCATTTAAAACAATTACATATTGTAGCCTTGCTGATCCTATAAGCTGAAGCCGTGGCCATTCTTCATGGAAGCAGACGTAAAAACTGCAGTAAAGCGTGGAGGAATCAGACAAGCTTCATATTGTAACACAACTGGACTAAATTACTTCAAACATGTCGAACAGACCAGAAAGAGGGAATAAAAAAGGTCTGTCAACCTAAACAAAGAGAACAACCCACTAACTTTTTGTTTTAAATCACTTTCACCAAAATGGAGTAAATGGCATAAACTTCTATAGGGCTTTTCCACCTTAATTAAGGCTGAAGGCACTTAACAATCAAAGGTCTGTTGCCATATATATCATCAACTGCCCAAAGACACCTAAATACATGGGGGAGCAAGGCTGGAACCATACCTGCAATCCTCCAATCAGAGATCAACTACTCTACCTCTGCACCTCAGTTGCGTCCTCAAGGTCAAAAATGGTGATCATAGCTGCTACCATTGGTCACCATTTTGACTATTGGTGACCTGTTATCAAAACTGTTGGGAGATGCTGATCTTATATTTTTTTATTTTGAAAATAAATTATAAGGTTTGCAATCTTAGAACAATAATATACAATTTAGAGGAGTAAATTCTACATCAAATGATTTAACTGTCGCATTGTTGGCCACGAAGAGGAAGTGACTTAATATTCATGAATGCGTAAAACGATCGGGTAGCCATTACAGTTTGGGGAACGCCAGTCACCACTGGTCAAAATGGTAAACTAGTGGTGTCAAAGCTGCCATACCAAGCCCGACCAAAGGCAGAACCTTGGAGTTTAAGCCTTTGACGAATGGACCTGCAGACGGGAGGCGAACCTGCATTTTCAACAATCTTTTCTGATCAGACGACTGCTGCAAAAAAACGTTTAATTCTTTTAGAGTCAAATAACTGAGAACTTAAAGCTGTCAATAACTACTTAAGATAAAGACCAATATTTCAGAACATGCTTATGCTCCAGTAACACACAGGGAATGTTTTAGTATGACCTTATAACCACAGCATGTTCTACAGTATCTGAACTATTTAGAGAAGTATGTCCACCATGTTCACAGTGGCCAGCACAGGGGAGTGCAAAGGTTTTGACATTTAAGAAAACAAAAACGACTGAGACTGCTTTGATTTCCAAAACAAACAAAAAAAAAAACTCAAAATGGACGCCGCTTCAAAGGGGAGATGTTTTCTAACCTGGAAATATGTCAGAGTATAATTTTACATCAAACTACACCTACTAAGATGAATGGTGAACTGCTGAAGCTTGGCGTTTATTTAGATTATGAGCAGTGGAAATCTACAATGTAAAGAACAATCAACTAGCTGACCATGACAGCACCTCAAAATTCTTATTCAAGATACATAGGCAACATGAGAGATGGGACATAAAGACACTGTATATTGTCCTTGAAGAGGTTTCATATCCGCACAACCCTCAGAGAGCCCTTTATGCTGCTTGGTCCAGATGAACCTCATTACAGCAAGTGAGGGCCGGCATACAAAGTGGAGGACTTGCAACTGATGGAGTCTGCATCTCTACAGGATGCAGAAACAGCAGGGAAGCTTGACATCAAGTAATTTAAAAAAACAAAAAACAGAAAAGCCTCACAATGAAGCTCAATCTAAAACGACAGAAAAAGAATTTGTCTGAGAGATAAAGTAAATTAAACGCTGTTGACATACACGGTCTTTGTATACCACATGAGCTACCATAAATTTATTCATTAATATTCAAAGCAGGCTTTACAAAATAAAAGACATGGGAACCAATTAAAGCCCATTTTTAAAAACCACTGATAGCAGGACTCCTTTTATAATTTCAGGACCTCTGGCGAAAAGGTACTAATTATAAAAATTAGCACAGTCACAGTTGGTTAAATTCCCTGAAACAAAGGTTTTGACGTCAGTCACTTTATTCTTTTTGAATAAACCCAGTTCAGAGTATTCCTGACCTTCAGGAAAAGGCTGCTGCTGGATTTTGCAGCCCCTCCTCTGCTCATGGCAGGGAATTAAACATTTTAGAAACTGCATCAACGAGACTAATGCGAGAACGAGAAAATCCCAGGTCTGTGTTCACTCTACCATCAAAATGAAATGTATTAAATATGGAAAATGTACGAAACAAAATATTTTGGAGAAAAAAAATAAGCTTAAGAACTGTGAGGTACTATGGTGCTGCATGTAAATGATTTTTATAATGAAATATAAATGACATGGAGATTATAAAAATAAATACAATAATTTGAATTTTGGATATGAATCCTTAACGTTCTAACACACCACAGTAAAAAGTTGAGAAAGAAGGAGACAGGACTTAATTTTACTTTCAAAGTCAAATTTAAAAGGCCACAGAGGGTGTGCTTGAACATCAAAAACATAAAAAAATGCAGCTGTTGTTGGACAGCAACAATGTACCATACCTGACAGGGTTGCTGGTTAGCGAAACTCGCAATGAATCCAAACAAGCAAACAGCCGTTCATCCATCACCCCTGACTTCAGCTCACAAAGGAACTCTTGGGGAGATATCTGATGACTGTTTCTAAGGTTACCCTGGGAAAAAAAAAGAGGAATTAGAAAAAAAATACTAAAATACTAAAAACACTAAGGATACAAAATAAAATTCTTCAAAAAATGTGTGAAGCTAACAGATTAGCAACTATGACAAACGTGAAGGCTCTAAGGAAATTTTACAAAAAAGGTGGCAAACTTTTCCCCCCCTTGACCTAATAAAACCAAAACACGTGATGTTTTTAAGGTCAATGCAATTAAATAGGTGAAACTGGTCACAAGCATAAAGGAGAAAACAGCAGAGAAAATCATTACTTTCCCAAAACAACATTAGAGCCCCAAATGAAAACACACCAGAGGCCATTAAAGGACTGAAGTGCTCTTCTACCTGGCTACAGCACAGAGAAAGTAGATCGGAGTTAAACAGTATGGTGCAACACTGAGGGGAGCTGCCATCTACTGGAATATCTACCACATCATGGCTGCTGGTCTGGTTTGGTTTGATTCCACTACATTAAAGACCTATACGGATGAAAATCCTGTTTTGGGG
Organism: Oryzias javanicus; assembly: GCA_003999625.1. Lineage (NCBI taxonomy): Eukaryota > Metazoa > Chordata > Actinopteri > Beloniformes > Adrianichthyidae > Oryzias > Oryzias javanicus. Next base: position 15,419,530 of record CM012439.1, on the reverse strand, counting down.
AAATTTTATTGTTCTTGTAATATTTTTGTCATTATGGAGGACATATATAACGAAAATTCAGAATAAAATCGTGAGTATTTCTTTATTCGATTTGAAGTAGCTTACTACCAGAAGCATCAGCTGCTCATCTAAGGGCAAAATATAAAAGGAAAAATATTTAAATATCTAAAGCGGCAAAGAGTTTTCTGACAATCTTTGTACATGTGAACTTGTTTAACATAAAACAACAACTCAAACACAGAAAATCTCCAGTTTTTAAGTCCAAGTTTAAAAAAATACATATAAAAAAACACTTAGTCTTTTCTTTTAAAATCCCCCTTAGATTAAAAAAAGTATATTTTTTGAGTTTTTAACATGTCTGTGTGGCATTTTTCTTATAAAAGAGAACAAATGTAATAAGAATATTTTTGTTTTGCATTTACGAGTACTTTTCCTTTTAAATCGCTGTCATTCAAACTGTCAAGTCTTTCACTGCCTTCGTACTGTTGAAATAATCTGTCCCTCCAGGATTTTGTGATGCTGCGATTACTACTATTAATGCAAATTCAATCAAACCCTGCGATTTGTTGCGCACTCTGTAGCTTTTTATTTTCACCGCAGCTTTACTGTAACTTTGAGGACGTTTCCCTTCAGACTCTTTCCCAGGAGCCGTGCTCTCTTTTATTATTGTTCTAGAGCTCTCTGACTTTTTTCTCTTCAAATCGTACGAGAACGGTCACCCCGCGGGTGGGCATGCGGCGGAGTGAAGGTGAGCTGGGCGCGAGCGTGCACGCAGCGGGTTGAAGGTGCGCAGGTACAGATCGGTCAGTCATATTGCGCGTGGCACAGCTGCTGCACAGCAGAAACCGAGTATGAAGAGAAAGACAGCGAGAGACTCTGGAAATCTGGAACCATTTCACTTTAACTGGCAATACAAAGGAAGAATTTAGAGTCAGCAGGAAAATAATCCCATATAGAATCTCCTCCACAACAAACTTCCAGACACCTGAGAGAACCGTCTTTAAAACAGAGCCGATCATTAAAACCTGATCAACTCCTCAAAGCCTTTGTCTTCCTCTACTAGCAACTCAGCAGTGATGCTTTTGAAATAGATAAATAGGAAGATTCTGAGAACATGGAGATCTGAGGATTATTCTGTTTATGATGTTTTTCTTAGTTTATGATTTTTCCCTGGAAAATATTTTACTCTAAAATATATTTAAAATCAACACATGTTTGGGTTACTATGAGCAGGAAAGACCAACGTTCATTTTGTGTTTCACAGTTCTATTCAAGTTAAATGACAGCTCAACAACATTGTATATGGTAATAATGCTGTATTTTCTTGGGGCATGTGTCACAATAAAAAGAGTTGGAATATGAGAATATGATTTTTATTTCATTTTTTAAAATTTTTTAGGCGCTTTTCAAAAAGATTATATATTCAAAAACACTGCAACTTTTTACAAAAGCTGCAGCAACATCAGCCACTTCAGGCTGCAACAATCATAAAAATCTGCAGCGAAATCTTGGAGGTCTGAATAACATACATTTGCACAGTATCATAAAGCAATGTCTTTTCTTTATTAGAAGATTTTGAATCGAAAATTGATTTAGAATCGAATCAGCACCCCAAGAATCGGAATCGAATTGAATTTGAGTTGTTGTAAGATTCACATCCCTAATGTAAAGTCATGTGACAATACAGAAATTTATTGCAGAAAAACCAAAACAATATGATCTAGTTAAGCCATATTGAAATACTGAATGACTGAGAGAGAGTAAGTCGTGGTCCTCAGAAGGCTTAAAACAGTTTTATTTCTCAAAAGATTTTTCTATCATATGCAAAGGCCTAATCCTGGCATTTTCATAAAGCCTCCTAAATGAAACACTCAGATAATAAAAACAAAGCTAACTATAGCTTATTTCTCTACTCTCTTGACATTATGAAAGTACATTTAAGAATATTTTATGTTTGCAACCAAAACAGGAAAATGAAAACACCATATTCTGAATAAAAACTGTTATTTACATATATGTAAGACATTTCTGCAGTTACTTTTATAGTTTAAAGTATAAAGAGGTATAAAAACGGTCTGCACAGCATGGGCACTGCCAACAAATGAACACTTTGGCCTTTCTGGGATAGAGGGGCTGAGTCAAGACTGTTACAGGGAAAGAACGCTGTCGAAGGTCAGCAATTACTTTGTGTAACAACACAAGGAAATTGTTTCTCAACAATGCTATCTACAGAAATCTTGCTGGAAGCACACTTGATTATGTCAGTGGTCAGGCAACACAGCAGCTATGTTGCTGGAAAGGTTGCTAAATTAGGGTGGCTTGTCCTTTAGGCAGTGTTTCCCAACTCTAGTCCTCAAGTACCCTTGCCATGCATCTTTTACCCTTTTTTTTGCCTCTCATCTAACACACCAGTTTCTGCACATCAGCTCTGCAGAGGCCCGGTAATGAGTCACAGTTATTTAAATCTGGTGTGTTAGGATGGAAGAAAAAGGTAAAACATGCACGAGTGCTTGAAGACTAGGGTTTTAAAAAAACAATGATTTTATGGCTTTCAAATTCAGCTTCAGGGCTGGTGTCACTTGTTGACTGAAACAAAATCTGACCATGCAAATTTAGTAAAAGTATTATATAGTAAGGTACCTCTTGACTCCTGATCTAAACCATCTGATGCTGCTGGAGCAACAAAGAAAACAACCTGATGTGTTTTAAAGTATTTCCTAAAAGAAATGAAAACCCTTAAAATACATTTTAGAATTTGTCTTACAGTAAGTAGAAAATATAATACGATATTTAATGCACAAAAAGTTAAAGGTTCAAATTTAATGTATTCATTTTCTATCTGGGGTGATACATCCTTGAAAGCACTGTGACTTGGGGTCATAAATGCTCTGGAAGGGAAAAAAAGAAGTGGACTTCACATTACTACACACAGATTACAAATCAACACCAGTTGTGTAATCATTTCTACAGCAATTACTTGCACTACTTGGATTAATTTTGTGGTGAAGGTACAGAGGCTAAAAAACATTAGGTGAATTCAGGAGTAACTTAGTCACTTATGCACAAACCTATGCTGATGAGGTCATTGACAACATTTATTAAATTAAAAACTCACAGTTTTGGAGGCAGCAAAAATATACTGGATGACCATTTCTCGCTTTGTGTTGAGATCCTTTTCTCGCAAGGGAGCCTTTTTGTCCTCATTTAAGTTCATGTCCTCCTGAAACAAAGACAAAGTTTCAATAAACAAAAATGTGTTTTGTCTTAACAAGCAGACTGTGGCTTCACCAGAGTGAGATTCTGCACTTTGCAAATATATAGATGATAAGGAATGTCAGATAAGTAAGACTGCAGGATTTTGAATTTTTTTTAAGCAGTGCATACATCTAGAAGTCCATAAAGTGTCAATTATGGTACAGAAAAATGTAACAACTGAACTATAGCTATAAACTAATATCCACTATGGATGCATGTGATTTTTTACATCTCCAATGTTGCAATAAAAAATTAGAAACTATAAATTAGAGGTAAAGTTGCTTTTGGTGCATACAAAAAGCAAAGTTTAAACTAAAGGCTCTAGAACAGGGGTGGGAAAATGTTTAGAGTTGTGGGCCACAAATTTTAGAACCCTTTTTAGAAAGGGTTCTAAAATTTGACGGAAGGACCAACCCAGGAGCAGAAGCTTAAGCTTGGCGTGTTTTGGTAATCTACCTTGAAAGAGAGAGAAATAATATGGAATCTGGACAAAAAGATGCTTCAATTTTGATTGAAAATAAATATATACATTTTAAAACAGAACATTTTGGAGTGTTTATCTCAAAACTGCAGTACTTTTGCTGTCATTTTTGAGCCAAATTGGCCAATGGGTTGATGTCCTTCAGGGAATAACGCAAGCTTAAAGAAATGCTGCTTTCATGTGGTATTGGAAAAATTACTGACTGACTTATTTGTAGTGCACCATCTATGGGGAGACATCAGAATCACAGACGAACTAAAACATTATTAAATTATCAATATGATTTATACCAGTTTAGAGGGCCAGATTAAATAGTTTAACAGGCCACATATGGCCCCGGGCCATAGTTTGTTCACCCCTGCTCTGGAAGAACTTAAACATTACCACAAAAAAAAAAAAAAAAAAATTACCATCATTTTTTCAAACATGGCCAAGATTTCTTTTTCAGATGTTATCTTTGATGACACCTCTTCAAAGTGATGCAGAGTTGTTGAGGAAGACGTTGACCAATCGCTTGTGTTGCTCTTAGAAAGCGTCAACGGGGGGCGCTCCTTTTTACTACCAGGGATTCGAATACTGGCAAATCTATCCAACTGAAAAGAGAAAAGCAGAATTGGGACGTTAAATATTTCTTAGTCTTATTATACATGTACGAATAAAGAAGAAGGAAGTTGTGAAACGTTAAAGACCCACTCCACAGAAAAAAATTTTTTTTTTAGTGTTTTTAGCATGCTTCTTGTGGCATTTTTGTCATAATGGAGGATGTGTCCAAAATAAATTGAGAGTGTAAATATCTGAATTCTGGGAAATTAGCGGACAACAGTCCAGCCACCAAACTATAATCAAATGTCTAATGAACTCCTGCTGTGCTTGCAGAAAATGTGAAATGAGAAACGACACAAGCTTTACAATAATTTTACAATAGAAAAAATATAGTTGGAGTGGGATTTTAACAAGAAAAAGAACTAGTATGTGAGATGTAGAAGCAAAACCAAACCTCCTGCAAAGTTGACAGGATAAATAATCAGTTAGTGAAAAAAGAGAAAGGTCTAATATTATGTCACTTAATCTAATGAGTCACAATAACCACACACTTTATTGTTACTCATGCAAACTAAAAGTCTGAAAAATAAAACTGTTAGATCGTGCAGACTTAAAAAATATATAATAATAATAGATGGTTCCAGTTTTTCAAAGCTTACCACATCATCTGTGAGGTTTCTAAAGGGCAAATGCTAAAGATGGAAAGCAGAAAAAGAAAGCCAGTATATAAATCTGTGTTATCACTTAGCAGTCACTAGTACATTTTCATTTTAATTTCTAAGAAATGCTCTAATAAATCTAGAAGTTACCATTTACATCTGGTTGGTTCCAATGTAACAAAAATCTTTATGGAGACATTATATTAGAAGAAAACCTAAAATAGTTAATTTTTTTATATTTGTACATTGAATATTTTCTGAACCATCCAATAGTTGTCATCTCTTCAGGAGTCTGCATTTAAAATGAGAAATATTACTGACGATGCTTTGAGAATATATAAAAATGCATAGTAGCTTATCCTCCTGAGCTTCTATTAAATATTACACAACTGATTGATGCACGCTTATAACAAAAGATGCTGTCAGGTCTGGGCAACCACACAACTTGGAATCCACACAAGGACAGAGTAGAAGCATCTGATGTGCTGAACACACATCAGTCTGTCAAAATTTATGAGCCCAATTACAACTAGCAAAAAGCCTTCATCATTCTTTTTGTTGGGATTTTTTTATGTTTTGGGGTTATTTTTCACACTAATGATGATTACTTCTATGTCATTAACATTAAAGTCTCTCTGTTCCTGCTAGTAACTGCAATACATTTAGCAATGAAAGTGGGTAGAAAAATCTTTCATGCACAGAAATTCAAATTTAACTAAAAATCTGCAAACATCAACATTGAAACATTAACTTATTTTGTTATCACAAAACACAGGGTTCAGATCAAAGCTGGGCATACATTTAGCTGATTAGTGGTAGAGATAGATCTGCTAAATTATTATTAGAATTCGGTTTTATTAAACAATAAATTACTTCTAGGGGCAACAGCTCTGTGTTTTTCTGGAGAAATAACACAGATAAACACCAGGAGGACAGTCTTAAACGGTTTGTAGTAGCAGGAAACACATGGATTAGTGTTAGATTAACCCTGAGCTAATTTTAACCTTCAGAGTTCCAACAAGAAAAACAAACTCAGAAAATGAAAAATAAATACAATAAAAAAATGCTTTTCCTTTTTTGTCACATATTTGGAACTTTTTTTATATAAATAAATGTAACTTTTGTGTGAACAAGTACTTTACAAAGACAAAATATCTGCAATCCAGATCAAATAATCTTCCAGACCCCAATTCTAACATATGACAAAGATTTATTACAAACTCCTCATATATTAGGTGGTATATATAAAAGGCCTGGTATGTCTTATTTACTAATAGTCGCAAAATATAAATTAATATTGGATGAGAAACATTGGTAAAAGTTTTTTTTACTATTTTATTTACTTTTATTTTGTCTATACTCCAATACATGGGTCATGTTTATATAGATAAATATATCATAGCACAAACATATGGAGTCCCGAAAGAGCCAAAATTAAATAAATATATACACCATTAAATAAATAAATAAATGTGGCATTAAATAAATAAATGTGGCATTAAATAAATAAATGTTGCAATAAATAAATAAATGTTGAAATAATGTGGCATTAAAATATTAAAAGAGCACATTTAAGTATTTCATGACGTATTTATTTATTTCATTGCCCAGTGTGGGTCAAAAGAGCCAAATTGAAATAAATATATTTAATATGAAATAAATAAATAAATGTGGCATTAAATAAATAAATGTTGCATTAAATAAATAAATGTTGAAATAAATAAAAATGTTGAAATAAAATGTGGCATTAAAATATTAAAAGAGCACATTTAAGTATTTCATGACATATTTATTTATTTCATTGCCCAGTGTGGGTCAAAAGAGCCAAATTGAAATAAATATATTTAATATGAAATAAATAAATAAATGTGGCATTAAATAAATAAATGTTGCAATAAATAAATAAATGTTGCAATAAATAAATAAATGTTGAAATAAATGTGGCATTAAAATATTAAAAGAGCACATTTAAGTATTTCATGACATATTTATTTATTTCATTGTCCCTTGTGGGTCAAAAGAGCCAAATTGAAATAAATAAATAAATGTTGCATTACAGATCCAGTGAGCCGACAGAGCGGGTGGCCGGGGGGCTTTGGGTGCAAACAGCAGCAGATAGCGGTTCTTCTTTGCAGAAACACGGGTTAATGTCTTTAGATTTTTAAATCATCACCCATGATGGCAAAAAACAAACAAAGTTCTAGCAGAAGAGCGGAGTCCACTCCGCTTCGCGGCGCTTCCGCGTTCAGAGTGAATTGGGGGTGACGCGCTCCCCGTCCCGGTAGCTGGTGGTTCGTAGACTTGATTCAGTCAGATCCGCCAGCTCCTCTCATTTTTGACCGAGCATCGCTCTGTCCGGGTCAGTCCCGCTTCAGCTGCGGGTCTGCGGTTGCGCTTCCAGTTTCCACGAGGACGGACTTTAACCATGCGTCGATAAGCGATGAGTCGGGAGTGAGAATGCATGAAGTGGACGGAGAAAACATTTTGATTTGGTGACCTGAACAAAAGTTCTTTGTTTCACTAAAACAATGTTTGCAGCGTGTATGTGAGTGAGGACTCAGACAAAAACTTTGCACCAGGCCAGATCAACAGAGCAGAGACACGAGAGTTAGGCCCCGCCCACTGAGTTTGACGAGAGAATCTGACAGTTTGCATTTTCATGGCGTGTCCACTTCCTGTTTCATGAAATGTATAATGAAATCATGAAATAAATAAATATATTATGAAATGTTAAAAATGGCTTTTTAATGGCTATTTTAATATTTAATGCCACATTTATTTAAATTTATTTATTTATTTCAACATTTATTTATTTATTTCAACATTTATTTATTTATTTCAACATTTATTTATTTATTTCAACATTTATTTATTTATTTCAATTTGGCTCTTTTGACCCACAAGGGACAATGAAATAAATAAATATGTCATGAAATACTTAAATGTGCTCTTTAATATTTTAATGCCACATTTATTTAAACATTTATTTTTTATTGCAACATTTATTTATTTATTGCAACATTTATTTATTTAATGCAACATTTATTTATTTATTTCATATTAAATATATTTATTTCAATGTGGCTCTTTTAACCTACAAGGGACAATGAAATAAATAAATACGTCATGAAATACTTAAATGTGCTCTTTAATATTTTAATGCCACATTTATTTCAACATTTATTTATTTATTTTCAACTTTTATTTATTTATTTCAACATTTATTTATTTAATGCCACATTTATTTATTTATTTCATATTAAATATATTTATTTCAATGTGGCTCTTTTGACCACACTGGGCAATGAAATAAATAATATGTCATGAAATACTTAAATGTGCTCTTTTAATATTTTAATCACAATTTATTTCAACATTTATTTATTATTACACATTTATTTATTTATTGCCACATTTATTTATTTAATGCCACATTTATTTATTTATTTAATGGTGTATATATTTATTTCTTTTTGGCTCTTTCGAGACTCCATACAAACAAAGCAGGCCAAAATATCACACAATGTGTGGCAGTGCAAAAACATGAATAAAAGTTTATGCATATATTACATAAATATGGCCAATCCACGTTATACTTGTTTGTCCCTGATGACACCATTAATTATTTATTCATCAATTTGTTGGTTTATTTTATAATGGCCCACAGCAGCAGTCTACTGACTGTAAGGACCATATTGTTTTATTTTATTTTTACTTTTTCCTTCCATTCGTGTTTCAATGCTAAAAAACAATGACTGATCCTCATTGTACTAATACAAAGACAAATATATTCAATGCTTTAATATATATATTTGGGAGAGACTTGTAATTGCAAACTCCACAACTAAAATATGAGACGATAACTATAGGGAGTTTTTCATACTTACAAATTTTGGTTTGCGTTCTCCATCATCATAATAGGATGCGTGGTGACCCTTCTTCTTTTGGGGTTTACCTTCTCGCCCCGCAGTAGAAGTTTCAAACCTCTGGCTGTAGGTGTCCATGTTGACCTTCTGCCTCTTTTCCGCGGAGTGATACTTAGATGGGCAATTAAGGTTAGCGGCACACCGTCAGAAATCGTGATGGACGTCTCTCGGAAAACCTTACACACAGCGATTTAAAGTGGTGATAGTAAAGCGAACGGTCGCAGAGGCATGTTTGGAAAGTAAACAGATATACTGACACAAAAGCTGTTAACGTACCAACGGTGAGTCTCTCCAGCTAACTAGCAAGTCCGCGACACCATTCAACACAGGCTTAATTTAGCGCTAATCCAATTTGAAAACTCACGTAACACCCCAGTTTCCAGTAGCGTGAAAAAATCAAAACCCCGCACAAAACGAAGCACTCACTGCACCAATGCAAGTTCTGAAATTAAACTAGAAGAGATAGAACTATCACGAGCGGCGTTGAGCGTTTCCTTATAGGAAAAATTGAACTGGATTTGACAGACCCGCGCGATGAATACGTCAACTTCCGCGTATTTGACCTAACCAATCATATCACAGAACAACCTCTAACGTTACTCCTAATTGGCTCACCGTGTCTGTTTACAAAGCACAACGTATGTGATTGGCCACTTGAAGCTGTCAATTATCTGCACCGTGTAGAAAAATTGTTAGGGTTTTTTTTTGCTTGGGTGTCCTGACCTGCATGGTAATTTGTTAAGCAAGGCGCAAAGCCCCTCCTTATATATATTTGTGATATATTTGGTCAATATGTGTACATGATATGATGTTTTCCATTTTGGTTTGCACGTTAGTTTTAGGTTAAAAAAGTAGGACAAAAATATACAATTTAAAAAACATAACTAAGTTACTGGATACATAGAAAATGTTCTTTTACTTTTTATGTCACGTCCCAATGTACACAATGAACCCAAAATGAACTACTTGTGGCATATACATTTTCTTTAATAATGTGCATTTTTTCATGTTTCTATTTTCTGCATCTGTTAATATTTTCTGCATCTGTAAAATTACCTACATGAAGCCCAATGAGGCAAATTTCTTTGTGATTTTGAAAATTGAAAATTTAATTGAATTGTATTTATTCAAAAATAGGTTTTGCATGAAATATTTAATCATGTAATTCTTGAAAGCCTCATCTTTGGTTTAGATCACTAGTTGAGTTTGTTCACACAAACTGTCTTTAACCTCTTCTGTTTTTTTTCAGAACCACTGAAAACAGCTATAATACAAGATATAAATGGGATGCTATAGGATGATGTCAAACCTGTCGTTAATTAAGGATAATTGAAAATGCTGTTTCCTATCAGTCCAGTGAATTCTTATCAAGAAACAACTGCTATGATGTTTTCCAGTTAGGCTTCAGACAGCACCATAGCACTGAGATGGCTCTGACCATTGTGATTAAAAATATATATTTAAATACATACAGTGAGGCCACGTCAGTGCTTGTTTTATTAGATCTCAGTCCCACATTTGACTACTGTATTCTACTAAAACAACTGGAAAACTGGTTGGATCTCACTGGACCAGTCCTAAAATGGTCTGAAACTTACTTGGACAACAGAATGTATTTTGTGTCAATTGGCAACAATGCATCTGAGCCAACAGAAATTACATGTGGATTTTCCCAACATTTCTGTTAAAAATATGTATACTATACTTTCATTTGCACAAGTTATAAAGAACAACAACATCAGTTACCATTTCTAAACAGCACAGCCATGGACATCAGGAGATTGAGGCCCTGTACAGACTCTTGAATGTATTGAGGTCATCAATGACTGGCTGTGCCGCAACTTATTACTACTAAACAAAAACAAAATAGAGGTTATTGTGTTACAGTCTAAATAGAAATGGGTTGGAGGACCATGCAAAGCTTTAATCTATTCATCTAAGAATTACTAACCAGGCCGGAAACTTGATGTAGTGATGGACACAGACCTAGATTTTGATCAACACAGTCACAAAATCATTCTACTATAATCTTAAAATCATTTAAAGACTTAAAGGTCCACTTAACAGTGTTTTTACAGAACTAACAAAAAATCAATCAGGAAACTGCAACTGATTCAGAACTCTGTGGTTTGGGTTCACTCAAGGACTAAGAAAGTAGACCACATCAGTCCAATTCTGAGGTCTTTACAACAGCTTCCTGTCTGTAAAAGAACAGACTTTAAAGTTAATTAAAAGATTGACCCCCTGACCCACAATGTACCAGCTCCTTTAGCCCATTTGGATTCATTTTTTAAATTTTCTGTAGAGTCAAAAACAAACATGAAAAAACTCCATTCAGCTGCTATCTTCGGCATATCTAGAACATCCAGAAAGCCTTAGATCCACTGAAACGCTAAGTTTATTTAAATCCAGGTTAAAGACCCACCTGTTCTCAGCTGCATTTGATTAGTTTGTTTTCAAAAGTTTACATTCAGACTATTACTCTAAGCTTACTTTAAATTTAGTTCTTTTTTAACTTTCTTTAATTTTTTATTTTAATGATTACTCTTTTAATATTTATAACAAATATAATATTTATAAAGTTGCCTTGCCTATGATGAAGAAAAGTTGTTTATTTTTAGTGAGTCAAATCAGTGTTGAATAAAAAATTGAACTGACTTGTAAAATTCTGAGAAGATATTAACTCAGTAGTTTGGTCTGCTGGAAACTCAGTACTGATTCTCTTTCAGATACAGTAGTCCACAATCATAACGCAGTCTAGAAAATGTTGTGCTGTATATGTGAGTCAGATTTGGCCTTCATGTTAAAAATTGTAATTATGAAGATCAATCAAAAGTCTAACATTTAGGCAAAATGTGGACATAGTTATTATCTAACATTATATGACTTGTGTCCTGTATTTTTCACTAGATATAATAGCCAGCGTTCTTCTAGGTCTGGACTACCATAAAATATAACTTGTGTATTTGTAAAATTACCCAGAAGTTTTTGTAGCAAAAATGATTATCCAGAGAGGAGGCTAAGCCAATAACTATATTTGATTATCTTTGATACTGTACATGGTAGAACTGATTAAATTAAGCGGCCCAGTTTTGTGGATGTACCTGTAGAACTCAGCAAAACATAAAAAACCAACCCACCCGAAGCACAGACGTTATGGGGTAATAGAAAGTTTCATAATATCACACTTGTCCTTGTAACTTCTACATTTCTGAACTTTTTTTTTGTTATCCAATCCATTTCTTGGAGTCAAAGGTCAGATATGAATCATGTTGTTTGCCACAGCATCAAATTCAACTTTCTTTGAATTCAGCCCCTCAAAATCGGGTCATCTTCAGAGCTTTATTGTACAAAATTCTTTGAAGGCCATCATGACTGTCTGTAGTGTAATAAAACTCTTCAATAAACCAAACAGAGTTGATAGCATTGTGCCTCTTTACACAATGGTAGAACTAGCCTTTCATATCAGTCAAAGAATTGTCAAAAGGTGATTCATATTCAAAACCCTTGAATACTAATGAATTCAACCTTCAACAGTTCATCTGGAAGTGCTAAGGTTGAGACATTGCTTTTACTAATTAAGTAAACAACTACTTAAAAAGAAAATATTGAATTTTACTTCTGTATTTTTATTGACGTGACATTTCAGGTCAGGTTTATCAGCGAGACAAACAAAAGCAAAATAGGTGTAAGTGCTTTGTTAAAGAGAGACTCAATAATTTAAAATTGAAATGGATTCACATTTCAGAAAAAAAGATCGAAGTCTAATCATATTTTTCTTTCAGTGGTGTGAAAGGTTCCAGGATTTTTTGACCTCCTTTAGCCAAAAGGAAGCTAACTGGCTACTCTGCTGGCTAAAACTTGCATCATTTTATCTGTAAATGTGGTTCTTACCTGAGGATGTACAAGGGGAGGGGTGGGGGGTTGCAGGTGGTATTGTTTCTGTGGGGGAGGAAGGGTTGCCAACCGACTGTGTTGAGAAAATCGTTGGCACTGCAAAGTTTTTCTTGTGAAAGCCACACAACTGTTTTTTTTTCTCTTATGAGGAGCCGGGGTCGGTTTGTAGGCCAACAGAAAAAGTGTTCGCAATCACAGCCTAAACGTAAACATTTATCGTTTTTCAGAAAACCACACATAGCCAAATTTTAAACGAAATAAATTCATGTAATCTTCACAGAAAAAAATATTAAAAAAATAAACAAATAAAGATTCTATCGTCTTTTGTTATAGCTCAGACTGAAGAAGGGTGGGATAAAAAGTCCCATTAGTGTGGATCTCGATCAACAAGATTGAGAAAAATAAATAAATATGCGTCTCTGAAAATGTTTGGCGGCTGGGCCAAATGTGAACCCCTGATGTAGCCTAGCAAGTAGATGACTTGACGGAACATTTCTCCCATTGTCACGTAGGGGCTTGCACAGTTGTAAACAATGGATGTAAATTCGCACATCCATAGAAATGGCCTGTTGCATGCAGTCGGCTTTCAAATTAGAGGTAATTCTTTTTGTGCTGACATGGTCACATAGTACTATTTTGCTACTAAGATGGGTCTGTTATGTCTATACTTAGTGCGCGTAAGAATTTTGTGGTGTACGAATCCCCTCTAGATAAGCTTGCTGCAATTTCCGGTGTGTGGGGGTCGTTTGACACCAACTGCTTCAAATCTTACAACCCTGGTCAACGCATCACCGTTGATGAGCAGCTTTTCCCATCAAAGACTCGCTGCTGTTTCCTGCAGTACATCGCAACTAAGCCTGACAAGTTTGGGATCAAGTTTTAGGTGACCTGCGACTTGAAATCCAAATTCATCTGCAATGTCCTCCCTATCTTGGTAAGGACTCCAGTCTTCCCAGTGGGAAAAGACTGTCTGAAAATGTTTTGATGAGGCTGATGAAACCATTCCTGGACAAGGGTAGAAATGTTACTGACAATTTCTTTACATCTCTGTCACTTGCACGACTGCTTAGCTGGAAAATCACCATCTTTGGCACAGTCAATAAAATTCACTAAATCTGCTAACAGACTATAACCGCAATGAATTCACCACTCAGGTATTTTCAACCACTGGTGCCACGATGCTGAAATGTTGTTACTCACTTTTTATTATTATTTGCAAATATATGTAAAAAATGTTTGGTTTTACCATCTTTGTCAATATATCTCAGCAACAAAAGAAGAAACACTCATGTGTTTTAATCTCTCCCTAAAATGACAAAGTGAAACAAGTTTTGTTGAAGTGGCTCAGCATGGCCCCACCTTTGGTGGAGCTTGTTTACATAACAAAAGCCTCAATTCACACCTGATTAAGGACATTAGCTAAAAGCCTTCCAGCCCATTGACTGCCCTGTGGGTTTTATAAGTGGAAAAGCCAAATGGCTGCTCCGTGGGACTTCTGGTGTCAACAGAACCCTTTGAAAAGGACATTAATGGACCTGGACAACAGATATGGTACCATTTGTTTCATGTCAATGTCTTGAGACAATCAAATGACTTTTCCAAAAGCCAATAGGATTTTTGCTTCTGTTATTCACATGAGCAACAAATGCTTCATTTCTTCCACAGGTTTGGAGGGTTTCTTCTCCAAATGCTGCAGCTTTTTCCACAAATATTATCATCATTTAGAAAAAGGCTCACAAAGGTCCACCTTCAAGTTGGCAATCTTTTGTTTTTAGTCATTCTTACGTGTTTGTGTGTTTCTGATCAGCATCCTATATCATCTGTAATAAATGATTTCTTACAGCTTCTTTACATCCTCACATCTGGTAGAATTAGATTTTCATTTTATCTGCACAGATTCAAGAAACTATGTAAGAAGCAGCAGATGACCGAACCATGATCCAACTCCTCCATGTTTCTCAATAGCAACAGTGTTCTTTCCTCAATCTTTCCTTTGTTTTTAATCTCCAGAGACTCATATGTCATATGATTCATGTAGAGAGTGGTGCATATACCAATTCAATAAACATTAAACGAATAAAAACACCCAATCAGAAAACACATCTTTCTTCAACCTATTTAACTTAATCTTTTTGAGAGGTACCTTCTTTGTTTAAGCATCTTTTTTATAGGATTCTTCTCAATGATTCAATTGACAAATTATTCAACAGGAATCATTTTTTGTTGTTGAAAGCAGTGCATTTTTACTTAATGTCACTTTTTTCATCTTCAAGTTATTCTCTGTCATTTACAGCGAGATACTCTGCAATTTTGTTCATGTCCAGAAATAGAACATTCATCACAGTAAAGTGGAGCTTAAAACAAAACTTCACTGTCGGTTCTTTCTTAACTTCTTGTTGGGGTTTAGCATGCCTTAATAAAATTACTTGTCATCTTAACTTCTCCAAGTCACTAAAACCTTCACAAAATAAAACAATTGCTATCAAAATACTTTTTTTTACCAATACTAAAAAATGTAAAAATCACAGTGAAAACCACAACAGTAGATTGTTTAGGAACTCTCAAAGTTCCAGCAAAGCTGAATAAACACAAGCAACCAGTTGATTACGACTATTACCCAATCAGAAAGCAGAAATTGTTTCAGTCATTCTTGATTGGATTATACCTTTTAAAATGAAAGTGCAAAGCTATTTATTTTCAACAAATTGAATGTGACACAATAACACTCAAAGCGTTTGTTTCACATAGGCAGCTCCAACAAATTTAATAGCAAACAATTTTTTTAACTTTCAGGTCACTTAAAAACGCTCAATTTTGTTCTTTACAAATTTTTTCAAGACTAATATTTCACAGTTTCTCAATTGCTAATTGCTGCGTCCCTGCAGTAAATATAATTTTCTGTTGATGGTTGAACTGAACAATTTTACAGTTTATTAAATTATTTTGTTCCTTGTTGTGAATTAACCAACCAATGTAGAATCTATTTTGCATGAAATTGTACATAATCAAGAAGAAAATGTAGACCATAGAATTTGCACCCTTTTTTTTTTTTTTTTTTTCACTGGATTTTATTAAATGAGTTTCTGAGAGCAACATGAAAGCTCTGACCCAATAAAAGGAATGTTATCCTCACCAGGCAGCTTCATTACTTGGGTGGTCTATTACCAGTGCTTGGGGAATTGTGGAGAAAACAGCTTTAAAATCATCCCAGAAAGCAGAGCGCAAAGAAACCTTTTTTTCATTTAGCATGGATACACTGCCATCATGTGATCAAAGTTAAAAATGCATCATGAGAAGAAATCCCACAGTCAAAGTCAGTTTTTGGTTACAGTAGGCCTACAAAAATCACCTGAATTCCTCATTAGCATTAGAGCTGAAAAATCTGTTTGCATTATTTTTTGTTAAACTTTCAATGCCTGTAGCAGAAGATCTCAGAGTAGTTGTCATCCATTTTAATAGCCGATCATCTTTTAATCTACTGTAAAATCATTCCCAGTGGTCTTATTATGAATATGCTGTTTTTGTCAATGTCAAAAAACCTGTGCATGTTTCTAGGAAATAGTTTCTGCAGAGCAGCAGTATTTCACAAAAAAATTCACTTCTGAGTTGTCATTGGGACTGTTGGAGTGAAGTGACCATGCTGCCATTTCCCATCATCCATCTGTTTTGGCTATCTCCTGCTAGCTTACTGCTTCTATGAACCCTAAGCTCACATTAGCTTTGCAGTGAAAAGAGAAAGCAACACTGGAGTGATTCAATCACACAGTTTAGATCAAGATTCCAGCTCAGATGAGGTAAACAAAGATGTACATGGATCTATTTGTCTGCAAGTAAATGCAACAGAATGGAGCAGAGCAGGGAACTTGTGGTTAAATAGAAGCACTTACATCAAAGCATCAAGCATTTTCAAATGACATCTTCTTTGTCTGTTCATGATTTGCAACGTTTGCTCAAGAAAATACTCAGACATGCAATATTAAGCTTAATTTTCCTTATGCATTTGCAGGATGTAAACACAGTAGCGGATCAACAATGACACACAGCCACTCATTGAAATTTGGGCAGATGAATTCAGACTCATTAAAACAACTTTTAATATGATACACATTGTTTCTCGCACTGTTTTCCTTACTGCTGTTTTTCTTTTCTTTTTTTTTGTAGATCAAACCAGCATTTGGGTCCAAGAACACAAATCCGTTTGTGAATCCAAAGAAAAGATCCCTGATGGACAGAGGAGGCCCTCTTGGATGTGGAGCTGCCCAGAGGACAGCAGCTCGACCAGTCATTCAGATGAACCATCTGACATTGTCCTTTGACATAAGTCAAAATCAAGATTGAGAACAATTCCATTAAGAAAATCATGGTTAATCTCTTGTCCAGCTTTACAACAAGTAAACATGCGCTTAATAATGCAGAGTTGAAATTTGTTTAAATTCTTGTTTTAATTGAAGCAACTAGATACAGCAAAACTTGTAAAAGTCTCAGGAAAATAGTGGCCTGTTTGCTGTGGAGTGCTTTATAAATCCTCAGTTTTTCAGTTTTGATTCTATATTGGATTCAAACATTTTTTTTAATGATGTTTGTCTAATACTTAATCATGACAAAATGCTTTGTGTGTCTTGACAAAAATATACAATAAGTATTATGCCATTGAAAAAATAAATAAAAAGTGTTAATTGTGACTTTTTCCTATATTGACCTAGGTTTATGTTTGTGTGTCAAAACAGTCTAAACTGTTGCTTTTTTTAATAGCAAAATTAAGCGGTGTGGTTAGACAACGCCCAGCTTATTCCACACCGAGGAAAAGGAAAGCCTCAACTGAAGAGGTTGGAGATGAAAAGAGGATGAGGACAGCAAATCCACTGCTGCATCAGTAAGAAATTGACAAGACTTTTTGTTTCCGCTCAGTTTCAACAAACTGATCACTGCTTGTGTAAGACGTTTACTATTGAAGCAAAACCACATTTTCTTAAAACCATATTTTAAAAACTAATTTAACAAACACAAAATTGTAATCAATCTACACATTCATTAAACAACCACTCCTCCAAGTATGCTGAGAAAAAGAGCTCAACACACTGGAAATAATAATGACAACATCTGTGTGCCGTATCAACTTAGTTTAGCACAAATATATTTTCTGTTCTGAAGTAACTCATCCACAATGGAACTGTGGCTAAATTTGTTGCTGATAATCTTTCGCCTGCAAACAACAGACGAGGACAACCCCTTAAAACATTTTGAGATGGAACAGCCATGTTCATTTTTAAAATGTGAATACACAAAACATGAACATTTTAGAAGTAAACTATTTACTGAAGTAGCCAATTTGTTGCAAGAACCATTTTTGGGTGTCACTCCTACAGCTTGCTAAAAGTTTGCAACGTAACCATGTTGCAACATTTTTGCTGCACTACTTTGTTCTTACAACTTGTGTATTGCTATTTTAGTTAGCAAGCAGCACCCTGTGGTAAAGTTGTTGAAGTGTTGTGAATTTGTTGTTGTGTTCTTGCATAGATGATGTATTTTTCTGGAGCACATGCATGTTGTTATTTTCATTTGCAGCCTCCCTGGTTGATGATGTTGTGCCAATGCTGTGTTGTTTTTTCAAATATTTTTGCTTGTTGAGCTCTCTAGGAATTGCAGATTTGAAAACTTTTTTTTTTTCATTGTTTACCTGTCAGAAAAAAATGCATTCCTTCATTCTGGTGTAATATTTTCTTCACCTAATGTCTATTTAACATGTCACTCTGCTCTTCTTCTCCTCAGAAGACAGCAGATCCTCTTTGAAGTAAGCAGTTCGTCCTCAGAGGACAGCATTGAGGAGTTCATTGAGGAATTTGAGGGTTAGCCATAGTAATAAAAAGCGGAACAAGTGGAATATGTTTTCTCATAGTTCTAACCAACTTTACCTAGTGTATCTTTGCAGCAAAGTATGTGAGACAGGACCTGCTTGGAGCTAGAAATTATGGATGCGTTCACGCTGGTTTTCAAAACTCCAACATTTTACCTGTAAGTTTAAGGTATAGCAGTTCTTGCGGCATCAGCAATGAAATCCTCACCAAAGCTCTTTTTGTGATTACAGGTAGCCATCAAGTGCATTCCTGCGGATAAAGTGTTCTTCAGAGAACCAGACAGTTCAGCTGCAGCCGCTGCAGCTTATCTAAAGTCTCTGTGCTCACCTGTGCGGCTTCCAACCCTCATCTTACACTTTTCTGGCATTTAGAAGGATGAAAATGGGAAGCAGCTTCCCACTGAAGTGGCTGTCATGCAAAAACAGTCTCAGATAAAGGAGATGTGCTAGTGGGGACCACAACACCTGTGTCTGCTGGATTTTTACGACCTGAGGGGCTGCCTGATTTTGGTGATGGAAAGACCTTCTCCCTCTGAATGTCCCTCCTATAATAGAAAAAGAAAGCAGGGGAAAGCAAGGATGAGGCTATGGTGGTTCTGATCTGACTGCCTGGTCACAGGTTGTCTTTTTTTTTCTCCTTCTAAGGAAGTTTTCTTGTATGAAGTTTTTCCTCAGAGTTCATTGTGTTTCCTGTCTTCCTCAGATCATTATTAAACAGCTGATCAAGGCAACGAAAGAACTGAAAGAGAATAACATCTTTCACCGGTACATGAAGTTAGAGAGCATCTTTCGAGTGTTCGACTCATCGATTTTGGACTTAGCTGCTTCTCAGAAAAGGATGCACACTTTAAGCGTTTCTGTGGTAAGTTGTCGGCTTTCTCCTTTTTTACCCCTTAAATTTAATTTTATGCCAACAAGTGATGAGAGTGACGAGAACAAAGTACACATTTTTCAAGTCCAATACAGAGAGGGTAGCGTGACGTTCAAGAAACAGAAAAAATAAAAATAAAAAACAGGAAAGTGTTTGAGAGATTAAATAAATGAAGGCAACAATTATATTTTTTGGGATAATTACATGGTTTTAAGGAAAATAAATAAATATAAAACTATATAAATGAGCTTAAAAGGAATGCATTAAACTTAATTTAATTACATTTATTATATTTTTAATCAATCAATATGAAATGTTAAAAATGAAACAAAATAATAATTTAAAAAAGTACGTACCGTGAGCTCTCTCTGATCAGACAATAACATTTTTTCCATTATTTCAACCAAAAGTTATTTGGTACGAAGCACTACGGATTAACATAACATTTTAATTAATATGTGGTTACTGAAGACACATTTGTATTTACTCAAAACTTGTCAGAAGTTCTCATCCAATCAGGGTTTTTTTTCCCTCATAGTACCTACCTTTTTCCAGTTTTTTGCTTCTTGTTTGTTTGTTTTTTTCATTTTATTTTGATTTTCTGGAAATAACATCTTATCTCCAAAATATTTTATTTTATTTTATTTTATTTTATTTTATTTTATTTTATTTATTATTTTTTTATTTTATTTTATTTTATTTTATTTTATTTTATTTTATTTTATTTTATTTTATTTTATTTTGATCTTTAAAATTGAATATTTTTTTGTTACTATTACAATTTGTTTTACTTTTTTCTATTTTCGCTGTGATCTATAATGCATTTCTTTTTTTTTTTTTTGAGTGATTTGTTGATGTGATTTGCACTTTAGGGCCACAGAATGATTGCTATTTGTGTCGACCACAAGATGGCAGTAATGAGCAATTTTAAATGTGATCTTGTTCAGTCTCTGAAAATGCGAGGAAGAAGAATACGTTTTGAACCTCTCGTCTCTCCGTAGTTGTACAAAGCGTTTTCGGACATGTTTACGATCTAAGCTTTGTTTTTGAGCTAATATGCATTACAATATTAGATAGCTGAAAAGGTTGCACACCTTAATGTATTTGTTGTAGTTATTTTCAAGCCAGTAGATTCGACAAAAATGAGTGACTTGGCAGATTTACTGATCAAAGAGGGCTGGTAAGTAGCATACTTAATGTTACAGCTAACTATGCTAACTGAGCTGGTGGCTTCAGTCATTCACCTGCGTTTCCTAAAACAGAAAAAGTTTTGCCAAAGATAAAGCATATTCGCATTATAAAATGACTTACTGTCATATAAAATACTAACACAAAATGCAGTTTTATTAAAGTTTTGAAAAGTGGCAGCATCCAATGAATTAGAGCAGCTGGCGCGATAGTGAAGTTTGCTAATGCAGCTAGCATGGAAGAAGTAAATAGAAGACTCTTCCCGTTAAAAATGACATATGAAAATAATTGAGGTCAATTATCGGGAGTGTTACGATAACAAACTGTTTGGTTGCTTCCACTTTGCAAACTGTAGACCTAAAACCAATTTTGGACAAACGTTCCACTGCTAAACGTTCAACTTCATTTAGACGAGTCCATGAATGACCAGCTAAAATGTTCTGCTTTCTTGTGGTTAACGTTGATGCAGCATCAAATGACTCATATCCATTAATGCAGTGATGCAGATTAGAGTCCCATCTGTTATTTACCTACGATTATATCATAAACACTTTTATTCAATGAATTAAAACTAATTGCTGTTACACGTATATCCACTTTTAAATGATTTACTTTTTGATTTCTAATGTTTTGGCTTGTACTAAACATCGTATCTTTGTTGTAGGTGTTTTTGACTTGTGTACAATTTAAAAATATGTATGTGTTTGGGTGATAAATAATAAACTATACATTTTTGCACAACTTTAAAAGTGAAAAAAATAAAGTAAAAATGGATGTCTTTTTTTCTTAAATTTATTAGTATAACAGGTGTTTTCTTTCCCTCTTCCTCTTGTTCTGTCCAGCAGCTGAGCAAACAGATAAGAGCTGAAGGCCGCTTGTGGTCTTGTGTCTGACATAATTTACTGTTTCAATAAGGATTAAGAATCTTCTGACACATGATATGTGATTGACCCTTCTGTTTGAGGCTAAACTCTATTGTCAATTAGTTTATCAATTATATTTGTATATATTTCTTGTTGGACTTGTTGGATTAGGAAGTAGAAATGGGTGGAATCACAAAACGATAAATTGCTGGAGGATAATCATCATCATGGTCAGTGTCAGGTGTATTTCTTGGTCACAATGTTCACAGTCATACTCAAATATTACATGTTAGGAAAACTTGCCATGTGCAATATTAGTGATCAGTATTGCAATGATGATATGACTTGCGATACATGAGCAGGTAGGAAAACTAAAAACAACTTTATACATAATTTGCATTTCACTGCAATAGCTTAATGAATTAAAGTCATCGTAACATTAAACTCCAATTGACCTGTGTCTACATAAAAGGCAAGGATCTAGCATAAAAGGGCTCCATTGATTGGACCAAGGACCTAACAGGGGTTAATCTGATTGCTCAAATGTGTAACAGACTTCATTTGATTTGTTAAATACATCCAGTTGCCATGATTTTGTTTCAGCATGTATTTATACATTTAAGGTGACCATTTATTGCAGTTTGCGCCATCTTTTGCGCCACATATCACACAGGCTAATAATGCAATAATGGTGAATTTGCTATTTATTATGCAGGCCTAATACACAATACCAGTATCGCTCACACGCACATACTTGTACACACAAACAAACACATGTATATTGTATTATATATATATAGCATATTGTTCTGTAACACATTAAATATTATTTTCTGACTGGGCTGCAATTTACAGTTATAAAGTCGTTGCATAAACGTTATTGATGAACACACAATGAAACTTTTGATTCACACTAATTTCTTTTGCAGGCCACAACATTTTAGCACTATTGTTTTTTTTGCAGGGTGATGGCAACCTGGTGAATAATGAATGATGAGAATAGATAAAATCAGCATTTCCTTTTTTTTTTGCTCACATTTTTTCAAAAGTTGATTAATTATTTATTTAATATTAATAAACTGGAATTCCAATTTAATAAATCCCCTAGCCATTTTAAATAGTTTTAAAAAGTTTAAAACATAGATTTTTGTCCACAAGATGCAAACTTAATAACAAAATGCTACGTATCCTGAAAGTTTAAGGTTTGTCTCTTACTGTCAACAGATAGTTGGTAACTTTGGCAATTTATGTGGAGATGTTTAGTGATTTTTTTTTTTTCGTTTGTTTGCTTAAAGTTTGTATCGCAAAAGCGTGTAAATGCTCGGTGAACACACCATTCATTGTCATTTGATAGGGAAGTATATTTAAAGTTAAGCATTATTAGTCTAAATAAAATCACCTTTTAGGATTATGTAAAACGGCATAACATTTAGTTACGTTTTATTTATAGATTTTTATTTATAAAGTTGTTTTTACAACCTCAATGCTTTTTGTCTTTTAAACATTTCACTTGGGTTTAGTAAGGGATAAAACCAGAGCTTTAGGAAATGTTGGTGTCTTATTATTTATCTTCACAGGTACCTCACAGATGAAGGTATTGCAGAGCTGAAGGGAACTTCTGAAAAAGCAACACACAGTGACATCATTCGCATTGCACTTGATGTGAGTTTTAACCGTTTTCTTTTGTTCTGTGAAAACAATTTGTTTTTGTTGTATGTTTGCATGTGTGTTTATTTGAGGCTGGTTTTGCATTGCAAACTGCTGTTTCATAGCATCATAGTAAGTGTGATTGAGACAGACAATGCTGTAAAGTGGAAAAAAAAGCCGGTTTCAGTGAGCGTGCCTCATAAGTGTGTTCATTAGACACAAGACACATTATTTGCAAACTCAGCTTTGGCCTCATTCACCCCAGCTCTAAAGAGTATTACTTTCCCTTCAACTCTTTCCCCTTTGATCAATTAGTCATTTGCTCACATCCTGAAATGATATCAGAAATGAATGTGAGGACAGGTACATATTGATTTTTCCTTCTTTTTTTGGTGGGTTGGGGTTGTGGGGATGTAGCTCAGAAGGAAGCGTGATCGTCTTTCAGTCAGAAAGTTTCTGTATTGATCCCTACCTTCTGCTTTAGTTTTCCTGCTGGAGTGTCCTTGGGCGCTGTATGCTGAATCCCGTTTGCCCCTTCTTAAAATGTTCTTGGCCCGTGACAGGAATATCAAATTTCCTTTTTTAGTAGAATAACTTGATATTCTTCGTGTTCATTTGTTAACATTGGTTTGCATTCAGAAACAATAGATATATGAACTTTACTGAACTCCAGCTCCTTTTTTTTCCAAGAATGTATATTTCAGCACCAGTTAAATACTTTTCAATGCTGCAGTTTCATACTTTTTGTAAACTATAACTATAAAAATACATAGTAGAGGTTAAATGATTAGTGACAACGATGCTTATTTACCTGAATGTTCTTACATTTTCTTTTTTACTGGTTTTGTTATCAGTAATTGGATTTAAAAGTTTGAATGTGCTGCAGTTAGTGGACATGGATTGACTTGAACTTTCTGGGGACAAAGATGTTTTAATGTGACAAAGGAAGTTAGTCAATCCTTCACGCTGTGTCTCCCGCAGATCAATGAGGAGATCTGTCTGGAAACGCCGCAGGCCAACTCACTGCAGTGCGGTGCATCTGCTCCCCAATATTTCTTAGTCCTGCCTTTGGCTTATGTGTGTTTAGTTTGAGTGTTTGAGTCAGCAAACTAGTTCACCCTTTAAATACTTGATTGCACAGTGGGGTTTGAAGGAATTTGTGGACATGCTTTATTTATTTAACTTTTAATATCTGTGTTTCTTGCTTTTTGGGTGTGCACGTTTCAGTTCTGAAGATCTCATCCTGTCTTCATCAATAATGATGTTCTGGAGTGTCTTGCGAGGATGCCGGTTCTCCTTGGTTCTTTTCTTCTCAAATTTATTGGCTTGTTCTGTCAGATGAAAAAGTGACAGGAATACTTCACGCAAGTGACGGCTCACGCAGAGTAGTTCCCACTCAGCATTGTGGTGATGATGAGAGCTTCACGTTAGTTCTGCACTCTGTCACTCATACATGATGGAAAAGCACACACGCTGTTGCCTTTCGTCAGTCAGCTAATTTAGAGAATAAATGACAGCTGATTAAACCAAAACAAAAACAGAAACTAGATTGATGTTTTGAAGTAGAACTGGTCCTATTATGTTTATTACTGAACAGTCAAATAATAAATTTACTGTTTTCTTTAAGGATCCCGTGACTGCTAGATTACCTGCAATGGAGTTAAAATGACTTTTCATTTGATCTCATGCAGATATTTATACTTTATTACAGCATATTGAAACATTTAGGTCAAGGTTGCAAATTGATTAAAGCTTTATTGTTTGTTTAAGCTTTTTAGCTACTTGAGCTATTGACTTTTTTATAATAAGTAATTATTTTAAAGAGTTATAATAAAAATTGTGTTTTTTTTAAACCTGTTCTTGTGGTAATTTTCTGATGATGGAGGACACAAATTAAGAAAATTAAGATAAAAACTAAATTTCTTCGTAATTGCTATTATTTATTCACAAACTGTAAAATTAGGAGCAAACAAGAAATGTCATTTGAAAAGAGCTTCTTTTGTTACATAGAAAAAGTGCTGCCTCCCTGAGCTCTCAGCAACTGGGACGGTAAAGGGGGTGGGGTCACTCTGTGTCAAGTGTCCCAACTCGGAGACGAATATCATGTGAACTGCTGCCGCTTTTCCAAAACTATGTCCTAGAAAATGAGACGTTTTGGCTAAATCGGACTTGATTTTCATTGATTTCCATGATTAAAAAAAAGCACTGGGAACACGTACAGTAGATCAAAAAATTATCTGAGTAGGTGTTTAACTGGTAACATTATGCACTTTCTTAGCTTGTAATTAATGCTATTTGGGAATTTCTTTTTAACTTTTTTCTCTTTTTACAACATTGCAAATGTCCTAAAATGTTGCATGTTTCTCACGTAACAATTCAACTGAGAAACTTTAAGAAACTTGAATGGGAATGATTTGTTTTGTTTATTGAAATCTCAGAATTTCTTCCATCGATTTTTGTCAATATTCAAGAACTGTTATCATCTACTAACTGAAATGTAACAATGATTGTTTTGTGCATTTATTTCATACTGTTTTGTTCTCTTGCAGACGGATCTGAGGCCTATCGGAAGCAAGTTTTTACCATCTGATATCAACAGTGGAAAAACTGAAAAGGTAGGAAGAAAAGATCTAGCAGAAAATGAGAACTAAGTTAGATTGTAGTTCTTAGAATCGCCACTAGATGGTGATGATACTCTGCCAAATGATCATGAAAAAAATGGTGGCCATTCTGATAAAACTGAAGGTGATCAGCTTAAAAGAAACATATTATGATTAGTTTTGGAAATGCTTTGCACATTTATTCTACTTTGTTTTTTCTGTGGAAAAAGAGTCGGCACAAACATTTTTTTAAATAAAAAACAAGGTTTACGGCACTAATTCAGCCAATCAGTTATACACTGATAGATAACAAAATAATGTATTAACAGGCAAACATGAGGATAACCACTTTTGAAGAACAAAAACATAATTTTATTTGTAAAGGTAACATTAAAAAAAAAAAAAATCAATGTTATCCATTTTCTACTGTGCTATACCTCCTTGTAACTTTGCTAGTGTTGCTGACGTGTCTGCTTTATAATCGATAGTTCTTTGTCTGTTGCACATGGCTAGCTGGAGGGCCCATGTGTTCTCCAAGTACAAAAGGTAAGAAACATCTCAGCCCCCAAAGACAACGAGGAATCCCAGGGTGCACCACGAATGCTTCGCCTACAGATGACAGATGGGCACACCACCTGTGTCGGATTGGAGTTTAAACATCTGTCAAAGATTAGGTATGCTGCGTTTTTGAGCAAAGGAGGGGTGCAGTTAAATGCAGCTGTCAGGGGAGTCGTCACTGGTTAAAAGGTTAAGAACCATACTTGTTCTACAAATAGCTAATTGCTAAATAAATGGCGGGTTGTTAGGTATGCAGATCCAAGGGCATTAAATCATTTTTTTGATATTTAAAGCTAGCGTGCTAATCGTAAGCACACTCTGCTCTGTCACCCTGTCAGCGCTCTCACCTCACCACACGCCTGGATTGTTTTCCCTTTATCTGCAATTTCCACGTAGTGGCAGCTGATCTAGCAGCTCCCAGCCTTAATTACATCTCCATCCAAGCAGTGGTGGCCTTGGTGATGGCTGCCATGGTGACTCTCTCCAGCCGGTACAGGTGGAGTGGCCAGAATGTGGGTGTTGACTTCCTGCTGGGATGAGAGGAGAAAACAGAACAAATCCCCTCTTTATGAGGGGCGCACGCACACACACACACACACACACACACACCAACACATACACACAGGCAGCCAACAACAGCGGTTTGTGTTTATTGCTCAAAGTGTCCGTTTTGGTGTGAGCGAGGCTGTAAGCGGGTGGAAAGGGGGATGAGATGGATTACAGGACTTGAAGAAAGTCAAGTATTAGGTTGCAACTGTTAAGTTGAATAGTATGTTTGTTAGCATGAGCGTTTGTTGTTGGAAAAAAGAAAAAAAAAACAATAACAACCAGTTCCTCATTTCTGCATTTGCCTCCATCAAGAAAACACTTCTATCCCAAAGGTTAAGAGCAAAATCTGTAATTGTTCCTTTGGCTTCCTGCATCAGTATCTGGAAATCCCTCTAAGTCTCTGTGGTTTCCTAATGAGACAGGCAGAGGCCTTATCAGGCCTGATGAGATAGAGGCGCTTTTAATTTACCATGAGGATGGGGGAGCAGCTGGGATTATTAATGGTCTCTTCTAGCCGTGCCACCCATCTGCTGACAGAGCTTCATGCCTCATGTCATTTAGAAAGTGCTATGAGTAAGGCAATGGGATGTGTGGGGTTTGTTTTTTTTTCGTTTTAATGTGTGAAAATCATGCTTTAAAATTAATTTGTGTTGCTTGGCTATCACATGATTGAAGTGTTTTGTTGTTGCTGTTTTCAGTCTTAATACACCCCCCGGAACAAAGGTGAAGCTTCTTGGTACAGTCCAGGTTAAAAATGGATGTTTGCTTCTTGAAGATTCAAACATCTCTGTCCTTGGAGGAGAAGTTGAGCACATGGTGGAGAAATGGGAGCTCCAAAGGGTGAGCTTTGATATTCAGGCTCAAAAGACAGTATCTAATTTTAGCAATCATTGCTATGATTTAGCCTTGGTTTTTTTATATTTCATCTTGGGTTACGTGCTGAGTTGTCTTTGTTCCTCGCCCCGCAGAGTTTGGCGAAACACAGCCGGAGCAACATCGGAGCAGAAGGGGGGCCACCTCCCTTTGTGCCATTTGGTCAGGTGAGGAAAAGTCACACACGCTTTTAAATCAACTTCGACTTGTGTCTAGATAAGGCCAGCTTTAAACATGGATGTTCAAGAAATGGGATTTCAGCCGCGGTTTTAAGGAAAGCTGGTAATGATGAATGTATTCAACAAGTCAGACAGGTCTGGCTTTGAGCTTCTTTTCCCTGCAGTGTTTCCTTTGATCTTTTGAAGCATTGTCTTCATGAATCTTTTAAACAGTTGGACAGATCTTCAGTTCAGCTTTGGGCCTTACCTATAACCTCTGGTGCAAATTCTGCATTAGTGTTTTATCCCAAAGAGTCTGTAATTGATAAAGCAAAGAAAATATTGCATTTTTAGGAGATGGAGGTAATTAAAGTGTGTCAGTAAGAGCAGTGTGCATGCCATTTCTTTTATAGTGTCTATACATTTTAAATTGACAAATAATTGCAAGCGTGAATTAAAATTAGGAAAAAACAAACAAGAAAATATGCTGTTATTAAAAAAAAAAAAAAATTGTGTTTTAACTGGGTTAAATTGTGAGGGCTTTTGTGCTCTGTTATTTAAGTTTTTTTTGTTTACAATTTTGCATTCCTAATTTGCTCAATATCTGCATGATATGTCTTTAAGAACCATTTTAATCCAATTCCAGGTTTGGGAATTGTTCAAAGCTGCTCCGTGCTTTACTATAACCAGACTTTTATTCAGTTTGCTGTTGCACAAGTAAATTACATTAAAACAGCTGACTTGCACAAGAATCTAAATCTAAAGAATCTTAACCTTCTTGAGAAATATAGTCTCTTTTAAGTTGTGTGAAAATTTGGCATTTCTATTTAATTCCTAATCTATTCATTTATTCTCTGTTCTGTATCACCGATAAGCAGTATTATTGCATATCACCAAGAAAACGTGTCTAAATTGGGCGTACATCATTCTATTTTCTGTCGTCATTTCTGCTTGATCAAACAACTAATAAAGATCTGTTTTTATCTTTGGACCAGAAGTGTGGAAGGAAAGATGAAGTAGACAGCAGGGAACTGGACCAGCGGAAAACCCTCCAGACTCAGAATGTGGTCAAGAGTCCTGACGAGAACGACGAGTTTGAAAAGCAGCGAACAGCAGCGATTGCCGAGGTGGCCAAGACAAAAGAGGTTAGCAGATGTTCACTGGTCACTTTTACATCCAGAGTTTTTTCATTTGTCTCAATAAAAGCTTTCAGCTTGTTAAAGTTTGACATTAATAATAAAACATACAATTTCAGAGCTAAAATGCACAACAAGAATATCAAGAGAGTTTAAGAAGAAGATGTGTTGGCATTAACCTAAAAATAGAATGATCTTAAAGACCCGCTCCACTAAAAATAGTGTTTTTAACATGCTCTCGTGGCATTTTTCTGAGGAAGGAGGAGATAAATAAATACAATTATAGTTAAATTTGCTTTCCTGAGTTTTTCTTTATATCCATGTGAATCAGGAGCAGACGAAAAAAATCCAGTTGGAAAAGGATCGTATTTGTGACAGAAAATACGCTGGGCTGGCCACAACTTTCTTATGAACTCCTGCCACTCTGCAGAATGCATTTCCTAGAAAAAAAACAAATTCTTTTGGGGGCGCTAACAAGGACGTAATAATAATTGAAAGACCACTAGGAACACTTTTAGAATCGATCAAAAATGATCAGAGTGAGACTTTAACACCATGAAAAAAGTTAGTTTAGATTCCACAATTTATGACACGACTTCAATATTCAGCTGTAATATTTCAAGTTGCCTCTTTTCCAGATGTCATGCAGCCTTAATCTGCGTTGGTGCTCAACTGATTTCCATTTTAAGTGAATGCACTAACACCTCTTGGGTGCATTCTGACCCTTAAAAATAATCTAGAATGGGGGCAGATATTTTTTTTTTTTTTAAAGGAATAGAAATGCTAATGCTGATGGATGTGGATTGCTTCTCTTTTTTTCCTCCAACAGGAGCTAAAAATAAATATTCTCCAAAAAAAATACAACTCCCCCCCCCTTTTTTTTTACTCCTTTAACCAATACTCTTTGTTTTTACAAAAAATTCTCTGTCCAAATTTAGTGCATTTAGACGAGCTATATTCTTTAAATTTAATTATATTTTCCCAAATGGTAAGCTACTTAATTTGGTGAAATACGTGCAGTTTGTTGACAATCACATTAACCTTCGTTGTTTTTTAAAAATGTGACATTTTTGACATTCGTTAGAAGAAAAACATATAATTATAATGTCAACAACAGTGTTCTCTCTCGATTGATGGACTGACTTTTCCAGGCTTGCTATGATCACAACTGTTATGTCTGCCTCTTTCCTCGTTAGGGTCCCCGCAGCTTTGGCGGTGGCGGAAATGCTGGGCAGTAATTTATCCAATGCCGCTTCCTCCTCCCGAGGCAGAGATGCCAACCAGCAAAGGAGACGTGAAGAGAAGTTTGAAAAAGCAGAGAGCAGGCCAGAGGGAAACTACAGAGAGTTGGTGAGATGATCAGCTTTTACTTCTTTAAACCTGTAAACAAATTTAACATTCAATAAATGAGTTTTTCCAGACAATAATGATTGCACTTTGCACTGTTAGAGGAGGTTTGAGCTTGTTTTTTGTTTCTTTGAAATTTGTTGAACTAAAATCTTGATTTATCATTCAGAGGTCGTCTGGCACATGGACAGATCTTAAAGAATATAAATGAACTTAAGGCCTGGTCAGATTTTTAAACTAAGCTGCAGTTCATCTGTCTCTTTTTTTTTTTTGTTTCTTTGCATATCAAGTTGTAACCATCCTGCTTCGGCTGAACACATCATTTGGGTATAGATAACTTTAAAGACGTGTATAACTTTAGATGTGCAGCAACAGCCTTATATTTTGATAATGAAATGTGGACTTTTTTTTTTTTTTTGCTCTGGATCAACTTAATTTCTCCAAAACAATACATCTTTCTTCTGTTCTTGATATTATGTTGACTGTCCTGTACCTGGTCATTGGGCAGGTGGATGAACGAGCTCTCAGAGACATCATGGAAATGGGCTTCAACAGAGAGGCAGCTCGACAAGCTCTGATGGATAATAACAACAACCTTGAAGTGGCACTAAACAGTCTACTGACTGGAAGTTCTGGTGGCCGACCCGGTTCTGTGGTGCCTGAATTGAACAAGTTTCAACCCAGAGGTTTGTAAAAACACAAACAAATACATTTCTCAAATTGTAAGGGGGTGTTTGTTTATGCCCCTCTTTACCTAAGCTGCATGCTTAATCTTATTTTGACTTCAGGCAGAGGGAAGGGAAGAGGCAGGTCCAGAAACGAAGATGAGGATGATGGAGTTGGAGGAAGACCTTCTGGACCGAGCACTCTGTTTGACTTTCTGGAATCCAAAATGGGAGCTTTCTCTGTGGATGGTGGGTGAACAGTTTTGTGTCTCTGCACTTAGTGGAGAAACACTGACAATAAATCAAAGCAAACACCACATCTGATCTGCAAAGGTGTCTATTAAATGTCCAGAAGTTTTCGCATAAGGATTTGTAGCACCTTTCCCAGAATGGAAGCGGATGGAATGTAACAATTGTCAATTATTACTTGATTATTTGATTGATGTTTCTCTGAGGGTTTTTGCAAAATGCAGTAGTGGGCAAATTTGGATTTGTGGGGCTCAACGGGTTCTATATTTTGACAGAAGGGCCAGAACATGATCGTTTTACCTCCTTCTTTGAAGGCCAAAAGCACTTTACAGTCAGAACCTCATTCACATACTGATGGTGGCTCTGCTGCCAAACAATGGCTCCGACTCGTGCACCACAGCTGGCTCTTAAAACTGATATTAAAATAACATAGTGTGTGGAGAAAAAGCATTTGGATTAAAAATGAATATATTTATTGTAAAACAGTTACTTTTGGTAGAGTGTCTGCCCTGAGACTGGAAGGTTGAGTGTTCAAATCTGAGCCAAGTTGTACCAAATAATCTAAAAATGGTACCCAATGCCTCCCTGGTTGACACTCAGAATGAAGGCGCTGTATTAGGTGGGTTAAACCCCCAAATGGTTCTTGGGCGTGGTTGTGTCAGCAGCTCCACCACGGGATGAGTCAAATACAGAAAACACATTTTTTTAAATTAAAAGTCTGTTTTTTGTTTTTATTTCAGTACCAATTGTCCCAATGGTTTGATGTCCTCCAGAGCAAATTCTGAAAAACGTACTTGTTTTGTGTTTACAGGATTCAGACATTGATGAAGAGTCTGTTACTTGTTCAGGGTTTAGTTTTGTAGAAAAAAAAACCAAACCTTTTTCAAACATTTCACAATATTTTAGGTCACTTGTTCTCAAATACTGTTTAATTTTGTATCTTAATAAGATTCAACTGTAAAGGCAAATGTTAGTTGAGTTGTGAACATCATAACTGCTAAAGAGCATCAAAACAACATTTTATTAACAAAAAAATATGAAACATTGTCGATCTAACTCTTCTAACAATTGCTCACATTTCTTTTTTTGGTGTGTTTTCCCAGATACAAAGAGTCAGACACAGCAGAGGAACCACGAGAGCAAAGCAAATTTCTCAAACTCAAACTATCACACCAAAGAACATTCTCAGCCCAGGTTCTCCTCACACTATGAACACAAGCCGCAAAGGAACGACAGACCTCCAAGATTCAACAAAGACACAGATTTTCCCAAACCAGGCCAGGAGCACATCCCCAACCTAATGGCCTGTCCAACATCAGCTCAGTACCAGCAGTGGAGGAGCCAAGAGAGGTGGCCACGAGGAACCCCAGATCAAACGGTTAATGACAGGCGACAGACGAGAGATGATCAGTTCGTTAGCTCAGCCGCTTCGCTAAAGCCCTCAGAAGAACCTCAGCAGAAGTTGGAGTTTAATGGATCTTACCACCAACAGTCCAGAAGTCGAGAAGGCGGCTCGAATATCTCTGGATTTTCTCAGAAGAGAGGGCTGAAAAACGATGGACCCATGCCTAAACCAAGTAATTCTGCAGGAATGGATGCAGATGGAAGGGGAAACAATAAAGAAGCCAACAACAGCAGGAGGAAGCCAAAGGTTGACCGGCAAAACTCGGACCACTTTGATAGACAAAGGAATAGTGGCCAGCCCAA
The DNA here is from genome assembly GCA_003999625.1 of Oryzias javanicus. Lineage (NCBI taxonomy): Eukaryota > Metazoa > Chordata > Actinopteri > Beloniformes > Adrianichthyidae > Oryzias > Oryzias javanicus. The sequence goes on along the minus strand of CM012439.1, from coordinate 15,386,504 downwards.
CTTTAACTCAAAAGGAGGTAGCTGGGGGACTCAGGAAGTAGGATTTCCACAAACTCTTTGCACATTGACAGGGGTTCCTTCTCATTTTCAAAACGGAGATTTGGAACATAAAAGAACTGGGCCAATTAAGCCTGGAAACTTGCCCTGTCCTCCAAACAGGGAGCAGCTACCCAGAAAAAGTATGCCTCAAAACTTGGGACCGAAGAGAAGACCGGGGCAAGGCAAAGGCCCTCGAGGACCAGACAGGAATCAAATCATGGAACATGGATGGAAACCTGGAGACCAGTGTCTGGCGCTGTACTGGGAGGACAGCAAAGTAGGTTTCTGTTTCACATTTCTGAACATATCTTTGGTTTAAAACGGATCTGTACTTGGACAACACAGCGTCAAGCATAAGTCGGCATCGGCACAAGTTTCATTTCTAATTTTTTATGCATAAAAGATTTTTCAGGTTTTTTTAGTTTCAATTTTTACTTTTTTATATGAAAGTTAAAATGTTAAATTTTTATGTAGAAGTTGTGTGTAATCATCATAGCCAATCAAAATGCATTGTTGTGGAGATTTGACTTATATTGACATGTGATCTTGTGCATTGGAATTACATTGATCCAACAGTGCAGCGTTGATACCTGTATGTGTTTCATTGAAGTTCTACCACGCCAGAATAGACGCTGTGCATCCATCTGGCTCCACAGCTGTGGTTGTGTTCAGTGACTATGGAAACTGTGAGGAGGTCCTCCTGGAGAACATCAAGCCCGTGTCTGCTGACATGTTGGTAAGGAGAAACGACGTTTTCATTAGTCTGCTAATGAAGTTGCAAACATGCTAGCGAGTTGTATAGGGAAACCAATAAGGGGGGATTTTGGTGAGGGGCTGATCAGCTGTGCGTGGCACGTCTAATGAGTTGCAGTAACACGCCATATTTGCGTCAAATGTTTACTGGCAGGAGGAAGATGACGGTTTCTACGACAGTTCACTGGAGTTTCGCCGTGGGGGAGACGGACAGCCGAGACGAACGAGGCCCACGCAGCAGTACTACCAGCCCCCCAGGGCGCGTGATTGAAGTGTTTGTGTTTTTACCTGCGCCGCTGAACAAATGAAAATTGGCCTTTCATTTTCTCTTGTAAACAAACACTGTGTCACAGAGATGTTATGGTGATGTTTTAATAATTGATGCATTTCTCCGGCTCTCTTGGAGAACATGCGAGTTGTGTGACAGAAATGTTAAGGATTAGTTTCTCAGTGACTGGCATTTCTGTCAGCTTACATTTAAATTGTTTCCTGCGTTGGCATCATCACAACTGTGTTTTACATAACAGCAAAATTTAGGTTCCTTTTCCCTTTTAGTGTAATTTAATATAAAACCAATTTTCTGGGTTTAACTAAAGTTACGAGGATCCTATGATGCCATAAACATGAAGTTAAAACGTTAGGACTTTTTGTCAATCGTTTTGTTTGTCGTTCATCCCAACACCTCCTGCAACGATCCAGAGTGCTTCCTTTATTTTTATTGTCCACATATTCAGGACAGAATGTCTCAAAGGGCTTGCACATGATGCAGTAATAAAAGAACTGACATGAGCTCCTGTATTATTTTGTGAAGATCATCTATTTGTTGTGAGGATTTGCTAAATGGATGCATCAAAATAAATGACTTAAATCTACTAAGTGGAGTATCTGCTAATTTTTCCTTTGTTTTTTTTTTTATCTAACTCCCTGATACAGAAACAAGAGTGGGGTGACAAAATCATTCCACAGGGGGTATGACAAAACATACAACAGACATTAGAACTAGATTAACTAGATATAAAGCATTAACTGCGGTAATGCAAGTGTGAATGCGGTAAGTTGAGCGTGGCTGGTGAAGATGCCAGAGCTGGTAAGTTAAAATGCTGAAACTGATAGCTAAAAATTCTGCAGCCAATAGCTGTAAACGCTGAAGCTGAAAACTTGGTCAAATACAAACTCGATGCAAATTAGCAAAAAGCTAGACAAATGTAATGTCTAATTTTGCCAAAACAAAAAGCATTGACTAATGCTAAAATATTAGCTAAATGCAAAATTAGCCTAAAAACGGGAAAAAATGTCTAATTTTGTCAAAACAGACAGCATAATATGAGCTAAACTCCAAATTTGCCTAAATAACTTGAAAAATGTCTTAATTGTTGCCAAAACAGCTAGCATTATGCAAAAATAATTGTTAAACTCATAATTTGCCAAAAGTACTCACAAAAATGTGAGAAGTTCAAAGGTTTCAAAGTGTTTAAGCAATTTTCATTCATTTCCTATGGGGCACACTTTGCTCAATTCTTAACTAAAAAGTTTATAAATACCTAAAGTACAAGCAGTAATGTTCTGGATGAGCTGAACGTTTTGATACTAAGGTTGCTGAAAGTGTGGAGGATCTTGAGCATTCACACAATGAGATCATCCATCCATCTTCAGAACATCCTGTATCCCTTGTGGGGTCACAGGACTGCTGTTGCCACCCCAGCTACTGTTGGGTCACCCTGCACAGGTTGAAACTGTTGCATGGCCACACATGCACATTTAGGGGCAATTCAGAGACACCAATCTACCTATCATGTTTTGGACTAGGTGGAAGCCGGAGAGTTCTGAGAAAGCCCACAAATGTGTGAGAAAAACATGCAAACTCTAAACAGAAAGGTCCCAGATTCAAACCAGAGCTCAACCCTAACCACTGTGCTTCTAAGATTATAATTAAAAAAATCAAATGGCATAAATCTAGCATATAATACTGACAATGCAAAATAAAATAACTGAAGAGGATATGCAGCCAGACACACATCAAGTAACTGACTTGTTAAAGGCCAAATTCAAAGTAAAGCGTTTGATAATTTAACAAAAGAAAAAGTCAATTTTTTACACAAGTAAATTGTAATTTTATCTGTTTTTAATCCTCTCGTTACGATGTGCATTGGCTCTACAAGTCCCCAGTAAACAGACCAAGCTCATTTGTTGTGTTCTTTGAAGCAAATCCAAAGTGTAAGCCAATCTCTTCCCCCTGTAATAGAGATAGTTTCACTGCTGAGATATCATTTTGCACATTACAATAGGAACTGTACCCCGCTTTTTGCGCACACTCTTCTGGCTGTTTGTAGCCATGCGCTGCTCAGCAGTTTCACACATGAAGGAATAATCTCCGCCTCAGCTCCAGTTTCTTTTTCACCAACAGCAGGAGACAAAGCAGACAATGCACGCAGGTTCAGAAGGGAGGTCACTGTGTGATTCTGTATCACTCGTCCAAAGGGTTTGCTTTATTTTCCGAGTGACGTGCCAAGCAAGCATGCGTGAATAATTAACCACCGGTAATATGGAAACCTATCTACAAGAGAGGAACTGAAAATGAACCTGTTTGAAAGTGTTCGGGGGGACTGTGACACATTCACGGCGAATGACTACATAACTAATTGATTTTCAATCAGATGAGTGCTAACATGTTAAGTCCACCATTTTTGGTCAATACTTACACGATTAACCAGATTTATCAAGAAATATAAGTTAAAAAAAAGGTGAAAAAAACTTGAATGCATTGCAAATGTCTATTCTAAGAAATGATTAATATTTAAGAACTGGTTTTCACAAATCCAATGCAAAGTTTATTTAAAAAGTATATTTTGATAAAGAAAATAGATCAAGATAAGCCTTTATTTGTCTCAAAGTGGGGAATTTCCACTTTGCAATAAATTTTACAGAACACAGTATGTACAATTTAAAAAAAAGAATACATATTGACACAAATAGTGAAGGTACTGGGGTTATGGCTCAATGAGTCAGAAGTACTGCACAGGTTAGTAACATTTTTAAGTTGTAACAATGATAACAGTAGCTATTGTCAATGGATTTACTGAAAGAATCTACCCTCGATGACAGTCTCTGTGAAAACACATCAAGGATAATAGCTTGGCTACCATCCTCCTTTCTTTCTTTCACTTGCAGAACTGAATCAAGAGGTATCCTCAAGACAGAGTTGGCTTGCTTGACCATCTTCTTCAGTGAACTCCTGTTAAGATGCTGCTGCACCAGCAGACCTCTCCATAAAAGATAGCGAGACTCCCCACACTCATTTTAGAAGTGGTTCATAAACTCCAAAAGGCCTCAGTCTTCTCAGCAGATGGAATTTGCTCTGTCCTTTTTTTATGCAGTGGATCAGTATTGCCTGGTCGATTTGTATTGAGGTGACTAACCAACTACTCCTAAACACTCTCAATGTCCTTTCTCTGGATGTTCACCAGAGTTAATGCAGCATGCAGGTGCCTGCAGAAGTCCAGCTCTTTAGGTAAATCAATTAAACCACCTATAATAAGAATTATCAAGAAAGTGAACTTTTCTTTCATCAGTTGTCGATATTTGACAAGCACAAGAATTAGATCTTATTTTTCATGTTTACATAACTCCAAACTACGATGTAATCTGAGTGCTGAGATCAAAGGAAATCCACAAACATGAATGTTGCACATATTTGTGTGTAAGTGTGTGTTTGACACAACTTTATGGTTCAATATGATCTCAAGTACACAACATTCTACAAAACATTCTGATTGGATTTTACAGGAGTGGATTTACAGAGGCGATGAAATATATTGGTGCAGCAATTCACTTTTTAATGTTAGAGCTTGACGGCTTTAAGCGCAGTCAGCTTCAGTTTGATTGCATTTCCATTTATATTGGATTATGAGATGTGGGAATGATTTCTTAGTGGTTAGCACCGTCTCCTTGGAACAAAATAGTAATGCATTCAGGTTTGACAAGAATGTTCCACTAACACTCAAATAGGAGTTGGTGTCGGCGAAATTGCCGCCCAAATTGCTGTAGACAACAGACAAATGCATGCTGGGACAACTGCTGTTTTCACTGTTGCTCTGTTGACCACACAGATTGATTTTCAAACTGAAACCTGACAACCCTACAGCAGCAGGAGGACTGCTTTTCCTCCTCCGGAGGGAACAAGCCTCTTTCCCACATTAACATCCCCTCTGCCGTGCCCCTTCGTTTCCCACCTGGCCGGCTCTCGTATCACCATTCACAAGTGCCGCTCTTTATCTCAGGGCTTACCTGACCCCTCAACTTTCAACTCTTCACCATAGTACCTTTGTCACTGTGCCACCTGAACCAGGTGATCCCGTGAAATGTATTCTTTCTTACATGACTTCTACATCGCCCCCAACAGGCCATATCTTTCTGTTCCTCTGACAGATGGGTGGGGGGTTGGGGATTAGAAGCAAGGCTATTTGAGAGTGACTTCCTAGAGAAGGATATTTGGTTCCCAGGTGAAGCCAATGGATCAGTGGCGCCTCAGTGTTTAGTGCACTATATTTACTAGTGGCAGAGGGGACAAACCACTTTGGTCTTTAAAGAGACACTCCCAAGAAAATTCTATTTTTGCTGTTTTTAACATGTTCCTGTGGCATTTTTTTCATGATGGATGATATGTATAAAGTAAACTTGGATTAAAATTTTATTTCTGTGTATAACTCTTTTCAAATTGTGAATTAAGAACAAATCAGGATGAAGTCGGAAATAAATTGAGTCACGTAGAACCTATGACAGCAAACCACAACGCTCTCTTCTTCACTCCACTCTGACGCATCCTCTTGTACACGACTAGATCCATGTACGCCTGTATTTTTCTCGTTTGATTTGGCATCTGGCTCAGAATTGTATAGCTGGATAGCTCCAATATTACACGCCATTTTTGTTGCTCCATTAATCTTAGGTTAGAGTTGTGGGGAGATATAAGCTAGATGCGTGATGGGAAGTAGGGGAGGGCTGTGCCAACAGTCCTGCCTACAACTCAGTGGTGAATTTCAAATGAACTACTGCCAATATACAGAAACTATGTCCTTGAAAATCACATTTTTTTTTCAAATTTTGGCTAAAAACGGCACAATTATAATTAAAAGACCACATTTTGCAATAGATCAAAGGATCATTGGAAAGGGACTAAAAGATAAAAATGTTTAAATCATTTATTAAATAATTAAAAATATAGAACAATCTTGGTAAAAAAAAAAAGGGGTTCCATGCATGTGGATTTAAGCACTTTAAAATTTCCGATTTCAAACGTACATATCAACAGTGGTGGTGACCCTGTCACCTAAAGGTGAGATAAAAGGGTGTTACACTTTTAACTGCCCTTAAAAAGGTTCAAGTGAATGGAAAGTCCACATGAGGGATTCTGAAGAAGATTATCTTCAGGCTGATTTGTTTGTGTGCTGATGTTTTTGTTTTGCATGCAAGTCAGAGAGTGCACAGTCAACCCACAGTCTGTGTGGCTGCACCACTAACATGTAAAACGAAGGACTTCATGCTATGCTGAACTCTCTAAGCAAATGCAGTTTTCACCGCAATGCTGAACCCTAGCTCAGAATGTAAATGTCAAGCTGAAGGTGCCACCATCGTTTCCAACTTTTGCATACAATTGTCTGATCTGGGACAGACTCTGAGTTAGCTAATATTTCAGTTAATGCAAAAAATGATTTTGCTTTATAAAAAGAGTTTATAAAACAAATTAAATATTTATTTCTTGTTAAATATGGCGGCTGAATGCAGATAAAAAATAAAGTGAATTTGTGTGAATTTTTTTTTCACCATTTGTACTTGCCATATTCTTCTATTCAAAAGTTTTGCAAACCTCTTTTTTCACATTTTATGTTTTTTTTTCTCATGGTACTCTAAAATAAAAAAAACAGAAGAAAAACAAATACAAAAATAAATAATGATAATAATAACAATGAACATTAAAATCCTGAGATCATTTAACTTCGGTATATATAACACTCTAGTGATTTTTTTTCTTGGAAGCTAAACATTTTTTTTAACTTCTTAATTTTTTCAGAGGGTCTTAGATGTGTAGCACTTGATTTATGTGCTTCTATTTTTCCCAACTGGGCACATCCCAGAGGGGGTATTGGATGGAGGGAGCTGCTGAACGTCGTGATGGCTGCTTTGGTTGTAGAGGGTTTCCATCACCAGCCCGGGACCACAGACTGTATAAGAGAACTGGACTGAGTAAGTATGATGTCACCCTTCTGGTTCCAACGAAATGAAGTCAATTCAGCAGACGTTTATTTACAAAATAGCCATAGCTATGTTGAAACCGATGTCAGTAAGCAGTGATTGGTCTGAGTCAACGTGTCTTTGGCTACCACTTCCGCCAATCAGGAGTGAACTTATTGGAAGTCCACACCCCTTCCACTAAGAATCTGTCAATTAATCGTTTCAAATGTTTGATGTGAGACCTCTTTTATTGATGAATCTGATTGGCCTGTTTATAACTTGAAAAAGTGTGCTAGAATAAATATGAACAAAATGGATTAGTAAGAATATGTTTTAAAAGAGTTAGCAGATCAGGAACGATTATTCTGACAAATATTATAATGCAAATTGCTGTTCATTTTTTAAATAGAAGTGTATGGGATTTTGGCTTTTTGGGAACAGTGGGTTTTTCCTGTTTGGAATGCCAGCAGGGAGGGATCACTCAGTCCAGTTCTCATTTACAGTCAAGCCCTGGACCCAGAGAAGTGTCCTCAAGGTTTACCAATCAACATCAAACACCTCCTTCATGTTCCTAAAAACATCATTTGGAAAGTAATAACAATAATTCCAAAAGATTAAAGATGATTAGACAAGAAATGTATTTTTGAGTTTTGATGTTACCCTACTGTTTTTCAAACTCTACACATCTTCTCTTTGTTTCAGCTATTTACAAGACCTAAGCAGCTTAGCATTTTATTTAAAAACAGGTGTGTTATAAAACTGTATATTTTTTGTATCTTGCCCAAAATTTCAATAATAATTCTTTAATATTATGTATTACCTCTCATTGATCTTGTTTTATATCCTCTCAGCCTAAAAAAACCTTAATTACATCTGGAGTTAGGGACTGTACATTCAATGCAAAACCAAAAAAAAAGAAAAAGAGCTTAAAAAGAGATAAATCCAACTCTAACATGCAACCGAACTAATAAAAACTACAAGTTTGGCTGAGATTCAAACCTTGGTTTTATTATTTGAACTGTAGTTCAAAAGCCCAGGCTTAATGAGCAAGATAGGTGCTGCTTGTCAGGGGTAATAGCTGTTTTCAGTGTGCAGCAGACCATGGTGTATGTGGATCATTCTTCAAACATCCTGCCAAACATTTGTTGCCACGCAGCCCTTTTGTTGCTCATAACACATGACAATTTAATGGTCAAATGGGGCCAGTTAGATTGCCCAGAGACGGTGCAGTGTAAGGGTGAAAGATGAATCAGCAGCTGGTTATTGATCTTCACCATTACCACATATGGGTCTACATAGAAAAGCAAACAGTCTAAAGCACCTTTCAGTCACTTTTATGGACTTTGTCCAGTTAGCGGCAACTTGCTACTTTAAAGAGAAGGAGAGCTAAGACCAGCTAAGGTGTCTGCCTTTGTTATATTTACTTTTCCCTGCAGTATTTTGGTTCTGGGAGCAATTATAGTTAGAGTTTCTTTTTTTTATACTGATGATTTACATGAATAACATTCTGATTTGTATATTTTATGCCACTATCTGCTATAAAGCATATATTTGTGGATTAGTTTCTTCACATGATAAAAAAAAATACCAAGCATTAGTTGACCAATAAAACATGACAAACATCACATTGTCACATAATTTGCTGAGAACTGTGAGGAAACCTGCCATGAATAGTGGTCAATTGAGGACTTAAATGATGGAGATAGTAATTTGAAACAGAAATACACTGAAAAAATAAGGAAAAGAGTTCAACCTAAACTTGACAGGCTAATATGAGCCAAATATGAAACCTTATCAAAGACCTCCAAAGTAATGTGACAAGACAAAATACAAAAAAATCACGAGATTAGATTTATGTAAAATAAAGAGCTGATAGGATGCAAAATTTTAACCAAACTTGTAAAATAAGTGCTTTAAACTTGAGCATTTAGGACAAAACATGGATTGTTCCTAATAATCATTTTATAGAGGGAAGCAGATAATGAATAAAATCTAAACACACATCTTAAAATAAAGCAAAGTTAAAAACCTTATTGTGAGAGGAATACTGCGCCGAAGTAGAATCAAGACCACTAGGCTAATTGAAAAATCTTGGCTTGGTCCGGTCTCATGAGCTCATCCTGGCTAATTTTGCTCATGTTTCTCATGTTTGCAACAAGAAAGAAAGGTGCAGCTGAGTCAACACAGATGCAAATGTAGTAGGTGGGACACATTCAGATTAAGGCTGTTGTGTGAAAGAATAAATGGATCAGTCAGAGAGAGACACAGTATACTTCTCACTTGTGTCTCAGTTCTAAAGACACATACAAAAGGCCAAACACACTATAATGGGCTCTGTGGTTGAAACATCACAAGAGATGAAAGCTGTTCTTCTGTCTTGTTTCCTGTCAAGCAAATTTAAGACCATTCTGTAATGCTCTGTCCTGTACAAATTTGGTATTTAACCCATCTTTTCCTGCTTGTTCATTAAGTCTTGTTAATTATTTTTGTCACTATAATTGAGATTTTCCGGTGTTTTTATTGGCCAGAAGTCACTGAGGCAAAAAGTTAAAATAAGTGTTGAGTGAAAAAATGGACTATGTCACATTGTTTCTTTTTGGAGCTTCAAGCACTTCAGAATAGGTTATTAAAAATATTTTTTTGTGTATAACTAGAGTAGGAATATTCATCATGTGAGAAAACATTTTTAAAACATAACATAACAGTTAAATCAAGCATTTTATATCATCGTGTTACAAGATCACTATCACATTGTTGTTAAATGATTTTTCAGTAAATTCCATCAGAAGTGAAACATTGCAGCTCCATTCAAAGAACATGCTTGTAATGATTTTGATGATGCAGATAATGAGGCCTCTGTCTATTATAATTCTATTGTTTTGTTTGTTTTTAAGCTAGTAGTGAATGGCAAAAACTGCAAGAACAAAATAAACTTTGTATGCATTTATCTGACTTACAGGCTTGTTTCCAGCATCTTCACACTGGCCTGGTTTCTACTCCCACAAGCTGATGATAAAGTTGGTTGTGTCATTAGTTTTCTGGCCCCAGTTCTCTAAAACAGACTTCAGAAGATGTGGGGGCTGAACCAAGCATCTGGCTGCCTAGTAAACAGAACGCCAGAAACAAAACAAGACAAAAATCATTAACATGGTGATTAATTCTCAGGGGCAGAATCGGTCATTCAGATGACTTTATTGCCGCCTGCAGTACAGAGGATGGTAAAAGGATAAAAAAACACAGCCCCGGAAACATTTGGTTTGAATAAGAGAAGGAATGGGGCAGGTGTTAGATCGGTCAGAAGCCATAAAATCAGCTGCCGTTGTGTTTAGGAATCAGGACGTGCCCACTTAAATGATTACTGAATGTTGTGGAGGGAGGGAAAGGTTTGGATTTATTAAAAAAACAAAAAAAAAACAAAGAAAAAAAAAATAACCTCCTATTCATTCCAACAGACAGAAGGAAAACAATGACAACAACAACAAGGAGTTCAAGAGCACCCCATTTAAAATAGACCAGGCAAACCAAATAAAAAATAATAAAGTGAGAACCTTATAAACAATGTTCAGGCCCATGGATAGCTGCTTTAGGCCTTCTATTGATGCCATAAATGTTTTCAGGGAGAAGACTTTGGGGAGCTCATAAACGAGGCCGCACTGGAGCTCATGACATAAAGCTTGTTTAAAGAGCACAACTTTACCATCCTGCCATGATCAAATTTACACCTTTATTGATCCTAAAGTGCTCATTTGTCCATACGGCAAAACAAATGCCTCCCCCTAAATAAATAAAAACATTTATACAATCCCCTTCACGCCCGCACTTTAGAACTAGCCGTACTGTCGTCTCACCAAGGAGCAATTTTTGCCGCGGGACACACAGAACTGGTCAGATGACCTTGTCCTGCATGTATGTTTAATGAGTTTAAAGATTAAAAGTCTGATCTAGGGATTTGTTTTTGAAGAACTCTGTAGCTGCAGATAAAAATGTCAGGTGTGACCCTTGGAGCTGTGAGAATAAAGGACAATGAGGCTCAATAAAAGACACCAGCGTTTGGACACAACAACATTAAAACAATTTATCTTTGCGATGAGTTTGTGCAATAAAGAGGATGAAAATTACATCTCTATGTTTTCTTTTATAGCAATGGATACTTAATTTAATATATGATTCCAAAATTGTAGTCAGGCAAAAACAAAGAAAGCTCTTGTAATAGTTTCTCTTTAAAGATAGAGGCAGTTATGACATTGTACAGACTGATCATCACTGAATAGCTGTACTCTACCCCTACTCCTCCAATTGTAGGGGCATGTGGAGGGGAATGACATCATCGATGGGTAGTGTCGTCTGAATTTGAAGAAACTATTTTTCCATAACTCTCTGCTTTCAGAGCTAAATGTAGGGGTAGGGAGAAGCCATGGGGCAAGGGAACAATTTGGACATAATGTTACCAACATTTCCCAAAGATCTGATCACAAAAATATGAACAAGCTTTGAATCCAAGTTCAATATCAGATGAAAATGTATTCCAACAGATTTCTAAAATGTACCATTTTGTCCTTTAGGATTAAACTGAGAGTGACCCACGTTGACATGCAACGGTTCCAATTCCTGCAGAAGCCCTCAGTAAATCTCAGAGAAACAACAGTTTCACACGCAGCTTTGTAGTGTGCAATCATCAAATTAGGCTCCAGAGTGTCATCTTTACTCAGCATCCCTATGTTTGGATGATGAAGTACCTGAAATCCCTTAAATCTGCAGATTAACCTGCGGACAATGGAGATTTGCACTGTGATTGACTGAAAAGATGAGCGCTGGAGGCTTCCTTTTCACTAAGGGGCTTATTTGTGACACAAGACCATTCATTTCCATCAGTTTCTGCTCACAAGTATTTTTCACAAAGGTTGTAAAGTCTCACAAAGGGAAAAAGAGTCCCTAAACGGGGATAATAAGAAATATAATATTTCCATTTGGAAAAAAATGCAGTAAAAGTTAACTTATTACTGTAAATGTTGTTTAGTAACTGCAACAGTCTATGTCCAATAAAAAGAGATGTATTTTTCTGTCCAAATGTGTTACTACTACTCTTAAACCCCTCAATAAAAGTTGTTTTAATATCCAAATATCACAAGGAAACAATAAAATGTGGTTATATAAGCTAGCGCCATTATGCTAGAAAATTGACAATTATACTGCGTTTTCTGGGTTGTAAGTTGCAAGAGCAAAAAATGTAAAATCCAGAAGAAGAAAACCGTATGTAACTCTCTCTAGAGAATAAGTCGCACTTTTGGGAGAAAAGTCTGACGTTTCAGAACAGCATAGCTGAAAAGATAATTAAATAAATACAAGAATGCAAATCTTTTGATATGTATAAGAAAAGTATCAAAGTTCAAGAGGAAAAAAATCAGATTTTCTTCCATGTTTGTTTTTGACGACACTTCTTCTGCCAGTAGCAAATACATTAACCTTTCTAGTGGTTGTTAAAGTAAACGATCGTGTGGTATAGTGAATCTGAAATGTTTGATATTATGTTTTATGTTAATCATATGGCCAGCAGAGGGCAGGCACGGTTCACAGGGCAGTGTGTTGCGTGTTCAGAGAGAAAGTAGTTCTAGCCCGACAGAGCAGGTGTGTGTTCGGTGGATGTACAGCGACGTGGAAAATGCAAATAAAAACTGGTGCACCCTAGTCACCGTTTGGACATTGTTTTATATGAAGATGCAACATCTTTTTGGCGACGAGGATTTTTAAGGGAGGAGCACCCGTGGACGTCCAGAGAGAAAAAAAAAAAAAAAGAAGAGAAATAAAGGCAGTAAGTTACGGCTAACACGAGGCGGAGGTTAGCTTAGCCTTCGACGGAGGAAGCATGGCAACAATTGGCACGCTCGCAGCGTTTGATCCAAAGACGCAGACCTGGGATGAGTATACAGAAATACTTGAACAGTTTTTTGCGGCCAATGAAATTGATGAGGAAAACAGACAGAAAGCAATATTGATAAGTGTTGTTGGAGCATCAACATACAGTTTAATGCGTAACCTCCTCAGCCCGGACAAGCCAAAAGACAAGTCCTTCAGAGAGCTTGTATTATTGATGAAGAATCATTATGATCCAAAACCAAGTGAGATAGTACAGAGATACAAGTTTGATTCTCGAAACCGGAAGCCTAATGAAACAGTTATGGAGTATGTAGCTGAGCTGCGACGTTTAGCCCAAGACTGCAACTATGGGAACACCCTACAACAAAGGCTGAGGGACCGGATTGTATGTGGGATTAATGATGACAGGATCCAAAGGCGTCTGCTGGCGGAAACGGATCTAACCTTTGAAAAGGCTATGGGGATTGCAGTATCACATGAGACGGCAAATAAAAATGCACAGGACCTGCAGACGGGCACATCTACAAAATGCTACAACATCCGTAAAGGACACCAGGAACCTCGGACATTCCAAAAGGACAGCCCAGAATGCTACAGGTGCAAAGGAACCAGACACACAGCGGCCGAATGTAAGTACAAAAGAGAAAAATGTCATGCGTGTGGCAAAGTGGGTCATATAGCAAGAGCCTGTAGGAGCAAAGTTAAAAACAACCAGGACAAACATGAACATAAATACCAGAAGAGAGAAAGTAAACGGGGATCTTACTATCACTCACACAAAGTTTATGACACAGAAGAGGAAAAGAAAAGTGAGGATGATGAACAGGACACTTTCACATTAAACTGCATCAAAAATGGACCAAAGCTAGGGGGAAAAGTGTACAAGATAGGACGTCAGGCCGGAGTGGACCTAAAAAAAGTCGAGCCTTACACTGTGAAATTAAAACTTGATGGACAAGAAGTCAACTTTGAAATTGACACTGGATGCTGCTTAACAGTCATGAGTGAAGGAGCAGTAAAAGAGACCTGGAAAAACACAAAACTTCCAACTTTGAAGCCCGCCAAAATTAAAATGCAAACCTATACAGGGGATCCTGTGGAGGTTATTGGTACCACAAGAGTAAAGGTGCAGTACCAACAGCAGACATTGAAGCTGCCCCTGATTGTTGTAAAAGGGGACGGGCCCAGCTTGCTAGGTCGAGGCTGGCTGGAGGATATCAGTCTGGATTGGAGAGAAATAAAACACAGATGCCAAGCTGAGAGAGTGCATAAAGTCAAGGCAACCGAATATACACTACAGCAAGTGTTGAACAAGCATGAAAATGTGTTTAAAGAGGAACTGGGCACTCTGAGAGGCACCAAAGCCACCATTCGGGTGAAATCGGATGCCTCTCCCCGTTTCTTTCGTCCTCGTTCCATTCCTTTTGCTATGCGAGCAAAAGTAGATGAAGAAATAGAACGTCTGTTAAGGGAAAACATCATCTCACCTGTCAAGTATGCTGAGTGGGCAGCGCCTGTGGTGCCCATTCTTAAACCTACAGGGACTGTAAGACTGTGTGGAGATTACAAACTAACTGTAAATACCGTGGCTTCTTTAGAGCAGTACCCCATACCAAAAATGGAGGATCTGTTCACAGCACTTTCAGGAGGAAAGCAGTTCTCTAAGCTAGACATGAGTCATGCTTACCAACAAATACTGCTGGATGAGGATCCCAGAAATATGTGACGGTGAACACACACCGAGGACTTTTCACATACAACAGACTGCCATTTGGGGTCGCATCAGCACCCGCCATCTTCCAGAGGACGATGGAAACCTATTAAAAGGTATACCTTTTGTTGTGGTTTATTTGGACGACATCTTGGTGAGTGGCAAGGAAGGCCGACCACCTAAAAACTTAACTGAGGTGCTGAGCAGGTTGGAGGAGGCCGGCCTGCGGTTGAAAAGAAGCAAGTGTGAGTTTATGCAAAAAGAAGTGGAGTATTTGGGGCATAAAGTTGATGCACAAGGCTCCACCCAGTGCAAAAAAAAGTTGAAGCCATCTTAAATGCTCCAGCTCCCACAAATGTAACGGAACTTAAAGCCTACTTGGGGTTGTTAAACTATTACAACAAATTTCTCCCAAACTTGGCAACCTTGTTGGCCCCACTTCATGAACTCTTGAGGCAAAATGTAAAATGGTCATGGCACCGAAGGCACGAGGAAACATTCGAAAAATCAAAAAGGCTGCTAAACTCAGCTGATGTGTTAATTCACTATTCAGCAGATAGAGAGTTAGTTCTGTCATGTGATGCCTCACCTTATGGCGTTGGAGCTGTGTTATCACACAGAATGGAGGATGGCAGCGAGAAACCACTTGGGTTCATGTCACGCACACTCTCACCCGCTGAAAAGAGGTATTCGCAGTTGGACAAAGAGGCACTAGCAATAATATTTGGTCTCAAGAAATTCCATAATTATTTGTTTGGCCGAGTTTTCACAATCTACACTGACCACAAGCCACTGATCTCTCTTTTCAACATGAAGAAGCCTATACCTCAAATGGGCTCACCGAGAGTGCAAAGATGGGCTGTGATGTTAAGCGCATATGAGTATGACATCGTCTACAAACCAGGAAAAAGTCATGCTAATGCAGATGCACTGAGCAGATTGCCTCTGCCAGAAACAGCACCTGAGAGAGAGTTGGCTGAACAAGTTCTGATGATGGATATCCTGGATGACACACTGCTGGACACGAGACAGATTAAGCGATGGACAGCTACGGATGTCATTTTGTCCCAAGTCCATGATCACATATTAAAAGGATGGCCTGAAAAAACTGATGCACACCTACAGCCATACCGACAAAGAAGACTGGAGCTAAGTGTAAAGGATGGATGTGTGCTCTGGGGAGCTAGAGTGGTTATTCCCACCAAAGGCAGAGACAAAATCCTGAAGCTCCTGCATCAGACTCACACAGGCATGTCAAAGATGAAAGGTCTGGCAAGGTCATATTCTGGTGGCCGTGCATGGATGAAAACATCGAGAGGGAGGTCAGGTTATGCGAGGAATGTCAAAAACACCAAAAAGCACCACCCACTGCGCCATTACACCCCTGGGAATGGCCAGAGACACCCTGGTCCAGAATCCATGTGGACTACGCAGGACCGTTCCTAGGCGAGATGTTTTTGTTGGTGGTAGATGCTCATTCAAAGTGGATGGACATTTATCCTGTGAAATCAGCTACTTCACAAATCACCATTGAGAAATTACGACAGAGTTTCAGTGTGTTTGGTCTTCCAAAGATGTTAGTATCTGACAATGGGACATGTTTCACAAGTGCTGAATTTGAGACATTCATGAAACAAAATGGAATTGACCATGTGAGATCTGCACCGTTCCACCCATCCACAAATGGTCTCGCTGAGAGAGCAGTGCAGACTTTTAAGGAGGGGATGAAGAAGATAAAAGGTGACACACTCCAAACAAAGTTATCCAGATTCTTGTTCAGTTATCGGATTACACCACATGCAACAACAGGTTTGTCACCGGCAGAACTGATGATGTCACGGAGACTTCGATCAGCTTTTGACATGCTCATGCCAGATGTGAAAACAAGAGTACAGAAAAAACAGCTGAAACAGAAGGACAATCACGACACAAAGAAAACACTGAGAAGTTTTGGACCCGGAGACAATGTGTTCGTCCGAAACTACTCCTATGGTCCGAAGTGGATACCAGCAGTGGTTCTGAGTTCATCAGGTCCCGTGTCATACAACGTCAGCATCGGGAATGGTGGAACCATGAAGAGACATGTGGATCAAGTCAGAGCTAGACTGCAAGACACTGTTCCAGAGGAACCTGATGCAGATCTGGAGCAGCACAAAGACGGGGAACCAGTTGCAGTGGATGACACACCTTTAAGCGTGGACTCTGCTCCCCCACTCCAGTCAGAAGAGACACATGACTTACAACCAGTGGTACCCCCTCAGGTTCCTCCTGAGTCATCTGCTGCACTCGGGTTGCGACGCTCAAAAAGAGAGAGACATTTACCATCCCACCTCAAGGATTTTGTTAGATAGAGTGAGATCCTTCCAGGAATAGAGCAACAATGCGCTCTGGATCTCACGGGAAGGATGTACCTTCTCAGTTAGGTTATCGTTAAAAAAAATAAATAAATAAAGTTTTTGTTATATGTTATGCTAACTTGTGTATAGTGCATGCCTTAATTAAGTAGCCGTAATGTTTGAAATTTAGTTAACATCTTAACGGGGAGGGGATGTGGTATAGTGAATCTGAAATGTTTGATATTATGTTTTATGTTAATCATATGGCCAGCAGAGGGCAGGCACGGTTCACAGGGCAGTGTGTTGCGTGTTCAGAGAGAAAGTAGTTCTAGCCCGACAGAGCAGGTGTGTTCGGTTTGGATGTACAGCGACGTGGAAAATGCAAATAAAAACTGGTGCACCCTAGTCACCGTTTGGACATTGTTTTATATGAAGATGCAACAGATCGCAAATGGACAACCAGTATTTATTGGGAAAATAAAAAATATATGATCCTATTTATGGCAAAAAATGCACAAATTGGTGGTTCTTGAATAAATTATGAAAAAAAAAGACTTATACACCAGAAATACGGTATATTTATTGCTCTTTGTTGCTGTCTCACAGAGTTTAAAAAGTATTATTTAGACCAGTGGTGTCAAACTCAATTGCACAAAGAGCCAAAATCCAAAACACACCTTAGGTTGCAGGCCGAACAGGATAAACATTTAATGAACACTCTAAAACTTAAATCTAGATATATAGCATGACCTGTGATAATGCTAGTGTGCAAGCTGTAAGCTGAATTTGGCCGCTAAAGACGCAGAAATTGATAACAAAAAACGTTAAAGCTGATAGCTGAAATCACTGACGCTAATCTGAAAATGCTGAAGCTGATACCCAGCTAAAATATTAGCTAAATGACAAATTACCTTAAAAAAGTAAAACAAAGAACCTAGGTCAGCTAAAACAGCTAGCATGTAGCTAAAATATTAGGTAAACTCCAAAATAACCAAAAATACTTTAAAAAAAGCCTAAATTAGCCAAAAAAACTAGCATGTAGCTGAAATAATAACTCCAAAAATAGCCTAGAATTCTTAGTAAATGCCAAAACAGTCAAAAAATCTAGCAGAATGCCAATTTTAAAACTCTAAAACTGTAACATTTTAACATAATTAGGAATAATAAAAAGGCAGGAATATTTTTCCAGAACAAATCACCTTAAATAACTTTAAAATTTTACTCTCTATAAAAATATGTACATAGGCTATAGTACATGAATATATATAGTACAAATACAAGTTGAAAATAAGCGCAAGATAACATTGGGCACATAACAACAATAAAATAAAATGATCAGGAGGGCCGAATATAATTACCTGGTGGACCGGATCTGGCCCCCGGGCCTTGACTTTGACACGGGATTTAGACTGACACACCAGAGACATAACTCTAACATATGAAATGATTAGTCTTATAATTGGCAAATCAACTAATAATTCTAAAATTAATGCTTTAGTAAAGATCTTAGGAAAAATGATTTGATGAGAAAATCTATCTATCAGAAAGCAGAGATTAAAAGAAAAGCTTATTCCATAAAATAAGAACCCATTTTTATTTCTCCAAATGTCATTTGGCAGTGGCAGTGATATTGCATGCTTTAGTCTACTTCTTTAATTCCAGATATTCATCTGACCTTCAACGTAAAAAAAATTGTATTATAAATCAAGTGCAGGCGCTGACAGTGCTGCAGTTGGCTTCTGACTGCTCCCGTTCGCTGTGGGTGAGGGATTAAATTTTGTTCTTTCACTGTCCTCCCAGCTGTTTCAAATCCATACACTCATACACCCCAAGCATTCTCAGAAACTGCATTAGTGCTTAGTGGAAAAACATCCAACCACCTTACCTACTGCTTAGTTCTTTCAAGGGCTGCAATAGCAATGTGAAGCAGCACACGCGTCCCTTTTGTTATGTCTTTTGTCAGAGTCTTCTTGAAGAATTTCCAGCTGGTTTCAAGCCAACCCTATGAAGAGTCCGGCATTGTGCTTTAAAGAGTCTCTGCTTGGCTGGCTGCTTCTGGCAAACTTCTAAAATGAGGCATGTGTTGGAGTGGAGATACAGATGGGTCAAACTGAGATTTAAAAGTGCAAAACATGGATCCTCCAGCTGAGCTCTGTTGTATATCCAGCTCAAAAGCATGACACAGCACAGGAAAGTCGGTTCACGATGCCAAGTTTTAGGAGCTGATCCTTTCTTCAGAATCAAAGACCAGGAGAGTATATTCCAAGCTCTCAGAAGATGGTTTATGAAAGGAAGAAGCCAGAGAAGCAATCTGCATTCTTGAAAAAAAGAAAAATAAACTGGGCACTGTTTTTGCTGCTATAATTTGTAAAGTGATTTCTTTAAGCTTCTGTTTCATGAGGTGTTGTTATTTTATTATAAAACACCTTTGCCATTTTCTGAAGTTATGAATCAAAAAGGACAGTGTGTTTCTGTTCATTTAAGTCAGGATTCACCACTCTAAAAATTTCAAATGAGATTTTCTGTCTAACTTCTCAGAATTAAACAATTATTCTTTCATGTGACAGTGTGTTAAATGTTAAAGGAGGTGGTGTCAAAGCCATCACCTTTCAAAAGCTCTTTGAAGGAAAGTCTCTCTTGCCTTTATTGTAATTCCATCCTTTTGTGAGAGATGTAGGCGGAACGGGTGGTTTCAGTCTTACCGTTGTGCTGCCTGTAGAAATGAGTCATTTTTTTTGTTGTTTGTCTCAAGGACAAGGACTGGGTTTGAGGGACACACCACTCCGACCAATGGGACGGTTGTCACTCGGCGGTTTCCATGACGCTTGCTCATTGTTTTGGGTCAAAGACAGGAGGGGGACTTAAAGAACCTTTTTGTAGGTTTTGATCTGTTTGTTTACTGTTAACGCTTTAGTCATAACTGCTCTTACTAGTGGATATGGGCTGTCTGCTAGGCGAAAAACTGGCAAATCTGTATGGGGCACACAGGTAGAGAAAATGTAAAGGTCAAAGAGCACTCTGTGAGCCTGCTGGGAGAAATGTTCATGCACTTTTTTCTTCTATGAGATAGTATGGGGCGCCGAATGTGAAAATTCACCCAATTGAAATTACTAGACAACTTCACCTCCTTTAAACATTTCTTTCCATATATGTGCAGAATTTAGTTTTCAGTATTTATCACAAATTAAAGCATTGGATTCAGAATATGTATTTCTAGTTTCTAAATTTAAATCTAAAAATGAATGATAAATATTAAATACAACTTCAAATACATATGTAAAATGTAAATGGCAAATGTAAAGTTAATTGTAAATGTGACAGGAACTGGAGTGTGTGTGTGTGGGCATGTGCGTGTGTCTCTGTGTTCGTGGATTTTGCGTGTCTCCGGTCCTCAATCCCGCGAATAAGGGAAATACTGTATGTAAAGAATTTGTTATTCTTTGCAAGAATATCGTGGGTGTTGTGAAATGAGTGCGCGTGCTTCAACCTGTGCGTTTTAGCTTGACGCGGTACAAGAGAGGGCGGGGGAGAGAGCGCGTGCTCGGGTGCATGAGGGAAGCAGCTTGCACTGCAAGGAGAGAATTTAAAAGAAAGGCAGCCCTTTAACTTGCCGACAGTTGTTGTCAAGTGGCAAAGCAAGGAAAAGTAACAATAAAAAGTTCCTCTAAGATCTGAGACTGATTTTTAGGCTTCATGCTCTGGAGGCTATGAAGGAAGCTCCGAACACGGAGAACCCCGGAGGAAGAGCGGCTCTTCGGCCCGGAGAAACGAGGCATAAGTCGTGCGCATGCACGAGATAGTAAGTCGTGTGCACGAGATAGTAAGTCGTGCGCACGAGATAGTAAGTGGTGGCCACGAGATAGTAAGTGGTGGCCACGAGATAGTAAATGGTGCGCACCACTTAGAAAGTGTTTTTTTTTTTTTACTTTAATATTTTTTTTCCGATGTCCCTTTAGGGGCTCCGTATATTTTAATTCATCCATTTG
Organism: Oryzias javanicus; assembly: GCA_003999625.1. Lineage (NCBI taxonomy): Eukaryota > Metazoa > Chordata > Actinopteri > Beloniformes > Adrianichthyidae > Oryzias > Oryzias javanicus. The sequence continues at coordinate 15,365,577 of CM012439.1, read as the reverse complement.
TTTTTAATATTTTTGTAACCATTTTTGAAATCTTTTTGTAAAGACAATCTCCCCAGACAGTTGTAATTATGCTCATGTAAAAGCACAATTCTTATCACGTGTGCAAACACTTCGCATTGGATGTCTGTCAAATCAAAGCAAAACTGAGGTCACACAATGCAGCAGAACAATTGAAGGAGTCACTCAACAGTTTAAAGCTTCAAAGTGCTTTTTAGATTAAAAACGACATGATCAACTGACCCTGCACTGCAACAATCTCACACTGCCTTTTTGATATCCATCACGAACAAGACGCCCAGACACTTCAACTTTCACTTAAACTTTCCGTGCCAAACCCTTTTTCAGGTAGCAGATATGTAACATTAATGGCTTCATTAATCTGTGAAAGTGACAGCATTCAGTCATTGAGACATTAGTCACCTTTACATTAATGTTCCTCACGGCTTCAGTCAGATATACCCTCTTCAGTGATGGAGAGAGCCGCAGTGCACACAGCATATATGGTGATCATTCAGTCGTGACCATGACACATTCAGTTGTCATCAGATTACTGCAAAGAAGTGAACATTTGAAAGGGGCTTTATTTGAAATGTCCTACATTTTCCAAGAACTATGACCCTTCTTACCTACTTTGGGTTTTTTTCGTGCCTCTTTTTAAGCTGTAGTGTGGAAAGCGTAGTTTTATAACAGCCTTTTTTTGCCCCCAGACTCACCTTGCTTTGTGTTTGTTGGAATTGCAGAAGCTAAATTTATGCTCCCACAAAAAAAGTGACACATCCGGGTGTTTCCTGTTCAGTCTACTGTGGAGACATGCTGTTCTGACATGTTCTTGTTTTTGGTATGAATTACTACAATACCAAGCAGAAGTTTGCACACATGCATAATAACAATATTTTAACCAGTAGTGTGCAGTACTAGTCAAAAATTGTAAACACCATAAAGTTTCTATTGTTTTTTATTAAATAGTGTTTAGTGTAATATCTTGTTGCACTCTGAAAGCATCCCGAGGCGCAATAACAAGTCCTGGAAAAAGTACATAGACCAAAAAGGTGCTCAAAAACTTTTATTTAGTAATCAAATAAGCCATCTTTTACAAAAATGACAGTAGAACACAAGTGCTGTGTGTTTATTTTAAAATAGAAAGTAAATACATTTCTAGAAATTTAATAACAAGAATAAGTTCCTATAACTATTTGGCAGTTTTAATCATTTTGGTTTCACTCTTCTGCCAAATCATCTTGATGGGGTTTGAGCCTGGAAGTGCTGACCACTCTATGTTTTTCAATTTTGCCATCTTGTTCTTTATTAATCATGTTTTGTGTCATTATTTAGTTGTAAGAGGAGCTCCTTACCAAGGGAATTATTTAGTGCTGCAAAATGACATGGTAGCCATGTTGGTTCTTTTTAAGTCCTGTATACTGGATTCAGCAGAACAGCCCCATACCATCACACTTTCTCCTCCATGCTGAGCCAATAGAATCTGTTTCTGAGCATTTACAAAACATGGTGGAATGGATTTAGGACTTGAAACTTGATTTATTGTTTTAAAAGACTTTCTTTTAGTCCTCAGTATTCTAGTGAAGGCGTGTCTTCGTCTTGACAAACCTATTTTGTTTAATTCTGATGTCTCATGTGTGTTTATTGTTTAAACATTCATTTCAACATTTTTTTGAAACAAAAGATTTGAAAACATCTAGGGATGTATTTAAAAATTGTCATTGTTTTAAGTTGTTCATCTTTGACTTGTTACCAGGAAAATAGCCGTATGTGTCATTTTAAAATATAGAAAATGTTTCAATTTTAGGTAACATCACTTTCAGAAAAATGTGTCCACTCAAAAGTGGCTTTTGAATTATTTCAAACCTTTCAGTGGACTTTACCACCTTGATGTGGGCACAAAAATGTAAAGAATTGTGATGTGTAGAAAATGCTTGAGCGATTGTGTTCTTTTAGTGATCCTAACCGAGACTTTTACCGAAAAAAACAACTTGTCATATTGATGAAAGACTATGCCGTGTCTCAAATATGATTGTAATATTTATCTTAAAATATTTTGTTTTGTTTAAGCATAGATTTGTGATAAAGGAAAGGAAAATAATGTTTTAGATGCTTTACATTACATGCCTGAAAAGTATTATTTAAAATGAGGAAACTCTGTCCAGTCAAATCACATCATAGTGTCTGTCCCCCCTCATTGCAATTTCTTTTCTTTTACTCATCTTTCTCTTGTGTCCATCTTTACTCAAAAACAGCAGATTTAATCTTTTTTAATCAGAGAAATGAAATAAGGCACTGCTTTGCCCCCTTTTAAGATTACGCCACAATTTACTCATCAAATTAACTGAGGAGACTTTGTTCTTGAAAGAAGAAATAGCTTCCTGAAATGCTTGAGTGGCTGATGTTAACAAGCAGCTCTCATCCACACTCCATTAATTCAGTCTTCTGCTACAGCTCAGTCAGACACTCCAACAACGTGACCATATAGGGCATCTCTATTTGAGATCCCTCATGTTTAGGACAGCGAACATTAGAAGGCATCAGTTTCAAAAATAAGAATTATTTTTTAAATAATTTTCCTTTAACTCTAAGGGAAAAAAGTATAACTTATTTTATTGCTCAGTTGCCATCAACTGTGAGCCAGCATGGCAGCTTGAGCCAAAATCAAAGTAGCCCTAGTGGGAATATAATAAGGAACATTTGATTTGAGACTCAACGTCAGTGTGAGAGGGACAAAAAATATTTTTGAGGTGTAATTTGTCAGGTACAACAAATCCTTGGCTCCTAACACAATGACAGAGCTGAGTTAAGCCTCCTCCAAGGGCTGGAGTTAATGACTGCACCTGCTTCACTGCTTCCTCTTTCTGTTTAACATGCTTTGGTGTTGTTGAATGTGCAGCTACTTCCTGCTCTTTATTGCCCAGATCCTCACAATCATGCAGTTATGGCTATCTTTGGGCAGAGGTGGAACAACCATATAGCCTGCTATCAGCAAAAAAATTAGATTTGAAAAAGAAGCTTTGAAAATATTGGTTTACTGTTTGCTTCTAACAATGTAAGTAAAAAGATAAGTCATTGACTGATAGAAACTAATATGAGTGCAATTGACAAACAAAACCAAACTTTTAGAAATTGTTTTGTCTGCTGTAAGAGGGGCCTATTCTACACGAGTGCAAATTCAGTTCATTATTCCTGGTGTGAAAGAAACAGACTTTTGTTGTAGTTTAGTTTGCTCGCAAGCTGGCGGGGTTTCTTCAAAAGACTCTGAGTTTCTGTGTCTCCTCCCTCCTGCTGAGGCTCCAGAAGCTGTCAGACTCACTTCTTCATTTCCAAATTCAAGAATATTAATATTGAACCAATAACAGGAGGAATTTATTTATAGGAGCTTTTATGAAAGAGGGAATGTTTATTCAATTTTAATGATGACAGAGACACATGCTGCGTTTTACTCTGGATGAATTATCAAACTCTAGAAAATATGTCAGATTCATTTTTTTTTTATTAAATGTACTGTATTTAAAAAAAAGGAAAAAACCTTAAAGGATATGTTGTCATTTCAATATTATGTACAAATGTTTATTTGCATTGAATTCTTTCTGAAAACAGACAGTTTTATGTAAGGTGCAAAAAGAAAACATACTTGGCCTTGAATATATATCTCAGTGGAGTCATCACACTATACTACTACATTTGCTGCACTGCATTGAGATCATCCCATATGTTACAGAGTGTCATTTATTTTGAAAGGAAGCCATGTAAACCTCTATCAAAAGTTAGAAATCATTTCCTATTTTATACTTTATGTTTGTGCTTTATTTATCCAAAACCCAAAAAGTTCATTAATATTTATATTAATAGTAACAATGACATAAATACAAATGCAGCTCTTATTTTTCTAAAGGGTAAAGTTAGATTGTGGTTTCTACTGGGTTCTTGTGAGTGAGAAATCAACCCAAATGGCTCTTAAGTGTCGTAAGACTGAAGACCCCTCCCTGTCTTAAAATAACTCTACGGTGTTTTTCCAAACCAGAATTTAAAAGAACATCCAATGTCTGAAGAGAATATAAAATCATTTTTAACAAAATAATTATGCTTGAAAAATTATTATTTTTTAATTTTTGTAACCAAACCGGTTATGTGAGGAAAAAGAGTCTGCTGACTTTTTCCTGTTCTCTATTGCCATTGTGGTACTTTGATTCATGTTAAATGTGCTTATATATATTCTGTCTAGTAATAGATTAGGATTAAACATGTCAGCCTAATTTATTTGACTATTACTATGTTAAACTAATAAATCTGAGCTCCACTGATGGTAAACATTTTCTGTCAGCTTGCATGTGATGTATTTTGAGTTTACTGAGTTCATCTTGAAAAGCCTTTTTTGCTAGAAACTAATTTTCTTCGTACAAAATAAGTCAACTTGACTTAAGGTTTAGTTCTGAGAATGATCAAATGTAATGCTTGAATGGACCTTTACACCTTTGCAGTTTTAGCAGGAGCTAAACAAAAGCATAAAGATTTGTGAAATGGCGTTGGATATTAACGGCAAGATTAATGGATGTGAAAGTGGGAATAAACTATGCAGTCTGAAAAAAGAAGGAAATATTTGCTGAGGGAACATGAAAAAGGTGATTGCTGAGAGGATGATTGGGATAATAGCTGTGTTAGGTGTAACATTCCTCTGCTTGGTGGGTATGGTGTACAACTCCAACTTTTAGTTTACTTCGACTTTAGGCTGATGGATGGTGTGGTCAGATCTATCTTACTGTTCCAATGCAAAGCTCCAAAGGGCTCTTAAAAATACATCAGGATGTCATGCATTCTTCTGTGTTCTAAAAACAAATCCTAAATGTTGATTGGTCTTCTAAATTCTCTTATGACAGAAAAAACAAAGCTGAAATTATAAGAAAAAAAAATTGAAGATTTTTGTAAAAATTCTTTACCTTTTTCTTTTTTTTTGCAAGATTTACAAAAAATCGTGATTAAGAAGGGATGTCGATAAAAGTTGACATGAAGATACATTGTCAACATTGTATGTAAAATAGTTACAATAAATACTGTATGGAGAAATAATTCATTTTACCTGACAGATTTAGCATGCCAAAACATTTTGTTTGATGAAACCATTAAATGATGATGTCAAATATTAAAGCAGCCACTTCTTATCAACAGGAGACTACAGAAGAAATTTAAACAGATACATCTGACAAATTTAATTAATAAATTAAAAACCATGTTTTAGTTTGCTACTGCCGTTTTAGGGATTCTAGCTGCTGTGAGATGAAGTGACGTAGCTGAAGGAAAAAGAACAAAAGAGGATTCCAGAGTCCAACTGTTTCAAATAGATCTGACGCATCCTTTGCATAACACATAAAACAGCCAGTCTTATGTGTTTTCTTATGTAAACATGTCAGTATGCTAAAAATGTGAATGATCAGCTATTTTGCACTGATGAAAAAACAAACAGAATTTGAGGTAAATATTTGACTTCTGACTAAAGTGAGTACACTCAAACTCCATCAACGGACCTTCTGATCCACCTCTGATCAGTCCTTGGTTCATGTGCCACCTTGCTTGCCCATGTGTCGTAGTGTCGTAGGTCGAGACTCTGAACCCCACATTACTCCTGGTGGTCATAGGTTGATGCCAGTGTTAGGCAGTTATCAGTAGTGTACGTATTGGCAAATGGGATTATGAATGCAAAGCAATTATCCCTTCAAGGAAGGTAGAAAAGCATTATATGTTCCAGTTACATACAAATAAATCAAAAATAATAATAATTTAACATTAAAAAAATTCAATTGAACTGAAAAATTTTGTCTATACTGGATTTCATAAATATTCTTATATCTGCTCTACAGTTTTATTCAAAATCAGTAAAAATGAATTTTCTTTGCAGTGCTGCAGCTCATGTTTTATTATCATGTGCATTATAAGAAAGCAAAAATGATTTAGATAGTGATGTTTAAAACTAATCATATGAGAACTGAACCTGAAGTGTTAAATTAAGGTATTTTTCTGCTTTTTCCTTTGAAAAACAATTGATCACTGACTGTTTTTATTATTTTAAGATTGTTACCAGATGTTTCTTGCATTTTAGTATTTATGATATTTAGAAAATCTAAATGGCTCATTGCATAAGATTTCCTCAGAACATCATGTGTCGAATCAGACCTTCATCCATTTTCCAAACCCATTTAACCCTTGTGGGGTCATGGGATTGGTGCAGTCTATCCCAGCCACTCATGGTTGAAGGCGAGGTGGACCCTTTACAGGTTTACCAATCCTCTCAGGGCCACACATCAACCACCCACTCACAATCACACCTGGGAAGAATTTATGTAAGTAATCTTGATGTAAGCGATGGTGTTCACCGATGCAACAGAATCAGAGATATAAGAATTATTTAAAGCAACCTAAAAATATAGTCCGGATGGTAAATTCATCTGTAGTTTTGCTTAGAACACAGGGTTTTGTAATGTTATGTTCTTGGAATAGTTCATTTTTTTCAGTCTTTACACAAATTTCAACATTTTTTTCATACACTTTGACCCCATTATTGTGGTGGCAATCCTCTATTACACACAAGCAGAGATGCAGAGGGGCATTTGTGTCACGTTTTCAGCATAGTGGTTAGTTGTTTGCCAAGTGTTGATGGTGTTTTCTTCAGATATAAAGACAGCAGTGTGCGGAGTGACCGGTAAATACTGACTTTTGACCATTCAAATAAAACAGCATTGATCAAATGAACTGTTCAGAATGACATTGTGAAAGTTCCTTCTCTGGAAGTCCCTCTGTGTCATGGTGGGAAGACTGGATGAAACCGAGAGAAAAATGGGGATGAAGGAATAAAGGAAATTAGTAACATAATCCACAACATGATCAAAAGAGTGCGATTGGATTATACTGTGTTGCGTCACAAAATGAAAGCGTTTGAGATCAAAGGTGGTGATTTTCAGAGGGAGACTTCAGAAATGTATTATAGAAGACTGAACAAAGTTTGTGTGTCTGCATGTTCGTGTGAGAGCATTTGGTGCCATAACTTTGGGAGAGTAGCCTCCTCTATTGAGCAGGCCTGTGTAACCTAAGCTGGGCTTCTCATTGTGTCTGTATTTGTTTGATTTCAAGGCAGCGGCGCACAATAAAGTCAATCTGGAAATGGGATCAGGCTGTGACTGGAGGTAATTACTAGCTGTCTACACCATTAAGAATTTAATGTAATTTCAGATAGACTTTCCTGTAAGGGGGCAGGGGTGGCATTATCACAGAGAAAGAGAGAGGGCACAGGGTTAATGGCTGTTTCTGCAGTCAGTGTGTCCTCGTGAATTTATATCTACTCCGGGCTCCAGATTTGGGTCCAAACACCTTTCCACTGTCCTTTCTTGGTGTGGAAGTGGGATTACTGCTGCTGATGATCAGTCATGTGAGAAAGCTGCAAACTGTCTGTCAGGGTGAACCTCCCATTCCCAGCTTTTACAGCTCCTAATATGCCAAGCAGGATTTTAGTGATCAGATAGGTAACTTAACCGTCCTCCAAAACATATTAAAAACATTTGAGTTGACAATTATACCGGATAGAAGGATATGTGGATCAAACCTCTGTGAAATAAATCTGAAAACAGTTTACAAGAGCTTATGACATAAGAAAATTTGTAATCCACATCCAAATATGCTGTTGGAGTAACATCTTAACTAGCTGAAGAATTTTTCTTGGTAAATTCTTGGTAAAATTGCTTACAATTTTATTTATTAAATAACAAAATACAAATAGCTGCTTATCCCTCTTTCAGAATTTGAAATCTTGTGATATTTACTGTCTGAATTTTATTTGACAGGATAATTAATTATATTATTTATATTTTATTTCTCAAAGAAACAAACCCTTGAGGACAATTTTCTTGTCTATGTGAAAATGATCATATTTATTGAAGAGGATTTTTTAAACTTTTAAAAGCATCCACTGGAATTAAAAAATGGCCCCTTGTAGACCAGTACAGACTTGAAAACTTCCTTTCTTTTTATAGGAATGGTCAATTAAGATATGAAAAATTGTAATAATTAATTCTTGCATCTCTTCACAACTTTACAAAATTTCCACTAAAAATATTTCTTTCATCAAACAATGCCAATAAACTTAAAACCTTGAATTCCTTTTTCAAGAAAAGCCACCATGATATTTTAATTTACATAAAAAATCGATTGACAACTTTTAGAATCAGTTAGAATTAGTTTCTCGCTATTTCAAATGTATGGAGTACAATTTTTAAGACAGTTTAAAGTACCCTAGAATGTGTGTCCCAGTCCTGATCCATTTGATTCAAATAAAAAAGTTTCCTTCTTATGGTTCTAAAAGAGCAATGTTAAAGCCAGATGAAGTAAATGGAAAAATAAGTTAAAATTCAAGCGAACAGTCACATTCAAACAACACTGTACTGCAAAAATGGATTCAAAAAATTTCATATTTGAGTGTTTGAAGTTTCAGAGAGAACAACAATTTTAGCTGAGATATTTCATTACACAGCTACAAGTGTCTGCACAATCTCAATCAATACAAACATTTTTTGTGAATTCTTTTCTGAAATGGAGTTTGAAGTGTGGCTGCCAATCGCACATTCTCAGAGCAAAAATACTACCTGAAAAAGGAAAAAGTTCAGCGGGGTAAAATGTTCTCTATCAATCTTTAGTTTGTTGAAATGGCTTCAGACTGTTATCAAATGTGTCTCAAAGAAATAAAAGACAAAACAAAATAGACTTCAGATGACAGAAAATCTCTGCTCTTTATTTCATGAGACACGATGTCACCATCAAACATTATCATTTATTAACAAGAACTGTTGTTTGCTTTTGCACACGAGAGCCAGAATGGAGCCAAAGGTCTTGCACGACCATTTCCTGCCCCAACACACTAAGGAAAAATGACTAATTAAAAAAAAAGTCAAAGGAAGTAAAAAGGAAATGAGACACTGTGAAATGAGACCTCTTTTGTTATTGCTACAATTAATCACAAGCTGTAAATGTTTGCGCAAAGTAGGAAGCAAATCTAAAGTTGTCCAGACACCATGCTAAATCATGTGTCACTTGGCTGCAAGCTGTTCCCAAAGTCTGCTCGGGAATGCAGCATCACGGCGTTGTTTGGGTACAGATTGGGATTCAAATGTTTGATTAGGACATTTAACACCTGATTTACAAAGATAGATTTTGGTTCCATTACGCATGGACCATTATGGCGCTCTATTTTGGTCGTGCTTTAACAAATGTATATAAAGATGATAAAAAATCATAGTGGCTGCACAGGAACTTAGCTATTTTTATTTCTCTTGGTTTTGTTAGTGTTTTGATACAAAAGGCACTCTATGCTTGAACATGCTTGTGTTTTTAACATTCCAAACCTTGTCTGAAAAAACTGAGAATCAAAAGATGCTTTCCTTTACTAACTGTAACTTGAAGAAAACAAAACATCAAAAGCCAGTTTGGCTTGTTTTTGCAGGTTGATGCAGGTTGAATTTGGTTTTCTAGGTTTTCACAGAATAAAAAAAGCATTATTAACCCAAATTAATGTGTGCACATCCATTATGTGCTGGTAATATATCTTCTTTCAGCCTATTTGTGTAATGCACAGTTTAGTCAGAGGTGATTAGCAGGGATTAGGCAGAGCTGGTGGCTCCTGATGTACATGCATGACATGTTGCTCTCCTAAAAAGCTGTGAATAGATCGAGAAGCTGTACGTGCACACATTGTAAGCACTGGTTTGTTTGCATGCTTGCCATTTTGTGAAAGCCAAACCCAGACGGGTTCCTGTAGTGCTTGATTCAACAGTTCCTCACCTGAGAGTGTGCATGCCATTAAAAGGAACGAAGTGTCCTAAAAGGCTGTTGAGTCCATGGCAAACAAAAAACCAGTGGGGAGCAGAAATAGCACCTTCCTAAAGAATATGTGCGAGAAAAACAAGATCACAACTTCCTGTGTGACATTTAAGTCATTTGAAGTAGAAATGGAAATTTTGTGACTTCATGCAGAACTTAAAGAAGGCGTGATTTTACCTTTAAGACAGGCATGACAACAGAGGAGAGTTTTTTCTTTTATGGAGGTGTTACTCAAGGTGTTACCTCATCATCTTTGATCTACAATGTGCAGGTGATGACAACAGGAAAAAAAAAAATCAAGCCGCAAATCTTTAACTGTTTCACTTCCTTGACATCTTGGCTGATGCATATATTTCTCTTGCAAGATCTAGCTCTGATCAGAAGCTATTCACACGTATCTCTTTAATTCAGGCAAACGATGATAAGCTTTCTGTGTTTGTGGATTTATTGTAATCCACTGCATAAGCTTCCATCCTCATGAGGAAAGCTCAGGCAACACCAGGTCAGTAAATTAAACCGAGCTGCTGCCTGCAAGTCTGCACATTAAGCAACCTGCCGAGCAATTTGAGCTTGATGGGTAAAATATTTGAGCCATTTTATTACAACTCTAGTTTTGTTTTTTTTTTTTTTTACACACTTAAACAACATGAAAATAGAACCAGATCCAGTGTATTAGAAAAATAAATAATCTTTAATAGTTACTCTGATTTTCATTCACAAACACTTGCAGTTTTCACAGAGACAGTGGCATCATTTGAAGCGCAAAGCAGATTTGTGACAATGAGAAGACATTTTTTGTACCTGATAAACATACTGCGCTTTACTGTGTTGAGAGAACATTTACAGTAAGAATGCTCCCAGTGGGGTATAATGTGAAAACTCAATCGGCTCTTCAACATCATGTGGGACAAACAAAAAACCAAAACAGAAGAAAAAGTGCAGGGTAGTTATGTATTTAATCTGACTTTGAATTCCAAAGCTTTTAAAATGTGTTGTCAGAGCACAATGGAATGATCAGGCCAATCGGAATGCATGCTTTCATTATGAGCTTAATAGGACAATTAGAAAATGAATGTATTTATTTTATATGTTTCAAAATGGAAAACTTTCCCACAGTCTTCATCTATAAATGATGTAAAGAGATGATATTGAAAAGAACTTTTACTGCTTCCATGAGTTTCTTTATCCTTTTAATGCTAATGGAAATACTTGCAATAAAACAATTTGTACAGCATTTACATAGGACCTCAATGAGTATTAATACATTGCATTTATTGCATTGTAATATTGCTTTTAGTCTGAGATTTTTCGTAATAGCAATAATTCTCTGACATCACATTTGAACCAAGTGACATAACTCATAAATACTATAAAATCTAAACAAAAGAGTGGGCCTGTGTGTCTTTTTTCAATGGCAGTGCCACATCACTAGTATAATGCTGCTATAATATTCACATGTAAAAGCAAAAAAGAGACACTTTGTGTAGAAATTATGTTCTTTCACTGGTTTTGTAAACATTCATGTAAACATTAGTGTTTTAGTTATGTCTTTTTTTGGATAAACGAACAACTGAATATCAGATGTTTGAGACCTGCCTGAGCTTTCTGTTGATAACTTTTGCTGAGTCATTTTTTGTTTTCAAAGGTATTTCCACTTCACATTCTTTTTTCCTGATCTTTTTAAACTTCTTATAACATATGTAAGTCAGCAGAGTGACAACCAAAGAAAACAGGCCTAAACAAGTCACGGAGAGGGCGATGAGGACAGGTCGGCACGGAAACAGCTCATACCTCTCAGGTCCGTCTGTCATCTGGCCAATATACCAAGGCTTTTCCTCCACTTCTATGTCAGCCTCTCTAGTCAGCAAACTTTGGACATAACTCTCATTGCACACAGTTTCATTGACAAAGAAGTTGACCATGACTGTAGAATACAGAGGTTCAGGCTGGCCGTGATCGCTGACCTTTACCAGAAGGCTGTAAAGACCTCTGATGCTGAGCTCCCTCTGTAAAGTTATATTTCCAGTTTCTGGGTCAATAGCAAACGACCCCGGCTCACCACCTTTTCTTTTAATGATGCTGTAGGCAATCACTGCGTTCATGCCGGTGTCCTTATCCACAGCGTACACCTCTGTGATTGATGTGCCTGGTTCTGTGTTGGGCAGCACTAGCAGGTAAGACTGATTGGACTGAGGGAAGAGGACAACTGGTGGATTGTCATTCACATCTAACAACAGAACAGTCACCATAGTGACAGAGGAGAGTGCAGGCTTTCCTCCATCCACGGCCTCAATCCACAACTGGTATGTCCCTTGCTGCTCCCGGTCCAGGGACGTCTTTGCTCTCAAAGCCCCTCTGCCCGTGTCGATCAAGAAGATATCACTGCCATTGAGTATGGACAGCGCTACCCAGCCGTTTTCTGCAGCGTCAGCATCAGTTACAGAAAGAACGCCAATCTCACCGTATCCTGGAAAGTTCTCAGGAACAAAGAATGTGAAGTCCTTGTTGATGAAACGTGGACTGTTGTCATTGCGGTCCAACACAGTCACCACAACCGTGGCAATTGATTCCCTCCGAGGCGTCCCGTGATCTATCGCTCTTACTATAAATCGATATTTCTCCTTTTCTTCTCGATCAAGCGACGTGGCCACTGTTAGAACGCCTGTAACCTGATCCACGACAAAAACCCCTGGAGCATCACCACCAAGAAGGTACATAACTTGCCCTCTACTTCCACTGTCCTGGTCTGTGGCTTGGAGCTGGGTTAAAAAACTGTTAGGGAGATTGTTTTCCTCAATCGATATGTCCACCAAGGCCTGCTGAAACACTGGTGCGTTGTCATTTTCATCCAAAATCTGCACCTTGAGAAAGGTCTTTATGACTACACCATGTGTGTTGTTAGCAACCACAATCAGCTCATAATCCTGTGTTTTCTCATAGTCCAGAGGCTCTGTAGTTTCCAGCAGATACTCATTCTTTAGCAGCTGATAAGGAACAATCCTAAAGGGTCCAAATCCTTCCAAATAGCAGTTCACCTTTTGGTTTAGATCCATGTTTTTAACTGTAAAGAAAGCTATGGGAGAAAACGCTGGCTCGGACTCCTTCAGTGTTACAACTCCATCATTTTCTTGTGCAATGTAACGAGATATTACCGCAGGGGGTCCAGTAATGACTTTGATGACATGGACAGTAACGGTTGCAACCGCAGGGATACAGCCAGGTCCATTTGCCAGAACGGTGAGTTTGTAAAAAGTATGCGTGCCAGAGTCTATTTTCCCAGCAAGTTTGATTAGCCCTGTTGTTTTGTCTAAATGAAACAAGGTCCTGGTGGTCCTTGGCACGCGCTCGCTATAAGTGTAGCTGATCAGGGCATTAGAACCCAGGTCAGGGTCAAAAGCATGCAGACGTGCCAAATGTGCCCCTTTGGTTGAATTTCCATGGAGAGTGACATTAATTTGTGACTCTGTGAATTGAGGGCAGTTATCATTCACATCTGTGATAATGATCTTTAAAGTTGCTGCACCGAGTAAGGGAGGAGTTCCACCATCCTCCGCGATGATATCTGTGATGTACTCGTCCTGCACCTCTCTGTCCAAATCCTCTGTCACGATGAGAAATGGCGTCAGTTCTCCCCCTTCGTTCTCCTCAACATCCAACGTGAACAAGCCGAAGTCGTTCACCAGCCAGTAGGTCTGAACTCCGTAAGTGCCCAAGTCCGGGTCGACCGCAGACTGCTCCACTGTGTAACGAGCATTGATTGGAGCGTTTTCTGGGATGAACATGGAGATCTCATCAGTGGGGAACTTTGGCCTGTTGTCGTTCACGTCCTCAATCCAGATCTTAACTTTGATGAGCTGGAAATACTGCTGAGGCAGAACTATCACGTCCAGGGAGAGGTCACAACCCCGCCTCACAGAGTTATCGGGACAGAGGGTTTCCCTGTCGATCTCTGTAGCAGATGTGTAAAGTTCCCCGGTGGAATTATTTAGTCTCACATACTGATCACTGACCTTCTTCTGCGGGAGACTGAATGAAAAGGGGGGCTCAACAGTGAAATTCAAATTTAAATCTCGTCCAATAGCGCCTATGAAGCTCCCCTTGGGTAATCCCTCTTTTATTTTATAGATGAGCTCCTTTGCTTGACTGAAATTTGCAGAACAGCTGAGGGGGGAGGTAAACAGCAGAAGGATGCAGAATCCCTGTAATACAAAATTAAACTAGTTTAGTTTATAGACAGATAAACAACAAAAACTTGTAAAATCATCTATGATGTAGGATTTTTTTTGTAGTATATGAAAACAATTTCTAAAGTTTTTTGGACAGAAGTGATTTAACTGTGAGTTTTGTTAAAGCACGTATAAAACTAGAGCTTAGAGCATTTTTTTTTAGCTTTACAGTTTAGTTGAACAGAAATACAAATTACAACAAACAGTGCAAAACAACAGGGCCTTCTCACAAAGCTCTTGGTAGCACCTAAAAAGGATTTGCAACTGATACACAGAGTTTTTAGATATGTCAGTTTAAGTTACGTGTCTAAAACAAAGGACAAAAAGACTTACCCATGTTCTCCCTCTTTTACTATAAACAGAGGCTTTGCTGTTGAACATGTTTTTGTCCTATTCCAGTGCCTTCCACCTATAGCAGGAGCAGCTGCAGCACAAGTAATCCTGGCATTTTGAGTTTTGAACGGCGCAGACCTCTGCTGAGTGCTCTGCCTTGTTTCTGTCTGACTTCAACAAGTCATTCATCCCAGTGCGGGGTTAGGACACTCCCACCATATGCAAATCAGCCTCCCAAACGATCCAATGAGAGCAGATTGCCAGCTGGAAATCTTCGGCTTTCTCTTTTGTGTTTGGGATTAAACGTCACTGAAAACACACCTGCACTCTCTGCACACACCCATCTTGGTAAAAGCAACTGCATACCTTGTATTCCAGTGGCTGAGTGAAAGCATATGATGATCAACAGAGCTTATGATGGCACGAGGGACGGGGCAGCATGTAAAATATCCAGAGCCAAGAGATTATTTTAATCCCGCAGTAGTTAAAAGCATTACAGAAAAACAACATAGATCATTCCATTTAAATGTATAAATGTCTTCATATAATGAAGATTTGCTTGTTATCTTTAATTTTTTTTTAACTTTCAAAATCTTTATCAAAACAGAATAGAGTAAACACCCATCGATTAACTTTTTTGGAATGTTTCAGAGTCCTGACAGGTAACTCACAAATGTCTCGTTTGGTTGATTATTATTGAAAGCAATGCAAAATGAAGTACAATTTCCTTTAAAAAGCCAGAGTGGTGAATGTGGCAGCATAAGTGGTTCTGTGGTCTCACTTTGGATTGAGCCTCTAACTAAATCAACCCTCTAATCCCCATGTGTTCTAAATGCCAGGCCAGCTGTTTGCTGGGATTGGAAGCATACTGCCCAGAGAAATTGAGTGATTGAAGTTCTCTGGACAAGGGCGGATTGAAACTGTCACTCACACTTATTTTGTCCCATGAAGTGGTAGATTTTTTTTGTCATCACAAGAATCTTCCAAAAAGACAAAAAAAAACAAACAAAAAACCATCAACGCCCAAACGTCATCACTCCTCCCTTAGTTTAGATGATTTTGACAGATTATTAAGATAAAATACACAGTGTACAACAACAATAGAGCTGGGGGTGCATTTATTTTGGATGACTGACAAATCCATCTTGCATACTGCATCCAGGATTTTGGCTCATGCGCAGAGCTCCAAAATATTTCTAAAAACACAGACTTAATGCTCGGTAGGCTGAGAAGCTTTGGAGCGTGGGAAAGAAACAACGCAGAGAAATGAGAATCATTTCAGACAGAGCTGCATTTAGGTGCAGATAATCTCAGGTATAGTTTTACCAATGACTGTTAAATGTAACATTTAAACAGAACTTGTAGAACAGCATGCATTGGTACCAGAGAGTGCATTGGCACTGATCACAAAAGCCTGTGTCATCTTGATAGCGTGACCTGTATTTCTTAGTCTCCACTGAGTCTGCATTGCTGTGTCAAAAGAAAAAAAAACTTTGAGCTTCAAGATAAACATGATCAAAATGAGTGCATTCCCATAAGAGCTTCTGGTTTACTTCTACTGCCTTTTATCTATCACTCTGTACAGTTTTTCTCTAACTGAGATAAAAAAACGAGCAGAATCTGTAGACCAAGTAAAATGTAAAGATGATTTTTTTTTTTTTTTACAGAAGTCACATACTCCAGTGATGGAATCATTATTAAAGACCCCACCAACAAATTTCCATTACAAGTGGATCCAGTTGAGTTATAAGTGTTTCCACTAGGTGGCGTACCATGCTGAGGCCTTGATTTATGTCATGTTCTTGCAAGCGGTTTCAACCAAGCTTACATGAGGCCACCGGTCCTGATGGCAGGACCGGTGGCCTGGGCTTGACCTCATTGTCAGAGTCAGCAGGAGATGGAGGTAGCTGTTTGCAATTTGCTTTCCTACAATGAGCCCAACCACATTGAAGTGGTACTCAAATGTAATGGAAAAAAAACGAATGAGAGCACGCCGAATAATAGCGAGTTCAGGCAAGTCACAATGGCTGATGAAAACGCTGCTGAGGGAAGTCAATCAATCCTTAAATATTAAGGACATAATCAGAAATTTTACACAAAAAGGAGCAAAAAAAAAAAAGCTGAATTGAATCTTTTGTATCAAAAACCTTTCTCAAAACCTTTAAAAGTATAACATTTACAAGACTTTATTTCTGTAGCATTTTTTTCATCATAATATCCACCTTTATTCTATCTTCTTCCCTAATAACCTCTTTGCACTGTTTAAATCCAGGCTTTCTATACATAAACGTGGCTCTGAAAAGTCTATAAAATGAGGAAACTAAAAAGAAGTTAGTTTTAAAAATAAACTAAGAATGAATTTGTTTTTGTTGAAGGACTTCACTTGTCCACCAAGCAAATGTCCAGCATTTACATGCAACAGTATCCTTTCCTTCATGCTTTCCTGTTATGGAAAAAAGGTTGCATGAGGAAAAAGGCTTGGACAGTATTACTTTGGTCTTAATTATATCATTTGTTGCTATGACTCCGTGTGAAATGAGGCTGGGTAATCTTGGCACGGATTTCCAAACAGATGTCTTGTTTGCCTCGCTTTTTCCATTTAATCAAAGGACTGCTAAGCTATCTTGATAGCAGTCAGACAGCCTCATGACCTTTGAGTTAAATGGAGGGAACCTCAAAGCCTTTCTGTGAGGAACATATAAGCTGTGGAATTTTACTGTTATATCAGCGCTGAATTATCTAGAAAGAATTTTTGCTGTTAGCAACTGGTGTTCTCAGTTTTCTGTTACAAGTACTGAACTCTGATGGGCCTTTTTCACCTGTCTGATCAAAGCTAATCATTTGATTAAATTACAAACATCGGGATTTCTCTGTAATTCCAATCCATGAATGAAGGACTTTAATTGTAACTTTAAAACAGCACACAAGACCGGACCACAATGGTACTGGATTCAAATGTTCTTATCAATCCAAGTCTTTTAATGCAGGGGTCTCAAACTGGTGGCCCATGGGCCAATTGTGGCCCTAGTCGACATTTTGCGGCCTCCGCCTTGATATGAAAGTTAAATTTCTACCAAGCAAAATCTTTTGCATGTCCATGCTTCTTTGATGATAGCTTTTTATTTGCATTGTGATGTTTCAGCTTGCATTATGCTTAAAACTTTGTTCTTGCTATTGTCGTTGGATCTGGTTGTCAGAAAAGTCCTTAGCAACAGTGGCTAGAGCCATTAGCTTAATATTGAGGATATTGCTCAGTAGTACATAGACATGAACAAATGTTCAATAAACTTGAGTAGACATAGACAATAGACCATAACCCCATACTGCCCAGCCTCAGCCAGACTGTGCCTTCTGTGACTCAAAGGTAAATTGAGTTTGAGACCCCTGGTGTAATGCCTTCAAACATGGGTGATGCATTTTATAAAAGGAAAAAAAAATCTGTAAAATTTCTCTTGTTTCAGTTTTTAAGAAGTCATGAACTAGATTACACCAAATGCATCACTATCTGCTTTTCAATAACTTCCAACAACATGCATCACTGCTGGGCTGTGAAATGGAAATTATCTTGGTTCTATATTGTGATATAGAAACATATTATTTTCTTTGGGAGTTTAGGATATTGCTGCTTGAGTCTCTGTTAGAACCAATCAGTGAGCTACAATATTTCAATCTTGGTTTTCTTTTTTTAATTTTATTTTGTACATACCTCTCCAGTCCAGTCCAGAGCCTCGTGTTAGATGATCTGGGGCTCGTAGAGATTGAAGGGGAAGCTCACTGATTTTCCTTTGTGCATTAAAACTGTTGAACTTTTTGCCATTGGACACTTAAAAATAACCCTTATTATAAATGTTCAAGAGCTATCTTAAACCAATGTTAAAGCCAGCACAGCATCAGACTTTGTCTTGCTGTTGTTTTAAAAATAATTTACTGCATTTACTTTTATATATATATATAAATAATACATATATATATTACATATATATATATATATTAATACATATATATATATATATATATATATATATAATATATATATAATATATATATATATATATATAATTATATATATATTATATATATATATATATATATATAAATAATTCTATCAACAGATTTTCAAGTGTTTTTGAACTACTGTTGCACAATGATTTGATGAACTGGGTTTGTTTTTCGTCTTTTGAAAATAATTTTAAATTGAAAAAAGAAGTTAATTTGGGTTGACCTCAACTTAATGAAACTATGTATTTTGGTTACAAAATTGAAATAGCTTGAGTTTAATTGAGTTCGACAGTTCAAAGTCATTTAAATATCTGTCATTTCGTTTTCATTTGATTTCAAATTTACTTCAAAGAACTTTGCACAGAAGGCAAACATGTCCAACTAATTTCAGAGAAAATCAATTCAAATACAAAGTATCCAAATACTGCCTGCTAAAAAACCTATTAAGTTGACATACCCAATATTGTAAGAATTTCAGAATTTTTTTTTTTCAATACCCAAAGGAAGATAGCAAAAATAAATTTGATTTTTGCATATTTGTTTCAGAATTTAGTTTGGTGAAACGTATCAAAACAGAAAATAAGACTGTTTTTTTTCCCTTCAGTTTCCTTTTAAACAGTTTCCGGCTTGTCATCACTGAGCACGAGGAGAAATGAGGTTTGATTACTTTTCTTTTTGGAAAACCTGGGGGATTATCTTTGTCTTTGTGAAGAAAATTAAGTTTTATTAGAATGAAGAATGCGCCTGTCTTGTGACTAAGCAGTCTTTTTTTTCTTGCTCTGTCACTGCCATCTACTGGTTGTATTAACATAAAATATGAAAATTGACCAGTTTTAGCCATATATTCATGGTGTGGACTCTTCAGCCTCGGACAACAGTATTCATGTTGACCTATGACGATTTGAAAACATGTTCACATCTTATTGTCAGCAGTTTTCTCTATTCTTAAAATAAGACACACAAACAGCTCAATGACAGAGACTCAATTTGTTTTAGAATAATGATGTGATCTTAAATGTGTTTTTTCTTTTGTAGCTTTAAAAGAAATATATCATTTTAAGCAATTTTTTCCCTTTTATGGCAATTTTCAATGCTTTTTGTGTGTGTGTGAATGTGTGCCGAGCTGCTTTTGTCTGTCTTTTGTCTGAGGGTGTATTCAGACTGCAAAAGTCCATTGGTCTGACTCGAGTCTGCCTAATTTGGTCTAGATCAAGTTCTGAACCAGACTATCTGTTTCAAAGTAAAGCCTGTAAACAAAACAGTGACTAAATATATCTTTCAGTCATTGGCCAGGAATCATGAGGGAGGGGCAAAGCATAAGAGAAGTAATAGTCCTAAGACCTAAGCTTTGCAATCCTTGTCAGAACAGTTTATATTTCGCTGACAAATTTTGAATGTCTGTATCAACATCAGATACAACACTTCTTATTTGCTATTTTGGTACACTGGATGTATGCTGCAAGGTATTTTTCCAATATTATTGTCTTGGGGAAATCAAGTAGATATCGCAGATCAGGAGACCCAAACGGGCTGTCTGTCTCCCGGCATATTGAGCGAGCTCCGCTAAAGTCCAGGAGGCTGGCTGTAGACAGAACTGCTGCGCTGCGACAGAACAAAACGCTCGTGCTAGATTAGTATTGTACCCGCTGACCGGGTCACTGATGCGTCATGTGTCCCAAGCTGAGTAGCAGTAGTCTGATTGGCTGATGAGACGCAACGACCTGTCAATAACATCAATATCATTATTATGCTATAATATTGTCAATATTCTAGTATTTACATTTTGGCTGCGCCGCCCAATTCATGCCTCGTTGCTAAAATCGAGCTTGTAGCAGACTTTCCCGACGTGCCAGTCAAGCTAAACAAGTCCTCCATTGCGCTGAGACGTCGCGCTGAGACGTCGTGCTGACACATGCTTTTCTTGACGTGGGGGCGGTCTGAAGAACAGAAGTTTACATTTAAATCCAAGTTGTGACTTTTTGTTGTAGTATTTGAAATTATTTTTTTTATAGCAATTAAGATTGCCTGAAAGGGAGCGGGAGGAAGCGAACTTATATAATTCCCCCCTGGATCGACCTTACCATTTCCTTTACGTGTATTATCATTATCCAGTTCATAAATTACCTTTTTAAAGTTATAGAACCGCTGTTTTGTATTTTCAAGCAATGGAACCTCCATTCTAGCGGACCAGCGATTATTGGTGACATCATCGAACGAAAGTGACGTTTGAAAATATGAGACACTATTTTTTCATAACTTTTTGTTTGGAGGGCTAGGGAGAAGGTAAAAATTCTGATTGGGCCATATTTTCAGGAAAACAGTGTTAGAAACAACGTGCATCCCATTAAAAGCTGTTTTGATGAGCTTCCATTCATATGACCAAATTTGTTGTGCCTCATCATTGCTCCACAATTGTCTGCAGATCATGGTTACTTCCTTCCTACTCTGTTTACACCCTGCTATGCTTGACTGCCATGGCCATTTTGGTCCAGATGTTCCGCTACGAGCACAGAGCCTATTCAGAGTGAGGAAAATTAGAGTGAAACGGAGCTTAGTCGGATTAGAAACAAACTGAGACCACCTTGAAAGATGGATCCAAGAGCAGTTCCTGGTGGTGGACCAGGATCCATTCAGACAGAACATTTATTTCAGATTATTGGGGAAACAAACTCTGGTTCAATTTAAGCAAACCAAATGTGTTCAGACTGCATACACCCTGAGATTTATGTCAAAAACCTTTCTGGGGTTTTGACTAAAATTTTCCTTTTCGTAAACCAATGCCTATATATAAATTTTTTTTTGTAATAGAACAGCGAGTGATTGTTTAGTTAGTATTTTGTGGGTTTAAACACCTCTCTGTCGTCTTGTTTGTCATTTTATACATTTTCAGTATTTGGAATTGAAGTTGGATCCACCTCAAAAACACGTTGACAACCACATTTAAACCTTTCTATCAATTAAAAAAGTATTTGTATCTGTATTAATTTTTTGATCATGTCTGTTTATTTTTTCTCATACCTCTCTTCTGCTGTTTCTCTTGTAGTTTCCTGCTTTTCCCCTTTTGTCAGCTGCGGCAGATCCGTCTTTGCTCGCCGAGAAAGCTAATCTGGAGTTGTGAGCAAGAAATAGAGAGAAAAAAAAATAACAATGCATGAGGATTTTGCAAGTTTGTGTTTGACAGGCAAACAGGGAGATGGAAAGTATGTTATTATGGGGAGCGGTCTGAGTGTGGCTCTTTGATGCTGCAGGTCGGTGCAGGTTGTATATATCACTGTGAATAGGTGTTGCCGTAAATGCATGCCCCTCACAGCTCAGCCAAGGAGATTACTAGCCTGGCTTCCTGATAATGAAGTTTCTATCGATTGGCCCACCACGAGTTCTTGTTTCTGCCTGCTAACAGTATGATTATTTCAAGGCCGCAGTTTGAGGTTTTCAACTACATCACTCAGGGTATAAAATTGAGTTTCAAGGAGGGTTCGATTTGTTGATGGAAAATAATCACTCTTAACTTTTTATACATCCATATCTCAAAATCGAAGTCAGTTTTTGCTTCCTTTGCATTGGAGAAAATCTGTTCTTGGTGTCAAAATAATCTCCACATAATATTTCATGTTGGTCTTTATTTGTGTCTACCACAATGTAAACACAACAGCTTTAAGGTCTATCAATTCTATCAGTTACACTATCGAACATGGACAAAAGGAAACAAGTGTTTGGTACAAATGTGTAGCAGATTCAACTTCAGCAGAGTCACATTTAAGTATTTCTACATCACACATTTTTTTTTAATACTCATTTGTATCTAAAAAATAGAAAGGGCTGGTCGACATTTTAGAAAAATAGACACCAAACAACATGTAAATTATGCAGGTTTTCCATTAATTTTTTTTCTTTAATTTAGATGATGTTCAATTATGGCTATTCTGAATAAAATCTATTCATTGGAAAATGAGACTATTAAGCCTCAGTGATAATTTCTAAATGTGAAAATTGAACAAATTCAACAGTATTTAAATAAGGGGATCTGCTTCACTCCTTAATGACAGTATTTTCATTTCATCCTCGATATCATTAACAGTAAAATGCCCTGAGTCTGTGATTGTATTTCATGCTAACGACAGAGAATAGATAGCATCATAAGAGACTGATTCACAAATATGACAGATATCTGTTCAAATAAAGGGATTTGTTTGAATAATTAAACGATTAAATTCAGATTTGTGGCTGCTCTAGGGATTTCTACACTAACCAACTTTTATCACTGCGCAGGGAGAGCATGTCATTGTGCTGGGTCCCTGTGTGAACAACAGTCAGGCAGGTTTAGGCAGCTAAGGAAAGCTCTGTATGTGGCATTCAGTTGCATGGGGGAAGCATGTCCACACACTGTTCGTGGCTGCAGCAAATCCTCAGCACAAAAACCAGAACCTCATGAGTAACTTTGAGAAGGTCCCTCTGAAACAAGAAAAGGCTTTGGTTTGAGCACAGCAGCATCATGCATGTTGAGGTTATTTAACAACCCAAGTCCTCTCCTCCAGGCTTAAACAACAGAGTGGAAATTCTAGCAATGGGTGTCGGGCATAAAGAAAAAGAGCAACTTGTTCTCAAGCAGACTGGGCTTTCAAAAAGAGAGCTTTGGCATATAATTCCTGTCATTTTGGTACATTGTTGAAGAACAGCTTGCAATAGTGCTACAGCTGAATGCACCATTGCATGCTAAATTAGCACAGCTGTCAATGTAAGTACATAAATACCTGGCATATAGGGAAACTTTCTGATTTAAATGCTATCCTTATTTTTCTGTAAGAGTTGCAAAACATGAGAAAAACATCTATTTATCTCTCTGTTTGTTTATCTGTCCGTCTGTGGTAAAGAAAGATGAACACTGGGATAATAGATCAATCCAAGCAGAAAATGGAAAAATGACAAAAGACATAAACCATGGCCTTCCTGTAGTTTTGACTCAAACAATATACTAACAAAATAAAACACGAAAGAACAAAAATCAAAGCATGTTCATTACATCCTGTCCTGGATGTATTTTTAAACTCAGTATTGAACAAGACAACAGATCTGCGACCTGTGACCCTCTCTACCCTGAACTTCATGAAACGATTACGTAAAAGGAATAAATGAGCATTTGGATGCACGATTAGGCTTTTGCTCGCATCAACATGCCTTTATTTGAGTCACTTTAATGACTCACCAGATATCTGGAGAGAACTGTGTGCTGCATCCTAGACACTCTTTGTGGTTTAAACATACAAAACCGGAAAATAAATTTTGTCCGAAGGTACAAACATTTCTGAAGGTCAAATTCAAAAGCATAATAAGTAAGAAATGTAGAGTATCCAGTTTAGTGTTTTTTGGAAATTGATGTGCCCTTGATAAATACAATTTCAAAAGAGTCAGTAAATTTGAACCATTTAACACCGGAGCTCCTGTGTGATTTTGCTACACAGTAGACAAGTTACAGTATGTTAAAGATTTTGTTTAAGTTTCATTGACGCTGGCACAGGTGTTAAAGGAATTGAGATTATACTTGATGAGGCATTAAAAAGTGGTAGAAATTCAGATGACATCAAGACTGATTGAAAAACAGAACTTAGGAAATTTTCTTTTAATTTTTGTCTTAATTTAAGCAAAGTTTAAACAAGGAATGATAACAAAAATTCAACAAAACAAATTTAAAGTTACTGCTGCTACCATCAAGGTGTTTTATATGATTTTTTTTAACAATGGGGATTTTGTTAAATTACCACTCCGATCATATTTAGATCTATTTTTAAAGAGTTCCCATCATTTGAGTTTTCATTCTGATTTCGCTTTGTGATTCGCATCTAGAACTAGCTTCAAAAAAGTGTACAGCAGTAGTAGTTTATCAGAGATTCACCTCTGAGTTGTTGGCAGGACTTGGCATATAGTAAGCCTGCACTAATTTCCCATCATACCTTTGTTTACACCAGGAGTATGCAACTTGAGGCACATGTGGCTCTTTTACCCCTCCATTGTGGCTCTCTGATTAAAAAATAAAGTTTTGAATTTTAAATATTAACTACCGTAAGAAAAATAATGAGTAAAAATAATGAGTAAAAAAAGGAAAATCCAACCTTATTCTATCCATTCACAAACAATTTAAGTATGTCATATAGCACTCGACGATGTTCCAACAGTCCATAGAGCGGTTTGTAGTTTAACAAAGTTGAGTTACAACATTTTGAAAGATTTGTGACTGCCATGCACCATAGAAAATCAATCAGAGGTAAGTAAACAACATAATTTATATCCAAGGGTCATAGGCAGATTTCTACTTTTGAACAAATTCAAGTATTTTACGTGTCCCTTAAGGTAAAAAAAATAAAAAATAATAAAACAAGTACAGTAATGGTGGTTACTGAATTAGCTCCTACTTAATTTTAGGTTGCTAGAATTATTTATTTCTGACAGAGATGCACCCTAAACTGAAAATAAACTGCTTTTTACTCATCATATTATCCTATATTTGCAACATTGATATTATCCTGTGACACAGGGTGTCTTTTATTTTGAAAGGAAGTCTTAGGGAATTTTGTCAAAAGTTATAAACTATTTCATATTTTTTTAAAAAACCCAGTTTTTTATTGATGTTAATTGATTTGTATCTAAACAGGAACAATAAAAAAATACAAATTAGTGTCTTTATCGTCTAAAAGGTGAGCTAAGACTGGCTCCATCTGGGTTGTGGTCTGCATAAAATCAACCCAAAAGGCTCTTTAAGTGTTGATGGTTGCAGACCCCTGGTTTACACCGTCTCCCACTAGCTTACAATCCTTATCAAACATTAGCTGTGCAACAAAAATGGTAAGCTATATTTGAACTAGATGCCAGCTCAGATGAGAAAAACTCAGATGTACATGAAGTGGATAGATTGAAATGGAGCTTGTTCATAACGACTACAAGCTCATTTCAATAAAATTTTTGTCTGCCACTAATTCATTAAGATTTGAATTTTAAAATATTAAGAAATGCATTTTAAATCTTGTTTTTTTTTCAAATATATGTCCTCCATCATAATAAAAAAGACTTCAATAGTATGCTAAAAAAAGCCAAAAGCATAATTTCCATTGAAGTGGGTCTTTAAAACATTAATTTGTGCAAATTAAGGTGGTGATAAAAAAAAAAAAAACTGAATATAGTCATTGGACCCCTTAAGGTCCTTAAACAAAAGCCAAAAAGATTATAACAGTAGAGGAAGACTGTCAAAAACCACCAGAGGCACAGACCAGACATGAATGGCATTAATCAGAAAGAAGCCAGTAAGTGAGGAATCCACAGCATCCCATAGCAGAGACTGCAGTAACTTAGATGAGGTGACAACTAAACATTTTCAGCTGCAAAGAAAAAGCCTTGAAGGAACAAATCCAACACTTCTCATCATCTCGTGATTGACATCCCGCTGGTGAAGCATAGTTGGTGCAGTTTCATGCTATGGTAGTTGAAGATTGGTACAAGGAATACATTGAACAGTGGAGAAACTACTTAAGGGAAAATGATGAGGTAATCCTGTTTCAGTCGCTCAGAGAGTGGAGAGTGAGGTTCACCTGTCAATTTGACAGCTATTCAAAGTCTAGATCTTTGGTTTGATTTAAAGTTTCCTTTGTAAGAGGGGTTTTAAAGGTGGACAAAAATACCAGCCAATAGCAGATTGGGAGAAAAAATATTAGCAGCTCAAAGGAGACCCTAACTTTGTGGGGATTGATATTTTCACACTTTTTTTACAGTTCTTTATGTTTAAAAATGGAAAATGTTAAAGGAACAAATCTTTTTATGGGTCTGAAAAAACAACATTTTAACAAAGAACCCTGTCTGCCATGCGAACAAGAGAAAAACCTCCAACTGCAACAATGGCATGCATATGCAGAGTGGAAAGAGGCTCGGTCCTTCTAGCAACCAGACTCCATTCGTCTCTTTAACTGAAAATTCCAAATCTATGACCACGGGGATGCAATTATGAAAAAAAGAAAGAAATGCACTTAGTACATGCAACCTAGACTCTTACTATACTCCAAAAGCTTCGTGTTCTTGTACCGGTTGAATAAAGATGGTCATCCTTTGCCATTCAGGAAACCTAACAAACAAACGACACCTGAAATCATCAGGATTCTGATGCAAAGGCATTTGAAGCCACTGCTCTGAACACATCCGATAAGTGAAAATGACAAACTTGCCCCACTACAGTCCACTAATCTGGCTGATGTGCAGCCATACATCACTGAAACTCTGTTGTGTTGTTTTAACTGAGAGCACTGAAGTGGCTTGACATGACAGAGTGAGTCAAGATCCTATGAGACAGTGGACTTGCTCAAGGTCATATCTGACTAGACATTATGGGTTTAGCCTATCTGACTGTGTGATGAGACACATGGGGGGGATAAACACAGTATGTTCCTCTGCCCTCTTCTTCTGTGTGGTTTGCATGCTGATAAGGCCCTTTCTAAAATACAATTTTGATGATAATCTGTATTTTCACAGTATGCTTCTTGTTCCTTCTCCGTGCAGAAGCATTATGCATGTGAAAAGGCACAAAGGGCCTTGTGCTAAACAACATAATTCTATGTCTGAAATCCCTCTTGGTCATGCACGTCCTTCTGCCCTCCAGAGAGTTATGAGTGGGAGGAAACGAAAGCAGAATATGGATCCTTTGGTGTCCTTTTGATGGCAATGTTATCACCCATTTGTGGTATTAGATTGTGCAAACCTCCAGGGAGAAGATGGTTACATCTGCTCTTTTTTTAAAGTAGGAGCATTTATATGTACATTTAGAGATAAAAAATAACAAAAAAAAGTCTTCAAGATAAGATAAATAGATTTATTTTAGACGGGACTGCATTACGGAAAGAAGGATCAGGAGTAAGAGGAGGAGTGTTTGTGATAGAATGGGGTACTTAGGTGACAAGGTTCCTGATGAAAAGGGTATTTTCTTTCCCAGGGGTCAGGCTGTCACAGGGCCTTGGTAGCACTGTTGTGCTCCCCCTCTGCTCTGACCTTATGCTAAGCCAAGGGGAAACAAGAGACAAGCACATTGGCTTGTCATTGGTATCACATCTGACACCATCCTATCCTTCTTTCTGGAGCAGACACATGCCAACCTGTCGGTCCACGATGTGCACACGCACGGCCAGACTGCATCTGAAAAAAAGCCCAGAAATTGTACCATAAGGTGCTTCACAATTCTAATTCTTAAGTGGAACAAAGGAAAAGTATAAACAAACGAAACATTTGCAACAACAAAATACAGAGAATATTAGACAAAAGGTAATGGAATAGAATACAATTTTTAATATAAATAGAGAAAAAAAATTACAACGTTGGTGGACTACTAATAAACTTGTTAAAAAAAAAAAAATTTTGGCTTGTTCGATGTGCAGAGAATGTGTCCATTTTTTTGTTTTTTAAGACCAACAAAACATTTTTTCATTCCTGATTCAGATAACCTTGAAAAAACAGATAACTGCATTCTGTATTTTAAGTTTCGCTGGTTTGCTTGGAACAAATAATTTCTTAGGTCAATAATAAAGCAATTCAAAGTTTGTATTTTTGGCACAGAGAATTAAGACTCTCTTTACTCTGAATAAAAAGGTGGAAAGAATTGAGCTGGAAATGTATACCTTGCCTTTGCAGTGTCAGTTAGGCCTAAGGCTACAATTTTTAGTTAGAGATTTAAGGATAAAATCTTTTTTTATAGAGAGATATAAGGGCGAAATGTAACCGCCCAGCCTTACCATCAAATCATGTAAGGTATGATAATTTTGGGAGCAAATTCTTCTTGGTCTGCAATTTCATGCTGAAAAATCAAAGCCATTTTAGAGACTATTCCATGCAGGAATGGAAAGATTAAAGTTAAAAAAAAAAATTAAAACAGTTGCATAGGCTTTAAAGATTTTTTATCTAGTTTAAATGTGATGCTTTGGACCAAAACTGTTGCTTTTATTTGACGTTACACACATTTTTAGCTTTAAACTTCTGAGTCTGGATTGCAACTTGAATAGCATATCAGTACATACGTATGAGCCCTCATACATATGTAAAGCAAGGTGTTATCAGCAAAGTAATGCAAATTAAATGCTATGATTTCTTATTATTCTTGATAAAAGAAATGTAAGAAGAGGACATAAAACAGACTGAAGTCAATAACATTCTGGAAAGCCGTAGATGACTTTAGCATTTGTGGACAAAAAAAGGTTATTTGTTCTGTCGTCTGGTCTAAGTTGTTTTATCGTTTGACCACTAGGTGAAGCTGCAGTGTTTTTAGCTTTAGCTCAAGAAGAAGACAAGTAAGACCGGTCTATCAAACGAGCTCCAAACTGCAATTAATTTTCATTTTTCCTCCACAGAGCTCAGAGAATCCATGTCTGTGAGTGAAACAAATGAGTTTGTTTGTTATTAAAATGTATTTTGAGCATGCGAATGTTAGCTGCTAGTTATGTAAAAATCAATAATAAGTTAGCATCATGCTAACACACAGTTTTTGTACGCCCTTTAACAGATTTACATTCCTTGATGGGGAAATACATTTTCAGAAGACCTGAAAACCTGCCTTTTAGTCAGATCTGTTCATCTATCTGTCAAACTGGACCCAGTTATTATTTAACCTCTGAATAATAATAAACTTTATTTATAAAGTACTTAAATTTCCAATACAGACAGACCCAAAGTGCTGTGCAATGACAGAATAAAAACATATAAAGAATCAGATTTAAACATATTAAAAGTGCATAAAGAAATGCTTATAAAGTAATGTGCTTATAAAAAACTTGTCACAAACAATACATAAAAGAAAATACATTGAAATGTAGTGGGATAGAAGTAAGAAAGGGAACCTCTTCACTGTGTGTTAAAAGTCAACTTAAGATCCAAGATAGCATCTGAACATGTAGTCACGGTCCCAATTAAGCAGATTTAGCCACTTGTGGTGATACAACTCAAAATGTGATGTCCACACTTGTGGACACCAGGTCCTGAGAGGTTCTATGAAAATGGGTCAGGAGAACTTGACATAAACGGAGTTAAAGAAATTATTTTTTATCCATATAAAGACACATATTTTGTAAAAAGAAAGGAATGCGAAAAAAAAAAAACATCAGTACAAGGCTGCTTTATGATTAAGAAAAAAATATTTTAGAGTAAAGTAAACTGAAAGAAAATAAAAAAGTTACAAATACTAAATGGCATATAATGGATTTCTACTTGGATTATAGCTCAAACCTCATTTCAGTCCCGTTTATCCCCCCCTACATTCACATACTGTACCTTACAGTGTCCTGCCTAAGGACACTTCAACACATGGGAGGGCAAGACAGAAACTAGAATCCTCCAATCAGAGGTTGACTACTCTGATACTGCACCTTTGCCA
This sequence comes from Oryzias javanicus, assembly GCA_003999625.1. Taxonomy (NCBI): domain Eukaryota; kingdom Metazoa; phylum Chordata; class Actinopteri; order Beloniformes; family Adrianichthyidae; genus Oryzias; species Oryzias javanicus. The sequence continues at coordinate 15,335,769 of CM012439.1, read as the reverse complement.
CCAGGTATACAAGAGAATTTTAACTAAGAATTTGTCTTCAATGTGTGGCAACACGAGCAGTTGACAACTTTGGCTTGTGGCTGGACTGGGACTTCTTCAACAAGGAAAATACTTCCAGATCCCTGATTCCAAAGGAAGGAAAACCTTGTCCAGCATACACTAACCCCCCCATCCTTTTGGCAATCAAGAGGATTGCCAACACCTGTGTAGCAGGTGCAGCCCATTTCATCCTGCTACAATCGTAATTTTAAACAAACAAGTTTAGTATGAGATAGTTAATAATAATTCTGAATAACATGTTGAATCATTCTTAAATGTTAATTATTCTATACAGTTAGATATTTTCAGGTGCTAAAATAAATTTTATAGGATTTCATTGATCACAATGTTTAGAATATTTTAGTTGAATTTGCAGAGGTTTTTCAAACGTGCAAAAAGCAAAATCCAACAATAAAACTTTTGTTTTGTTTTTGCTTGAGACATTACATGATCATTTATTTTTTTCCAGATACAATGAAATTTAAGGGGTAAATAAAAAGTATTTCAACCGTGCAGTGCTTCATTACTGTGTCTTTTGGGGTCATCCAGTTTGACGTGTTCATCCTAATTAGAGAAAGTTAAACTGTGTTGGCCGGTTTTAATGTTAGAAATCTTCATACTGTCCAACTTTTTTATACAATAATTTGCTAAATATAGCAAATAGAAGAAAAACTAATTTTACTGATCAAAATAAGTGACAAAATGAAAGCAGTCAAGTGAAGATAAGAAGAAGTATGGCCTTTACTTTTAATTTACCTCTCGTAAGTAAAATATATGGTGTTGGAAAAGTACTCTTAGTGTACAATTTTTCCAAAAAGTTGCTCAAGCAAATGTACCTTCTGAAACCATCATTAGTAAGAATGGTGCCACTATTGTTAACAGTGTTCTTTTTTCACCTTTTAAATGGCTGGCAGCTTTATCAATGTTTTAAAGCCTCACTTTACACTGTTTAGACTGGATGAAGTCCAGCTTACAAGTTGAAGACCTTTTTATTGACACTGATTCAGGTAGATGGATGGAAGAGAGAGGCCATAGTTCAGAGGAACACTATCAGACAAATAGTCAATAAAAAGGATCAGGTGGTTGATGCAACACTGCAAATACAAGCGTTTCTAGTTTGTCCCTGCTTCCATGACAGAAGTGCTGTAACTTGTTTTTAAGGGACCTATTTATTGAAATGTTGAGAGTTCACATTTGATTATTTTTGGGTGATTCTGCTACAAGCTGTGTGACTGAATACTAATGGAAAGTAAAAAAATACGCTTTTTAAACAGCTGTTCTTTCATCTTGTTTTACTGAGGTGATGACAAAAATGCATTTTCAGGAGTTTGATGCCAAAAAAAGTACTTAACTCTCCACAGTACTCTTGGTTAAGTGAGGTTATGTGGAAGAGGTGAGATAAATCTGATTCAGAATGTTATCTACAAAAATATTGAATTTGAGAAGGGTCATCAATTATTCATAACACCCAAAATTTTGTAAGAAAAAAGGTGCTAATGATAGCAGAAATGATATTGGGCCAAAAACAAGCCATATTTGCAGATTTCATTCTTTGTGGATTTTTAGAACACTTATGAAATGTGCTTTAAAAGTGTGATTTTCCTGGAAGTGCATGAGCTCATTGAGGTCTCACTTTAGCATGTTAGATGTTCAAAGATCATGATAATTATAAAAAGTTAAAAAGATAGTTTGTTTAGCACAGTTGTCAAAGCAAGTCTTATAGATAAAAAAGTAAACAAAACATTTGCAATCTGCAGATGAATCTGCAAGATGTCAAATCAAATCGACATACACAATAAAAAAAATCACTTCAAAATAAAATAAATGTACTATAACAATCTTGGAAAATACCATTTGGATCACAGCAGACAGCACATAAGTGATGGCAGCAAAAACTCATTAAGCCATCATAAAAGTCCAATGTTTAGAAACTCCTTGAATTTATAAAGACATGCAACCATATAGTGTGGTATAATTGCCTAATATTGATCCATTTGTATTATATGATATGGAAAAACAACAGTAGGGTGAACTTTATGAAATTAAAATTTGAATAGATTTTCCATTAAATATTCTTAATTTGTTTGTTTGTACACATATTTGATACTTGATTAACTTGATGAAATACAAGGAATTTGGACAACTTCACTTGCGCTGTTTAGTACCAGGTATTTACCTCTAAGTCTCACTGGTTGAAGTTTTGGCTAAAGATATTTTTTGAACAATTTTAGGTCAGTGAATCGGATCATATTGGATTTTTCAAGATGATTCAATATCGCCACTGAATCGATAACCTGATCTTACAGAATGATGAATCTTTGCTAAAATTATTGTCAAATCTATACTAAAAGGGCTGTACATTTTCCTTTCACCAAGTTGCACCACCACAACGAAAACATTCTAGGGACTTTGTCCACCAGACACAGAGGAGCAAGGAGAAGTTGTTTGGCCATAACTAATAAGTAATTTAAAAAAAAAAAAAAACATAATTTTTAACTTATCAGCAGTTGTGTCAAAAAACAAAGGATTGGACACTAGTTACAAGACCTTGAACCTAAAGCTACTGAACAACAGGGGTTAGATTAGAGGTGTCAGATGTCACAATTTAGATGTGAGACCATCTGCCTAAAAATAAACTGTTAGTTACACAAAATGGCTGCTTTTTAATGTTGCATGAATTATAGCCCCTGTTTTGCAAAAGTTAGTAGAGGATAGGGAAACATAAAAAAAAAAAAAAAAAATACATTAAAAAGACGTACAAAGTCATACTCTCCACTATAATGTTAGACACTGTTGGAATAATAAAGAATATTTTATTACTTTGCATTTATTAAACTAGTTTGAAAAGAACATTGTAGGACATATAGACTGGATGGTTTGTTGTTACTAAGCAGACAATGTAATATTACATCTTGATAAAGAGTAGACAATTTGTAATTTTGCAATGACTTGTAGATAGGTTGTGAAAGTGGAATAAAAATGTATTCTTTCTTTTTAGATGACTTTACATTGATCTCAGCAGAAACTGTCAGGTATGAACTCAGCTGCCCACCTGGAATAATAATCCCCACAGAGAAACGTATTTTTATTCATTAGCTAAATGTAGAAAATTGACTAATACTTGCCAAAGAGTAATGAGATGGTTACCTCCTCCATCTGTTTTCGAATTCCTCTCCCTCACACGCACACACACACTCCAACAGTCACATTTCAACTCCTGCATTGTCCATCCTTTATCCTCCTTTATTCACTGGAACAAAAAAAGGAACTCCACCTAATGAATTTCCCAGCAACCTGTCTGCACTGTCCCCCCACTGTGTGATTGTCAGCATCGTTTACCCTGGCCATATTTTCTCACTTTGCTAATTTGCCCACAAGGTGACAGGGTGCTGGGAAGCTCCTAAAAGTCCTCTGGCTCCAGATGTCTGGACCAGATGTCCTGTTATTTCTGAAGAGGTCCTTTGATTTTATTTATTATCTGTTTCCAGCTTTTTGCACTTCTCAGAGAAATTGATGAAAAAAAAATGTTCAAAGACCTAATTAAAAGTTTACAAGTTTGAGCTGCAGTCTCAATATTGTTCTGTGAGTCTTAATGGTATTCCTATAGACAGCAAAAACAAACAGAAACGGTTGTCACAACAGTTTTTGTTGTTAATATGTGGCAAAGTATGCCAAGCGGGATTACATTCGGCAACCTTTTGATTTGATCAAAGTTAATTACCAGCTGTAAAAAAAAAAATGCACATTACATACTTCATTTAGTGTATAAATATGGAAAGGAGCAACTGTTTTCTTTTAACTCACAGAATAAATAACTTGCCAGCAATAATTCTTTGAGTCATTTAACACTTGTCACCTGATGTATTGCAAACAGCTGGATCTATTGTTTAATTGGATTTTTTTTTCCATACCCAAACAGACGTGTGTGTGCGTGTGTGTGTGCGTGTATATGTTATTATCACAATGATTCAGATGAGTTTTGATTACATATATTTTTTTTACAGTTTGAGTCTGTTCGATTGAAAGTAGATAAAAAAGCAAAATTTTATTTGAATATTGAGATTATAATAATTTATTTATTTAAAAATACTTTCTCCCAAAATGTATTTGCACCAGGAGAACTCGGATAGTCAGAGATTATATAATCTATGAACCCTAAAGTCGTCTGTGTAGTTTGAGAGGTTTCTTTTAACTGACATCTTTGCAAATTATATTCCCATGCATTCAAAGATTCCTAAAAGACTGAAAATATATCTTCAAAGTTACTTATTTTTTATCTAAAAGATTTAGCAGATGCCAAATTCAATTTCAGCACTTCAGACGCAGCAGAATTTTTCTGTAAACGCATGGCTACAGCAAATGCATTACATTCCCTGCTGTGCACAGCTGCATGAACATTTGCAATAACACATTTCTCGAAGAACATGTTGATAACACTGTTGATACAGGTTTCTGTAACTAATGATCAGCCCCTCTTTGATGGAGGCTGCGCCGATATCTCTGTCACTAGGTGGCAGTGAAGCACCATGTCATCCCTTCCCTGCTGTGTTTGCCGTTGTCACTGTTGGTTGGTTTCTATCTTATCTTTCCTCAGATCCGTCTTTCTTATTGTAACACGGGAAGATAAAACCTGCCAGTGCAGACTGGTATCATATGGGGATCTGTTGCTGCTGACAGCACACGGATAGTTCGAGCTCAGATATAGAAAGTGAAGAGAGGGGGAGGATCGGAAAGTGAGAGGAGAGGACACTGAGACGGGAAAAGCGGAGGGAGATAGAATAGAGAGTTAGCGGTAGAGTAATTGGCCCAAGATGTGCAGCTAATGCAGCTATCTCCTCGTTGCATTCTTTCTTCAAGTGCTATTTCTTCTCCCCTTTTTTCCCTCCTGTCTGTACTCTACATAGCCACCATGTATCTGGCTCCACTCGTTTCCACAACCACTGAAAGCACTTTCCGTCCTCTTTCACCTTCTCAAGTTCCCCTTTTTCCCTTCCCACACTTCTGTTTCTCGCCTTTGCATACAGCAGCTCTTGGTTTGTCTTCAAGTGACACCTCCTGGGAATGAACATCGGGGATGTGCACCTAAAGGTCGAAGGGCTACAGAGCTCCCACAGGGACTTCTGCTCAGGATTGACCTTTGTGTGCTTCCTGATTGTGTGGTGGCTCAGACTGCGAAAGAGCTTTACACAGTCAGAGCACATGTTCTTTATGATGAAACAAAGTTGCTATTTGATTTTAACGGCTTTCTATAAACTAAACTTTGTGGCACTCATAAGTTCATATTGACATTAAAGCAAAACAGTTTTTTGACAACACTTTTACCCTTGGGTGTTTGTTTTTTTCAGGGCAGCTGCTATTAGATCATAAGATGATGGAGCAAGAAGGCATTCGTGTTGCCAACTGCAAGATAACAATCAAGCAACTTTATCACTTATTTCATTTCTTTCTTGCAGAATTGACACATCAGAAAAACATCAGAATGTGTTAAGTGATAATAACACTAAGGTCATTGTCTTTAAGTGAATTCTCACAAAGAAAGTTCAACTCTTGAACATTCTTTTCAATAACTGTAACTTTTTAACCATTTACATTTTGCACTGATAAATAACACTTTACATTAACAGTTTGTTGCAAACCCAAAACGAAAAGCCGCTTTTCTCTGCATCGCAATCAGCACATTTTATGTTGATCACGCAAACTCCACAGTCTCTGGTGTTAAAGGGTAATAAAGAGTTTACTGGACAATAGTTGGTAATTGATTAATCCATGTCATAATGAAACTATTAGAAGAAAATGTTCTCAAAGTAATTTTCTCGTGTATCTTGATGTAACTTTCGCTGAAACAATCAGCTGCACGGTGCGAGCCTTCCGCGGCGTTCCACGCCCGATGTGAACCACAACAGGTTAACAATAGCGCCGAATGGAGGCGGCCTCTGTTCTGCGCCGCTTCACAGCACTTCCACAGCACTTCCACGTCCAGTGTAAACCAGGCATCAGATGGACAGGTTGGAAAAAGTGTAACAAAATATTATCAATACCATGAAAAGGTAAGGCCTGACAAATGTTTACCTTAAAACTGTAAAAAAAAAACCCTGAAAGACAGCAGTCTTCTCTTGTACTGAACTGTGTTTTAGGTAGTTGTGACTATGAAAGAGACTTGTTTTTCCAACTCAATGAGAGGTGGAAGAGTCAAAGAAAAAGCCTGAGACAAAAAATGACAGCAGGAGAGACACAGGCACATCGAATGAATATATAACCCCGCTGTCAGCAACAGTCACACCTTCAGCATTTGTTTTTCAGAAATGTTTTTGTCGTTTTCCTCTGCACTTTCTCTGTTTGTTCTGGTGGCATCTGAATGCAAAGTCGACGAATGACGACAGTCAGAAATGGTGGATCGCCTCGACAGGCTGCATACTTTTCAAGGCATCTCTCCACCGTTTTCTCCCATTGCATCTAAACCAACACAGTTTCCAAAAAAAAAACAAATTTTAAATCATTGATTTATTTAGGATGAGGTCTTGAATTTGCCACTTAGACATGAGTCATACTTTAGTCCACATGCAAAGATTTGATAATTAACTAGACTCAACTTCAAGGACTTGGAGACTTGAGACTTGATGCTTATAAAAAATGTTCACTGTCTTTCTTTTTTTCTTTTTTTCATTTTGTCTTCAGGACATAAATGTTATCTGGGATGAGCGTTCAAGAATTCATGTTTAGCCCATGACCTGAACAAGCAGGAAGGGGCATCTTCCTCTTCTTTTATTGTTTACTAGCACATATCCACCACCTACAGTAGGAAGAGACTTGATGCAAAATGTCGAAGCTGTACTTCGCAAATGCTGCTCCAGGCTTTTTCTTTCACAGCTCTGTGAAATTAATGCCTGTGAAATTAATTAATTGCATTTAATTCCAATCAGGCACAAATTGCAATTACAAATTTCTCCACCATGATCCAATTTTTAAACAGTTGGCACTTCCATGAAGGAAAAGGGATGCCATCTATATACTACTGTTAAACACAAGTCCTTGGTTGGTCAAAGTTTGACCTGTTTAACTTTCAACTTTTATTGAATGGACACACATTTTGTACGGAAAGCCAGAAAACAATTATAGAAACTTGCATAGCAATGTGTCAATGCAAGAGTTCTGAACGCAGGAGCCCAAAACGCACATATGTGTGGAACATAGACTTTTCATTAAAAGTGATCGCTTGCATGGACGTTGTCGAAGGCTGTGTGAACATAGTCTAAGACCTAAGTATAAAAGCTGTCTTAACAGTGCTTTTGGAATGGAATGCATAATCGCCAACTGCTTGTTTTTATGTCACCACACGTTGTTTAAAAGTAGCTTAATGACAAATTTGTGACAATGAAATATTCAATTGAGCCATAAGTTTTAAGACTCAAGTTGAACACAAATGTAAAGAGCATTGCCAAAAAAGGGACTTGTGATCATTTCTGATTTATTTCATAGATTGTGAAAAAAAACAAACTAACTTGTATCGACATCACATGAACCGCTAGCTTTCAAGACAAGGCTTGCGTTAAAAGCCAGCAAACTTTCTGCTTGCACATCATAAATTCAGCGGAGTCCTGTGATGCAAGAAAGACACTAAAAGCTCTGCAGATGAAGGACGCGCCACATCCAGTGATCGTGCTTTACTGCGTTTGTTTGCAAGAGCGACCTCCCCTCTTTTCACACTTGTGCATCCAGCTCTCTTTAAAGCGTGTGGTCACTTATCAGCGCCCCAAACGCTGAGCCACATAATGAATTTACAATATGTAGCTGCAGTGCTGTGTAGCAAGACTGTACTGATTTATTATACAATAATCCTTATCAACAACACACATTAATACACTTTACTATCTGAGCGCTGTTGGTGAATCACAGGGAGTCTATAAAGGGAAAGTTTCTTAACCTGAATGTGGGATTTAAGCCTTCTTTGCTGCTGACGCATTCTGAGAGTGGCTTCCATTGTAGTAGTTTTCTAAAGCCTTTGCAAAGAATCCTAGTCCCCCTTCCCCCCCTGTACATACACACCAAACAATCACACATACACACTGAGACATAATTGGGGCCTGCACACAACTCACAAGGGGGGACCCATCTGGAGGGGTTGTTTTATGTGTGTGTCTGTGTGTTTGTATCTGTGTCTTATAATGTACATCTCTCCTGCAGTCCAGCCCTTAGGCCCTGGGCTACATTTGCTTCCATCCATCAGCCAGATGAGCTGTGTCCCTTTAACATTGGTGACAATCTAAAAAAAAAAAAAAAGAAATAGTCAAATTTTTGTGGTTCTTGATATAGAACAGTCTTTTTGAATAAAACATGCTGGAAACTGTTTGCTTTATTTTCAGAACTTTGTTTAAAAAAAGGGAAATGCAGATTCAACTCCAACTGTGAACATCTTTGTGGCAACCACACAAAAACAGGAAGCATGTTTGTGTCAAGAAGTGTCATTTGCCAAAGAGGTTATGCTTCCAGCTGCTTGATATCTGATCACATGTGTTATAAAGTGCCTTCTCTGCAACCTTTTGCTGCCTTACCTTCCACATTTTCGACTGCGAGTGTGTGCAGCTCCAATCAGGAGGGATTATTTTCTCAATACATGGCATGTTTGTGTATGCAAATATGTTGGCAATATTGTTTGTGCACAGGTCCTCAGACTTTTAATCAGATGTTTACAAGCACTGAATAGTAAATGTCTTTGCCTGTTAAGGCTGAGAATTCCTGTACAAGCTTGAGAGAACACATTGTTTAATGTCTGGATGAAGCTATAGTCTGGATGCATTTGTACATACAGAACAGTAGTGTGATGAGGACTAAACCACATGAGAAATGTATAATTTTTCCATTAAAAAAAGAAAAAAAATTGTTTACTAAAATGTATTCAAGCTGCCATTTATGTTCAAAGATCAACATACACGCTTAAATATTGCTATATCTGCATCATTTTTTAAGAATACTAAAGGGAGCAATTAAATGTGTTGGACTCTGCTTAAGTGCTCACTGCTCAATCCCAAATAAAAACAAAGTAAGTTAAAATCTTCTTGACCATTTCCTTCATTTTTACTTTAGAAAAATCTATCACCCGCCCACCATGTTGGTCCATCCACTCATTTCCACCTCAGTGGTGCACACCAAACAACTCCTTTCCACCCTGCAGGCAACAGTTGCTGATGCACCTCTATTTCCATCCCAATTCTCATTGCTTTTCAAGTGCCACTACCTCCACTGTCTCCCAGTCTGTCCATCTCCCCGAGGGTTGCGCGGATCTGCTTATCCAATGACTGTTGCCATACGTGTTCCCTTTCATCAGACAGTCTCTGAAAGGTCAGCCAGCTGGACCTGTGTCTGTAAAAGTGGCGTCTGGAAAACAGATGACTGACGTGTGGCTTAGCAACCTGGAAATCTAAAAAAAATCCTTTTATGTCAATTGGAGAGAGGCAAAATCTGGCTCTTGTTACCTGAAATTAAAGGGTTTTGGGCCTGGAAAACAACCAATTTAATGATGATTCTGTACAATCAATTGATTGTGCACACTTTTTATAGTTGAACAATTAAAAACAGTTATCTCTTAACTTAGTTTTATTGCATTTCTAGGACTATTTTGTACATTTTCCTGTTGTTGAAACCAGTTCACACTATCCATTCCACCTGTGATAAGGTCTCAGATCCCCTCTCTTCTAGCGGCTATGTTTTTTATCCTTTCCATTCTCTTTGTATGCCTCTTTGTACCGTTATTATCCTCTGTATCATTCTGTCCATTTTTTTCCGTCCCATTGCATTCGCACATCTGCAGCTCGCGTCTATTTAGCATTACTGCCTAGCTTCAATCCTCTCCCTGTCATCCCTTAATGCCCTGCAGCCAATTTCCTCCCAGTCTGCTCTCAAACATCTAGTTTTCCCTCCATATCACCGCTGATCTACCTTTTATGCTGGCCTCGTACACGATCTGATGCCCTCCCCCCTCTGTTTATTCTGAATGTGTGTCAGTCGTATCCCCCTACCTGCCACAGTGAAACTCGTTGCTTTGTGTAAAGCCCCACTGGCCCCGCCCAAACCACTTGCTACTCTGGCTGTCACAGGGGCCAGGCCGCTGAAGATTACACTTCACTGAGCAAGTAGCCTCACTGCAGACCTATTCCCAACAGATGTGGCTAATGCAGACCATTACCACTGTGCCCCCATGCTGTCTGTTCATGTGTTTTATCCCCGTCCATTCTTTGCTCAGAGTCACCGTTTGTAATTTTGGGACAGGTAATTCGTTGGCAGACATGTCTTTTTTCATTTATTTTTTTTAACATTTTCCCCTGTATTTGCATATATTTCATTTGTTACCACTTAATAGTAACACAGAACGTCTAAAGTTAGCTATTACATCATAAAAAACTTTGGATATCATCCACAAATGCCACTGCATGGCTCTTAAATAGGCAATTTCCCCCCAAATGGAAGTTGGTGTTTAATTAGTTGACTTTAGGGTCTTTGACCACCTGCTTCCTTTTAAATAAGGTGGCAGCGGTGATGGAGCTCCTTCACCATCTGCAGAATAATTGCTGAATGTTTGCCTCTATAAGATCCTGTCCCTATTCATATTATTTTGCCTATTTTATAGATTTTTCTCAATTTATTTTATCCTAATTTCAATTTGGTTATTTAAGTCAAATGTGCCCTTCAAGGAATTGCTTTGATATATTCGTAAAGTTTAATTATTTTGAGTGGGATCCTTCATTTCTTTGATGTTTTTTTTTTTTTTTTTTAAACAGATTGAATCATCAAATTGGTTTAATAATATTAATTTAGTTTGTTTTTGGGTACACGATTTATTACTAACAGCTAACTAATGGAACTTTTTTCAGTAAATCTGATAAGAGGAGGTGGTTGATGAACTCTGATTGTAACTGTATAAAAACAATTACTTTTGTTGACCTCCACCTGCTTAAAATCACATTTCATACATACACCACATGCTTGTCTTTGTTATTAATTTGCTTTTGCTTGTGGTAAATTTGTATCTTTTTTACCCAAGATTCCTCTGGAAATAGTTGTTCATTTCAGAGGCCAGGTGGTTAAAGGGTAAATGGAGAAGGTCTGTGGCCTCTACAAGGCAGCATTCAAGGCAGTTGGTCAGGGCAGGAAGGTTCAACTGCCTCACATTACCCTATAACCCACAGCCTTTCACTTCCAGCAGAAGAACAGAACACTTTAGAGGACATGTTTCCCCTGCCCACTCTTCACAGATGGCTTGCACTTTTTGCACTGTTTGCTTGTTTGACTTTCCACAACTTAAGTCATGAAGTCAATAAATATTTAATACAAAATAGTCCAAGAACACATTTCTGTCATCTTTGCAGCATCTTTGTATTCTGGCAAGTTTTGAAAACCAAAAAAAATAATGATGTTGGATTTTTTTTCTTATCTGTTAAACAAGTAATATTTACAGATTGTATGCATATGTACATTTGTTCTTTAGGTAAATCACTATTATTTATTATTAGTGAATTGGTAAAACCTAAACTGATTTATAATCACATCAATTATGTTGTGCGTTTTCTTTAGTCTGATACTAGCAAGTTAAATCACATCAAATTGGTTCATCGAATTATCTATAGTTACAGTATTCTTGCAATACTTATCGACGCCTTCACCCCAGTTGCAGAAAAAAGTGTTTTCATCCCAACACTCCAGTCATTAAAATCGTATATATATATTTCTTGTTTGGTTTAATGGATCTGATTAAATTATGCAAATAGTTGCATATTATTTACACACATTTTTTTTATTAGTCCAGTTTGATTAAGAAATTATATTGACTTCCATCATGTTGTATCCTGTAACCCTGGAGCGTGCACTGACTCCGCCCTTGCAACTAACTTTAACCAAGACTTCACTAACACTTTAACCCAACTAAGATCCCATACTATCATCTTTTAATGTACTGTGAATGCATTCCCAGGGGTCTTTAATTTAATTTGCCAAAATAAAGAAGAAAAAGAACTGTGTTGTTTTCTAGGACACAGTTTCTGCAGAGCGGCAGTAGTTCATTGGAAATTCACCTCTGAGTCGTGGACCGTTGGCATGACGCAACTCCACCCCCCTTATCGTCTCAGTTATCGAGAGCTCAGAGCAGTGAGCTTGTTGCCCGCATTTTTTTTTTCACAAAAAAACTCTTTTTCAAAATGCATTTTCTATCTACTCCTGATTGACAACTAAAAAAAAAAAAAAAAAAGAAAAATACCCAGGAATGCAATTTTGGGCTACATTTTTTCAAAATATGTCTTCCATCACTAGAAAAATGCCACAAGAACATATTAGAAAACACCAAAAATACAATTCTCATAGATGCCGTCAGTAATGTGTTGACTTTAAACCTAACCAGGAGTCCTGAAGTCCCATCATGCTGCATAGAGACCAGTAAAAATGTCCCAATGAATCCTAGCGCTCCACATTAGGTCAATATTTGTGTAAGAAATTATCCTAATAATGTGACAAATATGTGACTACAAACAACATACACACAGATTAAAACAGGAGCTACATTTTACCCTTAATAACACATACAATTTTTTTTTGTCCACAAAAAGACAGCTGAACTGCCTCATCTGCTGCTTTACTCAGTTGTTTAAATTTGTTCTTCTTAATGCTTCTGCAAAGCAGCTGTGCCCAAGCCTGACTAAGTTTGTATTTTCACTGTATGCTTCAGTAAGAAGAGAAGTCCCATCACCTCCCATGTGTCAGTTAAAAAAAAAAAAATCATAGTAAAGCTGTGAATGGTTTTTCCCTTTTCTTCTCCTGTTTTATAATGAATTCAAACTCTACTTAGAGGTTTGGAATCACCTAGCCAGATTTCTTGGAGTAGGGCTTCTCTCTTGTTAAAACTCTGCACTTTTCATCCTTTAAGGGGGTCACGGCAGTCTCCTTCCCATTACAGTCAAATATGAGAATTACATGAACCCGCTCTCTAGATAAATGGCTTGCCAGCATTAGTTGAAAGGATACTTTTTTCAAATCACTGTGGATCTTATACTGGTATTTTTTTTCATCTGCAGACAGGAGGTTGTGGCCATCAGGGAAACTGTGACCCCTTTTCCACCACTTTTGTGCACAGGGTCCTCTGGACAGCTCAAGGTACTGGAAGGATGTGTTTCCCAGACTATGTTTTCATCTCTGCAAGGAATATGGTTCATTAATTGATAATGTAAGAACGGTAGCTATATTTTTATCATATATAAATTACCACACCTTCAGCTCATTGTTCAGTTTTTCTCTTCTTTAATCCTTTAACAGTGTTTCAAGTATTTCTACACTTACAAGTATTTTCCGCAGAGACATTGCGCCCTTAAACTCAGCCATTATTGCCATCTATTTGTCTTTTTTTATGTTCACTCCCATGTCCTCTTTGAACTTTTTTGTTGAACTTTCTCAGAGCGATCAGACATTGTCCAACAGTAACATTTAAACCTAATTTTGCTCGACACTGTTGTAGTAACAGCTCTGACCCGTCACTGACATCAGACCTTTGGAGCGTTCATATAAATGCTAAGCCTCCAAAAGCTGCATCTTAATAAGATGATCAGTCTACTCTGTCAAACTTTTCCTTTCATGCGTACTTCCTTACATTTTACACTTAAAACGCTTCAGCTGCAAATTTGCCTGAAGTGCAGTTTAGGAAATCTTTTTTTTTTTAATTCATCAGATGGTTCTCTACTATCAGATGTAACTTGAATCTGTAATGTAAAATATTTTACTGCTGACTTGAACAGTTTTTTGTACATTTTGCAGGCACATATGCAGAATTATGAAATATTGCTCATAGTTTATTAATGTGAGGATTTATGGATTTCTTTTGAAGTTGTAGCATTAAATTGCTGGACCTCTTTACTAAGTGTTACGCTTGCAAATAAATACAACCTTTTCTGTGATCTTTACTGATTGAGCGTCAATGCTGCTTGCAGATGTCCAGGCGTTTTTTTTTTTTTTTTTTTTTTTTTACTAGCGCATCGTACCGACGTGTAGATTCGAAAATGTCCACATCGAGTGTGTCCATGTGAAAGGCTAAGCAGACTGTTATCAATTGTGTTCAATCAAAATGTCAAATGGATCAAAGTGGGGAGGAACTGTCCCACTTTTGGTTTAGCTCATTTGAGCATGACTGACATGGCAGCATGCAATATTTACCGCTCACCAACACAAATCAGTCACATCATTATGTGATGGAACATTGCATGTGGGGTGATGGGTGTTATCAGTCATCTCCTGCAAGGAAAAAAAAAGAAAAACACTGAAAGACATGTTCAGACAGGCAACAATTGTTGACAGGCAAGAGTATAGCTGCCATGGTGAAGTCAAGTGGAGTTTTGATAATCTAGAGAGTTGGAGATGTTATTTTTTTTCTCTAAACTTACTCTTACTGTCCTTTTCTGTAAAAGATTTTCTTACCACAAATATTACAGAGATGAAAGAATCTCTAGTGTTTGGTGAGGTCAGTTACCTGAAAAAGTCTTTTTGTTCTTCAGAGGAGTTGGACGAGCCTGTCACTAGAATTTACTTCAGCAGTAAGTGGTTTATTCAGAAAGTTTTTTTTCCCTGAAATTGTGGGCATGCTGTTACTTGTTTTTCAGTTTTTGAATGTGTTTGTCATGTTTTGACATTTTCATTCATTTGTTTTAATGAAACGCATGGAGGGATGGAAACAGTATGATGGATCAGCCCAGCAAGACAGAAGTGATTTTCATGGAATAAGCAACATCACTCTTTGGTATCAGGCCATTTGAATATTTTTATACGTAACCCTTTAAAACCAGAGATGTCACCTACAGTAAATGACATATGCAGGAACTATTCGACCACTGGCGCCATGAATGGGAATTAGCTGATTCTGACTCAAAGAAAAGCAGCTTTGTGCATCAGCTTTGTACCGAAATGCAACTAGAGGTGGGAATCCTGATGTACCACACTAGGAGATTATGATTCAGGAGGCAACAATTCAATTATGAAACGATTATCAATGCATCTCGAATCTGCATTTTTTTTTTAGAAATGTTTCTCTTTCCTACAAAACACTAGACCAGGGGTGGACAAACTTTTTATGACTTATGGGCCCCAAAGGGTTCTAAAACTTGGAAAATAGGCTGGATCAGATGCTTGAAGAGCTCTGGTGAGCGACCTCATATATGAGAAAGAAACAGCATGGAATTTTGACAAAACAAGTTTTTTTTTTAAACTATGTATTTAAGTGCCAATTGTACCAATGGATTCATGTCTTTTAAGGAAGAACACTCAAGCGCTGTGTTTGTTGTGTTGGAACAATCGGGAAAATGACTAACTCAAAAAACACACGTGAACATGAGAAAACCAACAAATCTTCCAAATTACTATATAACAATGTCTATAATAAAGGGATATATCAAAATTAAGATTAGATTACAAATTACAAAATTAATATGGATTATCAATATTACTTATTCCTGTGTGGTTGCCAGAGTAAATGGTTTAACGGGCTGTATAAGGCCAGTTGGCCGTACTTTTCTCTATCAAAGTGCATTCTTTTATCCAATTGACCTGACACTATGAAAGCTAAAATGTAAAGGCAGTCATATTAGTGCGTCCTTCAAAAATTTCAGTGAAAAAAGGCTTTACGTTTAGTTCCACTTGTTACTTTTACTATAAGTCGTATATATTTTTTTTATTATCAATTATTTAAAATTCATAAACCAATATTGAATCATTTATGGATCATCATGCATCTTAAATTGTTTTTTTTCCCTCCACCACTATATGCAACACATTAGTAATGTGAAGTACTGCACAGTGGCTTTGAACCAATAAGCTTAATCTACTTTTCTACGCGACAGAATCAGCTGATGTTTTATGATTACATAAGCACTTAACTACTGTAAAGTGGTGCATATCAGCAAAATTCTTCATTTGTGTGCTTCAGAGTCCTCTAGAACTATGTTGATTGCGTAAACAGTTGGGGATTTAGCGGTAGTTGAAATAATGTAAGTTTTGAAGCTAAAGTGCCAGTATTAAAGGTTTAAAGCCATCAAGAAAATGCCAGTTCATAATGAAAATCCAAAAGTCAGAGAAAATTAGAAAATAGTGCAAAAGTTAAATGTTAGAAACTCATGATATAACACCCTAATCAGCTAATTAAGTTAAAACTCTTGCAAAGGTTTCCTGAGGCTTTAATGGTCTCTCAGTCTGGGTCAGTGGGCCACAGAATCATAGGGAGGACTGCTGACTTGACAAATGTCCAGGAGACAGTCATTGACACCCTTCATTTGGAGGGCAAGCCACCAAAGGTCAAAGCTAATCAAGCTGATTGTTCAGAGTACTGCATCCATTCAATTTACAGAAAACTGAATTTAAGGCAAAAGCGTGGGGAGAAAAAGTGCACCAGCAATATAGCTGCTCACAAACACAACCTTGAAGGTTCTCAAGTGAAATCGGTTTAATTTACTTTCATTTGGCGTTGTATTTGGATATTAAGGTCTCAGAGTTTGGAAGAAGAGGCACAGAACCAACTGACTCAAAAAGTTGCTTCAAAAGGTTTTCACAGTCAGTAATGATTGTCATAACCCACTTTAACTATTTTTTAAAGATTTTTTTTACATTTGAGATTGATTATTCAATTCAAAATGAGCTTCACTTTTTGATGCAACACATTAAGCCCAATGATTTTGGGCTATATAAATAAAATTGAATTGAATTGAAATTAAATTATAAAAATGTATATATTTTCTTCTTTTTTTTAGATGCATCTGCATGCAAGATGAAGTAGTAGAGTTATCAAAAGGAAATATTTGTGGCATTTAAAATAGTAACTACTGGAACTGATTAACACAAAAATAAACCTTCTTGTATGACCGTCATATAGAAATGCACTATAAATGCATGTAAATCAAACACAGTTTAAACACATTTTTTATACTGTTAATTTCAGGCAGGAAAACAACACAACTTCATCTGTCTCAGCGCCCCACATCACTTAAGGGACCAATGAATCAAGTCGACCACGAGTTAAAGCAAAGAAACAAACAAACAAAAAAGGTGAAATAATCTAAGCAGGTAGTTTTGCATTATTTCCAGATTAACTAAGTAAAAGTTTATTTAGTTACAATATTGTTTTTCCCCAAAAATCAGTGCCTTTGAGCAAAATCCTTTTTTTCTAAGTCAAGCTACAGGCACTTTCAGAAAAGAAAGCTCTACAGTCTAATGTGACTGTCTTCATTGACACCCTTCCCTCAGGACATACGCACAAGCTTGAGGCAGATTTACCTCTGAAATCGTACGTCTTTTATTTGAATTTTTAACTCCCATCTTGCTCTTGGCTGAATGAGCAACACATCTTCTTAATTTTAAATGTCACTCTGCTGACTTATAGCAATTAATAGGAGCATTAGTCAGAGCATTTTAAAGAGGCAAGAAGTCACTTCAAGAACATTTTAAAATGTCCTTCTCTAAGAGCGCCACTGATGGATATGTGCATTTCGACTCCAACACTTGGGAGCCCTCGAACGCCTGGGACGGCATTTGTAAGACTGAGTAGATAGGCTGAAACAAGGTTCTGTATGTAAATGAGTGTCCACAATTTCACACAACAAATTAGAATTTAACTCTCATCAAAACCTAACCTTCAGGTTTTTGGTGTTTGTTACGCTTTGACTGCTTGATATTGTCCTTGGTGTCCGGACTACTGCTGGTTACATTTTGCCTGATTTATATTCAGTTGGTGTCCCAAGGCTGAAGGCGTGTTCATATTCTTCTCTAGTAACCAAATCAGCGTAATGCCCTAGTAGTTAGTAAAAAAGAAATACATGTTTCTTCGTGAAACTTGCAGGCTTGCATGCTTTCTTCAGTCTGATGGTACAAAGGCTACGTAAATGGACTGGAGTGTTTTGCTTGAGGTGAAGTAACAACATTCAATGGCATTCTGTTATCTTTTATTTTCCCCTCAAACGTCTTTTCCTTTTTTTTTTCTTGATTAAAAATTGACAACTGTGCTTCATTCAATTCAGGATAGTCTTGTTTTTAGCCTAAAAAGAAAAACTCTGGACGTTGGGTGTTGGGGTAAAATAACAGCGCTGCCCATGAAAAAAAAAGTAAATCTAAATTTGTAAATCTGGACAGGTTTCACTGTGTCGGGTGATCTGTTTGCTGGCATGACAGTTTATTAATTGCCTCAACCAGGAACTGAGATGTGGCGGCTGTGACTGATGACAATGAAATTCAGCCTATCTGCACAACATGTTTTCAAATGCCCAGTGAATTACAAGACTTGTAAATATTTGGCATATCATTGTATGTACTAAGACAAATTGAGATCCTAGAATTTATGCTTAATTGATTTAAATACAAATCTCTTTCATGCACCAAATATTAATCAATTTATGCTCTTACTTTTTTGCATGTAATAAAAAAAAGGGAAGAGTAATAAGTATCGCAGAGAGACAAGCATGCTGCCTGGTGGCAATAGCAAATTGAAATCGTTGTAGATATGGCGTCCTGTAGTTGTGCTAGTCGTAAGTACTAATGATAAGGCAAGGCAATTTTAGTTGCCGAGGATCTTTCAAACACAGAGCTATTTCAAAAAGCTTTATAGAGATGCTTTGGCAATATACAGAAAACTGTAATACAGTATCAAACACACACACACAAAAAAAAACTACAATAAAATAAACTATAAGGATTCCGTAAAGCAAAAAAAAGTGACATTTTAAGTTTGGACATCAAGTTGGAGAGCATCTGAGTTCATAAGGGAAGCTGGTTCTATTTGTGATGATAGCAGCAAAATAAGTTCTCTGATTTGAGACCAGAGTCTGTCACCACAGACAAGACTAGGCAGACTGTAAAGGTTCCCCAGAGATGCTTCGCTTGCATGCAAGATGTGGAAAGGTCAGGCGTACATTGAAGGCCAAAATCAAGAGGCTGGGATAGTGTTGAAATATTTGTGGCTGACCTGCTGAAGAGTGTCTAATCCAGGCGAAGAGAAGAAAGTATTAGAAACTGCTCATCACCATTTAGAAAGTGTTAGGGCGGTGGGGATTAGAAAAAAAATGGGACAGCTGCCCCGATGACTTGTTTTGAAACCCACTGTTGTCCAGAATCATTTTTATTAAGTGGCATTTGGAAGTCCAAAAATGGGAGATGCTGTTGCCTAGTAGAATTGACAAATGAAACTAAGTGACTGGTACCTTGACTTTCTTAGTTGACAAACATTTTTTAAAAAGGCTACCACATTATCCACCATTTAAGAGAATCCCACCTATGCCCACAAGATTAAATTGCAAAGTGGATGATCTCGACTGATCTATTAGTGAACTCTGTGAGGAAATACTCAATGAAAACAGACCACTGATTAATATTTATAGGAAGGGATCAGCACACTGCAATGATAAAGATGATTACATCAGTTAATCTTTTACATGGCTCAAGGTATGAATTGGAAGTTTCCAGATCAGTAGTCCCCAAACACCAGGCCACAAACCACTTCTGGTCTGTGGATCAATTGGCAGAGGAAATAATTAATTATACCCATTTTTTTCTTTTGAGTCTCTAATATATTTTGTTTTGAAAAATAACCAGATTCTCTCAACTACTCTTTTGATCACTGAAGTTGTAAAGTTAGTCAAGAGAGGACATGACTACGTCTGAATGAAAAACCTTTTGAAGATGTCAGGATTGTTTCGCTGACATTTCAGTCACTTGAGTGCTAAAAGTTGTCTGGTGACGCACAACACGAGAAAAGTTGTATGTGGAACGTTTCTTTGCAAATGAATAAGGCAGTGATGGAAGAATCCAGCCAGCAAGGCCAAGTGGGCCCCATATGATTTAAAAGCAGGCAGAAAATGTGGGGCTCAACTGGATCCATCTGCAGTTTTCGTTGTGGCCTCACCTGTGTTTGCCCACATTGGCTTGCTGCCCAGCCACTGGCAGCCTGGGTGGGTGGCAGCCCTCCAAGTTCTGCTGACCCCTGGGTGATGGCGCTCACTTGCTCTGCCGGACCCTGGGCAGCCGAGCTCGCTACACCGCTGCATGGCTAGCTAGCGTGCCGAGCCAGCCCACTGAGTGGGTAAAGATGGGTGGGGCCACCATGGAAACAGCGGACGAACCCATTTGGGGCCCAGATTTTCTGCCCACTCTTAAACCATGTAGGGCCCACTTTGCCTTGCTGGCTCTGAACAGACAGAAAGAACATAAAAAAGTAAAAAAACAAAACAAAACAATAGGCTACCAGAAGTCCTGAATATGGATTTATTGCAGCAGGTGATTGCCTCACTGGACCTGGTTGCATAATGTTCACAACATTCATTGACAGAATTGGCAGATGATGCTACCAGAGTTTGATGTTCCACTGGTGCATATGGTGTTATTATTAATATTAATGAAGTCGCGTCACATACAAGTATACTGTAACTTTGTCACACCGCCCCCCGGCCGGTCTGTGGTGAAATCCTCTGGGGCTGACCGGTTCGCAGCCACAAAAAAGGGAACACTGTTCTAGATTATGTAGTGTTAGTTGTGTGATGGACCAGCAACCTGTCCAATGTGTACAGCTATTTCTCTTCTTTTTACATGTAGGACAAACTTTATTTTCTTGTGATACCATGAAGACTTTAAAGACAAGATGATGATGTCAAGACCCGATTTGAGCAAAAAACATCTCATATCTCTTTATTTTATGTCTATAGTCATCAGCCCTCTGAGCTTAATCCAGGGTATAACGTTGGCAACTTTTGCTCCTCTTTTATTTTTTTTTTATTTGCTTTTGTTCAATGTGCAACTTTACATTTCAGCAAATAGCCCAGCTGACCAGAAGTCTAAGTGTTTGCATATATGTTTGTTTTTATGAGGTTCTATTTGTAGCTGGCTGAGAGAGCTGGTGTTAGAGTTGGACATTATTAAAAACCCTTCGTTTTTCGACAGAGTGAGAGGTTTTGTCTGGGTTCAATCTTTCAATAAAGCCTTGACTTTCTAGATGCCTGTAGGCAAAAAAACAGATTTGAATGCCCAAACCAAAAACTAGAGGCCCGGAACATTAATTTTTACCACTAAAAACCAAAGAATCTTCTTTGAAAGAAATCCTTTAACCCGTGCCTTACAGCAAGGTCAGATAAATATCTAAAAAAAAGTTCCAGTCAGGGTTGGAATTTTGCTCTTACAGTTAAAATAATAAAAATGCATGACGTTAGGCTAAAGATACATCTCAACTAACTTGATGGAAAGGAATCAGAAAAGTTTGTTGTGGAAAAATAAAAGATTACTTTTAAACTATAAACTCTAAGTCACCAAAAATGTAGATGCTTTCCTTTTTTATTGTAGGCAAATTATTCACACATTTTACATTTTTATTCTACTATAACTCTGCTTCCAACTCTATTTCATTTTCTGCATTCACCCATACACACACACATACAAGCTCCAATGTTGTATACTGGCACCAACCTATAACCACCAGGACCAATGAGGGGTTCGGTGTCTTGCCCAAGGACACTTTGACACACGACTGGACAGGGCTAGAACTGAAGCTGTAATCTTCTGATCAGAGGTCGACCACTCTACTCTGTGCCACAGCTGCCTCACCCATATATACATGCTCTCAAATATTAATTCTGCCACCACTGTAAAGAGGGTACTAATGACAATGGTTTGAATGATGGTAATATTTCTATTGTTTTTCTTGTATTCTAAAATTCCAAACTTTTACAACACAAGTGATTCAAACACTGGGACAGAAGAATATCATGTTAATGAACTATAAATGATGGAAAACAGAAGAAAAAAACAGACATTTACTGCTTCCCTGTTCTTCACAATCTCATTTTTGTAACCAAGCCATGATGGGGGCTTTCACCAGTGCACGTGTAGCGACACAGGCAGAGTACAATAGACTGTTACTGCTATTACTTGCAATCAGTTACGCCTGCATGTTTGCCTCATGGACGCGATCATTTTTTCGTGAGAATTCTGTTGGTTTTCTAACACTATACATCCAAAGAGGTGCTAAAGGAGTGCAGATTTTTCATTTCGAATTCAGATTCTGTCTGCTATACATTTTCAAAATGGTTGCCCTTTAACAAATACTACATGGGAAGCAAGCAAAAACATATAAAAAATGCATCTGATTTGATTTAGATAATAGCTTTCTGAGCTCGGGCTCTCTTTTGTTTGCAGCACAATTTCCTCTCTGTTCTATTCAATGACCCTTTTTTTTTCAATTTTCTTTCTCTGCTGGCATAAACAGACTTTAATGGAGCCTGCATCTCTCTTCCCCTCATTGGTCCCTCACATGGCTCACCATTCAAACTTGACAGCTCCTTCGCACCGGCTTTAATTGGTGCACCTGAAAGTCTGAGGTCTGATAAGATTTTTCTTTTAAATACTGCTCTTAGGCAGTAGGACAAATTGAGAAACAATAAAGGCATGCTGCTAGCAGAAACAAAGTGAAACATGACCCCCCTCCCTCTACAAGAAAAAGGAAATCCACAAATGCAAGATTAATGGACCCCCGTGTAGCGATGCTTTAAAAGGTTGTCAAAGCACCATGCAGCCTACATTTTGAGAGATTATTTTGCATCAAAGCCCATTATCAATCACTCCGTTTGACGGACTTCAACTGACAAGCTTTCAAACACAAAACTGCAGCCAACTCCTGCCATTTTGGCAAGTCACTTCTTCCCGGGGAGCAACTTACTTAGCATAGGTAGCAGCTTCGCAATTGGAGGGCAATCATGCAAAAAGACTGCAATTAATAAAGCAATCTTAATGAAATTGGAGCTTAACGTTTCATAATGAGAAAGAGCTAATTTATTACAGTGGTCTAATTAAATTTCCTTTTTTTATCATTTTTTTCATCACCTATTCCCTCACAGACTGGTTTATTGTGGTTGGTTACTAATACAGCTTTTCAAAGGGAAAAACAGCAATAAGGAAACGCGGTGGTATAGAAAAGAGCAGGAAAGTTGAGTGCGGTCCTGAGAGAAGCTCTGAACAGCTTGGCATTAATAAAAATATATAGGAGGCACACACTTGTGATGGTAAACATTCGATGAATGATGGCTGGTTGTCAGGGATTACAGGGAAATTGTAGACAGGCAGCAGGGGTCACAGTGGAGTTGTTAGTGATGATGGAAAGATCTCACATTGGGCAGAAACAACCTTGAAAGAGGAACAGTTCACTGACATGTCGATGCAGCGCCCACAAATGAATGCCCCGCACCGTGTTCTGCCGCAGGGAAAGAAAAGGTTATGCCGAGTGTCATCAGTATAACACCGGTAAGTAATATTACTGCATGATGGCACAAGGACATTCCAGGGCTAAACAGGAATGTGGCTGCTACTGCTAAATGACGTCAATGAAATATCCATGAGGTGAAGATGAGCAGCTATGCTAAAAAGACTGAATACATCCTGGACTAACCAGCTGCAAATGGGGGACGAGCCATAAACACAAAAGGAGTATCTCAACAAAGATTAGAGACACATTAGAACTTCCAGGAAATCTATTTGACCTTCTTTGACACTTGAGACAGTTGTGGTTCAGTTGATGGAAAATATTACCCAATATTACAGATATGAGAGATTTAGTCTGAAACACCTCCATATGCCACAGTGTACTCAGGTAAAACACTCAACGTTGCTTTCAGTGGCAGGGTGTCATTGGTTCACAAGTGTGTATTTGAAAAGAGAAGGTATAGGGAAGCGCTTCAGAAAACCTAGCTTGCATATGAGGGCGGTGATGAGTTAGATTTGAAAAACCATCCACACATGGAAATCCAGAACAAAAACACAAAGAAGTGTCGGGGAGAGTTCATCTGAAGAGGCACGATTCGTACTTGCAGTAGAGGCCAATAAATAGTCAGAAAACATATTCTCTTTACTGACAGTGTCCCAATCAGTAAAAGTACATTGCTATCCTTCTTCTATGTGATATTTTTTTCTTCTAATACTGGACATTTTCTCTGTACTGCAAAACAACCCTAAAGCTATGTACACAGCAGGCATGTGGTGCGTTCAAGAATGAAATGAATGCGGGTATTTGAAAGTGCTTTTAGCATATGGTGTTCACGCAGGTCGGTCACTACCCAATACTGGTATATGTACTCACAGTTGGAAGAGGCTTGGTACAAAAAGTTGAAGCAGTGCAAATGTGGTGAATCTGACTCCAGGCTTTTCCTTTCACAGCTCAGTGTTTGAAAGACTTGGAGTCTCAGTATTCTGGCTGGGCACAAACCGCAATTATCATTTATCATTCAATAGTATTTCTGGAATATCTTCCAAAATTTTGGCTGTCAGTCTAGGGTTTATTAGAGAGGAGCGTCTATTGGAGACTGATGTTACTTAATCACAGACTGAGTAGTGATGGCTAATGGGTTCATTTTGCAGTGAAATTAGGTCAGAAAATGTAGACAACACCAGATGAACATTTCAGAATATATTGAAATGATGAGAACATTGTATTATGTTCTGATTAGCATTGGCTCTAAATGTTTCTTTTCTCTTTGAAGTATGATCAATCTCTGTATCAAAAATCATCAGAATCATTTTCCTGGAGACGTGTGCACCTTTTGCTTAATATTCCACGTTCAAACCAGTTCTTCTAATTTGTTGCTCATTTTCTTTGCAGCTCCACCAAACAATAGATTGTTTGTTGCTCCTTTTTCTGCAACCGTCTTTTCCATATTACCCATATCTTGCACTACTCTCAGAATAACGTCCAAATTCCTCACCAGAATGTTTTCCTGTGCATGCAACCGAACAAAATTGAAACCCTAAATAAAATGACTGTTACTTGGCTGTTGCTACACTGGTTCACAAGAAAAATACCACAGATACCTGGCATCTGAACGACTGCGCACAGGAAGAGCTTTAAAGGAGCCAACATTATAGATCGGTGTCTAAAGTAACGAGCACCTGTTAGACCCGGCGTTTAATGGAGACCAGTCAATTAGAGAACGGCCGCGATTGGAAGATATACGATATTTATATGTCCTTCATGATCAATTTCAAACAATTTGAACTTCTGTGAAGTTAAGCCCCTGTCACACTAGGCTGCGATTCTACGAAGTTCACACAGCGTTATGAAATTTCTCAGAACGCCGTAGAAACGCAGGAAAATGAAGCGAAAATTGTTTCAATTTTCGCAAGCTGGAGATGTCTCCGCGCTTTCACGCCGATTATGGCGTTCCTACGGCGCATCCGTGGCGTGCTACTGCGTTCCCACAGAGTTTTACTTGGCGTTTCACTGCGTTGTCACGGCGTTTCACTGCGTTGTCACGGCGTGCTGACGGAGTTCACACGGCGCGCCAAGAGTTGTCACTGCGTGCCCATGGCGCGTGCACGGCGCGTGCACGGCGCAGGTGCCAGTTCGTCCCTATGACGTCACGGCAGCGTGTATATAGTCAGTCAAACCCGCACTGTTCCTGCCTGTTCCCCAAAGCATCATGACAGGAAAAAAAAGTCGAGAGAGGGCTACGAAAAAGCAGCCCCCCAACCCCACTGCACCACCGTCTCCTCAACATGCGGAAGTGGAGCTGCTTCCGCCTGACTCTCCATCCCCATCAAGGTCAAGCAGCCCTTCCATCCAGGCACAAAAGACGATGACGGACCTGACTCCTGCTGAGGAGGATGATATGGCTATCTCTATATATCTCCGTGCAAGCGCCCCTGTCTACAGCTGCGTCCTTGTGGCGATTATGTGCGTCCTGAGTGCGCGCCTACGGCGCTGCTGTGGCGCTCTCGGCGTTCTCAGTGCGCTGCTACGGTGCTGCCACGGCGCGCACATCAGAACGCCATGAACACGCCGAGCCACGGCGCGTACTTTGTGCATGCACAAAGTGCGCGCCGTCGCATGGCGTCCATGGAGACACCACGGCGTCCATGGAGATGTCACAGCGATGCTACGGCGCTCATGGCGACCTTACTGCGTTCACCTCAGCGTTCTGCATTTTTTGATGGACGCCGCGCGATCGCAGCGAGAACGCTGCCCTGGTGTGACAGGGGTTTAATAGGATGCTATACATCACTGCAAAATCCAAGTTCCTGATATGTCAAAGTTTATCTAGTTTTACCTTTCAAGGCAGATTCAATGGAGGCACGTTTTGTTTGTAGAGCCCAAAAACTAACTTAAAAGCTTGCATTTTTGTTACGGTTGGCTCCAAGCCGCAACAAAGAAAGGGGAGACGACACCGGTTTCTCACGTGTATAGCCTTTATTCTGTGTTCCACAACTGCCCACTGGACCAAAAACATGAACCATCCCAGAGAGACGAGGAGGCGGCGAAGCATCGGCAGCAACAGTGGCAGCAGAAACCGGAAACCGGAAACAGAAAGCAGTGGAGAAGGAGGCGCAGCAACAGTGGCGGAACCCGGCGATGTTAGGAGATCCCAGGACGTCCAAGGGGTTCCCCTTGAGGAGCCATGGCGGGGCTTTTATTCTGTGTCTCCAATGATGTGAAGCACTGCAGCTGTGCCTGGAAGAAAGAGATAGACAGAACAGAAAAAAGGGAGCCAAACCCAGACGGCCCAAAGCCGTAACACACGCCCCCCAAAAAAACAAAAAAAACAAACTGTTACCTAAACAGGATGGGCACGAGACAGGGCATCAGCCACCACATTATCCCGACCATTAATGAAACGAATCTCCAGGTTGTACGCCTGAAGAAAGAGCGCCCAGCGTACCAGGCGTTGGTTGGGAGACTGGAGACTGCTAAGGAAGGTGAGTGGGTTATGATCAGAATATACAACCACACGACCACAACCCACATACACGTCAAAATGTTGTAAAGCCCACACCAAGGCCAGAGTTTCCTTCTCAATAATAGAGTAGTGCAACTGATGCGGACCAAACTTCTTTGAGAAGAAACAAACCGGCTTGTTCACCCCCCCCTGGTCGGGTTGCAACAGGACGGCACCAGCTCCAACAAAACTGGCATCCACTTCCACACAAAACGGTTTGTCCCACTGGGGAGCAGCCAAAACAGGAGCACTGCAGACTAAAGCCTTCACCATGTCGAAAGCCCTCTGACAAGAGGACGACCAAAGAAACTTGCTCCCAGCTTTGAGCAAATCAGTCAAAGGAGCCACAACAGAAGAGAAATTAGGGCAAAAACAACGATAGAAACCCACCATTCCCAAAAACCGCATCAACTCCTTCTTTGTGGTGGGAGCGGGATACGCGTCAATGGCCCGAACTTTTGCACGTATAGGCCGGACAGTTCCCTGGCCCACTTCCCGTCCTAAGTAAACCACAGTAGCCCTCGCAAAATCGCACTTGGACAGATTTACCGTCAGATTCGCATCCGCCAGGCTTCTAAAAACAGCCGCCAACCTCTTCAGATGTTCCTCCCAAGTATTAGAGAAAACAACCAAATGATCCAAATAGACAGCACATCCAGCAAGACCCTGTACGACCCGATTCATCAGACGCTGAAAAGTGGCAGGTGCATTTCTTAACCCGAAGGGCATTACATTATAGGAATACAGACCACTTGGTGTAATAAAGGACGAGATCTGTTTTGCCCTAGCTGTCAAAGGCACCTGCCAATAACCCTTCAATAAATCCAGTTTTGTCACAAACCTCGCCCCTCCTACCATATCGACACAATCCTCAATGCGAGGAAGAGGAAAAGAGTCGGGTCTAGTGACTGCATTCACCTTGCGAAAATCTGTGCAAAAACGAAAAGTCTGGTCTGGTTTCGGCACCAACAAGCACGGGGAGGCCCAGCTGGAATCAGAAGGGGTGGCAATATTGTTCTCGATCATGTACTCCACCTCCGAATCAATCAGTCTTTTCTTTTCAGGGTGAACCCTATAGAAGCGCTGGCGAATAGGAGCAGCATCTCCAACATCTATGTCGTGTTCTATCAAGTGGGTACAAGAGGGAGTATCCTGGAACAGGCATAAATACTGGTGTACCAAACCCAATAAAGTGTCAAGCTGGGCGACCTCTAGATAACCCAAAGAGGACTCCAGTTCCCGCAAAGCGGTTGAATTTTTCAGACAACTGGATACCCCCAACTCGCCCTGATCGGGCATCCCCTCCTCCACAACAGAAGAAGCCACCAGAAAAGTGGAAGGGGAGTTTGACGAACCAACAGCCTGAATCATGGAGTCACGGGAGATGTAAGGCTTTAAAAGATTCACATGCACCAACTGAGTCTTTGATTTTCGGTCAGGTGTAGAAATCAGGTAATCAAGCCCAGAAAGCTTCTTAACAACAGAAAAAGGACCGGTGAACTTAGCTTGAAACGGAGAGCTAACCACAGGTAACAAAGCCAGGACCTGATCACCTGGAAGAAACTCACGATGTTCAGTAGCTCGTTCAAAGAGAGACTTCATCTTAGACTGAGCAACTCGCAGCCGTCTCCTAGCCAAAGCACCTGCCACAAAAAGCCTGTGCCGAAAACCATTTACATAATCCAACAGGTTCTGAGGAGGATTGGGGTCGGAGAGAACGTCCCGCAAGAGAGCGAGTGGACCCCTGACTGTGTGACCAAAAACCAAATCATTTGGACTGAACCCAAGAGAGTCCTGGACCACCTCCCGAGCAGCCAGCAACATCCAGGGTAAGGCATCCTCCCAGTCACCCTTCAACTGAACACAAAAAGCCCGCAACATGGATTTAAGCGTCTGATGAAATCCCGGACGAGCCCCCACTTTGTTACGGTTGGCTCCAAGCCGCAACAAAGAAAGGGGAGACGACACCGGTTTCTCACGTGTATAGCCTTTATTCTGTGTTCCACAACTGCCCACTGGACCAAAAACATGAACCATCCCAGAGAGACGAGGAGGCGGCGAAGCATCGGCAGCAACAGTGGCAGCAGAAACCGGAAACCGGAAACAGAAAGCAGTGGAGAAGGAGGCGCAGCAACAGTGGCGGAACCCGGCGATGTTAGGAGATCCCAGGACGTCCAAGGGGTTCCCCTTGAGGAGCCATGGCGGGGCTTTTATTCTGTGTCTCCAATGATGTGAAGCACTGCAGCTGTGCCTGGAAGAAAGAGATAGACAGAACAGAAAAAAGGGAGCCAAACCCAGACGGCCCAAAGCCGTAACAATTGTTACCTTTGAATGTGATCATTTTGAAGGAGGAAGTGCACACCTACACAATTACATAGACTTTTTATTGGAAGTGGTCATTTGAACATGCGTTGTCTAGGCTGTTGTGATTGTAGTTTTATACATGAAGTTTAAATAAAGGGACCAGAAGCATTGGAAAATCAGTAGACCTGAATGAGCAGCTTAAAGTGTGGACTTAGATAGAAGGACAAGAAACTGAAACAGAAATAGCTTTGGATGATTTAAATCAAAAACTTGTTACTGATGATGAAGCAGAAAACATAGCCCGAACACAAAACCCAATACCACAAATCCTGAAAACAACATCCAGCGTCCCACTGTAAAGGCACCGATCCCCATATTCGGTACCTTAAATCGTTATAAAACCACACACCATTGCTAGCTATTTGTTTTTTTTCTTCCTAACAGAAAAATTGGCTATTGATGCTATTTTTCCTTTTGCTCATCACTCCATTTTATGATTTTTTATTTTTAGTAATTCAGTATTCAAGTCTATCCCTGAAAAAACACCTACATTAATCCGTTCTTTAAACTGACTGATGAAAACTTAAATACCTGTAATAAAACAATATTTAAGTCCAAAGGTTGTGGAGTGAAATGTGTATTGAAGAAACAATGAGATTGTTTTAAAACCTATCCCGTCTCAGGCCTGTTGCTTCAGCTCCATTTGTGAATAACAAAGAAACTGCAAGTAAATGAGTGATTGTAGCTGCCAGCAGCAGATTTCAGATGAGGGATGGTGCAAGTCTTTGTTAATCAAAAAGTCAAACTTTTTTGTTTTTTGCCCTGTGAGAAGTATGACCTTGATTTGGTGACCACTTTATGGAGTTTCCTGGCTTGGTGTTGTTTGTTTTCTGGTTTAACATATTGTAATGAAATAATTCAATTTTCTTCTTGCAATTTTTTGTTGCGGTCTGTCTCAGCTGTTTTTGGACATGAACAGGATAAAACATTTAACAGTTTACCAATTCTACACAAGACCACCTGTTCACATGAGTAACAACAAAGTCCTTCATCTATCTGATGTTTTTTAACTGCACCAGGAAGTTGGGAAAACTCAACACAGACAAGACCTGGAACCATGGCCTTCCCACCATGAGGTAGGCATGCTGACTGAGACTGTAAAGCACTTTGGACCTTTGAGGAAGGCAGTAAGATGGTATAATAGTATGCACCATTTACATCTTTTAATAGTATCTGTTACGATCAAAAATATGAAATATTTTACATCAAAGTGTCACCAACAAATATTCAGAAACTCAGGATTTTTTTTTTTTTTAAAGAAAAGCTTAATATTTGTTCAAAAATACGACTCAGTCTACCGGGTCCATAAGTCTACATGAAACATCTCCTCAAGAACTCAAGGGCAAGCCAGAGTTGGAACTGGCTTTGGCTATATTTTGAACACTATGTTAAAAAAATGTATGATAAATGTTTTTCCTGAAATATCCAGGCTGCTTTAAGGTTCTGGGTGGAGCTACAGTGAGCCACTTTTCCAGGCCCTCTGAGCCTGTGTCCCATGTGAGACATTTATCAAATGCATACTCGCGGGCATACATGTAAGCACTTTTGGGAAGGAATTTAAAAATTAGGGGAGCCCTGTGTGTCATAAGTATGTGTAAAATACATAATAAAATAATGATGTTTGAAACACATGTTTTCAATCCTGTGTATTCAACAATGACAATAATTAAAGTTAATTTAAAAAATATATTTGTTTTTAGGTTGAACAAAGTAACAAAGGAAACAAAAAGGTAATATTCAGTTTTTATAAATAGAACTTTGTATAAGTAGAGGTATTTAAACTTCAAAACCAATTGAACATATTTATGTTTATTTCAAATTGATTTTGAAAACTTTTTAAGTATCAGCATTTCTGTTTGTGTTTTCACAAAAAATAAGGTTTGCATGCAACCTAGAACTTCCCTTTTGACATCTGTAAATTCCTCTTCTCTACTTCTTAAGACTTTGTTGACATTTAAAAGAGTTGGAGTCTATTTCAGCAGTTACAGAGAGAAATAAAACAGGGTTAATGGAGTGTTACAGTACAAAATGCGGAATAGAAAGTGTTTAGTTTGAAGAACTGCTGCAACTGGCTTTGAAAGACTCATGGCAACCAGCCAGTGAGGATTTTGACTTTGTTTAAACCTTTACTAACATGAACGCATTTTAGCTTTACTGAAAAACAAAAGAAAAATACAGCCTAAATGTGGGCTGGATAGGAGTGCAGTGGTTAGAACTTTTGCCTCACAGGATCAAAGCCCCTGGTTTGAATCCTGGTTGGAACCTTTCTGAGTGGAGTTTGCATCTTCTTCTCATGCTGGCATGGTATTCTCCGGGCACTTCCTCCCATAGTCTAAACATATACTTCATAGGTTGATGGATTTTTCTAAAACAGTTCCATGGTGTGAATGTGTGTGTGTGTGGTTGCGTGGCCTTGCGACACAATATTAACCTGCCCAGAGTGTATTCCACCTTCACCTGGTGTCAGCTTGGATAGGCTCCAGTAACCCTCTGACCCCAAAAGAGATTTGGTGGTTTCCAAAAATGGATGGATGAAAAACCTAAATGTGACTAAATGAACAAAATATAAAACCTAAAATATGGGGAAACAAAAAGGTGACAGGGCAAAATGACCTGAAAACAAGCTACTAAAACCAATGACTTTTGTGCACTAAAGGTTAGTACTTAAAAAAAAGAAAAACTGGTAATATTATTTACCTGTTTGATAAAAGTCGATAAACAGATGACTTTAGGGGTGTTTTGTGAATATGCCTCACCGCGTAACAACAACCATATGTCTTCTAAAACGCTAATGACAAATCAATGGTGATGACTCACGTGATGTAATGAGATATTCCTTAAAGGGGCCCTACCGTAAAAAAATCTACTTTTTGAGGTTTTAAATGCATTTTACTGTTCATTCCTCACTATAAAGAACCCCAAAGTGATATTTTGATCCATTCATGCAATTAAGAGTATTCCTACCCACGAAAACGAACAGTTTGAAACGCGCTGATGTAAGATCGTTGCTAATAGCTCCCTCCAGGAAGAGTCTGTGCTGCAAGTTCCGCCCCCAGACTAGAACAAAAACACCCCCATCTTCTCCGCGGAGCTGTGGTGCCAAGATAATTCTTCCCTGCTGC
The DNA here is from genome assembly GCA_003999625.1 of Oryzias javanicus. Lineage (NCBI taxonomy): Eukaryota > Metazoa > Chordata > Actinopteri > Beloniformes > Adrianichthyidae > Oryzias > Oryzias javanicus. The sequence continues at coordinate 15,303,500 of CM012439.1, read as the reverse complement.
CAGAATCTGTCTCCTGGCAGGAGATAACTACCTTCCTGTACCAGGAACCGCTCTCTGACCCATTTTTTAAATGTGGTCTTGGTTTGTTTCCAATCGGACCAAACTTCGGTTCGCTTTGAGATTCCTCAGTCTGAATATGAAACGAACCGAGAGCGGAACAACTGAACCAAAACGGCCACCGCACCCGACAGTCACGTGATGTAAGCACGTTAGAAATTAGGTGATCGATGAGCTGTGGACAAATGTAGAGCATTAATTGTCATGTTAGCCAAAAGGAAATAAATGGTCCAACCGTTTACTTGTTAGAACGTTTATTTTAAAACAACCTAAAAGCGTATAACTCGCTATTCTGTGTCTCCGACGCGGTGCGCTGCTGCCATGAAAGCTCTATTGTAGTTTCAACAGAATTCTCTTAAAAACGATGAGACCATTGACTGTATAAGGAAGAACTGGACTGAGCATGCCCCCCTACTTCCGTGTTCCATATAGGAAGTACCACTGGGTTGCAAAAAGGCCAAAGTCCCATTGACTTACATTGAGAAACAAACAGTTATTTCTCAGTCATTTTATATGTCAGAATAATTATTCTTCCTCTGGTGCTTTCTGCTTAACTTCTTTATTCTAATCCTAATGATTTTTTTCCATTATCACAAGTTATTCGAGTTATACATTGACCAATCAGATGGCTCAATAAGCGTTTGTGGGTCTGACGTCGAACGTCTGGGGGATTTGATTGACAGATGACGGGTAGCCAATGGGAGCAGACTTCATCAATGCGGTCCGTGAAGACCTTTTAACACCTACTTTACAATTCAGCAATGTTCCAATCATTGTCCTACTATTTTTTTTCTCAATGGAATACTGCAGTTTAAAACAACAAGAGGCGCATGCTGTCAGATGAGGATTTACTCTGTAGAAATATATTTTGAGGCTCAACGCGATTAAACCGGGTGTAAAAAACATGCTCGCTTTGCAAACAAAAGAAGTTGAAAGTTAACGCGGATGTGCGTTCGGAAAGGCCAGCGTTAACAGTCACTGGTTACAATATGGAAATAGATGATTATAACCGAGAATGTTTATGTTTCCGGAATATGTGTGGCGACACATCTTTTAGCTCGACAAAAAAGAAAATATGTAAGTAAATACATCGCCGTTTGCAGCGTTGCGGGAAAGCTATGGAGAGAGAAACGGACTGGGCGGCGTGAGTGTGATTGTACGTGCACGCGCGCATGCGCATGTGTGCGAGAGAGAGATAGGATGAGAGCGGAAAGAAAAGGAGCGGGCGTTCGGGGAAAGTTCGAGTAAAGCAATGTGCTGTAAAACAAAAGTGAAAATAAATGATGGATTCCAGCCCTCCAACCAGATAGTGAGTGCGTCTGCCTGTGTTCTTTGCTGCCGGCAAAACCAAACACCCGCGGGTTTAACCACGAGGACGGCCTCGCCCGAGGAGCTGCAACGGAAAGCAGGAAAGGTTAACAGCAGAATCAAATGTTAGAATGGTTCTCCCTCAAAGGCTTGAACAATGACTTGTACAATTCTCTCGAGTCGCCGTTATTAAAGTGGAAGCTGTTTACATCTCGCTGTCTCGTGGTAGAGGCGTGGAAAGAGGCGGAGACTCACAATAAACTCACTTCAGATTGGTGAAAGTACTTTCTATAGATTCCATGACTCACAGAGACTCGGACCAATCGCTGGCGATTGTTTGCAATATGGCGATAGCCGTTTCAGGAAGTGACGGTGAAAGCAGTGGCCTACTTTCTCAAGGAGTGGAGGTAATGCATTTTCAATAGGAGAACTCATGGCTCGAGATGTCCAGTATTTTTACAGTCAATGGATGAGACACGGAAACTCATTAAAATCTGGTCAAACGAATTCATGCTCAACAAAACAACATTTAATGTGATCCACATTGATTCTACCGCCGTGTCTTTTAGTGAGTGTGTACCTGACTGTACCTTCCCCAGTAACCATCGTGCAGAATTCCTCCATGGTACCAAACCGTGTTGAATCTGGCATTCATACAGACGCTCAAAATCCATCAGCAAAATAAAAAGTTTGAAAAAGGAAAAAAATCTAGACAATATTTTGCAGACTGCTGCGCATCCATCTTTCTTAAAGTTTTGTTTACAAATTTTGTTCACGCTGGGGAGGCGGGTTCAAGGATGACGTCCAGAAATGGGCGGGACCAACAAAGGAGCAAAAGGCGGGGGCTTGGGGATCGAGTCATTTTACTTCCGGGTATTAAAACTAGCCACAAAAATGATTAATATTTCATAAATAATTAGTTTTTTGGTGTTACAAAGGTAATATATCATACACATGGATATAGTTTACTCTGAAATGCTAAGAAATTCATGGTAGGGCCCCTTTAAATTAACTTTAGACAGCTTTGCATGCCCAACTATGTGTTCTATGTAACAAACAATTTATAGATATTACTGCAACTACATAGGATATGTTTGGAAATAATTAAGTGAATAATCATTACCATCTTTTCCTTTGACCCTGAAGTAGCTTTTAATTGACACAGTCACAGTCTCTTCTGACTTTGAGATCGTTATATACTTATTTATGCTTATATTTTTTGTGCAAGTAATATTGCCTCTGTTAAATTTAGAATCCTGGAATGTACACTTAATGATCTTAGAACAAAGTTTTCACTCAAAAGTATGCAGGCATTCAAAGAAAATCTTGAACCTCCTGCTGAAAAGTGATGCAATTGCTGCAACTTCTTGGGACAGTAAAGAAAAAAATCAATTAAAACTGGCCATATGTTGTAAAAAACAGATCTCCAAGGTATCTGTGAAATGACCTCAAACTCCTCAACACTGCATTATGTGGTGATGTCACGTACTACGTTGAAATAGAGTGCTGATACCTTGGAATTGGTGGAAATGGGAAGTAATTTAGCAGTTTTGTCATGGTGGACTTACCTTAATCGGTTGTTCCCTTGAGGTATTGTAGACATCCACAAACACGTACAAGGCTTACATACAGGACACTATGGTTCACGGAGCCAAAGTTAAAGTGCAACTAGTCGACACACACCTGAGTGGGAGAAATTTGTTTTCAGCATTCGACCCACTCCCAGGGGGAGCGGGGGAACTGCAGTCACAGCCATGCTCCCAAACAATTTAGTGAATCAGGACAATCATTTGTCGGGGCACAAGCTTTTAGTTTTTAGCGTCTTTTCTCCCAGCTTTTAAGCACCTTTTGGCTACGTTCATACAGCAGACAGGCTTGATTAAATTTAGGCACGAAAACCACTCTGTTCTGTTTGGAAACATTTCCTGAAATAGGCTCAATCTCGACAGATATTGTTACCACATCCTGCGCACTTGTCTCCACGCAAACCCAGACAATAAATGAGGCTTGCTGTAATCCATTACTTTGGCTCCTAAATAAGCATATTTCAGGCCCCCACACAATGCAGCTTAAAAATGAACTTGGTCAATGCTGATTTTTTTTCATGAAGTCATGCTGCTTTAAAAAAAAAATAAAATAAATCTTGAACAGTCCCAATTATAAATGGTGCTGGTGAGGCTTACTAGCACATTTAACCGGTTCCCTTTTATCAATAGTTTGTCTTCAATTCCTCGCTTTCAGATCAAGGTTACTATCAGACACTCTCATGCCTGGGTCCTGATGCATTCTTTCTTGCCTTTGGTTGACGGGGAAATGCAAAGCCTCCAATCAATTTCAGGCCTCTACAGTGTTCTGGTGGGATAAAGGCTAAATTGGCTCATCTTAATGTGAAGCAAAGACAGTTCTTCAATACCGGGGTCTTCCTAAATCAGTGAACCCTAAAGCCCGAGACAATCCACATAATAGAGAACTCAAACCAGCCTTAAATTGGTTTAGTGGGCTCTTCATGCATCTCTATGATGGCAACAAATGTTGAACGTGCAGCCAGAGAAATGGAGGGATTGCGCAGGAAATAAAGGCTCCATATGGGCTCGGAAACATCTGTTGCCCCAAGGGGTGGGCAGGGACCAATGGAGCTTTGTTACTCAGGCGGATAATACATTATTATTAGTCAATACATAAATAAACCTTTAAATAACATAAATCAGCTTTGACTCTGAAAAATAACAAGGATTTAATTATTCATCCATGCTTTGACACAGTATCGCCTAAGCAGAAGAAAGCATTTTTTCGTGCAGTGTTGGTGCATTTTTTCATAAACCTCATTATGAATCACTGCTCTATTGCGCACAATTTACAGTTAATCAAACAAAGGAGTATAACACACAAAGCAGTGCCTGATTGTGCCAGAGAGGAAGAGTAGATGTTTTTTTTTTTTTTTTTTTTAGTAAAATTGTTCAGCCCTGATTTACAGACTGAAAAATGATGAAAGAAAAAACTCTTTCAGGGCTTATTATACACAATGAACACTCATAATGCTTTCGAAGATTATATAACAAGATTGGTTTTGTCTGGAGGCAAAACAGCTGCAGAGCACATTATCTATGTAGTTTCAAGTAGTTAAAGATAGAATTATTAACTGAAATGTGAGTTTTTTTGTAACTCAGCCTGTTTTTATTTCTCTGTAATTGTAAAAGACAAACGACTGGTTTGAAGTTGTGTTTAGGTTTGAAAAAAATCCTTTGTAAAGTATGAACCACATTAGAATCAGCAGGAGTGGAGAAGCCAGAAGTATAAGTGCAGAGTTAAATCATGATATAATTTTATTTAAAGGTTGGGAAAACCCAAGCTATTGCTCAAGTTAAAAAAAAGTATAGTCACATTTTGCTGACAGGTTCATTATCTCTTTAGTTTAGCCAGAAAGTAAAAATCCCATTTCAGATGCTGCTGTTGTGCTTGCAGGGTGGAATTTCTCTGTGGTTTTTCATTATGTTTCAAAAAAATATACATGTAGTGCATCACACCAGATATGTAACGTGAATTTTTGCATACATGTTTAACATACGCTATTCACACTGGACTGTTGCAACCCAATATTAGGGTCTGTCAGCCACCTACAGTTGTGAGAGGATAAGTGTGAAATGTTGAAGTGGATTAAATCTCATTCCAGCTTGGAACAAACGGCAGTTATTAATTTATCTTCCATGATCACTTTTTAGAAAGTTAGCACCAAAAATGTTACTCACAGGATCAAAAACCTGGCAAAAGAGAAGCGGCTGGTGTGTAGTGTAACAAAACAAACCTGCAGGGAAAGTGAGGGGAGAAACCCTTAAACACAGCAAAGAGAGGGAAAAAAACAATAAGACAAAGGTAAAACCCATTAAGGAGGAGTGGTGATCAGCCCAGGAGGGAAAAACATGACAATGTATATGCAAGAGTTGTGAACGCAAAAGGCTAAAACTTGAACGCGTGTTGCTGTGGATGGTGTAAACATACTGTAGCTTTAGATTACCGACTGGCGCAAAATTGATTTTAGAACTCTAAACTTGTTTTAATAATAATAATAATAATACTTTATATTTGTTGGACACCTTTCAAGGGACTCAAGGTCACTTTACAGCAGAAAATCAAAAAATTTGCACAATAGTAAAAGTGCCATGTAAAATGCAAAAGCAATTAAAGAGAGAAGAGCACAGTTAAAATACAATATATTACAGTATAATGATTGAAGTTGTTATGACAGCATATATACTGATCTAAATTAACAAAAAAATACCCCCCCAAAAAAAAAAAAAACAAAAAAAAAACACAAAAAAAAAAAACAAAAACAAAAACCCTTGATAAGAACCTTTAGGTTATTTTCTTTATGGAACCTTTTTCCATAACACTCAAAGGTGAGCTGCACGGTGGCGCAGAAGGCCCCAGTTCAAGTCCCTGCTGGGGATCCTGAAATGGAACCATCAACTGGGGACTCTTCTGTGTTGAGTTTGCATGTTCTCCCTGCGTATGGTTTGGTTTTCTTCGGGGACCCTGGCTTCCTCCCACAATCCAAAAACATGCTTCATAGGCTAATTGGTTTCTCTAAATTGCCCCTAGGTGTGGATGAGAGTGTGAATGGGTGTGTGACTGTGACACACTGGCGACCTGTCCAGGGTGAATGCTGCCTTCAGAATCAGAATCCAGAATCCTTTTATTGTTGTTGTTGCACAAGGAGCTTGTAACACAATGAAACAACAGGTGCTCTCCAGTCAATTTAAATAGAAAAAAATAAAATAAAATAAAATAAAATAGACAGAAAATTACATATACGTAAGATGAAGAAGACATATTAACAGACAGCCGTGAGAAATATACATGTATTGCAGAGGTAAACGAAAGTAAAGGATGATATGTGCAACATTATTGCACTTCCATGTCAAGCAGCTGAATATTGCACTTTTAATATAAATAATATTGAGGTTTATGTTGTATTTGCCATGTACACTGCTCTTGGGAAAAAACAAGTGGCCGAGTTAGACTCTAGCAGCCCTGTGACCCCGAAAGGGGTAAACTGGTTTGGCATAACACACAAAGATCAATCCCATAAGCTGTATTTATTACCGGTGTAGTTTTTTTTTTTTTTGTTTTTTTTTTTCTGAGCAAACAAAGCACTTTCCAAAAGTACTCAAAAAGAACTTGCTGCTATAATGCAAGTATGACATCTGTGTTCATCAAGATCTACATGTGATTTCTATTACTATAATTTAAATTGTCTTGTTATTCAGAAATAAAAAAAAAAAAACAAGAAAAAAACACACAAAAAGTGGGAACACTTTGTAAAAACCCCTAACACATTTAGTAAAAGTGAACAAAATAAAATTTCTTAAAGCCAGTCTCTTTGAAAATGCTCTTAAACAATGCAATTCAAAAGACAGCACAAAAACAGTAAATAATAAATATTTTTTTCTGGCATCATGTCATGCAGTCTGTCAGTCTTCACAGTATTTGTTTTGTGTCTTTTGACCAGTTCTTCAATTTTTCAATGAGACATTTATAAAACACTGGTCCATCTGTGAAAACATCAATATTTAAAGTTCTGTTGCATCAACTGTGCCCAAAAGTTACAAATTTGCTCTCTTACTTCATCTCCAAATGCGACTACACAAGCAGCACAGAAAAGCAAAGGACATAAAGATTTAACCTGGTGATCAGTGGGTGTGCTTGTAATGCAACATTTACAATCATCTAATTTAATGTGAAAGATGCATTCTTAAAAGTCCAACATATTTATGGTAGTGCAGTACAGCATCTATTGTTTTGTAAATTTTGTTTACCATTGGGGAGCATCAGGGTCTTTGTGTGACTGACAGTTGCCCTTATTTGGGAAAGAAGAAGAAAATGTTAGATTCTCTTGAATAGCTAATATATAGTTTGAACATAAATACCATTGAACTTTTCAAGGCTAATAAGACTTTTGCAAAGGAATTTAGAAAAATGTCACTTTGTGAATTGACAGTTTTAAATGGGAGCTTGGAGCCTTTTTATATGGTTGTGTTAGCATATAAAATTCCTTTTAATTTTAGACTTTCTTTGGCTTCCCTTCATGTCTGCTTTCATTTTCCGACTGTGGTTAAGTTTAAACAAGAGGTCTGTTTCAGAAAAGGTCATGGTTTGGGTTTACATTGACCTTTTTGTGACATTCATTGTAAGTCAAAAAGCATAAGTTTCACAGTTGCTGTTAGTGTACCCAGCCTTGCATTAAGCCAAAAGGTAACCAAAGCTACATTAGAAAAAAAAAAAAAAAAAAAAGAAAAACAGAAATAATTTTTTCTAGTTTTATATTTTATATCAGTATAGAACTTTGACTGTATACAGAAAACTGGACTGGGTAACCCCTCACGTTCCAAATGGAAAGTACCTGATGGCTCAAAGAAGCCAGAATTCCATAGACCCATACAAAGAAATAAACAACTATCACCCAGACATTCATCTTTTTTTAATCATGTTTTTTTCTTTCTCACAAGTTATACAAGTTATAAACTGACCAATCAGATTCCTCGCTAAAAGCATGTGGTGCCTGCTGACCTCCTCCTCTAAACGTGTGATTGACAGATTCTCCCAAGCCACTTTCAGTGAAAGGGGCGTGAACTTCTAACAAGCTTACTCATGATTATCAATAGTAGTTGCTGTAGAAATGTTGATTCGGACCGATTTCGGATAAATCACACTCATTTGGTTCCAACATGGCGACGTCTGTGTGGTGGAAAAATGGCGACTGAATTGGCTTCATTTTGCTGGGGCTGGAAGTAAAGCATTTTCTATGGGTGACATCACTCATTATCTGTCCAGTTCCCTATATACAGTCAATGTATAGGACTGTAAAACTGTTTCAAATTTTAAAACAATTGAAACTGGACATGTTTACATTGAAAGTGGGGTCATCTCCACCCCACAAGGGAGCGTTCTGAACTTTTTTTTTTCAAGATTTTTTATCTTTACTGGTGTCCGTGGCGGAAATAAAATCCTGCCACCGTCATCCATAATTGTCATGGGATGGATAACACATCAATGTTAGGCTGGACCCCATAAAATAGCACAAAGGTTTAAAGGAGTTTAACAATTGAGTTGATTGAAATATTACTCTAATTATAAATCCTCAACAAATTGTTCTCCCAACTTTTAACTGAGCTATTGTTCTCTGACACACGATCCACAAGGAATAAACTATAAAAGCTCTTCTTCGGTGTTTGTGTGATCCAATGAACTGCCTGCTATCACTTTGTAGTCTTACCATCCCAGAGGACCCAACATCAGATGAGGTATTGAAATAGTTTCCTCCTTTCCAACCTCCTGCAACTTCACATTCATCAGTGAAGGAAATGAAATTAAGGCTCTGACAACTTGATAATAAGGATTTGGTAGGAGAATAAAAGACATTTTTTGGAGGGCTGTAATAAGCTTTAATTATTTATGGAGCATAATTATAGCAAAAGGTGTGTTAAAGGACGGATATCGTTTTCTTGCGGCTAAAAGTGGTAATGATTAAAACAGTGCATTGTGTCTCACGGCTGCTTTTAATGCCTGTTCGAGGACAAAATTCCATACTTGTAGATGTTTAAACAAGTGATGCAACGAGACAGTTTCAGTTATTACTCTTTGTTCTTTTAAATTATTGCCAGTAATATATTAAAAATAAAACTTGCCTAGTTTCAAACTCTTTTCTGTGAATATATTTTTTCTCGTCTTTTTCTATTTACCCTTGATATCGCATTTCTGATTCATCTCTCTGAGGACACAACATGCATATGTATGGTTTGAGGCTGTTTGAATTTCTCTGTGTTTGTTTGAAGACCTTTTTTTTAAAGATAAATCCTATAATTTTGTGTTAGTCCAAAGCAGATTGTCTTGATGCTCAAAGTTTTAATGAGATTTATGTTTCTAGGACACCCCCAGAAAAGCAGCTTTGCTCTCAGTGGGATATTTCAAGCTCTCCACATTTTTTTTATTTTTTTATTTTTAGAAAAATTGAATTTGAAAAACACTAAGACGATGATAGACAGGAAGAAGAAAGGAAACAGAGGGTATTGTAAGCTTTAAAAGATTGTCAACTCAACCTTCAGAATCTTTTAAGTGTTAACAAAGCATTTTTACTGTTAATTAAACTATTTAAAACAGATACAATTAATTATTTAGAACGAACTCCGCTAAGCCGATTTTTCTCTATTCTGATATGCCAGTTATATATGTTTATGTAACTTATAAGAAAAGAGCTACTCTAATTGTAAATATTTCAATCTTCTGATTCTGTTCTTTTTTTAATGTAGAGGTGAAGAAAACGCATGTCATGAAACTCAATTTTAGCAAACCAAAACCCTTTGATCATTAAAAAGAAAAGGAGTTTCAAATCCTACATTGTACTTTTTTTGAATAAATCAAACAACTTCTTCTCAACTTCTACAAGGTAAAAGTAAAGTTTTAATTTAATAAAAATATTCAGTCATTAAAAAAAAGAAAAGACTTGATGAAAATCATAAAGCAAATTTATTTTAATCTATTCACAGTGCAGAAAAAGGTGAGAAAACTTTTAACAAATTGCTGCTTCAAACAGCAAGTTCAGGAGAAATTAAAATCTACTTAAGAGATTTCAGAGCTATCCTAAGACCCAGAGCCCATCTTTAAAAGTTTAAATAATCCAATTTGTTGCCGTCAGAATAGATGTAACAATGAAAATGCACATAAAAATCCACTCTGCCACTGAGGATAAACGCAGAATCTTACTGTCAACCTCAGCTGTTGAAACCATTTTTTTTTCTGTTGTATTTCCAGCCCAGTCGGTTGTTCAAGTGAACAGTCAGGTAACTCTAGTCTTCTATAGTATGTTATTAACGGGGGGTAATGATTAATCAACTCACTCAATTAATCAATTTCTATTCCTATGATCCAACCAGATTGGTCTGTCTGAGGCAAATTGGTAATCGAATCGACCTACATCTTTAGAAAACTTGTTTCAAAGTTTAATGAATCAATTAAATCGATATTTGAATATACCAATTGGATAGAAAAATATTAAGTTTATTTCACTATAAGGTTAAAGCAACCCATCAGAGAGGACAACACTTGTGAAGGAAGCAAAAAATGATGAAGTCATCATTATAGTCCAATGTGTGGTAACACTTTGTACAAAGACGTGTGACCATACAGAGTGGTATCATGTTCCAATAATGTTGTTTGTATTATTCTGATGTGGAAAGACAACAGGGCTGAACTTTATTAAACTAAAACGTAAATAAATTTGAGATTCATTCTTGTTTACTTGTTTGTAAGCGTATTTGATTTACACTTAATTTTCTTGAAGAAATATAAGGAATCTGGAAAACTTCACCAGCACTTTTCAGTACCAGGTATTTATATCTGAGTCAAACTAGTTGAAATTTTGGCTAAAGATGTTTAGGATTGACTTTAGGTCAGGTAATAGGATCAAATTGGATTACTTTAAATTGAACAAAAGAACCATTGACAATGAATTAAATCAGCCACCACAAATAATGATATGAATTGAATTGTTAAATTTATATATTAACCCTTTCACTTCATTTGTCAAACTAAAACATGATGTGGAATGAACAAAAGAAAGGATAAAACTGCAGGTTTTTGTCAAGACACATTTTAAACACACATGTAATGTGTATGCCTAAATGTTTGCAACTTGGAAAAAAGTTAGTTACAAATAAAAGCAGAATTCCTCTAAAAAACATACTTTTTTTGAAAAACATTACGCAAGAACAGTTCTGGTGTTTTTCAATCTCATACAAGCATTTCATTTAATTAGTTTAAACCAAACAAGTTCATATAAAAGATACAAAGTTTGTTCCTTTCAATTTTTTTTTCTAACATTTGCCAGTATAAAAAAAGATCAAAACGCTTTGATGCACAAAAACATTGAGCTATTGACCATTCAGAATATGCACACTTTGGACTGTGCAAGCCTCTTTCATTCTTGGCATGAACACTGCAGCATGCTGCTGGACTTGCATCACCACACCCTCAGCTGTGCCTCTCCTCCTACTGTGGAGTCACAAAAATGCCAAATAGAAACAGTAGAGAAAATAACCTCAGTCATTTCACACTGTGCCAACATGGAAATTGGTCCAGAGGATTAAGTGGGACTTTTCACTCCACTTACCAGCCACCAAAGTAATGTGTGAGGTTGGCCAGCATTTGACTGTGTCTATTATTGCTCTGATCAACAGTCTAACATCATCTTAAATGTAATAAAAACACAAAACGTATTTAACGCAAAAAGTGTCTGACATGGGGACCTTTGAGCAGATTTTTTTTGTTTGACATCTTCCTAACAAATTATTTCTTTCTTGATGTGTCAATCCAATATTGGAAGTGCTTCCTTCCGTATATGTGTGCACAAATATCCTTTTTTTCTCTTTTTTAATCAGCAGCAACATTGGTCTCTCACATCAGAGAAGCTACCTCTCCTTGAAGTTGAGTACGCTTGACTAGCTGCTGATGTGAATGACAACCAGGTAGGCCTACAACAGCAACAACAGGAAATCGACCACCTTTAACTGCTTTTGAAATGCCTCATTTTGTCACAGTCCGCTGGAGCGCAAGAGTGTGTATTTGTGGTGGACGTGCTTTCTTATACCTGGAATGACCTCCGTTAGTAGTGCAGTAGAAAGGCATATTTCAAAATAAATACTCAGGAATAAGATTGATTACATGATAATCTGGAAAAAAAATGTGAGATCCAATGTATTGTTAAATGTAAATAAAACCCAAAGATTACATAACAAATAATCTATACAAAAACATGTTAAATAAAGCAAATATTTGCTATGGTATATATATATATATATATATATACTGTAATATCAAAAGGTTTTATTATCTTTTTGAAACAGAAGAACATATAATATCTGAGTACTTTTAATAAAATACACTTTTGTTTTATGGTGAATAGCAAAAACTGATTTTTTTGTCTTGCTTTGTTTTTAGCAATCTATTTTCCTGATTTTTTGTCATTTTTTAATACAATCTAACAACTAGTGTATATTTTAGCACAGTGGAATTATGAATAACGAGTGTTATGGGTGTTGATGAAGCTAGTTGGTGTGATTTTTTTTTTTTTTTTTCATTAAAACCATCATGTTTGATTCGTTAAAAACAAAACTTGATATTATTCCAGCTACACAATTATAATCTTCAACTAATGAAAGAATTGCGCCTCCCTTGAACACAAATCATGTGAATCACACATGGTGAATTTATGTTTTTGTTAGAAGTATTTTTACCGCTGCCATGAGAAATTGTATTTTTTTCCCTAATTGACCTGAAGAATCCTTCTAATAAAGACACATTTTTGATTTTTTGAATGTTCAAAGGGGGCGTAGTGTTACCTAAAACCTGATCTTTCAACAAACGTGTTTGTGAAGTGTGCCAACGGTTTTTAAAAAGTGTGGTTTCATATGTTGCAATGTTGATGCAAGGTTGTATTAAAAGAATAAAGTTGAATAGTAAATTGACTGTTTTTTGCAATTATTCTAGGAAAACTTTTCCTTCTTCTTCTCATAGGTACATTTGTGCTCATTTACACATCCTCAACGCAATCTGCCTCATTCCTCACACCTGCTCTCACACACTGCTCTTCCTGCCAGCAACGAAAGCCTTAAATTGGTACTATGACAACTACTGTAACTGCTAATGTCACAGTGATTTTACAGCTGCCGAGTCTGTAATGTCAGATCAACAGAGTCTGGGCTGACAACCCTCCACAGATGAGCTCTTAAATATCATCATGTTTTGGTCGGTTGACGCAATTTTAGAGAAAATCTCCAGAATTAACCATGCCATACACCTTATTGAGGGACCATTATATATCTATGTATATTTTATTCTTTTCTGAAACATTTTTCACTTCTTATTATATTCTTTTTGCATTTTCCCTCCATTTTATTTAAAATAAAAGTAGTTTACAACACTAGCATTCAACATATTTTTGTGTTAAAAGTTAAAAAGGAAAATTAGCTGTTTTATAAAAACCCTGTTTTAAATTGTTTGAAATTGATTTTAAATGTCACATAAAAAACTGCAAGAGTATGTAAGATTAAGATTAAGAACAATTTTCTTTATGCCCATAGGGAAATTTAGTTATAGAAGTGACATAATAAAAAGGGAAATGGACAATATACAAGGTGCAAAACTCTTGTAAATATAAACTCTTATAAATTCTTATAAGTAAGTAATGTAAGTCATCTTTCTGGATGCTTTATTTTTATCTTTATTTGAAAAAAAAAGCAAATTAATGTTTAGATCCAAAGTACTTAAACTTGTTTGTTTCAATGCTATTACTTTTACACTTAGACTTTGTTTTTAGTTCTATTTTGGACGTATAAAATATATTCAGGGAATCAAGAAGCTACGAAGAATGAATCATACCACACCAAAAAAAAAAAAAAGAGGAACATCCAGGAAACAACTGAAATTATAGATTTATTTGGAAAATAATCATTTTAAAATATTCAAATGTTACAAAAAAGAAAGAGAAAAGCAGGAATCTAGAAAGCATTGCTTTTCAACCAGAGTATATGAATTATGCATTTTCAACAAAACTTACTAGTCACAGATTTAATATACTGATTTATTTCACCCTCTGCCTGCGTAGTAATTTAAGTGCAACAACTGATCAGTTTTACATTTAAATTTTTAAACTAATAAGGAAATCAAAGGTGTGCTTTGATTTTTTTGCATTTTTCCCTTATTGTTACTGTTATTGTACAGTTACGAGTAAAAATAAAAAAAATAATTAAAAAAAAAAGGTTACATTTCCATGGCAGTGAAAAGCCAGCTGCACCACAACTTGCCTTAAGTAAAACATCTTGAGAAACAAATGGGGGAGGTGTTCCCTCATTGGTCCCTGGAGTTTTAGCAATATGTCCCTTCCCTTTCTTCACAATAACTCATCTGTTTAGATCTTGAAATGACAGTGAACACAGAACACAGTTTTATGCTACAGTTATTTTATTGCATTTTCGACTTCTATTTTCAACTTAAAAGTAATCAGCCAGTGTCGCCACGGCTTCTACATTTACACTGATGATAATGTTAAATAATTACATTCACTCGAAGCCTTTTACTACTGCATAATGAAGCATGGCATTAAGAAATCTTTTTGCTCCCATTGTAATTAGGACAAATATTCCTTCGGTTGGAACGGGCTGGTTATTGATACATTCCAGACTCTCTCCGGCACAGTTTCTCATTCTGGTTGCTCCATATTTATGAGAAACATTCAATCAAAAAAAAAAAAAAAATCTCTCTTTATTTACAGAGCTAAAATTTGTTCTGAGACCTTCTAATTTTAATGCTGGTCAATAAAAGGTGCCCAAATGTTCTCTTCAGCTGGAGGATATTGGCAATACGAAAACAAGCATTGATTTAAAGGTTCCCAAAGAAGCCCATTCTGTCGATCCACTGTCCCTAAAAGCAAATGTTACTGCTCTTTTGGAGAAATTAGTAATCACTTCCAGCTCAAATATTTTCTCATTCTTCCTCCACATAGACCAACGTTTCATTTCTATGGCAAGCACGAGCTGCCATTTGCAGACTATGAGTGCAAATGTTAATTTACCCCTGTGCGCTTTTCTGAAACAAAGGCTCGGGAGCCATCGGTAAAGAGAGGAGGGGCGGACTTGGGTATTTACATAAGGTAATGTGATTGAGTTGTTCTCATAGATTTATTCTTTCTCTGAGAAACCTTGTGACTGAGGTGATGGATGACAGATGGTGCATTCATGTGTGATGTTTTGGATACTTTTGCTTCTTAAAAAAAAAAAAAAAAACATTAAGAATCTCAAGATACTAATAAATTAGAAGCATGTAATAATCCTTTGCAGGAGTGTACTGCAATCATAGGAAGAATCCAATTGTTTTGATGTCTGTTAATTATTAGCATGTGCTTCATAAATCTAAATGATATTGCAAGCTTCTGTTCACAAACCTAAAAATAACTTTATAACATTTTCTCAGACATTGAGGGTAAGTGACTGTCAAATGTCTATTATAGCCATCCCACTGTATCATGTAATTTCATTTTATTTTATGGACTTCTATAACAACTCAATAAACAAAAGATAGTTTTTTTTTTTTTTTAAATGACCCACTCAAATAACATTGTGTTTTTGGTGTTTATAACATGCTGTCGTGGTGTAAAAAAAAAAAAAAAAAAAAAAAACTAAGATTAAAATCATATTTCTGATTATTTCTTTATTCAAATAGTGAATCAGGAGCAGACAAAAGAAAAACAAATCCTTGTAGTTGTAATGTACAAACTGTAATGTGCAGGTCACAAGCACCCTGCTCTGCTCCATTCTGATGCATCACCTTGCAGACGACTGGATCCATGTACGACTTAATCTTCCATGTCTGAGCCGGCTTAAAACTGTACGGCTGGATAACTCTAATATTGATCAACATTTTTTTTTGGACCGCTAATGTTACTTTGAGCTTGTGAAGGGCTATGAAGTTGCAGGAGACAGAATGAACAAAAGGGATGAAGGGAAATAGGGGCAGGCTTACTCTGTGCCAACGGTCCTGCCAAAACTCAGAGGGGAATTTTTTATGAACCTCTGCAGTTCTGCAGAAACTATATGTTAGATAACGACAGTTTTTTGTGCCAATCGCTAAATAAAAAAAAAATCACAATGTTAAAAAAATAAATACGTTTTATAAAAATGCTTAAAATCTGATTGGGCAAACGTTAGTTTGTCTAGACTAGTGGTCTGCAACCTTTAGCAGAAGAAGAGCCATTGGGCTTGTTTTCTACTGATCAAATCTAGTAGGAATCCCTAAATCTTATTTTAGCCTTTAGGAAATTTTGATTTGCATGCATTATCTTCTTTTGTTAATAGTAAATATCAATTATGTTTATTTTTTGCAAGGATTCAATAAAAAAGAAGTTAGCATTTCTTAAAAGTTTGTTTTAGTTTTTTTTTTTTTTTTTATGTTTGACAGAAACTTAAATAACTTATTTTCAAAATAAAAGATGCCCTCTCGGTGCAGCTCTGGAAAGCTATTAACCATTGCTGTACAGCATAAAATACAATGTCTAAAAAATACTATACATAAAATACTACACATAAAAAACTATGCTCATAAAATTTCAAAATGTTTAACTATTGCTTAGTATTTGCTAAATCTGTGCCTTCTAGAGGTAGCGTTGAGCACACAAGGCCTCCTCAGGTCAACAGTGTTCTAAAATCTTATATAGTTTATCATCTGTTTGCACCTCAGCCACAAATGTATCAACTTAACTAATCTAAATGGATTCAAAGCTAATTAAGTACCCCTACTTAAAGAATTTATTTTATTTTATTTTTCTTTAGCCAGAGAGCCACATGTGGCTCAAGTGCTACAGGTTGCAGACCCCTGGTCTAGACAAACAAAAACAATCAAATGCATACAACCTTTTCTTTGAGGAGAATGTCTTTGCAAATCCAAATTTCTTTTTTTTTCTTACATTGTAACTTGTAATACTGTAAAATGCTGTTAGATCTGGAGAATTGACATTTTCTAAACTAGGGTTGTCATGATCTACTTGTTGATTGCAAAGGTGGTGTGGGCAGATCAGACGCCAACAAAAAAGGATGTCAATCTATTCCCACTGTTACGTTTTTTTAATGACATACTGGGACATCAGTCTGACATCTAATGTTTTCAGACATGTCAGTGCAGGCTGATACAAGCCTCCTGCAAACTACTGAATTACCTAGTTAGTGTTTCATTTTTTACTTCTAAAGTTAAACACTGGTGTAAATGGAGTACAAGAGCTGCATAGTAAAAGGCCAAAACCCCACTACTTTTAAATAGAATGGTAGAAGGATATTGCTTTTCATGATGTTATATTCTCAATGCATTTCCCTTAAACTGCTTTCCTAATGAAGAGAGAGAGAACAGTAGCATCCATCGGACCTTGCATAAAAACTGAAAGGCGAAGGAGCTTAAATACCAGTTTCAGACGGTTGTTAGTTTGTCACAGCCAAAGCATTGTTCTGGATAATAAATTAATCTTTAAGCATCAGAATTAAGAGTAAAAATGAAAGATATTCATAGAAAGATTCAGTTGAAGCAGTGGATTTTTTTAGAACAAATCAAAACAAGCCCTTCAATCAAAGCTCTCAGCTTTTATTAAAAAAAAGAAGATTTACAGAGCAGTCTGCCGAGGATTTAACCCAACAACTTGAGAAGTGCTGGATGAGTTTACAGACATGAGTGACACAGCCCAGTTGTGCATTTTTATTCCCATTGTGTTTATTGACTGGACTGGCAAGGAGGAAGCTGTTTCCAGTGCTGCCAATGAAAGAACACATGTGAGGAGAGGACATTTTTTAGTTTCCAAAAACTCAATAGAAATTTGTTGAGAAAATCCAGCTCTTGGAGTGCAAAGTAGTGACAGTTGCAATGGATGGTGCGCTTGTCAGGACAGGCGGCTCCAGTGGATTTGTTACCATGTGCGGGGACGACAACACTTTCTCTGATTGACTTCATTTTCACTGTATAAAAAAAAACACCTAAATGCTTAAAATGAAAGAAATGACATGTATGGCTACAAAACAAATCAGAGCTCTTCAAAGTAGCTTGCTACAATCACATCAGAGAAAGTTGACTTTAGTCTCTTGTCTACACAGTGATATGATATGGCCTAGAGGGGGCATAATCTTGCACAGGTTATACATTTGTCTGGAGATCCAATCATGCAAAACACAACAAAGGGAAATTACCATCAGTGGCTGCTGGTTTTTCCTTTTTTTACATCTGACCAAAAAAATGACCTAGACATAAAGCTTTGAAAAATATAAATAAAGGCTGAAACGTAGCCAACATAATTTCAAAACCTTGTATTAGTGCTGGAGCCATAAGGGTAGGTATTTGTGCCATAACTCTCAACCAGAGTTTGAAATTCTTTTAATCATTTGCTTATTTGAGTCCATTAATGTATTAATGTAGGATTAATATAGTAAGGTAGCAGGAGAGAGTATAAACAAAGGGATGAAGGGAAACAGGGGCAGGCTTACTCTGTGCCAGTGGTCCCACCCACAACTGAGAGGTGAATTTCTAATTATCTAACGTCGCTCTGCTGAAACTATGTTCTAAAAAAATATAGTTTATTTTTTTTAACTAAAAATTCCTAATCATAATCATCACAATCATTAGAAGAGCACTAAAAATGCTTTAAAAATGTATCAAGAGTCTTCAATGGAGGGTGCTGATGTTGATTCACTCCCATTGAATAGCAGAACACTGCTTCACCCAAGCTTGTATAGACTGAAGGATCTGATTTTGGAATTTCAATCTCGCTTTCAACTGCAGTCCATTCCTAAAGAAAAAGTGCCCAGATGTAAGGAAATGTGGTACCTTCTCGACTGCATTATTCGACTACACTTATTTATGTGAGCCAGCCTTTCCCTACATGAAGATTATTAGGTCCAAATACCATTCCACCCTGACAAATGAGCATGTGGAAGTGTGCTTAAGGCTGGCTATCAGCAGCCACTACTCCAACTATATATCCTTGGCAGATTGCATTCAGTGCTAGTCATCGGTGTGAGGCCATAAAAAGAATGTACGGTTTATTGTGCAGTCATTCAAGCTACATCCACATTTGCATCAGACATTTGTTAAGGGAAAAAAAAGATAAGTGAGTAAGTGGATGACATAAAATTAAAAAAATGATGTGGTTCTTGCATTATTTCATTTGTTGTTTTATTCAAGTACTGATGAGAGGCAGTGGATTTTTACTTTTATGGACACACCACAGTAGCACATTAGAAACGGACATTTCCAAAGGTCGATGGGATTGATTTTAAACTTGAGCAGCAATCTTTTTTCCACAAACTGAATGGTTGTCTCATCCAGAGCTAAATGGTTTTACACAGCAGAGGAGAAAAAGGGGAAGAAGGAGGAAGGAAAGCAGGTCACTTGTTGACATGGACAAATGAGGATACAGCAGAGCAGCAAACACTGTAGTGACCTAGATAAGCAAAAAATGCCATATTATATCATATTATATTATTTTATATATATTATGCTATATTTCAAAGTCAGAATATTGTGCCTTTATTGATGTAGAATATTTTAAAAAATACAAATGTTATTATTTTGTTGTGGACCAGCAGTCGCTGTTTTTTGCTTTGTGTGTTTATATTTAGTAACTCAAGACGACAAAAAGCTCATGAGAAAAATGATGACATGCTTAAAGGTGTGGAAAACGTTTGATCCTTTCTTCATTGGCAGGTAGGACCTGAGGTGGCAACCACTTGAGGGCGCTAGTGAACTGCTGAGTCTGTCCCTCGCAACACGCTGGCTCCTTTTAGCCCCACACCATCTCATTCTCACTTCGTCCCGGTTTGACTTATCACATCCGCTGCACTCTCACTCCTGCTCTTCTTCCCAAACATAATGTGAGATGAGGTGAAGTGTTATGGCAAATTAAGTAAAATTAAGACAAGGGAACAGCTCTCCTCACAAATATCGCGCATGACTTTTATTGCTCAGCTCCTGACACAGCCCTGCCTGTGCTGTCCTTGGAGATGGGTGTTGATGACAGACTGCAGCCCATGAAAGGAGTGGGAGTGTTGCATCCAACGGAGGTGGAGGTGTGCAATGCATTATCATTCGCCTTCACTGGCTTGTTTTGTTCTCTGTTCCTTTTTACACTTTGTCCATTCTTCTTCCAGCCCTTTTCCATATTCTTGCTTTGTCTTTGTGACCTCCCATCCCCCCCCCGTATCTCTTTGCCTTTGTCGTTCCGGCTCCGCATCTTCTCCAGGACGCGGCACAGGTCTCCTGTCATTTGCTCAAATCTTAAAGTCTTTTCTATTTCCCCTCCTCTTCCCAATTCAGCTGTTATCTGTCCTGCCACATTCTTAACATCATCTACATTTTCCTCATTCTGCCAACCACTCCACATGGCACCTGTCTAATTCTCCTTGTACCCACTCCGTGGTGCCACTCATAGCTTGCTCCTTCACCCCCTCCCGCTCTTCTTTTCCTGGCTTCTTTGCCCTGGCAGTCTGACAATTGTTGGAGCATGCACTGCTAAGCAGTTATCACCAGCTCACAGATGTGTGTGTGTGTGTAACCGTGTGTGTACATGTGTATATGTATGTGGCAATACCGCAAGAAGAATGCATAAATGTGAGAATGCTTGCCGGCGTGCGCATTTTCACTCGTTTAAATTGAGGTGTACAGCTCTTGTGTTCACTAAAACAATACAAACAATGTTTTCGACAGATGCCATTGTAATGGAGCTTTGTAAAGCTCTTTGACTGTAGTGTAAATGTTTGAAACAATGAGAAGAAAAATGATGCAGAGAGGCGATGACTGGCTGCTGTGGATCCATTTAAGAAAGCATCATTTTCCATCTCTTCAATAGTTTTTTTTTTCCCTGCGAAGCTTTGTCCCATCTGTCACTACATTGAGCTTAAAAAGATATTTAAAAATATTGCTGGAATGATTTGTCTATTCAAGGTAGATCATCCTGTATTAAGACAAGGAGCATGGCCGTCTCGCTTTATGAGCGCATTGAAAAATGAAGGACAAGACATTAACCCTCAGAAGCCAGGCATGCCAAACAATTGACTTTGTAAATGATTCAAAAGAATTAATTTCTTCTTATTGAAACAGGTAGTTATGTTATAAAGCTTATAAAAAGTAGATTTCATTTCCAGGTATTATTCATTTTCTTTGGACTTTTGAATGGAAAAAGGATTTCATTTTTCACAGTCTATGTTCTCAATTTCTCAGGAATGTGGTATCATTTTATTTTAGAGAAATTATTTTTCTTGTTGGAATTATTACTTTATGTTTGGGGTGTAAATATGGATTCATTGAAATATCGTGATACTGTGTTTGGTGATACTTGTATGCACACTGCAATATCTAATTAATTGCTATCGGTCAACTTATTAATTACTCACTTTTGTTTTCCACTTGAACCTCCAAACACTAGTTTGCAGCACACCAAGAACCATCTTGTGATAAATGTAAACCCGATGTGAACTCTGAGCCTCACAGCTGTTGTCATTACACAGTGAAACTAGACATGTACGACTCAATTCAACTAAAGATGAGTACTGAACCAAAAATCTGATACATATCGTATCTCCAGACTTATCCCAATACACACCCGACTAAAAATGCAATTGAGACATAAAGTGTTGATCTGTATTTGTATGTGATACTTTTTGGTAGGATTGGTTTTGAATTTACATTAACGTCATCTTTATATCCTGGAAATAAGAGGGAGTAAAATTATTTCACTGATGTCATGTTTCAAGGCCAAACAGAGGTAAACTGAGCAGTTATTAGGTTATTGGCGGGTATCTACAGCGTGAACGAGACATTTTGTTGTGGACAGCCCTCTGAAAATGTGTCTTTGTGTTTTAGGGAGCAATATAAGACTCATTAAAATTTAATTTCTTGGGGAGAATAGTTGGTTCCTTGGCTTGCTGGCAAGGAAAATATGCTATCCATATGGAATACTTTCCTTTTTTCATTGTTTTTTTTTTTTTAAGGAGAATGAAGGACTTGTGAATAAAAGAGTGGGTTTAGGTTAGGTAAACAGAAAAACATAATGACAACAGAAAGAAAAATATGTCATTAAACCTCGACAATCATGTCTTAATGACATAAATTGTAGAAAATTATAGACAAATTACAAAAGCAATTTAGACTAAAGGTAAGAGGCTGCAAGTCCCACAGACTTTATAGACAGTCCTCCAATACAAATATTAAATCCAATCATTGAGTCCCCTATATACTATTGTGGTTAAAACTTGATGATTTGTTAATTGGCATTTGTTGTTTTAGTTTTGAATTCAGATATTATCATTTAGCAGCTACTTTTGTTCAAAGAAACTAATATAAAGAATAAAACAAGAAAAAAAACTTTTCAGAGTCACACTGGGTATTTTGTGTGACAATACATTTAAAAATAATCCTTATTTTATCTTTATTATTAATATAACATTTACTTTTACTTCCAACATGTGTTGGGAAAGAAAAAGAAAGCATTTCTCATCTACAGTTTTATGATTTCCACGTGTAAAAATAACGACAAAAATGTTTTTAATGAGATAATTACCTGCATTTTTAAAACCATGAAAGAGATTCCTTATGAGTTAATTTAATTTTTATATTAAAGCTTATAAACTAGATAACATATCTATGTCAGAGGGGAGCATTCTGAACAGAAAAAAATGAAAAGGTTTTGGAAATAAGTGGAAACAGGAAGAAAACATTGGAGAGTTGGGCCAATGTCTTAATCCCCTGGCCATGCATAACTTACAAATTATCAATGTTTTTATTTTCTTCTTGCCACATATTGGAAAGGGGGCCCAGGAGACCTATTAAGGAACACTGGGAAGAAAAACACCAGATTTCATCTTATTCCCTGGTGTGTGAATTCTTACAATGTTAACAACTTTTCTGGAGAAAGTCTGTGGGTATACTTTTGTTCCAGTATAAGTTTTTTTTTCCCTCCTGTCTTTTTTTTTTGGGTGGCATTGATCCATTAAGTATTTATACTCCACAGTTTCTGTAACAAAAACAGCAAATTAGAAGGATTTAGGGCTCAACTTACACATCTATTTTATTCAAACTCTTCCAAGATAAAAAGTACAATTGTGACTGAAAAGAGAAGTGAAAGAGATAACTCCCAGTTACAGCTGTAATCGTAGATTGATCTTCTAAATTTTACTTTAATTAAACAGAAAAAAAAACAGTTATAAAAACAGAAAAAAACAACACAGAGTAAAAACAAGATCCTGACATGTGGCCCCATTCTTTGAATGCAGTGATATTCTAGGCAGCCTGTGAAAACACATTACTATTTTTTACCTTCGTATCCACTAAAATGATGATAAAATATCAAAAAAATAATAATGAAAATTAGCCTATAGCTGAATTCGTTTTGGGCTGCGTTATTTGATGAAAATACTTGCTCTTGCAAGTTTGAGTGGAATGTCTGTATATTTACCAAAAAATATTTGTTTCCCAGCATGTTGCTAACTGCTTACTAGCTGTATGCTATCTGAGGCGCAGTGACTCCCCAAAAGAATTAATGTAGCTTCAAATTAGTTTGGTGTTTTGTTTGGAACCTCTTTCCTGTCAAGCAGAGACACCGGGTGGAGGGCGTCAGGCTTGATTTGGAAGTTTTTGATCCTTATTTTTACAGTTTGGCAAAATAGAACATGATTTTATGATAAATCTCCTTGAAGTTCTGACATAATAGAATTTAAGAATAAGAACTGATTTTCCTTATTTTGCACTGTGTATCTCATAATTTATCTCATATTGTTACTAGGGTTGGACACCGAAATTTAGTTCCAAGAACCGTTGCGATTTACGCAGTTCTACCAAAACTGAAAGAAATGACTGCAGTCTGTTCTGCATTTCGGTCCTTAATTTCATTGAGTCTTTTGGCCCGATCCGAATACTATCTTTTCACTTTCCTTAGCCCTCCGCTTCGTTTATCCCTCGTTTTGTTTGCTCAACGGAGGGTGGTAAAAAATATTTCGAGGTGAGTTTCGTTCAGTGCGTAACAAAAACCGCAAAGCTAGCGTTAGCGGCGGAGCTTCCAGCGCTCGTTATACATTACAACAGCAATTTTATTAAATGTAAAGTGTCAATTGCAACATAAAGTTATTACTTAGTTTAAATGTAAACATCTGTGGGTTAGAGAGCACAAGTGAGAAAGGCTTCGTAGCGGGCGCGGTCACTTCGGATAGCGGACTTTGACCTCTGTTTGAGTGTGTAGCGTAAAAAATAATAATTCCGAACACAACTTTGACTTCAACTGCCACTTCAATCAATGGGAAGGGTAAGGGAAGTGAGAAGGGGAGTATTTGGATCGGGCCAAAGTCTTTGGACATGTCAATCACTTCCACTCTGTTTAGTACTTTGTCTTTGAAGTTTTAGCCAATCCTTTTGCCTTTCCTGCATAGTGGGCGGGCTTATACAAGACTGGTGACTGGGTGAGCACGATCGTGCTTAGCACTCAAATCTCTGGCTGTATTTCACAGCAGATCACAGAAGTTTGACAGGTCACTGCATCGCGGCAGCCAATCGGGAACTCAGCTTTAGGCACGTGATGTTTTCAGTGACCCAATCAGCAGGAAAAATAATTCAATACAATAAGCACAGAGCGGCGGTTCTCTAAGACAATAATAAAACAACTTTAATATTAATTTTGTTAATATGGAAAGATGTAGGCATTATCTTTTATTATCAATTATCAATTTCTGCTCCGATTAGGAACTGAAACCAAAGAACTGCTTTGTCACCGCAACTTAATAAAACCCATTCGGTGCCCAACCCAGACTGGATCAAATGACTTTACCTGTCTAAGTAACCTTAAGACATCTTCCAGGAATCAACCAACAAGTAATCAACTAATTGTTATTGAGGTTGTAAAAAGCAGAAACTAAGGCCCAATCCGAATTCTTCCCTTCTCCCAACACCTTGTCCCTTCCCCTTTATTTAGCCCTCCAAACGGAGGGTCATAAAAAATATAGTCTAATATTTCAGACGTTACTTTCGTTTGATGACGTCATTAATACTCGCTGGTCCGCTAACATTAGTGAGGATCTTCCAGTGCTTGAAAAAACATAATAACAGCAGTTTTATAACTTTAAAATGGTCATGCTGCAACAAAAAATCATTACTTACATTTAAATGTAAACGTTTGTGGTTCAGAGCACACCCATGTGAAGAAAAGAGCTTCTCAGCGCGACACGGTTTAGCCTTGCAACGGTAGACTTTGGACCACTCAGTTTGCAGGATGAAACTTAAAAAATAATAATCCTGGACACGACTTACACTGAAACTGCCAATTCAAATTAAGGGGAAGGCCTACGGGGAAAGGAGAAGGGAGGAATTCGGATTGGGCCTTTGTTGGTTATGCAAAGAAAAATTAATGACACAGAAATGAAATTGGAGTGAGTGAAAAAAGATGTTAATATTTTTTTTTTTCATTTTTAGGATGCTTTTCAACATGGACACAGATGGTAGCTCAAACTTTTCTAAAATTGAATCAGAGAAGGGCTTTTTAAAAATAAATACAAATAGAGGCAGCAGCAGAAGGTTCAGAAGGTGTGCTGCATTTCTTTAAAACTTATATATATATATATATATATATATATATATATATATATTAATGTAAAAGTCAAGAGTTTTCTCAATACAGTTGCAGACAGGTTATATAATTATTCAGAAAACAATAGACCCGTTGATAAATCAGTTGAGAAAGTTAGTATTTTAGGGTGAAATATTAAATGTGTTTTATTAATGTGTTGTACAATGGTAAATCATATTCTTGCATAGTGCTTTTCTACCGTCCTTGAAGGCTCAAGCTGCTTTACGGCCACAGTCTTACTCACGCAATGATGGCTCTGCTCCACTGCCGAGCACTGGCACCAACTTATAACCACCAGGAGTTTTAGTAGTTACATAAAGGAATAAAAGTTAACCAGGAATACTAAAAAACAATGATGACTGTAGTAACACAAGTGTGGTTCCTTTACAAACACTGCAGTGGTGAATCATCAATCCATAGCCTCCATTTTAAGGATCGCTGCATGAACTCTGACTAAGTTGAAGGCACAGATTGAGCCTCATGTCAAAAACTGTGTGATCTTTGTAATCGATAGTCTGTAATATTTAATTACTGATATATTATCTAATGCTGAAAGATCAAATAGTTTTAATGTGTGAAATAAAAAGAAATATTGCAATTTACAAACACTGAGCACTTTACGCAAGACTCCACTAAGTCTTTAAAATTTCAAAAAATAAAGACACATTTCTTGGCAATGTCATCAGATAAATGCACTGCCAGGAGGCAGAGGCAAGAGCTAATTGCAGTTTATTTCAATAGATTTGAGCTCAAGCAGAGATGAAAAGGCAAAGGTGGAATTGTTCATTTTTTATAGGACTCAAAGACTCATGATTAGAAGATTGTTCATCCCAGGGCCAAAGTGGAAAGGCTTGGCTTCTGTATTACTAAAAGTTATTGTAGTGCACAACTCGTCGTGGTCTTCTCACGTAAGTCCATGTCAACAGGTTCAGAAGACTAATATAAATTTGTTAACAATGGTGCAATTTCTGTAAAAATAAACTAACCAATGTTTGTGGCAGGTGACCTATGTGTTTGGGTGAACAATATGATTCAGTACTGTGCTGCTGACCACCTGGCCAGGTCACCCTTGTAAAAGAGATCTTGATCTCAATGGGTTTTTCCACCTGGTTAAATAAAGGTTAAATAAAAAATAAAATAAATGATTCATTAACGGTACTCTGGTTGACAAAAACTGATGAACAATAAGTGGATGGAATGATCCTACATTGTCCTGTTCCACAAAGCAGATTTGTTTTTTCCCAATCTATTACCTTTGCTTTTCTTCTGCTGTCCAGGTATGACTTCAGTTATGTTCACTGCTGTTTCATGCATTTGCAAAGAAATTAACTTGCTCAATGATTAGTACAAGTTTAATACCTATAGGACAATCTTGTCCTTCGAAACCCATTTTTTGGATAGCATCCACTATGACCAGAGATTGGGCCACTGAGGCACTTATCTTCGACACTTGCCTTAAATACCCACTTCCAACAGCTTTCCAAACCACATTGCACAGGCCCATGATTAGCTGCAGGTGCTTGGCCTACATGGGGAATGAATCCTCATCATCCTTTTGGGCTAAGCCCGACTGAGGCCTACAGGAAAGGCCTTGGCCACCAGGTCCTTTCTTGCAAGCCCTAATCTTAGGCTAAGGTCATGTCCCTGTACCTTTAGGGAAGGGATGGATTTATGACTATAGTTTCTGCCTATGGTCTTAACAGCAATTCCAAGATCCTGGTCTACTTGGGGTCTTTCAGAGAGGTACTGAAAAGCATTTTGAAAGATCACAATTTTGGGCCATACAATGAATCCCTTTAATGAGCCTATGCCATGCAAAATCAACTTGTTGAGCTTAGTAAGCGCATTATACTGTTCATTCCTTACTATGAACAACTGTTCATGCTTTTTTTAGTGTTCTTCTAAAAACCTACGCTCTGAACAGTTGCTCCTTCCAACCCATGAAAACAAGCGGGTTCTCATAAGCTTATGTCTCGACGTGAGAACAGCACCTTTCAGGAAAAGTCTGCGTTGCCAGAACCACCCCTAGGCTAACACAAACACTCAATTTTTCCGCGAAGCTAGTGGTGCTCATCCACTAGCTTTGCCACTTAGCTGGCTCAGCTGCTAGCCCAGATAATTACTACAACCAGCGCAGCAATGGCTGTGGTTACTAGAGGCAGATATGCACATCTATCTTTGCAAAAGTTCTGATGTTGTGTTTTCGTGGGCGAAATGCAGACTCAATACTGAGGCGGATCTAGGACGGTCTCATGAAATGGGCAGCGGCCATAAGCAGCGAAAGGCTAAGCCTCAGCGATCAAGGCGTCTTACTCCCAGCTACGAAAAAAATCCACAAAAATGAATGACTAATACATCATAATTTTTTTTCATTGTGCCAAAGGTAATTTATATCATATATGAATTAGAGGCAGGACAAAATATCGGTATGGTGAGCTATCCCGATATTTCAACTCACGAACGATTATCGGTCCTCTCTTTTCCTGAATCGGTTTCCTAAAATTCCAATTACCAAAAAAGTCCACCAGGGGGCGCTTCTCATGAGCACGACAGTGAAATGCATGGAGGATATCGTCATAATTTTTACCAATATTACCAATAAGTTTTTAGCCCAAATGTCTAAAAAAATTAGCTGCCGGGTACAGCACGGACACAGAGTGCACTTTACTCCTTTTCCACATGCAGTGGGGAGGGACGGGGCTCACCACCTGCTAAGCTGACGGATGAAAACGCACGCGGTAGGCAGCGTAAAAAGGTCCGAACTGTGTCTGTATTTTTCTAAAGTAGACGCTGACAGCTTGCGCTGGTTCCTAATGTAACATAAACAACATGGTTTTGTAATGGTGGTAACAGCAGTAACCTGTCCAAACACCGCGCTAAGATCCCCCTGATTCTAGCGGAGAGCTACGATGAATCGCATCGTATTGTGAGTTACCCTGAGATTCCCAGCCCTAGTATAAATATAGTTTACTCTGAAAGACTTAAAAAAGCATGGTATAGGGCAGGGGTGGGCAAACTTTTTGATTTGTGGGCCAGAAAGGGTTCTAAAATTTGGCATAAGGGCCGGACAAGGAGCAGAGGGAAGGAGTGATTTGATAATGAACCTCATTAACTAAAAAAATTATATGGAATTTAGAGAAAAACATGCTTTAATTTGGATTAAAATTCACATATATTCATTTAAAAACAGAAAATTTGGGAATTTTAATTTCTAAATTTTGATTTTTGTTCTCTTTTTGGTGATCCAATGGGTTGATGTTCTTCAGAGGAAAATGTGAACTCAAAGAAATCTGAAAAATCACCATCTGACTCAGAAAAAAACACACACGAACGCCAGAGAAACAACACCATTCATGAGAAGAAACCAGAAATACAATGAAAATAAGACAATGATTAGGGTTTTTGATTCAATCTATTTTAATTTGGAGGGCCAGATTAAGTAACTTAGGGGGCCGCATGTGGCCCCCGGGCCGTAGTTTGCCCACCCCTGGTATAGGGCCTTTAATGGGAAATGTTAGGATCATTTTAAATTCTTCAGAAGGTTAGGGGTTGTCTTCAATAAGAAGGCAGTGCGACTTTAGCTCCCAACACAGTGAAAGCACAATACCTGTTACAGCCAGGTGTATTTCTTGGGCCTGAGTATCTTATGTGCATCATATTCTTTGCCATACTAAAACTATTTTAGTTTACCATGTTTCAATTTATAATACAGATGGACATTTATTAAACTATCTTTATTTCATCACCTAGTACTCCTTAAAGATTTACTACATTCCTTTCGGTTGGTTATATTATCTTTTTTTTTTTTTTTTTATAGTTTAAAACAGAAATTTTATGCTGTTGATGAATTGTTCAGTCTGACATGGTTATCATTGGTAATTTATTACCCAGTGAAATCCTGCTGTTCATCTGAGATGCGGGGATGTTTCATCTCTTGGACCCCACTTGTTTGAACTATTCTCATCTGAGAATACTGATGGGATCAGAGGCTGTGTTTACACATATTCCTTTGAAAATTGAACTTAAACTTTACTTGAGCACAGCAGACACAAAGTGCTAAAACATAAAGAAGAGAAGGAGAAACAGTCATTGATAAAACCATGTGTTAGAAGTCAGACAGACAACAGACACAAAAAGACATTGAACCATTGGAACTGTACTAAATCAGGAGAGCACTTTCGAGCTGCACAGAAGATGCTTTCTTTAATATTTCACTCTAATATTCCAACATCAAACATTGAGTCGACTATCTTTTTTTTCCTTTTCCATAACATACTTCACACATTTTTTTAAGATTTAAATTCCAACCAAATGCCACAACTCCTAAAATAACAATCTTTTGAAACCTACGCCGAACAAAAACATAAACACAGCTTTTTCATTTTTTTTTCTCACGTTTGTCATGAGATGAACTCAAAGATCTGAAACATTTTCTACAAACACAAAATAACTATTTCCCTCAAATATTGCTCAAGAGTTGATAGAGAGCACTTTTCTTTTGTCGAGATAATCCTTTACCTCACAGGTGTGCCATATGAAGATGCTGATTAGGAAGTGGGGTTATTGCACAGGTGTGCTCTAAATTTGTCACATTCAAAGAACACACTGATATGAGACATTTAGTTTTAATTGAGGGTCTGGAGACTCAGAAAACTGGTCAGTATCTGGTGTGACAACCGTTTGCCTTATGCAGTGAAACACATCTCCCTAGCATATAGTTGATGTTATCTTTTTAAAGATTAGACATTGGTAGTGACTTAATTACATGATAAGGTATTTATTTTGCATTAATACACATAAATACTTTTTTTTTGGCTGATCTTTTATTTATGTGTTGTTTTCCTGAATAACAAACAAGCTCACCTAATTGAACTCTGGCATTTGTGGAGATCTTCTATTTTAAATTGCACAGTTTAAACAAATTTTCTGTTTCACAACGAATATAATTTCCATGAGATGCGAAATAACTGGGATCCAGGCCAGACTCCACATTCAGAAGTGCACGTCTGCATTATGCAGATCATGCCGCACAGCACAATAGCGATGTGATAAAAAGTATATTTTGTTACCCAGCAGTGTCAGAGGTTGAAAGCTGATGACTGAATTTGTTGCAAGAGAGTATTTTGCCCATAGGATTAAGATTGGATGGCTGGGTTTAAACCTGTCAAAAGAGCAGAGTCAAATCCCTCCAACACAAACACTTCATGGTTCTCACTTGAGTTTCTTGTGAGCAGTACCAGAAGGAGATATTTCTCTTTCATGCTGCCTACTTCAGAAGTGATTCGGCACATCAGCTGGATTGAGGAGGATTTTCAGTGCAGAAAAATTATTTGGACAATTTGACGTATTTTCCTCTTTTTTTTTACATCTATGATAGCCTTTTTAAATACTTAACAATTGCTTGTCGGTTGAAAAACGGAGTCTGCTTCAGTAAATAAAACATGACTTATTGTTGTTCTGATGCTATGCTCTTTTAGTAAAGGGCAGGTCAATTTACTGCACAATAGACAAGTATCACAAGAGAATTGTTCCCCCACATTTGAAGCATTGTCACAATGCAGGACGCAGAATGCAAATGTAGTGCATTATTAAAACTTAATACTGCATCATAACCTTTAGTTCTCTCAAAGGTTTTTTTTTAGCTCAAAAATAATAATTAGTCAAATATAGAAAAAAATATTAACTTGAAGCAGATTATGTGTGTGGCTGTACTCTCCTCAGTGTATCTTTAGCGTGATGGAGAGTGACCGCTGGGGAAACTGGAGAGGGCAAACAACAAAAACAACAAATCATTTCTGAGAAGAAGTTATTTGAGTGGAATTACAATGTGTTGTTATTTTGCTAAATTATACTCCGTTTGCACAAAGAGCACTGCATTTGGGAATTGCCTTGGGTTTATGCAAATGCTATTCCTTCTCTTTTCACCATTTTCACTTTTAATTTGAAATATATCTTTTACATGACGAATATTGATTTTTTTTTTGCGCAATGAATCATTTCATTTTTTCAACCTGTCCTACATGTCATGAGGACACAACAGGGCTGTCAAATTGAAAAATAAAACATTTTATGAACTCATTGTGTGCTAAACTGCGATGATGCAAGACCAGGACACAATGTTGGTATTTCTGAAATGAACAAGGTAATGAATGTGTAAGACCTATTTAGCATTCAGACATAAATTCAGTCTTAAACTCCTGAAACTCATTTTGATGTCTGTCTGTACCACGCATCATCTAAACATAGCAAAAATAAATTGACATTTGTGTTTAGTAGATTATTAATTTGACAAAACTGTTTTTCTCTCACTGTTGGAATGCCTGTCGCTTACCATTTTGAATGGTGCCACGTTTTTAAGGAACATGAATTTGTGCAGCAGATCTGAGTGTGTGGGTTGTATCTATTAAAAAAAAGGAGCCAGAACCTCTTTCTGCCAGCAACAAACATTTTACTCTGCCCTTGTACCCTTTGTTGCCACTTAGTGGCTTGAGAAGCTAAAGCTTTAGGACGTATTGATCATTTCACCATAAAAATAATTAATTATTTGATAGATTTGCTTTATTTCAAGCATTATTTATAGATTATTTAAAAAAAAAAAAATCACCTAAATGCATCAAACGTATCACAGAAATACTGAAATTCATTGATTACAGAAAAAAAAACATTAACACATTTAAGTTAAATTTGATTCATTACATATAGTGACTATTAACTAAAGTCAAGTGGAGCTTGATTTATTGCTTGAAAGGTTTTGCAAAGAATCAAGTGCAAGAATCAAGTCTGATCAGATCGAGTGCAGTTTTATTCAAGTTACAAATCCAATTCCTATTAATTGTTAATTAATCTTAAGAAACATTATTTCATGTTTTCAGTAAACAAAAAATCCTGTAACATATATGTAATACTCGTTGAGTTTCATCAGAACACAATTTCATATTAATCCAGCAATCATGCAGATCAAGTTTTCAAGCAACAATAATTTCTGCACATTACATAATATAATATTCATTGATTGAAATCTGAAGAGCTTTGATTATTTCACCACATTCAAGTTCACACATGCACAGAATTAGAGTGCAGCTATACAGGCTGACCATGGAATATTCCTCACACTCTTATGTGTTGGCCTGTAATTCTTCAATCACAAATGTCTGCGGGTCATTTAACTGAAAGTCTGAAGGTAGCTACAAAAACATCTAAGGAAACCCTTTTTAAATCGGAATATGAAGCTTGGTCCAAGACATAGACTGTATACAGAGAACTGGACTGAATGACTCCTCCCCTCTCTCATTCCAAATAGGAAGTTCCTGCTGGCTCCAAGAAGCCAAAATCCCATAGACTTCTATTGGGCTATAAACAGCTATTACTCAATCATTATATTTGTAAGAATATCCATTTTTGCTGTGATAATGTTTTCTTTTTATCTTTTTGATAATTTAATTATTTATTTTTTCATTATTGTTTTTCTTTTTTCAAGTTATAATCTGACCAATCAGATGCCTCAGTAACAGCATTTTGTACCCCCACTTTGAACATTTGATTGACAGGTTCACTTAAGCTCCCTTTCAGTGGAAAGGTTGCAGACTTCGAAGAAGCATACTCATGATTGGCAAAAGTAGTAGCCGTACAAACGCTGACTCAGACTGACTTAGACCAATAATTGTCTGGCTTTGAATAAGTGACGTCTGTATCTTGGGAAAATGGTGACTGAATTGGCTTAATTTCTCTAGAGCCAGAGTTAACCCTTTAACTACCCAACCAAAATAAAATAAAAGTTTTTCTGTTTTTATTGCTTTGGGGTATTACGACATATAATCAATACTAGTGATATGTTTTCTCTACCGTTTGGTTGAGCAGGGAGTATTAAGGTATTTTCTATGAATGACATCATACCTGCTCTTTCCAGTTCTATATATACAGTCAATGTTCTCAGATCATGAGAATATGGGATTGTCAGTGATGCAGACCTTCACCTTAATATCTCTGCTTTGAGTTTGCCTTAAATGATGACAAGGATCGTTTTTCCAGTGAGGCAGATGCTGTCCTACACTGTTAAACTTCCTCCACCAACGGATTTATTCTACTAGTGCAGCAAACCAACCATGACTACAAATCTATAAAAGACAACCTATGGTACCGAAGTGCTAACAGGGTGAGGAAATGATCTTCTTGAGTTTTTGTTCCCTCTGGTAGGCCAGGAATGAAATGGGGAACACCATTACATGCAACTTGGCCTTCAGTTTGTACAAAAGCTCACCCAAGCTTGAAGTTGGTCAGTAACAGAAGACTCAGTAAAATGTGGTTTACCAATTCTTAAAGCAGACACTAAAACTCCTCCGTGGCAGCCAAAGCACTAAGGCTACAGGGCCAAAAATATGCATGCTAAAACACATTCACTGCAGAAATATTGGCAGCTTTACTATACTTTGTAAAAAAAAAAAGTTTTCCAAAGAAACTAACTATAGATTTTCTGAATTAAATCAGAATATATTTAGATAAATTCAATAAAGTCGATTTCTTAATTTCTTTGTGATTTTTTATCTCTCACTATTCAAATGAACCTACCATTAGGATGGCATACTGTCAATTTCTTTTTAAATAGGCAAACCTAAAAATCAGCAAGGGTTCAGAAACGGGTTTACTCCAGTGTAAACACAACACAAAGAAACTCAGTCTTTTACTTAACTTTACCATAGAATAGAATAGAATAGAATAGAATAGAATAGAATATGAATAGAATAGAATAGAATAGAATAGAATAGAAATACTTTATTCAGCCCAAGCTGGGACATTTGACAATCATATTAAT
The DNA here is from genome assembly GCA_003999625.1 of Oryzias javanicus. Taxonomy (NCBI): domain Eukaryota; kingdom Metazoa; phylum Chordata; class Actinopteri; order Beloniformes; family Adrianichthyidae; genus Oryzias; species Oryzias javanicus. The sequence goes on along the minus strand of CM012439.1, from coordinate 15,269,142 downwards.
TATGATTACACTGTTTTTATTTGGGGTACACCTGATATACTTTTTGAAGTGAAACCATAAAGACAAGCAGCTCGCCTCCATCTAAAACCCTTATGACTCACATTTGTCATCACAGAAGAAGTTCCAGTGGGATTTGAATCAGATTATCATTAACTTTATACCATCTTACTGTCTTAACACTAAATGCTCCTAAATTCACACCTGCAAATGCAGTCCTGCGACTACAGCAAGTCTTTAAATGCAGAAACTTATTAAATACCTTAAGTGGATTGGGATAGGACATGTGCATATGAGCAGCAGCAAGGGAAATAACTTTGAGAGAAAAGTTCTTCCAAAAGTGCTTCTTGTCTTTCATTGATTACTACTAAGTTGTTTCTGGGTATTGTATATAGGCATTGTATATAGCCATTTCCAATTTTCTCAGGCTAAATTTTAATGATTGCTCAATCGTGTCAATACTGCTCATGAACCAGTGTGCACAAAGCCTTGCAATCCAGCCTTAGGATACAGATGAATGAATTTGTGCCATCACTAATTACACTTTTTCTTTCTGTTATACAAAAACATCATAACCACTGCTGTGAAAAGAACAAATGATGCATTTTCCAAGGAAAAAATTATCTTTTATCATAATTTCACTTAACTATGTAATTATTATGAGCAAATCTGGATAAGGAGCAAAGCTTCATCTAACTCTGTATTTCAATGGTCAGTTTATACTTTAAATTAATGAAATAGTCTAAAGATTTTTTTGTAAAAATTTCAAATGTACATGGAAAACAGATGATTTGCCTTATTTTGATTGTTGTTATTTCATTGTGTCGTGTAATTAAAAAAGGTTCTTATTATCATAAAAATGAGATACACATTGCTTTAGATTAAAAAAAAATACATTATCTATATTGTTTATATGATAACAAAGACTGATTTATAAATTCAGCAGTTTGCTGATTTGTAACATTAAAGTGTGTTTATAACATGCAAATGATGGAGGACATCAGCAGCGATCGTACAGCAGCGTTTGTTGCTGCTCATCCATCTGGGAAGGGTTATAAGGCCATCCTCAAGCAATCTGGAGCCCATTATTCGGCAGTGAGAAAGATTGTAACAGGAAAACATCCAAGACATTCACCAACTTTCTATCAATTTGACATTAAAGTAAGTTTCTCCCCAAAAAAAGTCTATAAAAAAACAAAACAAACAAAAAAAAACAGCAACTTTGAACTAAATTTGATACTCTAATGTTCAGATCAAATAAAATCAACTTTATTTATAAAAAAAAGCGCTTCTCATACTTGCGTAGTTTAAAGCGTTATAAAAAAAAAGTTCAAACAAAAACCCAACTTCCCAACCCCCCACCCACTAACCTACACATAATGAATACTTGTAAAAGTAACTTCCAAAAGCAGACAGGCTTGGCTCTGTTGTGAGGAAACAGAATTTTGGGAATCTCTTTCTCACTCAGACAGGGTCCACTCCACAACCTTAAGACTGCACAGACAGGCGAGAATTACGACCAAACGACCACTGACAAACCGACAAGCCTTGGCTGAAAGGATCTCCACAAGAAACACTGGGGCTGAAAATCGTAATAAGAAAATAGTAACATTAATTAAATACAATGTATTTATTTAATGCTCTGTTAAATACACTGGTAAACATGGAATTAAAATGGCTGGTTTAGAATGAATAACAACGAAAAGAACAAATTCTGTATAAAAATAACCTGGTGACATGGCTTATGTTAGCAAAGTTGCAACAGGATGAAACACACTGAGCTCTAGAACACTGTTCCCAATCACAAATACATCATGGTAACTGTCAGGCATGGTGGAAGTGATGTAATGATTTGTCTCTATTGTGCAAAAACAGGGCACAGAAGGGAGCTTTTTCTTTTTACATCAACATAAGGCATTTTGTCCAATTACTAAAGCTTTGCTGAAAATGAGACAGTTTGCTTGCAAACAAGCGCGTTACTTGTTCACTGAAATTTAGCCCCTTTTAAAAGTCTGCACACATCTATGTGGTTCTGTTCATTTCCAATGACTAAGACCTGCTAACAGTGATGATGAAACTCCAAGAAACTTTTATAAAACACTGGTGTGGAAGACCTAGAAAAGGACAATGCTTCAGGCTGACAGGCTTGTTGACAGATGAGTCCCAGAAAAAGTGCTTGCTGGTGAATGCACACATCCCCACACACACACATAAACGTGCAAACACACCCATCACTGGACATGGTGCATCATTTTATGATTAACCTCAGTGTGACCATTATGTTTGGCTGAGGGTCAAACTGCACCTTGAGGGACAGCTAAGGTTGTGCAATGTTTTCGGTTATTTCAGCATTTCTCTGCTATTGACATAGATCTCAGGTTCTCTTGGTGATAAAAATACAATAAAGAGGCCGTTACCTTAACTCAGTTAATTGGTATAACGGGAATACCTCCGCATGAACTCAGCTCAGATCGATTTTTGACTATTGTTATGATCATGTTCAGATGGGCATTGTCATAACGAAGAGGTCAGATGTATATATCGTGACTTTCCATTTATTATGAATTGTTGCTCAGGAGTCTTGCTGTCGAAATAGATATTGATCAGAAAGGCCTGTTGTAGCTGGGTTTGATTATTCATGCGAAGACTAACCTGGGTGAAATCAATATTACCCGGAGGATGAGATCTACCCACATGCTTATTTGTGTTGATAAAGGGATACACATAAAGACACAAGAGGCCGCAACACGAAAAAAGAAACTAAGATATTAAATCAAATCTTTAACCAAAATGTTTAATGTAAAAACATATTCTGCCTGTTTAAAAATGTGCATACCACAAAAAGTACATATTCTTTATGTTTGAAGTAATGCACTGTTTTCAGCAAATGTTGCCCTGCTTTAAGCAGAAAGAAAATCTGTCCAAGTATTAGCTGGAAGCTTGCAAATAACAACCCAGAAGTTCTAATTTCTGTAGGCAAAAGTACTTTGAAACGCACCTTATATTTATTCTGCTACCAATAAAATCAACAAACCTGACAAGTTGAGTAAGGAACATAAGCACAAACATGAGCCTATTACCTGTGGAGGACACAGTGCTTGTTTCTTTTGATCCGGTGCAAGGGATGGACCATGATGGCAGTGGAAGCAAACTCCTCATTGCAAATGAATGTACATCTGCTGAATTGTTTCACCCAAAGAAAATAAGATGAAAACCCCACCAATTAGGAGGCGCACACAGAGGCACGGTGTGACATGAATGACAATAACCAGGGCTGCTTTCCCTCCTCGATAGCAAACAACAACTAGGGCTGGCAGAACAGTCTGAAAATGAGAGTCTATCAACTATACATTACCTCTCACAAACAAAGAAATATTTACTTATATGAGTGCAGATGAATTCATGTTCCGTTCTCCCATGTGGCTGGCAGTGTTAGCTTGAGAGTGTGTTTAGGGTGTTTATTTCCAAATGTGCCTGTATTAATATCAGAGCCCAAAAGAACATGTTTTGACACTTGTGCTGGAACAATTGGTAGCATAGGAAATGCGAGTGCAATGGGATGCCAGGAGGTCAGTGCATGGAAATGTGGCACCTAATTGTGAGCAAACACTTCTGCCTTTTTTTTTGTTTTCTTTTTTTTGCTGTAAACCCACAGGATAAAATAAGCACGCTAAGCAGCAGGTGAGCCTCACCGCACCTGAGAACCCTGCGGTGAAGTTCCAGATTTGGCAGAGAAGAGCAGGAGGCCTAGTCAAAAGCCCAAGGAGTAACAAAAAGCTCAGCTGCACAAAGGACTCCTCAGAGGGGGGAGTGAGGAATCTCGCATGTTAAAAGAAGCCCGCCGCATCTGTTTTCCTCTGTTTGTTTCAATTCTACAGCACTGACGGTTTAACTGAATCTTTGCCAATGTAAAAAAAATAAAATAAATAAGTAAGTAAGTAATTGATTCGGTGAAGGCGTGTCCGGCTGTGTCCCAGTGTGGCACAAACAAAACAAAGTGTTTGACAATACAAGACAAATTATTGGCTAAGCTTTCCACTTACAGTAATTCTTTGTGAGTCTGAGGTGATGGATCTGGCATAACCACTTTCCTCTTTGTTGTCTTCAAAATCCTCTGTATTTTTTGACAGCAAAATGTTTTACTTTCCACTTTGATGATCCTTTTAACATATTTCTAAATGTGATGCAAAGCTCTGTTTTGTCATACCCTTTTAAAAAAAAATCTCTAATAAGGTGGAGTTAGAGAAGAAAGGAAGCTAACCCGAACTCCAAAGTTCTGCTGCTTCATTTTTTGTTGTTCTGTACGGGTTTGGAAAATGTTTAATCTCTGATAAATGAAATGTACTTGACTGGTAAGTATGATGAGAAAAAGAAAAACATTCTGCAATGCTACACGTTTAATCTTCAGAGTATTTACCCTTCTGAAAGGGAAAGTTGCACCACGGAGGACGGATTAAAAAATGGTAAAAATGGTAAAAATGAGAATTTGTTTCTTACAAGGCTGAGTCTGATAACCTATTAAGCTTTAGCAGTAAGCGGAGAGTAATTAATTTGATGGATACTTGAGAAACAAAAGTGTCAAGATCATATCAGTGTTTTTCAAATTTTAATTTTTGAAAAGCTCATTTGTTCAACATTGTACCTTTTACTTAAATGAGCATCTTTTGCCGTGAAATGCTGTTTTGCCTTTGACCTTAGTGGCTCATCCACTCCAACTTTTGTAACAAAGAGCAACCCAAGGTCAGTGTGGTTTCCTTGGCAACTGGAACGCATTTGGCGCAGTGTCAGACTATTTAATCAAAGCTGGCTCTATGTATGTCAGATGGACATTTCTTTTATCTGCAAAACTGCTGAGGTGGGCATCAACTCCTGAAAAGTGCGAAGGATGAGGGGGACAAAATGTAGCAATAGAGGGCGAGAAGGAAAATGAGAGTGCGGAGCGTCACGGAGGAGAGGCTGTTCAAAGTCCTTGATGATGCCTTTGTATTGATCAGACTTTGCCTCTGTCACCCACACGAAATAATTTAACAAATAGGGCAGCAAAAGGAATATACAGAAACATTCCGTCGACTGATTTTCAATCCACTTAACCTATGCACTCCCCATTTGAACAATAACAGGGCAGGAGAAGGGGACAGGGACACAGTGGTGGGGAGGGGAGTCATTTAGCATCTTCTCCGTTGACAGTCAACCATGTTGTTATCATTGTGCGCTGCCCTCTAGTTTATCTCCCTTTGGAAGATAGTGGCCTGTTTCTCGTGACTATAGGGCCAGACAACCAATTATCTATGTGCCCTCTATCAGATGTGATTTATATCAGTAGTCTGTCCCAACTCTGCTGTCCCCTCTCTGCCTGTGATCAATCACTGCACAAACACAAAACAGGCCTTTAACAAAACAAACTGTTAATGTTCCTGATTGACTGCTAAGGAGACTGAAGATATTAATCGGTGTGGCTCCTTACAGAAACAAACAAAACCAGAGGGCAACATTTTTATATATATATATAAACAATATAAATCTATTTAGTCAGAAATGACCAAACACCAGTTTTTAGAGGCAATTGGATCTTGATACAAATGTTTGCAACATTACCAACATAAGAGAAGAAGTGAATCATGGATGTAGTGTTTTTGGGGGGCTGTTTTTCTGCCTGTGATGATGTGTTGTGGATGTGCCTTCTAATCTCAGGGGATATTATCCTCACACCTGTGTTCCATCTTCTCACCAAGCTGCAGAATGGTCTTTGCTCTACGCCAGATCATTTTCTTTTTTTTTTTTGTCACCAGTTGGCGACCGGACATTCAGCTGCTCCCTGGCTCTTAGATCTTCCTCCATCTCTTTTCTATCTGCCTGCTCGTCTTTGAAGACATTAGAAACTTGCCATTCCATGGCAGCCCTGTCAGATCAGCTCCTCATCGATAACTTACCAGAGTGTTTCCAATCAGTTAATGCAAATCTCCCACTCTGTCTTATTGTCTGCTCTACTGGCTATGCCCTTCAGTAGCCGCTTCAGAAAAGCCTTACCCACAAAGGAAACTGTGTAAATATTGTAATCAGTGGAATTTAGGGTTGTCAGATGTGACATTTCATCCATCCATTCATCTTTTTATGCTCATCTGGAACCAGTCTAAATAAAGATGCCTCGACTTCCCCCTCCCCGGTCACCTCCTCCAGCTCCTCTGGGGGGAACCCAGAGGTGTTCCCAAGCTAGCTGAGAGACAAAGTCTCTCCAGCGTGTCATGGGTCTTCCCTGGGTCCTTCGCCCAGTGGGACATTCCCAGAACACCTCTCCAGGGAGGCATCCAGGAGTTCTCCGGACCAGATAGCCGAGCCACCTCAATTGGCTCGTCTCAATAGATGAGCACCGGCTCTACTCTGAGCTCTCTCCAGGTGACCATGACTATGACATTTCAGATAACCTCCAACTTTAGACTGATTAGTCTGACTATGTGTAAGCAACAACAGCCCACATGCAAACTGTTTTAAACTAAAAAAAAAAAAAAAAAAAAATGGTGTAAAATATGATAGATTGTGCAAAGGCATTTTAAATAGTACTCCAATCATAACTGATGAAAAACTAACCCCCAAAAGCACAATTTTCTGGGTTGCCCTTTCATTTACGTACAGTATGTGATTTTTAAATCATTCCCGATACATATAGCTCATTTGTTTTGCCTTTGGCTCATTTAAATGGTGCTTATATTACCACCAGTTAGTGGTAAACATGATTTTAAGGCTCAAGAAAAGTGGATATTTTAGATCAAATTCTCATTACAAGCTGTAAAATGCATTCAACCATGAAAATCCACTTCCACAAATTAAGTTTTCATATGAATTTAAAACGACTGTTTTCCTTTAAGATACATTTAAAGATTTTTAGAGGAGTAGTTGAACCAATTCTGTTATGAGGCATAGTGTTAAGTTGTAATGGTTACAAGTTGACCCTCATGCAGCAAAGTCTGTATTTACAGTAAAGGCCTGTCCCTTCAACTCTACATTGGAGTAAAAATAAATAAACTAGGATTTATTTTTGAATGTGACAGAGTTTGATTATCAAAAATGCTTCTGGATTTAATAGAATGTCAATGAACAGAACAGAACAGAATCTTGCCTTTAGCATTTGTAAACAGTTGGATGACATAGCAAAAAAGCCCTTTGGTGGTTTAAAGTTCAAAAATGTCGGTATTAATTTTTTATGCAATTTTTGTCATGTGTATTTTCAATTACCTTTAAAAAAATCTCTCCCCTTTGATGTCCAGCATTTTCTATCAATGAGAAAAACAATGCAGGCTTTCTTCTTAACTTTTTTGCCAGCAGTATGAGGTATGCTTTGAGTGATGTTTTATACATCTATTTTTATATTAAATACAGTTTTGACCTGGCAATTCTTTTAAAGCTTCTATTATGTACATATAAACAGTTTTGACAGTGGCTGTTGGCCAGACAAGGATCAAAAGTTATAAAATAAAGTTTAACATCACATGAAACTAATATTTCAACACTCTAATTAACAAAATCTAACTACATTGATGCACACATATTTTTTATTTTCTGAATGTGAATCACTTTTTTATTTTGCCCTTTCCACTCAGCCTTCGCAGAAGTACAGGTATAGAAAGCTCACTCCCCTATGTATTTTTGTTATCATCAGAACGCGGTGAATATTTCAGGATCTTGATGTGATCGATACCAGAAGCCCGCCTGGTTAATGATGTAGAACCAGAGCATCATCTGAGAGAGGAGCAATGAGTCGAGTCAGGTTTGTGAACTCTTCTCTTTCATTAGAGACGTGATCAGTAAGTACAATGAGCCTCTCACCCTACGGCATTGTTTTTAAGCCCCTCCATACCAAAGAAACCTTTCAAACTCATAGCTGGAACGGTTTTTGGAAGAGGCGGAAAGCGCGGAGAGAGAAACACAGGAAAAAGAAACTCAATTTGTTATTTTTTTACGCCGGTAACGAGAGAGTAAATGTGCTGTGGTGCGATGGTAAGCGTTGCCACACAATGGTCTGAATCCCAGCAAGGGCCTTCCTCCAACATCCCAGAGACATGAAAGCAGAGTTAATTATTTATTCTCGTTTGTCCGCAGGAGTGAGTGGGCATGCTTTTCCCTGATGAACCGCCAACTCGTCCAGGATAATTCCAGCTGGTATTGGCTCCAGTTGTCCCAGTGACCCTGAACAGGAGGAAGCAGGCGTTAAAAATGGATGGATGTAAGCAGCTGGCACGACCTAAGTGTGCTTGATGAAATCATTAACCGAGATAAACTTGGCTAAAGACACACAGCTTTGCTGCTATGGAAATCACAGCTCATGGACCTACATAAGAAAAATGTTGCACCAATCTCCTGATGTCTGATTATGGATGACTTTGTATTCTGAAGCAGCTGAAAGTTTTTGTCTTGTTGACACGGTTGTGATTTGATCTTGTTAAAATGCAAAGACCCACACAGGGTGCACTCATCCACAAGGCTAAACACGGTGCAAGCTGCTGTGTAAGACTTTGATTAGCTTTGTTTGGAAGCAAATTTTTCCTTTTTTTTCCTCCACTTTTCCACAGATGTTTTTCTGCTTCCTGCTTTCGCTTTTTTTTTTTTTCTTGCTTTTCTTTTTTGCTTCACTCGCACAATTCTGCTGTTGAACTCGACTGGTATGACTGACAGCCCTGTGCTCTTCCAAAACAAAATTTGTGCTGATAGAAACAGTTTTGCTCGCCCACGCCACACCAATACAATGGTCAAACTCTCAGTTCTTCTCAGTTTGAAGTGACAGTGAAAATCTGGATAATTGTGAGATTGATTCTCCTGTGTTTTTCATCCACTTCACTGAGCAGGCTTTATTTGGGAACTGAAGAGGGAGAGAAATCTTGAGATGCAAGATGCTTGAGCCTGCGGAGACTCACACATGAGCACAATGCACACTTGTAAATGCGTGCGCACACACATAAGCCAGTCAACTATTTTTGGGCAATGGATACACATTGTTGAGCGTGTGCGTTTTTGTGTGCGCATCAATGAGTCAACTGACTCTTTCTCTGGCCTTTGTCTCTCTGCCACTTCCACCTCAGAAAGCCAAGAAAGATCACATTAAGTGGGGCCGCTGTTGCGTAGCTGCATTTGGCTGAGTGCTGAGGGAGATATGGGGCAAGGCATTACTCTAAGTCAGTCCCCACAGATTTCCGCCAATCCAGAATCAACAAGGCCAGTGTAATTCACTGAGCTAGACATCCTCACTTCAGTGGTTCAGTGCTCGATATAAACTCGTGTTTTCTTTTGGGAAGGAACATTTTCAAATATTAACCAGTGTTTTTCACCAAAACTTACAGCGGTAATACTTAAGTTTAAGTTTGTCACTTTCCTAAAAAAATGTTAGTCTGACAAACGACACTTTAACTCGATGAAAATGACACTTACCAGAACAAATTACTGGAATGTGTTTCTGTGGTTCAACACTTTCACTATTTATACTGAAAACTGAGAAGGAAATGTGAAAAAAAGACACAGGAGAGTTGGCATGCTGCGGAGTGGGGCAAAACTCCTGTTGTGGACTGTGATAGAAACTGAAAAACAACCTCCTTCCCCAAAGTAATCTGATTTAGTTTGTGCCAGCAAGCCTTAGTGTTAATTAATTCCCAGGGAGGTAACAATTCAGTTCTCCACTACCTGTACTGCAACATTTACCCTTATTTCAACAAGAAGGTAAATATGAAAGCGTATTGGTCTCCAAAAAACCTAAAATTCATTTTAAAAAGACATGTCAGACTTGGATTTGATAGATTTTTATATTTTTAATTCCATTAAGTATACACATTTATACATATAACTGGATAATGACAAGAGCACTGAGTCTCCTGACTGCTCAGGCTCAGATTGATAACCATGGCAGTTTTTTGAAAAGCCATTTGTTGTAGACATGTACTACTCAATTGAAAAAAGTATAATAGCTCAGTAAAAGAACTAATCTCCTGTTCTCCTTTTTTCTAACATAAAGTCATAAATAGCCATAAGTGACCTTGTGATGTTTGTTTGTGCTTCTCCTTCTTTCTGTAAACCGCTGAAAAGGAGGCAAAAATTGTATGTAGCAAATAAATTAAGTGACAATAAATACATTAATAATAAAATATTATGTTAATATTTATATTCTTACATTTGGTTTTCTTGTGGTGCGTGATTCTGTTAAAGACTTACAAATTAATGTTAATAAAAGAGGCGGTTTACCATAGAGTTAATTTTGCAGGCAATGCAGCTAAACTGCTTTAACATTTTCCATCTGATGTGCAAATAAGTCGTCAGCCTCAATGTTTGAAATGCATGTTAGATGCGCTGAGCAAAAAAAAAAAAAGTTTTTTTTAATTCAAATCCTTCCCAAAAAAAGATTTATTTTAGGAAGTAATTGAATTAATAAAAAAGAACAATACAAACGTGGAAAGACAGAAAACAATTTGATAGATTCAGTTTTGCCTTTGAAACAACATTTATCAAATGTAATTTACATCATTCTGAGACCTACTACAGCAAAAGCTACAACTGAATATGCTTTAAAAACTCACACATTATTTAATAATATTATATCTATAAATACATTTGATGAAGGTTTATATTGTTTATTGAAAAACATATGACAGGTAACCATGATACCCACTACGAAAACTATCCAGTTGTAATTTAAGTACTTTGAATTGAATTGAATTGAATTGAATGTCTTTATTGTCATTGTGGATGCCACAATGAAATTTAGGTACAGCTCACACCGTTGTGGACAAAAAAATACAAAACACAAACAGGAAAGAGTAATAAAATACAAAATAAATAGAAGGAGGACATCTAACTATACAGATATGTGCAAATAAAAACAGGTATGTGCAAACGAGCTGAGCATCAAAAGTAAGGTACGGGAGACAGAACGGATGTGCAACAGTTGCATATTGATGTGCAAACGAGCTGAGCATCTGAGCACTTTAAGAAAATACAAAATACAAAAAGTATCTGATACGACAGCTCAAAGTATTTAAGCATTTTTGGTGATTTTACTCAGGTGTGCAGTACAGCTTGAACATTCAAGGATTTAATTATTTGAAAAACTAACGATTGAAAGTCTGTTAGGTTCCCAAACTATTGTCTATTTTCTACATGTTTCTGTTAAAAAAAAAAAAAAAAATCACTTTAAACTTTGCAAACAAATCAATATATTTAATAGTTTGGGCAGAAGTCCAACAATATTGAAACCATGACAACTAGAAGTGTGCAGCAAAAACTGAGCTTCATAATTAACTGCTGTTTTGGTGAAGGGAAAACTTTACCATTTGGGAGTCATCATGAAACTTTTCAACACAGACATGAAACTAAATATAGAGAAATCTTCAAATTATGTGACATCTTTTATTTTTACAGCTACAAATACAAATAACAGTAGAGGCAAAATTTACACTTTAATGTTTTTAGCAGAATTTTGTTCCTTCTTCAACATTTAACATGTTTCTATTTACAACACTTTCATTTCACCTTTGTGCTTTAGTTTTGTTGTGTGGCATGTCGTAATGATTTTGGATATGAAGACACCTGTAATTTAAATGTTAAAATATAATCACACATTTTGCATTTACTTTTTACTAAAATGGTGGAATCGTAACTTTTGTTAAAACAGTGGTGTAGTGAAAGACTACATGTCCCATGATGCTTCGCTGTGGCATGGAGTGCTGGGAGTCAGAAGTTAGAGAATAAAGAAGTTGCTAATGATAGCATACCCATGTCCTCTAAGTGGCAGACAAAACTAAGAGGAAGACCAAAAGTAATTGGTGAACCCTGAGCAGCACTGAGATATGTGGGTGTCTACTATTTTTCTTTAGCAGCTTTTTGCAAAAAACAAAAAAAAATAAAAAAAGAAAATGCAATGAATGTATTTTTTTAGGTAGTCATGATGTAAAAAGTTTAGACACAATAGCTTGAAAGAAATAAAATGGCCAAATCTTTTTGTGCTTTGCCACCACAAAGCTCTCAATCACTTCTTTACTCTCAGTTTCTATTTCTCTTTATTCATGTAACTGGCCTGGATTTCCCTGTTTATATAGCTTTTGGTGACTCTAGTTTGGTTTTCTTGACTTTTTCAGCCGGTGTCCGAGCTCAACACCATGTTAAAAACCATTTATATCCTTAAACATGCTTTAATCCAAGTGCTTGATGTCAGTCAAATCCACAATGCTTCATGCTAAGCCTGTTTTTATTTTTCTGCCTGGATTCCTCCCTATATGATTGTTGGATTTTATTTCTACAGTATATTTCATTATGGCAGCTTTTTTTCAAAATCAACTCAAGGTGGACTTATTCGTACTCTTGAAAGATATTACAAACTCTTCTTCCCGGTTTCAAGCTCTTCTTATTACATTGCTGCCACCTTCAGGAAGTACTGGGAGTGGACAATAAATTATCTCGCCTTGCTTCTGTGACAAAGAGAGTTTATTAACCCTTAAATGTCAGAGATAGTGTTGGCAACACCTAAATAATACATGCTCTTTGACTTACCGTAAATTTTATATAGAGCTCTTCCCTCCATGTCAGACTCAGCTGACTGACTGTGTAAGCATTTCACTACTTCCAACGCAAAGCTGCTTTTCTCCACTTTAAACAACAATAGCATAAACTGTTGAAGAGTTATAGTAATCAAAAGAATGTCTATACTCGAGGTTCTGCTCCGGTGTTAAAGGGTTAATCAATACACTTGCCTTCCAGCTTTAAGCTACTCCACCGCAATCCTCAGTCTGCCTGAGTCTTGTCCATATGTTTTATTCAAAATTTCAAAGTGAGAACCGATTTATCTATGGAGAGGTTGTTGTCCAATCCTTTACTCTGTTCAACTTGCCACTATGACCGTTATGGTAAATACTTCTTTGCTATTTTCCTTGAAGTCCCAAAGCGTTTTACAGTCACAACCTCATTCACACACTGGTGCTGCCTCTCCTGTCAAACACTGGCGCCAACCTTCCACCAGAGGCAATATTAAAAGATTGTATGGAATGATCTGATTCTTACCTAAGCATTCAAGTTGTTCCGGGTTATCCATACATCACCAGCATTCTGAAGTTAAAGGTCGAATCAATTATGCTAATAAAATTAAACTGCACTTTTACAAGAGTTAGTGATTTTTTTTTTTGTTTTTTTGTTCACATAGCATTTTATGAAGTGAAACAATATATATTTGGCATATTTAGTTTTATTATGTTACGAAAACACTTTAACCCTTTAACGGTGAATATCACTGAGTTGCAACATACTATATTTTCTGCACCACAGAGAAGATTGGATTTATCCTGAAAGAAGCATTGTCAACGAATGGTCTGTTTTTAACATTATGTCATACAGTAGATAAGGAGCACCAAACTTCAAGGCGCATTAGGCCAGACTTTTTTGCATTCAAGTCGTTTGTGACATGCTACAGGTTAGCCCCAATAGTGTATTCACAATACCTGTAATTCTCAACCTTGTTTAAAGCACATAAAAAAAATAAGAGACTGGTGTTGCTAAAACAACACTAAGATGCCTACACTAACTTCCAAGCTTGTTAGAAATACATAAAAAAAACAACAAAACAAACAAAAAAAAAAAAAAAAAAAAAAACGCAGTCCAATAAGCACATTAGCCGAGTTAGCATATTTACAATAACACCTAACCTTGTTTGAAACTTTGAAAAAAACAGACTAACACTTAGACAGAGCGTCATGTATGAAACTTTCAAAATCACTCCGGATAAGATAAACTGTCATCTTTTTGGAAAAAAAAAAAAAAAAAAGTTTTTAAGTGGGAAAATACAGTAATCCAGGACTCCACTGAATTTAGCATCACCTTGAACAAAAAGCATTCAAGAATTATTTTTTTATATAACATTGAAAATAAATTCAGGCATGAGGGGATCAAGAAATAAATTACATCATAAGAAATAACATTGTGTATTGCAGTCAACAAGTTTGGATAACAATAATATATACAGGAGCGTTTATAGGACATCAAGTGGTTATAAAAGGCCTGTGTATAGATCCCATGAGTCTAAAGAATTCCACCTTTTCTTATTTGGCTTGAGGAGCTGGAGTCAGCACTTTCTTCTGTTGTAGCTGTATAAGATCTACTGCTCTCATTCCAAAGAGTTCAGTACTTTGAAATGCCGGAGGAAAAGGCCTCCTGTAGACTTTTTTGGCTTTAGCTTCAAAGACATCAACGGCCTTTGCACAGTCACACATTCTGCACTGGCAGCTGTTGTTCCGGGGCATCATCTTAAATCAACTTGGTTTGATTTCTTAATAGTTCTACAAAGTTTTCTTCTTCCACTTTGTCATCAGTCCTCCTGTTTCATTTGACTTTGCTTATTTTTGTATTGGTTTTTTGCTTTTCCTTTGATCGTAACCAATTTTTTCTTTAAAAAAATAGAAACATTTGCCCTAATTTTGTTTTAAAAAAAAAACATCTTAAAGTGTTTAATTTATATAAATCTATGTATTTACAGTGATAAACTAGAGTTTTAGAAGTGTGATGCTATTTGATACTGAGACAGTACTGACTGTCAACCATAAATCTTACAATATCATCCATATATGTTTAATCTTAAGTTGAAAATGTATTTATCTAAAATAGCTTTAAATTCATAAAAAGGAGGTAAAATTTGTGTCTAATTTTAAAGAATATCCTGCTGAACTTTAATAAAGAATCGATATCTAGTGATTTGTATGTCCTTGATACAAATTGTATGATAAAAGGGGAGTCAATTGTGATATTAGATGGCCATTTTTTCTATTTACTCTTAAAAAATGAATGTGCCATCAAAAAAATCGACATATTGGGTAGTGATTGGTCTTTTTCCATCTGCAAACACTATTCATGAAGACTTTTCAGTTAAACTTTTTTTACCCTAATTTACAAATAAAGGACCTTGATTTTAGATTGATGCATGAATAATGCATGTGCAATACAATCAATCAACAGAGGTTTAGAGATATGTCAGACATTGGATAAATAAGCATCAAATGATAGATTGCTTCAAAGGGAGTGGCAGCAAGTGACCCTATATAACCTCACCCTTACCATTTTCTTTACATGAATTAGCATTATTTGTTTCATAGCTTACAGTCAAATATTTATACATTTTCAACATATATTCAGGCCATTAAAAATCCTTAATGGGGCCATACCATGAAAATTCTACTTCTTGAGGTTTTAAGTGCATTTCACTGTCCATTCATCACTATAAAGAACCCCAGAGCGGTATTTTGATCCATTCATACATTTAAGAGTAATCCTCAAACATCCGCTATCTGCAGCAGCCCCTCCCATACCCACGAAAACTAGCGGGTGGTAATGTGCTGACGTCAGCACGATGCAAGCTGCCCAAACCAGGAAAAATCTGTGCTGCAAACTCCGCCCCCAGACTACAACGAACACACACCCACCTTCGCTGAGCTGTGGAACAGAGGTTGTTATCCCCTGCCAGAATGTTTATCTATATCTTGGCACCACACCTGTACCAGGAACCGCGTTTGGAGCTATTTTTCAACGTGAACTTCGGTTCACCCTGAGACTCCTCAGTCTGAATACGAAACGAACTAAGAGCGGAACAAACTGAACGGCCACCGTACCCGACAGTCACATGATATAAACAAGGTAGAAATGAAGTGATGGGTGAGCCATGGACAAATGTAGAGCATAAATTGTCGTGTCAGCCAAAAAGAAATAATTAGTCCAACCGTTTACTTGTTAGAACGTTTATTTTAGCACCACTAAAAAACGTATTACTCACTTTTCTCTGTCTCATTACGCACGCAGGGTGCTTCTGTGACGTCATCTTTAAAGCTCTATTGTAGTTTCAAAAGAATTCTCAAAATAAACAGCACCATAACACCACAACAAGGACACATAGCAACTCATGATCCAAATCGATTCTACTGACAATCTATATGTC
Organism: Oryzias javanicus; assembly: GCA_003999625.1. Lineage (NCBI taxonomy): Eukaryota > Metazoa > Chordata > Actinopteri > Beloniformes > Adrianichthyidae > Oryzias > Oryzias javanicus. The sequence continues at coordinate 15,253,202 of CM012439.1, read as the reverse complement.
ATTAACACTTCTTAACAGGCATACCTATTGCTGTGACATCAGCAGTAACTGTCATGCAGGATTCCTCCGCGGTACCAAAGCTACAGTAAAAAGTGTTGAACTTGTTCGTCATACAGACGCTTAAAATCCATCAGCAAAATAAAAAGTTTGAATGGGTGAAAAATCCTGGCAAGCATTTGCAAATCGCCGCGCATCCATCTTTCTCTTCTGTTTTGACCCGCCCCCATAATTGCTGGCCTATGACTGAAGAGATCTTTAGTCATGTTTTTTTTTTTTAAACAAGCTTTGGTTGAAAGGCAGTCTAAATACAGACCAAACACAAGTTTAGGACTAGATCTCAACCAAATTAAGCAAACTTAGTTTGAACCAACAGGCTTCTTCTGCACCTTTATACCAAATGACTTATGATGTCTATTTTGGGACTATGGAAAGAAGCTTGAGTATCTCGAATAACCCCATGCATGCATGAGGAGAACATACAAACTCCTCACAGAAACATCTAAGCCAGGATTCTAACCTCGCTCTGAGGTGAAAGCGTTCACCACTGCACCACCGTGCAGACCCCTGCAGATACCAGGAATTCAAATTAAGAGCGAAGGTGTTTTATAGGAATAACTCACATTTTCAGGTCTGCTGCTGCTCATCCCCCATGCACAGACTTTCAAGAACAACATTCTGCTCACAGACAAAGACATTTACCCAAAGATATGCTTACGCCTGTGCTTGCTTCATCGCTTTATCGTTTTCAGGGTCATGGAGCTGCTGGAGTCTGTCCCGGTTGCTGTTGGGCGAAGGTTTACTTCATATGATTAAATCTTCTTGTATTACATTTATATTTAACAAATTTCAAAAGCTTCAGATTGGATGTGACTGTCTGTTCTGTAGTTTTTATTCTGACAGTCGTCAGTCTTTCAAGTAACAACATTATTGGGAAGCCTTTCTCATGGCCAGACGTTGCTTTTTATTTTACACAAAACTCTTTATATGAAACCAAAACTAAAACAAAACAATCAAACAAAAAAAGAAACGTGTCGTAATGCTCACTTATCCTCACTCTAAATTACAGCCAAACTTTCTCAAACATACAGTCAATTCATTCTGTTTTTATTCGTCAACACATTCAGTCATGTTTTCTTAACACTTTCCCCTAGGTTTCTTAACTTTTGCATGTTGTAAAGATTTTTCAGCTACAGATGTCCTTGGTTTTGTTGTGAGCGGTCGCCAAGGTTACAGACAACCATTAAAATCTGGATGCAAATGGTGTTTACTATCTCTAAACTTGTTTTCGCACCCAAACAACCTGATGTTTTTCTTTAATTAATTCGCCCTCTCCTTTTCTTACTAACGCTAAATGACCGGATTCATCAGAAGTCTGAGCTGCACCTGCATATGTGGAGGTAAGTACTATCACCTCACAGCAAGACGGCTCCCTGCGTTCAGCTGCGGCCCCCTCTGTGCAGAGTTTGCATATTCTCCCTGTTCCTGCGTGCGTTTTAGTGTGTGGGAATGTGTGGAGTTGCCTTGGTGTTGCTTCAAACTTGCTTAAATGACTGGACTTGTAATTGGATAAATGGGCAGAAAGAGAGAGAAGCTTTTTTTTTTAGTTTGAGAAGAGGGTTTAATAACATGAAGAGCAAGCAAAGTCAGTTGCTTTGGCACCTTTCTTAGGTTTAATAAGGAACTAAAAGAGCGAACATGAAAACTGGCATTAGGCTTGCATAAAGCTCATAAATGCCATCTTCACTCTTTGATCCACAATGAACAGCTGGCACAGTGTAAAATAAAGATGCAGGCCGTCTTGCCGTATCACATGATTGATTCTCACTAATTCAAACTGCTGTGCAGTTAAAGGCACCTTCTATCCTTCTTTTTAGCAGTACGACCACTTTAAAAGTTTTCTTTTTGGTACACTTTAAATCTGTTTATCCTTCCAGCAATTCTAAAAAAATATAAAACTGGGTTATTTACATCATTCACATAAGCAATGTCAAGCATATATGTACTTTTATTATAGTAAACATATATAACTCTTCAGTGAGAATATGTGAGGATTTTGTTTGACTTGAAGGTCTACAAATGCTTGCCAAAAACAATTTAAAACCCACACATTGTTCAAAGTAAATAGTGACTCAAAAAACTGTTTTTAATTATTGTTTATGTAACAATTTGAGTAGAAGCTTTAATAAGATGCTGTGTGGGCTATTACATAGACAGATGCTCAGATGTACAAAGTAAGAACCTTTGTGTGTTTGCCAGCATGTTACATTGATCGGTTCATGGCCTGAACTCAAATATTCCACATTCTTTAGCCAGGGGAAAGGACTTCTAATGAATAACACATGTCTTATAACTGGAGGAAGTCCATTATGCTGTGATCCAACAGGAAGTATGCCATCGACATGCTGTGCAGTGCAACTCAAAAGAAAATGTAGAAGAGCTTCGAGGCACTTTTGATCAAAGCAACAACCAATATCTATAGTCTAAATTTGCTCAGCCTTAATTTATACCACTTTAAGCAGCTCTTGTAAGTCAGTTCAATATCTGTGCTTATCTTTATTTGAAAAGGAATTTACCAAAGCAAACACGTATTTTGTGAAGGTGTGATAGACTAGAACTCATTTGAAGTTATATTTGTATGTGTATGTCAATATTAGGCAATTTACCATTATTAAAGTACATATTTCCTATTTTTGGGACCGCTAATTGATTGTAGCATCTCCCCTTGAAATAATTTATTGTAATTTCAGAGAACTGAAGTCTGAAGTGTCAAAGAAAGTCAATAAACGACTTAACAGCGGATGCAACTTTAAGGTGTCTCAATTCCGCAGTTTTTCTTTCTCATCAATGTTGAGTCGAGTGCTGTCAAGCGAATTGTTGAGTGCAGACTTTACTTTGATCATTTGGGAGGAAAAAAAAAGGAAGAAAAAAAAAAAAACAACCGCTCAGAAATGTAGGATATGAGGCAACAGAAGGAGGAAAGATCCCATGGGAACCCAAGAAAAAAATATGGACAAATGAGCATTTTGCCCAGCATGGTCTTGGCTGTCTGCTGTGTAATAAGTCATACAGACTGCCAGACTTGACATTTTTTTGTCTTCAGTTCAGCTTTGCCACATACCTAAGTCCTTAATTCTTTCTCAAAAAACTAATACATATAAAGAAATAGCAGGCTTTCACTATTGCATGAATAAGTTACATGTGTAGTTTCTCTTTTTTAGTTGAAGTTAGATGAAGGAAAACATCTCTTAAATAAAACATCTTTTAAAGAAAAACATCTGATAGATAAAAGTTACAGCAGCAAAATGAAAATCCAAAGAGTTTAAGTTGCAAGGACAAAGGCTATGTGCATTTTTAGTAATTAATCACTGTATCAAACAACATTTTGTCATAAATCATTCTCATGATCTATACATTTGTAAACTTTTCTCAAAATAGTACACACAAAAACCCCAAAAAATGTATTGTCAGACAAGTGTGTGGTAGAATACTGATAGACATTGAATATAAAAAAATTTTTTTTTACAACAGCAAAACCTTAATAGAATAGAATACATAAATAATAGAATTTGTTCAAACGTACATTGAAATCACTGAAAACCAAACCTTTTATAAAATATTCTCAAAATTGATGCCAATAGCATAAAGCATGGGGGTGAGTGAGGTTTGTGTCCAAAGCTCGTTCTATCTCGCATACAGAGGGGTTGGCTGTGGTTTAACTGACAGAGGGGTTGTCTTCCAGCTGGAAGATTGTTGATATGATTCCCATATCTGCCATGTGGTAAATTCTCTTTTCCAAGATATTAAAACCCACATTGTATCCAATGGGCCCACAGTGTGTTATTATTACAGAGACAAAGCTTTGATTAGTCACAGGGAGCACATGTAAAAGATAATAATGGAAGTGAATGAGATAGTTTATAATATGGTTGATCCAGAAGAAGTGAAAAATGCAATTTAATGAGTCTAACTTTTGAGACTTAATTTTTTTTTTTGTTTTGTTTTTCTAAAGATGCATACAATCTTAGCATATAGCATGCAGATGTAATGTCTGATCTGTGGGGGTGTCTTCTGCTGGGCTGTGGGGATGACAACTTTTATAAATATTTTTAATACTTACTATAAAAAACACAGTGTTAAACATCATTAAGAATGGGGGAGATTATTTTGAAAGAGCAACAAAACTGACCAAAAAAGATTCCATTATGTTGTGAATTTAAAAAAGCACAATTTATTCTGACCAACAAATAAAAGCAATACAGCAGCAATGGCTGTTTGTTTGTTTGAAAAAGAAAAGACAAAATAACAATCTGAGAAACCATTTTGCAAAACTTTTAAAAAAGTAAGTGCCATAATCAATTGTTTGTATGATTAAAAGAGACAGACATTCATTGTCCATTAACTGAACAGAAATGTTTTTTTTCAAGTCATCAATGAAACAGATTAATTGACAAAAATCACAATAAATAAATAAATCACATAATTAGGAAATAATAACATCAACAACAAAAGTACAATATTGCAGGTGCTACCAAGAGTCATTGCATTTTGGATCAATTATTTTTCTTCTATGTTTTTTTTTCTAGCCATTGGAGCTCTGCATCAGTAATTTGTGATTTTTATGAACGCCTAATTTAAATGAAAAAAGAAGAAGAAGAAGACAAGTAAAGCAGTAGTTATTTGTGGCATTTGTCTGAAGTGCTGCACTGAAAGTGTTGGCCTTGTGCTTCTGCAATCTTCTTTGTAGAACTAAAATATTGATCTTTTTCAGCAAAATGTTTTAATTTGTCAAAGTACAGAACAAAAAGTGGTACAAATTCAAATACTTCTTTTAAATGAGCCAAATGTGCCAAGTACATTTTTTTTCTCAGCTTGCAGGTGAGCAAAGAAAAGGTTATTTTATTTTGCGTATCTGGCACAAATTATCACAAAACCTTCCTGTGTGTATATGCATAGTGTTTGAATATCACCAAGGGACTTACTTTGGTTGGCTCTAACCATTAGGAGTGAAGACATGATATATGAAACTAGATTAAGAGAGTAACTTGTGTGTGCTTTGCCTGATCCCAAGACAATACCAATTTAATTGTGCATTAAAGACCAAGCTCTGCGTCATTTATTACATTGTTTATTTAGGCCTCCTTCCTCTCTCCATAACCACCACCACTGCAGCCACCCCCCACCCCTATTTGAGCTCTAATTAATCCTACCCAGAAACCTCAACTTCATTAACTTGGGCAGCTTTCTGCCTCAACTGGGGTTAATTACTTAAAAATTGAAAGATTTTGCTCTGAACAACCAAAAAGTCTGTGATACTATTACAGAAACTTTGCAACACAATGTCATAATTAGATGCTAATATGCTGAGATAGAGGTAAACAAATGTTTTTTTTTCCTTCTAAGAAGAAAAATGCAGCTAATCAATAGCTGATCAAGGTTTTTTTCTATTTGTATTAATATTTCAATATTGGTATCACTTCACCTCATCTGGTGAAACGTGGGCTACAGATATTGTGATTTACAATCTCTCCATCCACTCCCATATAGCCTTAAAGAGCAGTTAGTTCATGACACTTTCTGAAAGTTATTTTGAAATATTTGAGAAAAAAAAAAAAAGTTTAAAAAATCTTAAGTCCCCATTCCTGACTAATACATAACCACTTTAAAATTTCCACCAAACTTGGTGGAACACGCTGGTTTTGTACATGTAAGTTACAACATCAGGCTCTTGCACACTTGGGTTTTAGGAATTACACAAAATGAATGTTTAGCATATACAAAAATACAATTTGCATCTTACAGCAAAATGCAATTAAGCGCATGGACAATAACCATGAGTTTTAATAAGTAATTGAAAGTGTACAAATGTTGGGAAAAAAGTATTGAGTATTAATTGATTATTTTGCAAGTTTTCCACTTCAATAGAGGTGTTGGGAAGTGCGTAAGAGGACCCAACGTTAAAGACAGAGGGAAAAATTTAAAAGTTTTAATGCAGAGAGTCTTTCATAGGGTGAGGGAAGACGAGACCGGGGCTGAGAGCTTGGCAGGCTGGCTTGAGGCAGCGCAGGGATCTTACATACAGGGATCTTTATACAAATAAATGTTATAAACGTAAAAAAAAATATGAATATCTGGATTCTTGTTTACATTCTGTCTCTCACAGTTGTGTATCTACAATGAACATTACAGACCTCTCTCATCTTTTTAAATGGAACAACTTGCAGAACTGGTGAAAACCAAATGCTTCGCTGTACTGTGCCACTGTACATGTGAAAAAAAGAAACTTGGAAAAAAAGAAAATGTTTGGCTCAAAAGTTAACAGCTGTATAATATTTGCAATGGGTCTCGGTAAATGAATCCCTACCACAAAGACTGAACAATTAATTATCCTGCTGCAGATTCCTGGCAGCCCCTCATTTCACTGACGAGCGCACTCCTGCAGCTTTTTCAAAGATTAACATTTAAAAATTCATCAGCTGGCTTTTTCAAGGTACTCAAATGCCTAGACTACTATTCCATAAAAATATGTTTTATTATCTCTATTCAGATATTATCACCGCTATTACTGCTAAGAGGCTAAATTAGAAGCAAAATGCTTGACGTTCACATAAGAAAAGGATGAATTATATATATATTAAAAGCTTCAGGCATTCACTCAATTACAAGAATTCATGGAATTACTATAATATTTAAACCAAATTAATTGTTTTTTCTTTGAAAGTATTCTTCTGTAACGTATCAAAAGTATTCATTGTTAATATAAAAGCTAATTCCTATTAAAGCTAAACTGTAACTTCAAACCCGCACTGTAAAAGGCAGACCATTGAAATGAACACAGTTCCCAGACAAACTCCACTGCCCAATTTCCCCTCAAAAGGTCTCAACGCTGGAGTGACTAGACATCCAAGCAGGAGTCATTATACAGCAGCTGTCATCATTGCCGAGCTAATGGAGCTGAGCGCCCTTTGGTACTTATTTATTTATTTACAGATGCAGTGTAAGACGGAGTGCAACAGTAGTGCGGTGGATAGCGTAGGAAAGTTGACTTGTCCTCAGAGGCTTCTTTGGAGTTTTGATCTTTGTCCTTGCCTGCGTGCGTGGGTTATCTCCGGTTACTCTGACTTCCTCCTACGGCTCAAATGCAAGCGTACTGGCTTTTTCTGAGTGCAATGAAAGAATAAATAATTCCCAAAAAAAAAGAACCATAACTGGAAACCAGTTTACATTTAGACCGTTTGCTCACAGTAAAACATCCATGCATAAACGCATGTGCAATTTTTGTATCACTTGAGGAGCAAATGTGCACAACAGGCTGCCCGTATCTTTAATAAGAGGAGATTAAAACAGTCCTGCATCACTAGGGCATAGAGAGATTTTCACGGTGCAGCAGATGTTTTGATGACTTGTGCCCCAAGAGGCTTATCTTTCCATCAGGCCAAAAAATTTGCTAAATCACTTTACCTCATCTGGCGCAATGTGGGGTAAAGAGGTGTTGTGATTCATTATCTCTTCATCCACTGCCATCTAGTCTTAAAGGAACAGTTCCTCAAAGCACACGCGTAAACACATGGGCGAACAAAGAATCCAGTGTATGTCTGCATGGTATAAAAGGAAAGACTTTACAGACCCACTCCAATGAAAATCATCTTTTTTTGTGTTTTTAACATGCTCCTGTAGCATTTATCTCATAGTAGATGACCTGTATAACATAATTTACGTTCAAATCTGGGTTTCTAAGTATTTCTTCATTCAAGTCAGGAGCAGATGCAAACCGCATGCTTGAAAAATGCTCAGACTAATGGCGCAGCCACTGAAATGGGCGTGCCAAAGACCACCTTTTCCGCTCCAACTCTGAAGCATCCACTTTGAGACAAACAGATCTGTTAGCACCATAATTGTCCTCGTCTGAGCTGGTGTATGGCTCAAAACTTTACGTCTGGAAAGCTCCAATATTACGCGCCATTGTTTTGCTATGCTAATGTTAGCTTGGGGTTGTGAGAAGCTGTAAGCTTGTGTGAGAGAGTGTAAACAATGGCTTGATGGGATATTAGCAGAGCTAACTTCTGCGCTGACAGTTCTGCCCACAACCCAGAGTTGTATATTTAATGAGATGCTGAAAATATGTCTTCAGAACAGGCTTTTTTAGTTTGGCTAAAAACTGTCATAATTAAAAGGTCACTGGACACAATTTTACAATTGAGAAAAAATGTATAGATGGAGTGGGACTTTAACACTAAAATGATTGGAAATAAAAAACAAAATTACTTAAAGCTTATACATATTCACTTGATGTTGCTCTCTACCTACAGTCTGTGAATGTTTTTTTTTTTTTTTTTTTTGCTTGGCTTGGTTAAAGCTACCTTGAGGCCACAGATCAGAGACAAATGCCAAATTTAGTTTTGTAATGTGACAAAAAAAATAACTGAAAGATAAAGAGGCCTCTGGATGTTATTCTGCCACATTCTCATTTTACATCAGGCATTGGCCCATCAGTTGGCACTGACACATGCCTACAAGCAGTCAAAGCAACACAAACATCCTCATACACCCACATACTGTACACTGCTGGCTAGATGAATGTGGATAATGAATGTTCTGATGTGAAGCCAAATTCAAAATCTATCTAATTGCTTTTCTTATCTGTTTTTGAAGTAATATGTTCAAATCATTTAGAATTGTAATATTTGAGTGGGCTTTTAGGGATCATTTTTGATTGTGTCCATCAGCTCAGCGCTCTGATTTGTGTTCACACAGTTTCAATTCTTTTTTTTTTTTGTGTTTTTTTTCTTCCCATTTTATGGACAATGAAGCATGTCACTTTAGTGGGAGGTAAAATCCAGTTTGTTTCGCACAAAAAAAAACCAAAAAAACAAAAAACAAATGAACGATCTTGAATTGACTGGGCAGGTGTCCAGTGGTCTTCCAGCCAACTAAAACAACAAAAGCACGTCCCTTACGCACTCCAAACACGGCTGGAAACATAATTAGTTTGAGGAACACCTGCTGAAATAAAATTTCACACAAAACCCCAAACAAACGCTTCACAGTTTACAAATCCCTCTAAAGAAGAAAAATTAATAATTAGGACCAGGCTTTTTACAGGCACCGCATAATAATTATAGAAACACAATATCTTGGTCAGATTTGAATTTCTAAGGCCAGCTGACATTTAAAATATAATAATTAGGATCAATGCTGAGTAAATAGATATGCATAATTACATGTGTAACTGTTTATTCACTTATGTAGACAACTGAATGTCTTTTATTAAATTTGCTTAATTTAATACAGAGTTAATTAAGAATGGAAAAAAAATAAACTGCCCAATATAGATGTTTCTGTTTGTGTACAGTTCTATGTGTAAATAAGAAGACAAGTGTTTAATTTTACATTTAAACTGAGTTATGTGTGTGTGTGGGTTTAATGTAATTTGAGTGAATTTATACCCAATTTGGTCACATTTCAGCCTTTTTCATTTATTGCCAGTTTAACTGTAGACTGGAACAATCTAATTTTGTAGCGACTGCAGAATCTCTCTCATGTCCTATTTTATGCAAAAAACTGCACAGTGATTTGCACAAGTCATGTTTTACTTACACAGACAGTAACTGTGTGCTTATGTTTAAAATACTCTTCACTTACCACAATGATGCATTATGACAATTCTTGACTCAGAACTACCTTGGGTCTGGGGTTAACTCCCACATTTTTGTGATTCCAACAATTAAAATAATGATTAACAGTTTAATTTTTGTGCAGATTATGTTTATGCTGGCTATCTACCAACAGAGTTCATAAAAAAAAAAAAATCACCTTAACACTGATCATGCAATTTATATAATCGATCTTGTAAATAATGGCAATATTAAAGTAAGCCAAGGTCGATCTTAGATGATTTATAAATAGTGTTTACATAAACCAATGTTGAAAAGTTTGAATTAGTCTGTAATATTGAAATATTATAGAGTTTTAGCTCATTTGTAATATAATATTTCTAATATTGAAAGAAAGAAAAAAATTGTTTGGATGGTCTGACTTTTTATATTTTTTTCTTACTTTTAAACAAGGTGCAGTCTGGCAAACACTTGATTGCCATAAAAATTAGGCCTAAAAATTAAATAATATACAATGAGACACAACAATACACTGTGGTTTTAAACATTAAAAATGTTAATATGTAGGCTATTTTTTTATTTTTCCTATTACCGTCTTCAATTAGATTTAAAGAGTTTTGGAACCAGAAAACGTACAATTTTTTTAAATAATAATAATTATTTTTCTATTTTTATGGTTTACTTTATTGCTAAAGGGAGTGAAAAACAGAATATTGGTTTATGAACTGTTAAGGGACATAAAATCTGCAAGATAAATCTTTACATTAATCAAATCTTGAACGTCTATGTCAACAAAACTAATAATTACTTTGATTTATTGTCAGTTTTGGTAGATTTAGATTGTTTTTACTCAATCATTTTATTGGCTTGTTTACTCAAAGAGTTAATTGGCTCCTCAGCTGTACAATGTGCTCTCCGTGTCCATGAAAACCCTCAGCTTGCACTGCTTCCTCCTGCATCCCAAAGCACATCATCTAATTGACACTCCAACAAAGCTGAGAAATCTGCAGTCTGCTGCACTGATTGATGGACGAACATGAAAAGTAGCCTGCCTTTTCCCATTGTGTGACTATTCAATCAAAGCTAGGTCAGTGTGTCTGGCTGGCATCAATATGCATGGAGACAGCCTGTCACCACTTTCTCCACTTCTCCGTGAAGCAACACAGTTGGTCTGTTTTTCTTTGTTTGTCAAGGTGCTACCCATCTGTCGACGGGTGATCACAGGAAGAGAATTCCCCGTTCTTCCTCTTTAAATCTTAAGACTTTAAAGGAAGGTTTTATCTTTAAAGTTGAAAAAGAAATTCTTAGAGAACTATATGCTGATAATGTATTTCTTCTTTGAGGAGAATGCTTTGAATTTACAAATCGACTGAGCAATTATTTATCTTTTACTGCAACAAAACCCAACAGGCTAGTGTCAGGGTATTTATGGCGAAGGACCCCAAACACAGAGCTCAAGCAAACGGCAGGAACTCAAAACTTTAATATAAGAATTTGAACAAGAAAAAAAAATCCTTAACATGACTAAAGACGAAAGGAGAACCAAAACAAAGGAACAAACAGATGAGTAGGATGAACAATTTTATTTTTTAAAATAGACTAAAAGTAAGAAACAGCAGTAAAAATGAGTCATTGAGAAATTCAAGTAGGTGTGCAACTAAAGATAAAAGAAAACATGATATGATGAAAACAAAACACAAAAACACCAGCAAAAAAAGCCAATCTTCGCAGATTGTGATGTGTTCCAGAAACAAACCTGTATGGCTATGGATATATATATATATATATATATATAAAATCAACAATGTTTCAGATTTTTTTGTTTATTTATTAGTTATTTTTATTATTATATTTTATAACTTCATAAAGTCAGAGTGATTATTTTTTTCTTCAGAAAAACAATAGCAATGTGTTTTTATTGGTATTAATGACATTAGTTAAACTTAAACCAAAGCATTTTAGCAAGAATATAGAACTTTTAGAAATTTACTATCAATTGTAAAAAATATTTGCATCTTTGACTTACAAAATTAATTTTACCAAAGTACTTTTTTTTTAATAAAAGTTCTGTTGAACTTTTGTTCCTTTGTGTTTCCTAAGACCATTCTTTCACTGTTGAAAATGAGCTAATCTTGATATTTGTAAAAATTGATAAAAATGAAAACTTTTCAGTATTTTACGATTCATAGCTCTGCATCAAGGTGATGTCAAAGGTAGTGGAGAATGTGTTTCAGTTTATGGCTGAAAGAATCGGGAATGAATGCAGATCCTGAAGCAATAGAAACAGGTCTCTTGTTATTTTTTTTCCAATAGCCAATAAAAAAAAAACTTTTTATGTTTGTATTATAATACACTGCATTACATGAATATTGTGGCCTTGTCAAAAAATCAAGATCCCTCTCAAAACCTTTTCATAAAAAATAAGTACACGAAGGACACTGCATGATCATTAATGAAGGATAAAAGGGAAGAGGAAGTCTGAAAAAAAGACGAAATAAAAATAAATGACAAACCAATACCAGGAAGAGGAATTTAAGAGAGGATCACATGTCCAGTTTTATAGAAATTATATCAATTATAAAAGAACCATATAATGCAGTTCCGCTTTGAAAATCATGCCTTAGAGGGTGTCATAACACAGCGGTCAAGCATCACGGAGAGGCCAAGAAGGGAGGAGCGACTGCTGAACTCAGTAACTTAAAATGATTTTCAGGAGCTCCTCTGAGTTCTGTCAGAAATGAAGCCTTTGATGCTCCTTTGAAAATTTGACTTATTTTCAAAAAAGGTAAAACTATAAATAAGAAACAGGGCTTTTAACAAAAATCATATTTATTATTTATATAATCTTTTTCCAAGCTGTTATAATATTTTAGAAATAATATTGATTTTTTTCAATATTTTAATCAGAAATTATAACCTAACTTTTGATTTGCTTGAACCTGTTTGATGTAAAAGTTGAGTTTGCACTTGAAAGTTAATGTTTTTTTTTTTTCTCACACCACATTTTAAAAAACATATGAACCAAACAGAAAATAAAATCTTACAGTGTGTGTTGACGAAGGCACGTAAAAATGAGCGCTGTCATTGCCATTATAAATGAACATTTAAACAATTTTCAACAAATAATAGCACATTCAAAGTACAATTTGTGAGATGTTCTAGAAGATTGTTTCCACAGTTGAGTAACTTAATCATTTTTTTTTCATTACCCAACCTTATGTTTGAGAAATTGCAGAGTTAAATGTCAAACGCAGATGTGTTTGAGCTGGCAGGACCTAGTCTCTGACTCACAATTAATACAATGAAAAAAAGTGCTTTTGGGTCCCATCTTGTTGATAAATGCTGGATGGTCAAAACATTTTGGCACAAGTGGCGTCTTGGCCTGGCTGTGGTCACTTGTTATTCTGACAGCAAGGAAAACAGGTTCAGTCACCTGGAGCAAACAGCAAAGGGGGAGTCCTTTATTTCTTCAATAAACCAAGGTTTGTTTTTGGCATTATATAAAAAGATCCAAATCATTTTACTCTGCTGTTCAATATTTGCAAAGAATATAAAAAATAGATGTTTTTTTTACTATTTGAAAAAGGAAAAGATCTCATATGAGAAATAAATTACATATAAATTAAATAAAACCAACATTTTAGATGACTATACTGTTTTTTTTTTCTCTTTGAAGCTTTGTTCTCACTAATATAAACTAAAGTTCTAAATCATTAAGGTCTTTCTTAAAGTAAAGTAGAAAAGTAGTCGTGAAATCAGCCAAGATAGTCTAGACATGTACATTTTTTCCACCACAGGTTCTCATTAAATTGATGTCCAGATTGTTGTCCCCATCAATGAGTCGATACATTTACCCTGAATAGAAATCTGAGCTCCCTACTCTCTTGTAAGGAGCATTATCACCTTGAAAAATGACTTCATCCTCCCTAAACATGCTCAGAATGGCCAAGTCCATCTGTACATTAACTGTGGACTTAATGACCACTCTCACCGCGATTCTTCACATGAATTGCAGTCTAGCATCATTAATTATTGTGGAAAGTTTTTACTTCACTCCTGCAGTCAGTAAGTTTTAGGTTTTAAATATCTTAAACCAAACAGATCATCTCCTTGCTCAGTATAAACTGGTGATTTATCACTGAAGGCTGTTTTCATTAAATCAGCCAGAGTTCACAAATGACTTTTCTTTAGTTCACTTTAACTTTTTTCACTTGTTAGGAAGTGAACAGTATTTTTGCTTAAAAAAACCCCTACATTTTACTTTGGCAAATTATTTTTGGTTTTCCATTTTTTTTAAATTATTTTTAAATTAAAATGTATTTTACTATAAATGTTTTCACATTTTGTTTTTATTATGGGTGTGACAATTAATTGACTTAATTGATAAATCAATTATATTTCTACAATTTTACCAGATCAATATGTCTGAGTCAAGTTGTTGTTTGAATAAATCTGTATATTTGTTTCAAATAAAAGTAATGGATTATGTCAGTATTGGAAAATGTTATTTGAATTCAGGCACGGTAGGTTTGTTTTACTATAACGTAAAAATGACCAAGTTCCATCACAGCAGACAACACACGTGGTGACAGCAAACAGTGATCAAACCATCAATCCAGTCTACTGTGTGAATACACTTTGAATTTAGCAAAACAAGGGACCATAAAGTGTGGAAGAGTGTTCGTTTGTATTATTTTGATGTTGAAAAACTTTTTAAAACTAAAATGTGAAAAGATTTGCCATGAATTCTTGTTTACTAGTTTGTCAGAGTAAATATTTAATTTACGCTTGATTATCTTGCAAGAATGGTTTCTAAAATATTCAAGACCCAGATATTTATATATGAGTCACACTCATTGAATTTTCAACCAAATATGTCATGGATCAATTTTATTGAGTCAATTGGATCAGATTGAATTGTTCAAAATTTACCAATTTTGACAATCAATGAGCAACCATAAATTATCATATGAATTGAATCGCTGTTAAAATGAATTGTTTCACTCCTTGCAAATTCCAGATTTTTGTTCTATCACGATGATAAACATGTGCAATCTAAGTCCTACACTTAAAGTCAGTAATGGAATCCTCTGTCCCGTTTCCAGGTTCTCAGTGAGTTTGGGGCTATTTTCATTTTCAGTAGCAAAGCAGGATGATTGGCACAAATGAGCCTGTGTTTGTGTGATGGATGGAGTGATGGAGGAAGAGAGAGTCGAAGGCGGTGAGTCCCAGGCTTATACAACAATCTCTGACCATCTTGGGCTTCTCTGACAGTGATCAAGTGTGTCTCACTGAGACACCTTAGGTGATCGAGGTGTCCACGATAGCAATTCATCATGCTATCGGGTAGCACAAAGATGACAAGTTGTTTTACTGGCTAAATCAATTTTCAACAATTCCAAGAAAACTATGGCTTCTTGTTGAGAAACCACAGTGCTCCACATGATAAGTGCTTTCTTTTTTATGCTCTTGATGAGCACTAAGTCAATTTTAGCTGTAGCTGTAGCTAAAGAAGCCAATTATAAACAGGTTTGAACAGTGGAACAGGTGATGCCTGTGAGTTGTGCGTTCATCACCTGTCAGACGTCTCCTGCAGCTGCCAACCACCCAGCCCCACGCACAGCCTCAGCCAGACTCACTCAAACTGAACTTTGAATACCACTGCAGCCGCAGCCGACGGTGCACCGTTATTGTAAATAGATACAATTATTGGCCAATCACAGCAAAGGCACAAACACATCAATGTGTCATCACTAATTATGAATAATAATAATATCCGAAAAGGAGGTTCGCTCGATAAGAAACCGTTGAACCCGACTGTAACGGAATTCAAGCGAGGAAAAAGAAGTGTCAAAAGGAGAGAGGAAGCAGAAAAGCTCGCAGGATAACTACCTTTTTTTAAACCGTGACAGAACTGACTTATAGCTGAAAAAGTGGACTCCAGAGAAAGAGTATTAGTGAGATTTCATGGAAGAAGAGCATCCACCATTTGCACATCCCATGGGACTGCCTCTGCTCCGGTTAAAGACACTTACAAAAAAAAAGACAACAGAATAATTTATTGAACTAACATGCAATTTTAATACTAAAATGTTTTCCCATGCCATTGTCTGCAGTTCTCTTTTTCGGATGACTTGATGGGCTTTTATTGTTCCCATGATGCATTTATTATCTGGGGGATCATGTTACGTTTCTTTTTCCTGTTTTTTTTTTTCCTCGAAACAGCCTTCCCATCTCTTGTTTTTTTCTTCCACCTGCTCCTGACTTCCATCTGTTTCTCCAAGCATTTGACTTGCTCTTGTTTTTCCTCTTTCTGTAGCTTGACTGTCATCCTCAGGAGGTTTTGACATGATATTAAGTTATAGTTACAAGGCAATACTGTGATGTGGCCCCTCTGGGAAATTTCTCTGATATGGAGTATGCCGTTTTTACTAGAGAAGGCAGGTGTTTGCCTGTCTAAACCAAACAGCAATATATTTAATTTCAAAAACGGATACGTAGCACCTCCTTTGAGCCACCGAGGAATTTTGTTCTGGGATGAGAAAATCTGTTGTCTCCTAGGAGGAAGGTAATTCATTGACAGAATGACGTATGATTCCAATGGTGACAGGTGTGGGTATGGCCAGGTGCTACATCGTGATATTGACATTAAATTTATGTTTGTTCATCTCACAGTGAAGGTCTTGTCTTTACCAGCTGCTTCAACCTTGCGAGGAGAAAGCTAAAGGGTTTTAATTAGGAGTCAAAGTGTCATTAATTACAAATTCATTCACTCTCACCTAACTGTCTTGCCAACAACTTCTTCCTACCACCTCATCCCTCCCCCTTTACTTTCTTGTCAGCCCAATGCCTGTTTAAGTACCAGAGAATTTACTCCATTGCCTTCTGGGAAGAGGAAGGTAAATTTGTTAATTTGATGTATCACACTCCCTACTCCCACCACGCCACCCCTTCACCCCAGTCTCCCAGATCGTTCAGCGTGCTTTCATCTTTGATCTAGGACCCCCGTGAGGAGCCATGTTTAAAAAGGCAGATACCCAGCAGCTTTTTTTGATAGCCTGGATTTAAATGAGACAAGGGTACGTGCGGCAGATTACTCTCTTAAACAACTTGGGGAACAATAAGCGGGGAAATTTCTTGTGAAAAGCACCTAGGTTCATTACTCTAACTAATTTAATTTTTCCCTTTTGTACAAACGAGATGATGAGGTCATAACTCACTGCAGAAACCTGCGACAGAGGCTGTTGCTGCCGTCAGTGTGATAAAGACATGTAATATGCTTAAGTTCCCCAGATATATCCTTCAGAGGAGGGAGACTTTAATCTTCCCTTATAACATAGCCTAGCTTTATTAATATTCATTCATAGGTAAAAAATAGCTTTGCCATGCTGTTAATGTCCATTCACGGTTGTCTTGAAGGCATTGGAGGCAACTGGTGCTACAGTCAATTTAATATAAATGATCTTAATCCACAACTGCAGCATTACTGTCGCTTTACAACGGAAATTTATGTGTCTGCCAACTGGCTCAGTGTCTGCGTGAATTGCCATCATATTCCCTGAATTCTTCTCAGTATCGCAAATGGAGGGGTAAAGAGCATATCAAGAAATACATTTCAACCTCCTTTTCTTTGTTGTTAACACTTGGTCCTTGCATAGACTTGGATTCCTGAAAAGGTTTCGCAATCTGAGTTTCTTTGCCTTCCAGTTAACTTTTAAAATACCCCGACTTTTAACTTTTCGAGCAACACATCTGCAATCTAGTTTAACATGCTAATAATAACCGGAAGGTATTTGCTTTTATTCATGGTAACTGGGAATGAAATGTTGTCTTTGAAATTAAACCTCTAAAGATCTGTTTGACTTTTGATTCATTATATTTTCATCAAAATTTGCCTGCAAGACTTATTTATACAGTGGGTCCTTGACTGAAGTGGTACAGTGGGAATAGCCAGATAACATTATATTTCCCTTGCACACAATATTTCACCATTTGGGTGCAGTTAGATCAATCATAAAATGATAAAATGATAATGAACTGCATGATAGTTATCAGTATCTCTGAGGCAACTCTGTATTCGCTCTCAACCATGCAATACTAAGTAAGGTGATAGAAGTGAAGTATACAGGTTTGTAAAATTTTTTTCTCTTTGTAGCGAGCAACTACACTTGTAAACAAACATTACCATAACATTTACCTATTGACTATATATGAGAATTGAACTTAGTGACTCATCCCCATTTGTGTTTTAAATAGGGAGTGCAACAGTCCCTCGTTAAATTATAGGAGTTACTCAATAAATAACTCTGAGGTGAAATCCAAAAAGTAGGATTGTATTTGTTTTAAATCTGCAAGACCTCTGGCCACATATTTTATACACTTTTCAAACATTCATATTTTTTACACTTTTTTTGTTTTGTTGAAACTCTCAACTCCTCAAAAACTCTCAATTACAGCAAACAAATATATAGATAATTCCAGATTTATAGAATGAAATTAAAAATATGCTCATAATTGAAGATTCCTGTTGATGTGGCAACAAGATTAAAACTGTTACTAAAACAGTGGATCACAGTATAGCTCCAAGAAGCCAAAGTAATCTATGGACTTCGATTGAGATATAGAAAGCTATTGCTTAATCATTTTATTAGTCAGAATAGCCAATCTTGCTCTATTAACATTTTCTCGCATTTGTTAATTACATTTTTTTTTAATTATATTTTTCTCTGTAGTGCTATTTTAAAAAGTTATAAACAGTCCCGTCAGATTCCTCAAAAAAAGTATTTGGTCTCACGTCAAATGTTCAACACATTTGCTTGACAGATTCTTCCACTTTCAAGTAGCAGGGGTGTGGCCTTCCAATAAGCCTACTACTGAATGGCTAAAGTGATTGCCATAGAAACAGTGACTGAGACCAATTTGGACCAATCACTGCTAAATGGTATCATCTGGCTCCAACATGGCGGTCTCCATAACACAAACAAAGTGCTAGTGAATTGAGTTCATATTGTTGGAGCCAGAAGTAAGCCATTTTTGTGAGTGATGTCACACTCATTTAGTCCAGTTCTCTTATCCAGTCAATGTAATCCCCCCAGGTCATAAGCTAATCAGTGCAAGGCCGACTGATCCAAAATATTGACAGTATAAATCTGAGGCTGGTAGAGGTATCGGATCAATAGTGGCCCATTGATAACGAAATTTCTACTCTTGTTTGAAACTTTTCTGTTGCAAAACCACTCTCACCACTCTCACCAGTCCTGTGAGCGGCATGCATTGTTCACTCTATTTGTACTCTATTTAAATGCTGAGTTGTTTTTGACAAGTTATTTTCACCATGTTTATTGCTCTAAGGGTAAGAAGTTCCAAATTATTTATATTTGTACCAGTTGTTTTTTTATTTCTTAACATTTTTTATTTTGTTTTTGTAACATAGTTACTTGTTTCTTTTGGTTTGTTGACTCTTTTGAGTTCTCACTTTCTCACATTTAATTTAATTTCAAGAAGTTTTCATTTTAATAAACTTCTTTTCTATTTAATTGAAAATATTGTCCTAATTCTGTTTTTATGTTTATCAAGTATTAAAAAAGGGAAACTTAAAAAAAAACAAAAACATTTACAGCAATTAAAAGCAATTGAGATTTTGAGGTTCATGTCACATCCACTGCATTCACACAAGATAATAATATTGGTATTGATACTTGTGATATTGACCGGCATTGGATTGGCATCAGATCAATACACAAATGCTCAGTATCGCCCAGCACTAAAGCTAATAATTAAAATAAAAGCTTAAACTAAAAACACAAGTATCATCAGATAAATAAATTTAGTTGAATAACATCATCTCATGTTTCAATGCTTTCAATGTTTGTTATTTACCCTATTTATAATTACAAGTGTGTTTACTGAGTGTTTGGTTAAGTCAGTAAATAAAAGGATGTATGCGTTGTTTCTCCAGAACTAGGTTAACACATCACTCTTCCCTAATTATAGTTGACCTTCATCTGAAGGATGCATTTACCCTGGCAGGTTAGACTTGTTTTTTTTTGTCTTGGACAGTTGCACATGGGATTAAACAAGTGAACCCCCACTTAACCCGTAAAGACCCAGACTCATGTTCCCTTAAAAATAAAACGATTTGGAATCCATCACAAACCAAATGGACATTACTTATTTCTGATATTTTTCTGTTAAACTGATGTCACCAGGGGTTCTTATTGGTTAAGAACGAGGGTCTCGATTCACTTCAGTGTGAATGCAGACAGGCTTTCTGTGAACCAAAGAGCGAAACCAACCAAAAGGAGGAAATTACATCAGCACGGTGCATATCAAATAGCAAGGGGAAAATAGACCACAGTGCAAGATATGAAATTTCTTAGCACTCCTTGCTCATTCAACCAAATCTATGGTACCATCCTGGTGGGAAAGTAACCCTAAAGGAACAAGGGGGCTAAAGAAAACACGGGCAAATGCTACGTCATATTATACAAGAAAGATATCTAAAAACATGATGGGATTGAGCATTTAAATGTGTGAATAAATAAACAAAAAGACATTAAAACATGTCACATTGGTCATATTGGCTAGCTAAGGAAGAACATGTTCCCTTAATCTGAACAAAAAAATCTTCATCTGATCTGAACCACTCAACCAACGGTAACTAATGTTTTACAATAGACCAGCATGTCATATGCTTTGTTGGATTGGTTTTATTTATGCTTTTTATTCCATGGTTGTTCAAGTGAAATTTGTCGAACAAAATTGTTTTATTTCACATATATGAAACAGAACGCAAATCTCTCCTTTTCCCTAAAAAATATTTGAAAACTGCCTTTAATTGAGAATTTTACAGATTTTCTTTGTATATTATTCATAAGAAACCAATGTATAAACTTGCAAGACATTACTAAATAAGCAACAAAATAAATCTATTTAGCAAAGGCTAAGAAAAATTACTATAATTCTTTCACTTTGATCAATATATTACCCAGTTACAACAAATTCAAATGTTATCCAGACTTTCTTATTCAAAGTTCTTGGCGGTTTTTAAAACTGTAACATGCTTCATGAGTATGTGCAGTGCAGCTCCTGCAGCTTTTGCATAAGTTGAAGGCTGGACATTAAATTTAATTGAAGATTAAAATTAAATGCAGTTAAAGGACAGTTGAGGGTAGAAATTAGAAAGCACTTTGAAAGATTTCTATGATCGAGGTAGCTCCACTTATTTAAAAGGTATTGGAGTCATAAATAAAACCCAAAATGTGCAAAACTGCAATTACATTAGGCAAAAATTAGGGCTTCAGACCAGGAGAATGGCTGAATGGAAATACAGTGTTAGATAACCGTTACTGCAGGACTGACTGTGTCTCAAGTTTAGCTTGTCAGCTCATGATATTTGGCAGGCTTGACACGGGATATATCAAGTGAGTCACCAGTCTGTAGACACACTACAAACTGAGATCCGCCAAAGACTGTGAAAAAAAATACAACAGCAGCTGTTGTGCATAAACTTAAAACATTCCAATGATTAAACTCTGGCAAATACCATGTATGTAGCACTTTCTCAGTCTTGTGCATGATAGACCCACTTTACTTTGTATTACTGGTGACTATTTAAAGCACCATACCACAAAAACACATCTGTGGATTCATCATTGGTTTGTGAGAAAAAACTAACCAGTTTAGTTAAAAATTAGATTTGCTGGTGCTTCCCCCTCTACATTATGTCAATCTCATTAGCTATATATAGATTCAGTTATGTCACTCAGTCTGCTGATATAAATTTATTCAAAGTATCTCCTCAACTACTAATGTCCCATTTACTGTAGATTTTATTGAAATACTTCCAGATCCAGTGACTAGGTGTTCTGCCAAGACCGTGTTTTGTATGTTTTATATTTTAGCCTTTGGACGACAGTGGCTCAGGTGGTTGAGCAGGTCGGCCATTGACTGAAAGATTGGCGGTAAGACACCAGCTCCCTCCAACCAACCGTCAATGTGTCCTCCTTTGGCAACACGATTGACATTATTGATTATTATTGATGGTGTCAATAAACCGTCAACACGGGATCTAAAGGTCCAGTGTTAAAAGGGTGGCTAAGTGACATAACTTGATTTTAGCTTGTTTTAGCAATTCTACAAGCTTAAAATCAAATTTGTAACATTTAGGCCTGCCACATGCCCCTCCCCCTCCCTAATATCACCTCTTTTACAGAAGAACTCTGCAGTTAGTTTAGTACAGGGCTGCTCATTCCTGGTCCTCAAGATCTACCACCCTGCCTGTTTTCCAGCTCTCCCTGTACTGCTTGCTGCTGATTACCTGGACCAGGTGTGTTCTTTCAATCAGATTGTGGAGACATCTGACTGAGCCAATCAGCAGCTGGCAGGGCTTGGAGATCTGGAAAATAGTCAGGGTGGTAGATCTCGAGGACCAGGAATGAGCAGCCCTGGTTTAGTAGAAGCAGCACATTCACCATCTGGAGCTGCCAAGCTCTTTCTTTCTCGTGCTCACTTCCAGGGAGCAGCTGGTGACCTCCATCCTGCACTGAGTTAACACTTGCAAGGCTTCTGCCCTCGACACACCTAGAGGCTCAAAGGGTTATTTATTTATTTTATTCCAGGCTGTTTCAGCATCTCTCTACTTACTTGGCTGGTGGAAATAATGCATAATAGTCACAGTTTCCACAAAGGACTCCAAAAAGAAAAAAAAAAAAAAAACCTTATGGGCTGCAGACTATTGTCTGATAAGTGTGACTATCATGTGTATAAGGGCTGAGGCTGAATAGTGAGTGATATATGCTGTGACTCTGAACCACAAGTAAATATAGTGTATTTGAAGTAGTATAAAGAAGTATGAGCTAGATCTCTTTGATTTTGTTTCCCCTATGTGCTTTTAGATGGTCTTTGTGAAACACATCTTCTGTTTGAGTTGTGCTATAGAAATAATCCTGCTTCACTTGTTTTACCCTTCTTTTAGGCATAAACACTGGGTGAAAAGAACACCTTTACACTGTAGTCAAAACACTTCATAGTATTTTATTTCTACTGCCTGAATGTATTACTGTTCTTTACTTGAATATTTCTAAACCTGTTTATATTTTTCAGGGCTCAGGAAGCACCCGAAAAGCAGACAGCAATGATTAAGCCTATTTTCAGTTAGCCAACTCAAGAACGGAAAAAAGCTGAAATCTGAGTAGTTGTTTTGTAAATACTTCTTTCAGTTTGTCCTTTCACTTTAAAGATGTAAGTTTGACAGTGATTATTTCTGGTTTAAAGACCCTTAGGCCCAATCCGAATTCTTCCCCTCTCCCTAGCCGTTGTCCCTTCAAACAGAGGGTTATGAAAACATAGTGTCTAATATTTCAGATGTTACTTTTGTTCAATGATGTCATCAATAATCGCCAGTCCGCTATCATTAGCTCGGAGCTTCTTGTGTTTGAATATACATACCAACAGCGCTTTTATAACTTTCAAAAGGTCATGCTACAACAAAAAGTCATTACTTCCAGTCATGCCAAAAGTTTTGAGAATGACACAAATATTACATTTCCACTCGGTCTGTTCCTTCAGGATTTTTAGGTGTTTGCCAGATGTTTCTATGGTATATTGACATACAATTAGAAGCGTTACACAAGTATCAAAAGCTTTTATTGAGAATTATGTCAGCTGGTCCTTTTGTGGCAGGGCTGAAATGCTGTGGAAATGTGGTTTCAGTGATAGAGTTCATTTTCAAGGCAAACAGGGACGAGGCAAAAACTATTGCAGTTTAGTGGATCATTCCTCATAACATTCTGGAGTATACATACATTTCCATGAAACTGAAGACTTTGGACAAATTAATTTAAAAAAAAAAAAAATCCTTGAGACTCTATTACTTAAACTGCCACTTCAAATTGAGGGAAAGGGTTAAGGGGAAGGGAGAAGGAAATAATTTGGATTGGGTCTAAGTCTACCTAATCCTATAGCTGTCATCACAAAGCTATCATGTATATGATAGCCTACCTTATAAGGTTACTCTAAAAATTTCTCTCAGGATATTATTCTACTCATTTATTTTACCTCTGAACTTTCTGACCTCCATCCATCCATCCATCCATCCATCCATCCATCCATCCATCCATCCATCCATAAATGGATTTTCCTAAGCTGCTGTGTGCCTTCCAGGGTTCACAAGTTCAAAAATTCACATTTTGCACTCGACTAGTGGCTCTACTTGAGATAACACATCAGATCAATGAAGTAAAAAAAACAAAAAAAACAATAATAATATAATATAATAATTAAGCCTGTCCCACCTACTGTTGAAGTCAGGGTACACTCTGGACAGGTCACCAGTCTGTTATGACTTAAATTCTTACATTATTATGTAAAATGTTTATTAAATTATTGAATTCCTTTTCTAAAATCAGTGAATCAATGTTTAGTTTTCGTAACTACCGAAGGACCACAAGATTTTTTTTTTCAAAAACTGTTTTTTACCTTGAATATGCTGTGTTACCTGTGCTACCACAATCGAAACTGGACATTTCAGAAGACTCACTAAACAAATTACCTTTATGGAATTGAATAAATAGAGGCGATAAATGCAAATATTATTGGTTGCTTTTATCTCACTAGAACTAAACAGAATGAATATTCGTATTGTCTTTTATAGAGATCTGTTTTATGTGACCAGGGAAAATCTGTCATGGTTCTTAATGGCCAACGGACCAACCTCCGCCAACAGCTGTCAGACCCACTGAACTGAGACAGGCACCCCACACTGACTGACTGATTGCCTTTGGCCTAAATACTAATCAGTGCTTCTGTCTATCTGAGTCACAACACACATTTAGAATGACATTATCACTAACTGTCCAATAGTCCAATATGAGCTTATGCCACAGCCGTAATCATTTGAAAAAGTTTTGAAAAATGATTGCATTTCAGTTTTGGATTTGAATAACTCTGAAAAGAAAAATGTGTGTGACTAAAATAAATATAACATATTTCTGTAGCAGATTTGTTCTATATGTGTAAATCTTATTTTAAGAGAGGACGTTATTGCACTGAACGAACACTAGCATGTGACCAAGTAGAAATTGAATTTATTGAATTGAAAAGTTTATTAACATAATTTCAACTTTATAAGACGTTAGTCAATAGCTAAGGCAGATTCAAGTGCTTTGAGAGGTCAACATAGACTCAAAGTAACCAGTGACAAAAAGGGAATAGTCACTGGTGTGTATGAAGGAACATTCCCCAGCTATTTATTTACATGTGAAGAGAAAATACAAGGGAATCACATATGAAATACATTTTCTTGCTTTCCATTTTTTACTGGATTGATAGATACTACCAGTTTTAGAACTACAATGTACCAGTTATACAGAAAAAAGCAAGTGGTGACCTTATACTAAGGGTGTTGCATGGGATGCAGGTGCAAGAATGCACTAAATGCAAGTTCTTGAATGTGCTTTCAATTGGTCTTCGTACTGGACTGTAATTAGCCAATTCTATTGCATTGTTGGAAGAGAAATATTGACACAGGTCATATCTTGTGAATTTTCTTCAGGCTTTCTCTTTCACAGCTTGATTATGGTATACAAAAAGACTTGGTGTCATGTAATTTCAGCTGGGCACAAATCACTATAATTATTTTTTTTCTCCATCATCATTTTTCAAATGGTTGGCACTTCCTTGAATTAAAAAAGGGCACCATCTGCTCATTACTACCAAATCTGTATCCATGACTGGTCAAAGTTTAACTAGTTTAACTTTCAACGCGCGTTCAATGGCTGTATGTAGAAAATGTAGAAAAATGTGCGTAGTGACAAGTAAACGTGAGGGTTTTAAAAGCAAAAGCTTGAAACGCACACATATGCAAGTTTGCATAGACTTTCTGTTGTGTTCAATTACTAGGCGCCACTGGGCGGTAGCAGTGAGCAAGAGAGAGAGTAAAAAACGCAGAAGAAGAGTAGATGGTATCCTGTAGCTTGTGTAGCATGTTACTGCTTGTTGCATGTTAAGGTTGGAAATAAAGCCTGTGAAACCTACACCTGTGGATTAATTCTACTGCTGCATCGGCCACCATTACACTTTCTATTAAAAGTGGTCACTTCCGGCGTGGATGTAGCTTTAGAGTCATGAATCAAAAATACAAGAGAGAGGTGTTGGGTTAAGTGTTGACATAAATGACATGGAATGTAGTTGATGTTTGAGTCAACCCAGGGCTTTTAAATCAGACTTAAGCTGGAGAAAGACAAGATTTTGATATATTCATATAAAAATAGACCTAAACTCACACTACATCAATTTATAGGTATTTCATTTTCTCTTATATGTCTTAAAAAATAAAACTGTTGGTTATCTGTTTGATCTCTTAAGCTCAGTGGAGCATTTGCCAATTTTTCAAAAGATGTCTTGTCTTATGAGACTTTATTATTATCTTTGCATAAGATTACATTGATTTTTCTGTCTTTTTTTTTTTTTTTTACTTATGAAACAACTTGAAGAGAAGTGGTCAGTGAGAAGTGGATGGTATATCCAACTGGGGCCTAGACAGAGACATCTGAAAACATTTCTCAAAGCTTTCACTGTGCATACATATTGTATGGTTACTTAATATTAATAATATGTATTTGACTAAAAACTATTTCTAATCTTGATTTAATTTATGTACAGTAATTGTCCCCTCAACATACACACACACACACACATCAGTTAAAAGTTACATTGAACTGTCTATTAGGTAAAATTATTTGCTCAGCTGTGCTTTGGAATTAACTCGAGGCTCAAACACCAAATCATGTGCCAGACTCTTTTTAACATTCAGCGCCTGCAGTAGTGTGTTTGAAAATGCAGGCATGGGATGGCATCATCTGCTTGGAAGGCCCAAAACAAATAACAGATTCAAATATGCCAAAATCATTTATTTTGCATGCCAGCAGAATAAGTTGTTTGCAGCTTCAGAATGAGGAGTGTTTTTATTTGCACATAGGCTACTGGTCTTTAACCCCCATTTTAAGGTGGACTTGTAGCACAAAAATCACAACAGTCTTGCATTTTTTGTCAACATCAATACATAAATAATACATAATTGGGAAATTTGGCCATAATTCAGTAAGAAGCATTTTGTGACAAAATCTATAAACTTTGTTCTGATTTATGATTGTACTTCTTACTGTAGATTTTTTCACATAGCTGGTCTTTATTACTGACACAAACAGAAATATTGAGCATTTTCTTTGAATGCCATATAAAAATATTATTAGTTTTCTGGAAAACTCTGTCTGTCTGTCTGTCGATCTCCTAACAGAACTTTTATAAATGGCATGAAACACATACTTCTGACTTATTCAATTGTTGTGAAACAGCGACATGTTTACCCATTCAATATGTTTTCAGTGTTTAGGTTCAGCACAACATATTTACAGCTTCTTGAAATGAATTCTGTCTAATGTAAGACTGCAGATTCTAAGATCTTCCTTGTGCTTTTTTAAATGTAATTTTCTTCATATTTCTTGTACTCTCCGTAAGTCAGGAACTAGATTTTTTTCAGCGCTGTTGTTCATGTCACTTTTACAGTTCTTTTTGGCATTAGAAAAATGTATGGTGCATATTATATGAGGTGTAAAACATGAGATATTCTAAGTTGTTGATTAATTGTTAACTCAAGAGGGAACACTCATGAAGAGGTTGACATTTATAAGCTTTAGATATAGATTTACTGCTTTAACTACTATAAGAAATGCTACTGCTGTTTATTCTTGAAAATAGTCAACGCAACATATTACTATGTCCTAACCCCAAGTGTAACAAGGAAGGCATATAGAAAAGACATGTATCATTGTAGGTCATGCAGACAATTCACCACCAGAAAACATGATAAGAATCTCAGATCATACTCCTGTGCCCTGTTAAAGTTCCATGGCTTTTGGAACTAGCTTCTGTTGAAAAAAATGTTCCTTTCTTGCAACACAACCTACAGGTTTATGTTTCTGTAATCCTTTTTTTTTTTTTGCCTGAAATCTGGTGTCTGTGAGGACGTGACTCATGGTTACATCTCTGTGGAGGTGCAAGTCAGACACTGAGTGTGATGCATTGATTCACAGATATGCCACAGTTACATAAATGTTACCTTCCACAAAAGCAATTTTTCTTTGGGAAAATGTGTAGCAAAATCCCACAAGAAAATGTATAAGATAGTTGTCGGCTGGATGAAATATATAGATCTGTGTACAAACAGTTTTTTTTTTTTAAATCAGTGGTGAAAACCACATTCAGGCGGTGATATGTATGAAATCTCATTTATATTCATATCTGGGATAGTGGTGTTAAAATGACATGTATGATGCATTTTTTCCAAATGACTCCATCCTTCCCTGCATTGTAAATCCTCTTCTTGTCTGCCAACGTGGCTCATAGCAGTGTTGTGTTGTGTAACTCCTACAATTCTTTTCATAAGGATTTTGCACAAAAAAGGAAACTTTTTTTCTTTCCAAAGATGAAGGTCAGATTATGTCACTTTATTTTGATCATTTAAAAGTGTCCATCACTTCTTTTTTCTAGTCAATGGTTTTGTTATCAATTTTAAGTTTTTAGTATTCTATTTGTTTCAACTAAGACATGTTGTCCAATTTTATTCACCATTTTTTTCTCAAAGTATATACAAATTTTGCTGTTCAAACGCTTTTCTTGCCAACCCATGAGTTAGTTTTAGCCATTTGCAGCTTTTAAATACATCTAATTTTACTTCAGCCTTGGCTGTTGCCTAATGCTGAGTAAAAATGTAACTTTAGTTAATTTTATGTTTTGTTTTCGCATATTTCACTGATGCTTCTTTGAGGAAAGACTTTTGAAACTCCCAAATGTGAAAACGTGTGTTTAGATTTTGCTTATTTGATGACTGTGTTTTACAGTATCTGTCCTGTAAAGATGATGCAGAAGTAAAAGTGACAGAAATCCATTGATCTATTTTCTATCATCTTCTATTCCCTCATAGACCTGTTTAGGGTTGCTGGAGCTTATCCTATGTTCTTTAGAGTCAAGGTGGGGTAACAACACCCATCCCATTGGACTCCACCAATAAAAACCCACAAAAACACAAGAAAAGTGAATAGATCAAGGTACACACTGTTTATTTGCACAAAGATACACACACCTACAAACAGAGTAAAAACAATGCTATCTATCCCATCAGTCCTGGCAAATAAAATAATTTGCATTTTGTAATTAAAATTTATCTTTTTACTGATGTAGCATGAAACCATGGATCCCAGAACCTTAACTAACAAAGGAATTTTGCTGAGGCCATAAAGATCACCTCCCCCCCCCTTTCAACAGGCATTGGTCTTCACTCCCGTAACACCTCTCAGACTGGATGGCAACAGACCCCGAAACACTTAACTTCCCCCGCAAAGAAGGACGTTGGTAATCCCAGGTTACCATGACAACCAGCCACTCTGGAGCCTAACCAGCCATTTTGATTTACAGGACGTCCAGAAAAGTGCATTCCATTGAATAAAGTTTCTTTTGAAGCCACAGGAAAATGCTATGATTGTTGACAATCGACATTTCACAGGTCTGAGGATCACCAACCCACCAGATCAAATTTACAGCCTTGCAGCCAACCCCCATCTTCACTCACACCAGATGTGGGTTGAGAAGAATCCTCCTTTGTTCCGGTCATGGAATGTTTTTATAGCTTGTTACCTTAACCGTTGTTTTTTTTTTATCTTAGTGAATTTAACTAAAGTTGTTCAATCTTTCCACAGGAAGAGTTTCAAAAGAAAAAAGAAACAAATCATTTCGCTTTGATTCTCGCTTCATCTTGTGTGGAATTTCAGTGTGATTGCATTATCTTTTAAATGTGGATGCTTATTATTATTTTGTTTTCTTTCCAGCATAAAGGGTTCCTACTTATGAGACGAGTTGATTAAAAAGAAATTAAATGTTTCTTTAATTCCTTAATGTTAAGAGATGTTGGCTTATAAGGCCTTTTCTCTGATACACACGCACACGCCCACAAACACCCCCACAATTAGGACCCCACCCCAGATTAGGAATTAACAAGCCTATTGGAGTATGTTAATTAGATGAGGGCGTAAGACCGGCCCAACTCGTTTCTGATTGGTCAGTTTCAGGGCCTTTGTCTCTCGCACGTTCAAACTGTAGGTCAGTCAAGAGATGGAGTTCTGAAGTGAATGAGGGAAGACCTCTCAGAAAACAAGGAGATAGCTTCAAGCAGAAAAGATTTTTTGAGGGAAACTCAGAACAAAGGACAGCTCAGAACAAGAATTAACTTCTAAGATTTTAATAACTTCGAGATGAAAATTCTGTGAGATTTTTCCATCTTTAAGATTAAACAAACCGAACCGTCAACCTTTTTACGTTTTATGCAATTTTAACTTTTCATTGTTCTTTCTAATTTTTATAAGTGACAAAATAATTATTAAGTTTTTGTAGCCCGGCCAGCTTTGAAAAATTTTAATTTAGTCGCTAATTTTTGGAACCAAGCCTGATTTGACCACTTGATACTCAGACTCTGGACACCGACCTGAATCTTCCTGTGGGAATCGATTCTAACTCCAACACTTGGCTGGCTTCTCGGGAGAAAGCCGTCTCTCAAAGCTGCAAAGAACGAGGGACCCTCTGGGCTCTTTGGAACCAGAACCAGACCGCTTTGGTGAGGAGACTTGCTCCAGCGTTTTACTGTTTGTGGTCAGAGGTACAGATTCTTTGATTTAGAATTTAACTAAGTAATTATTGTTCAATCACCAGAAGGACATTTATCTCGATTTTATTAAAACATTAATTTTGCATTAGATCAGACACATCAGACATTGCAGTCATACACCTTCAGCCCATTCACGTATGCATTTTGAATAGTTTTAGAAAAGTGTTTTCTTTCTTCTTTTCATCTCTGCAAAGTATAATCAATGCTGTGCTTTCACACTCAATAATCCTTCTTGTTAATCCACTTTTATGCAATAAATGAACGTGTATAAGAAGTCGTTGTTCTGTCTCATAATTTCCATGGTTCACAAAACGTCCCTTCAAAGGTAAAGACACTCACGTTTCCTTTTGGATAAGTAGACTGATAAATTTGAGTATTACTTTATTAATTAGAAATAACAACTAATAATTAAAGTGATAATTTCCTCCTTGAGGAGGTGGTGCCCCCTACAGGTGAATCTGAGAATTGCAGATTAATAAACTTTATAACTTTGACCAGATCTGAAGGCGAATATCACATATTCAACCCTTCATATGAGTATTAATTACTAGCCATTCATGCTACACTGATGAGTTGATTAGCTTATAGTGAATCCACTAATCCATTTATGTGATTGCAAAGACCCATATGTAGAGGTTTAAAAAGGAGCCGAAGATAAAGATCAATGCCCAAGGATCTACATATATACATGCAGCTTGCCACAGAGTGCAATCAACCTCCCATGGAGTTTATGGAACAAGACCTTTAAGACACTATTACAACATGGAACAAAGACGAGGACAACTACGGCGCTGTAAGCAGAATTAAGTATTCAAATCTGAGGTGTATTGTAAAATGTTGTTTGAAAGAACAATGTCTTCAGCTAAAAAATATATGATCAAATGTCTTATAGGATTATTTTAATTGAATCATTGCTATAACTGAATTATATAGTACTCTAGTTGTGCTTGGAATTGTTTTTTGTTTTTTTTTTTGCTTCAATTGAAGGTTGGATTATGCAAACAAAAGCTGTAATTCTAAGATTTTAAAAAGTATACTTTGAATTTACAAAGATAGTCTAAAAAATGAACATAACAGGATTCCAGCAATACATATTTTTATTGTTTAACTAAAAATAAAGCTCATATAATACAGGTGTTTGTTAGTGAGAATATTGGGAGTTAGATGATTGGATTTAATTACTTCAGGGATTTTCTACAACCAAAAGCCTTTTGTTTATTTCTAAAGTGTGTAAATATTTTTGTGTATCAGTCTCCTCATACATTTGATGAAAAGTGGTTTGATGAGGGTGTAGGCGAAAATCAATGAAGTTTTAATGGAAAAACAGGATGTCCTCAGGTAAAATTCCATCCAAAATACTGCACAAAACTCTTTCTGAAGGATTACTTTTTGTATACTGGATGGGGACAGGAGAAAAATGTAAGGGAAGGTAGTCGATCATGCCCCCCTCACCAATATACATTTATGTTCTTGAAGGTCAGAAAGCTTGTTATATTGGACAAATATTATATGTCTGATGGAGCTGTCGTCTCATTAATCTCTTCTTCTCATCTGAGGCAAAAGCCATAAAAAGTCTGGATGTACTCCAATATATCAAAGTCCACATTTCCTCAGATATATTACTTTATCTAAAAGTCCCATCTGGTAATGCTTTAATTAATCCTTTAAGCCCTCATGCAACATATGGCTATTCAATTTCCCATGTTTAAGGGACACCTTGAGTCTTGAAGAGTTAAAAGCCTCAAAGGGAGCTTTGGAGTCTTTCATAAGTAACATTGGGCGACCTGCATGGCACCATTTGATTAGGATGGCAGTCCATTACAAAAGCCACGCAGTGACAAAGTCCTGAAAACATGCACAATCACATCCTATAACAATAGTATATAACTCAAAATGTGAGCATCTAAAAGAAGAATGCTAAAATACAAAAAAAATCCCTCCCTCCACCCAACAAAAGCATAGTGAAACAAAAGAGAAGTATGCAAATGAGGCTCACCAAAGGGTGTTTTTCTCATTAAAATTGTATTCATCAAAACAACAGGGAATTTTTTTATTCCTGTTGATTAAAATTCTTCATTAAAACATACTTGTTGTGTTTTTTACAAAATACATACAAATGTTAACCCTTCAATAATGTGCAACTCAGCAATTTTTCTTGCGTACTTTTTCTTGCCAATTTTTTAATAATTAAGAATTGTTAATGAGGAATGAAGACAAAATTATAAAATATATTATTAATGTTAATGTTATGTTAAAGTCCTTTGACCATTTTTAAATGCAAAATAGAAAAAAGTTTCTAGTAATGTTTTAATTATGATTATGAAGTTTTTAACCAAAATCCTACAACCTAAATGTCAAAAAAATACATTTTTTATGTTGATCTGAAGCCTCTGTTTCATAAATCTCCTCAGAGGGGGTGTGGCCTCTGGAGGTGAGCTGAGCAGCCCCGGCCCTGATCCCTTCCTGTCTGATTATGATATATGATTGCTCTATGTGTCACTGTCAGGCAATATAATGTTACTGTCCAGCCGTATGGTTTTGAGTCGGATGTCAGCTCGGACGAGGAAGTGAAGAGACCGAACTTACAACAAAAACCTGATTATTTTTTCTTCCAGTTCATGAAAGGCTCTTTTTCGAAGTGCTTGTAGCAAATTATTGAATGTTCATTGATGTTGCTGTGACCAATAAATTTGTTTCTCATAGCAGAATCTTTTGGATAACAATGAAAGCTAACATCCTTTCATTGATTTACAATCCTTTACAACTGCAGTCAAATGAGCCGCCATTTGCATTTCCGTAGTCAAATAAAGAATCTCAGCGGAGTCTCGCGGAGATTATGCAGCCTTCTCGCCCCTGCTACCGTAAGTATTGTATGAAACTCACATAACAAAATCCAAGTGATGGCTGATTTGACCACGAAATGTGAATAGCAGCTCATTTGACCTCAGTCAAAGGGAAGATGCCATCTTCTCTTCTCCAGCACTTGAGCTAGACATGCTAGCATGCTGCATGTGCAGCATAGCTGTTGTGACATAAATAAGGCTCATTAATTTAAATTGAGCGTTTCTGCAGCCATTTGGTTGATAGCAACTTCACAGGAAAAATACTCAGAGAGCAAAAACAAAATGAGTTCTTGTTACATGATGATTCCTTATTATAATGTATGTCACATGTTGAACACTCAAAAACCCGAGGACTTTAACAACTAGCCATTTTTATTGTATGCAAACAGACCTTCATTTTGTTAATAGTTCATTTTTTTAAAATAGCACTAAAAGACTCCAGCTGTGTTCATGTCAATATTTTTCTGCCCAGTTTATATTGTTAAAACAGAATGCGGTTTGCATTATTTATTTATTTGTGTATTTTCAAGCAAGTTTAGTTTATCCATTTATTTATCAGTGTATCTAATTCACCAGATTGCACAGTATATTTCTGTTTATAAGAAAAAAAAAAATTTCAGTGCCGTAAACAAAAAGTTGCAAATTTCAATGAAATACAAATAAAAATAGGAAGGCAGAATGACAGGCAATTTCAGCAGTAGCTTGTCTGATTTGACCGCTTAGCTTCTCCAGGTAAAATTTAGCTGACGTGCATATAAATATATAGATGAAACAAAAAAAAAAGTGAAAAAAAAACTGCATACAATCCATGTGGTGCAGAGACCTTTTACACAAGTACCACAAACCAAAAAAAAAGGTACTTTTAAGTCCAACTCCAGTTATCTTTTGTTCTATTGTAAAAGCGATCTCAGAGTATTCATTATGATTATGCAGTTTTTAGACAAAATTAGAAAGTCTGAGTCGTTTTTTAGAATATGCATGGCATTAGCTCATCAGAAATTTGCCTTTGAATTGTGGGCCATACTATTGGCAAAAAGCAACCCCCCCCTTCCCCTCCTTATCGCAATTTGAACAACAAAATACTCAGACATGCAGTATTTTAAATATGACCTCCATCATGAGAAAAATGTCACAAGAACATGTCAGAAACACCAAAAACATGCTTTTTATTGAAGTGGGTCTTTAAACTTGACTGACATAAGACATCAATTTAAAATTTAGCTATGTCAGTTCTTAAAGTTGCAATAATCCATGTGGACGTAATACAGTTTGACAAATGCATACTGTCGTATGCATTGATATGGACATCACATTTAAAAAACATTATCAAATTGAAGATGAGAGTTGAAGCCTGCCACAGCAAGATGGAGTAAAAGCAAAATAACATTTGGGCGAAGAAGCTCAATATTTTACCTGTTACAATATTATTAAAAGAAGTTATGATTAAAAGAAGACTAAATTCTCTGGTTTGCCAGACTTATTGTGCAGGCTGTAGACATGAAATACTCCTGGTGGATCTTGAACAACACTAACTTGAAACTACACACACTGAAAATATAAGAGGGAGATTTTTCCTTGAAGGTACGTGTCCCCTTGGCAAGATGCAAAGCTGCTAACTCCTCGAACCAATTTCCCTTTAGGGGATAATAAAGTTTTTTTCTTCTAAGAAGTGGCTTATCATGGCTATAATCACACATTATAATTCACCCCATTGTGTGTGTTTTTCTGATACCTATAAAACATTAATTATCTCTTCTGCTTTGCTCCTACTATTCTCTTCTTCTCCCATTCTGGTCCAAGTTTCTTTTGAGTTACCTTGGTTACTTATTAAAACTAAAACATGTGTCTTCTCCTATTTTCACTTATTGATTAATTATTTTTATCATTGCTTCTCTGCTCTATTCACTACATTTTTATTTTTACTGTTGACTTTGCTGTAACTAAAAGAAATAAAAGAGATTTTTTTTTTCATTTTAGACTACATTTTAACAATTCTAAACACAACATAACAGAAAAATTAAAATCTTTAGAAGTAACCGCTTAAAAAGTGGCTTCATTTTAATTTACATTTGCCTATGTGGATGTAAGAAAAAAACCCAAAAATGTAAAGCAATTACCAATAGATTAACTAAACTGTTGGTAATGTTTTGAGCTTTTCAAAAAAACATTACACATCATAAGATATTTTTGTTTTAGGATGTTTTTTTTTTTTCATTTGTTTGTACTCTTATTTTATAATGATTCGTGATATAAATGTCTTAAATTTCAACATTTGTAAAATCTTGAAATTCAACAAAAAGCCAGTTGTTGAAAATTAATAATATATTGCAACTGTGGCTCCAGTCATGCTGTTAGCCCTCCTCCTGTTGTTCTTCTTTTGAGGGGCCAATGTTGTGTTGCTGCTAACACAGCATGATGCCAGCAGTTTTTATTTTATTTTTATTTTTTGAACAGTCTGACAAATGCTGCAATAAGTCACCTGTAACGTGAATTTAAAGAAAGACTGGAAATTGTTTTTTTCCTTTTATGAATGACACAAAATATTGTTAATTGAAAAAACACACAGATATGAAGAACAAGCTCAGAGTAAATGGGTTAAAAGTTTTTTAAAAATTAAAAAATCAAGAGGATGCATAAATAAAAACATCTAATTGAAAGAATTTCAAATTAAACAGTTGGATTTACTTGCAAATCTGTATTTAACCTTTTAACACTAGTTTAGCTCCAATGTTTGTATTCTTTCAATTGCTGTTACTCTTCAACTGTTTATGCAATTAATGTAATTCTGGTGGATTTTGAAGTGGAGAAAAAAAGCATTGTGTGTACACAATCAATATAAATAAGATAATTCTGTCATGGAGAAAAGGGATTTTGTGCGGTTATGCAACATTTTAAGTTAGTAAAGAGTTAAGGTAATTTAAAGAGTTATTTAGATGTCCCTGGTGACATCTCCGGTGTTAATTATGGCATTATGGTTTCCCCAAAATGATTATGCCAAACCTGCCACCAGAAAGCTAAAAAAAAAAAATAGATAAAAGCCAGGACTCTGACGAAGAAACAGAGGCAGACATTGCAACAAAATATGCAAATCTTCATCATTAGAAAAAATGTATTTTTAAAAGGCCAATGTTAAAAGACAGTGGTGGATCTTTTGGATGGGCGTCTTTCCAACCTGGTGCCGAAGTCTCGAAGCCACACCCCCTGCGTGCAGCGACTGATGCCAATCGGTGTGGGAAGGTAGACTCAAATCTCTGGCGGGTGCGGTGAGCCAAAGAAGATGAGAGGGAAAACCCAGCAGACTGCCCTCAGTCCAGCCATGTCACACGGATGGCATTGTTTTATACATCAATTTTAACCAGAGGTTGGATGAAAGCAGAAGAAGATGCTTTTTAAAACAACCACGAACAATCAATACAATGCAAACATAAATCAATGATTAGTAAACCAAAACAAGTCTATGCTGTACCTCAACCTTAAGAAATATTTACATGTATAACATAATTTAAGATACTGTCTTCTGAAGGCCTGGGGAACCTTCTGTACTGCCAACATCATGGGTTGGAGTCAATTAAATATATATTTAGACAATTCTTCTGAATAAACCTAAGAATAATGGGACCTAAAGCTGCTCCTGCCAGTCTGATGGGGCCAGAAACCTGTCTGAATAAATTAGATTTTTTAGTAATTGAAAGAGTGTGACAAGGAATCACGATGCACAAAGGCACTGTTAAAGACAGGCTGGGAGTCATGACTTCCTTGTTAGAGACTATCTTTCATAACAGAAAAATGTGGATATGCAAGGGCTGTGTCACAGCAGTCTTGTGATCATCTGTTTTCATCCCCCAGTCCAAGGCTAAACCTAGAGTAACAAGACAGCCTGAAGGCAAAATCATCGATGGGACACATCGCAGGAACCAATAGTCTCCCGTGAAGGCCACTCCACTTCCACATTCCCTTCAGCAGTCTTGGACAACCTTGCATTGTGACCTCGCCTCTAAGGCACACACCAACAGAAAAGCCAGTTAAAGGTTCCTTATTTTTTATTTTTTTAAGAGAGTAGTCTCATGCTTTCTGGCCTTGGCACGGAGTGGCAGTTGCACATCATCTCTGTCCCAGCACGCACACAAAAAAAAGGGAAACTGTTTAGAAAATCTTCGCAGCTGTAAAAATGTCTTTTTCCTAATGCTTTTCTCTGAGCTGCTGCTCCACATCTGCTCCCACAACCCTGCCACAACCTGATGATACAAGCATAAATAAAGCAGTTTTCACAGTGGTGCAGATGTCATTAAATCCTGCAACTCCTGGTCAATGTTACCATTAGCTATTTAGTCCATGTCCTTAGACATTTTTGATTGCTGTAATGTGTCTGTGTTGACATTTTTCCACATTAAATTCTGCATGGCTCTGTTATGGTCATTTACAATGGAGAATGCTAAGATTTTCTTTGTCTTTTTTATTGTAAAAAAAATAACATTTTTAGTTTTAACACTTTAGTCAGCTTTCAATCCCGTGTCTCTTCTCAACGTCTTATGTTCAACTTTGAGATGTCATGTTACAAAATGTTATTTTTAAACATTTTAACTGTGTCAGTTAAATCCTGGTTCATTCCTAGAAAGCTCCATAACTGCTGACATGTATGCTGGAGCATGCATTCTCTTTTTGCCTCCCTGAGGCAATGATGGCTTTCACTTGCCCACAAAACCACCCTGTTAAAATAGCTCTGGGTTCTTTTTTTTCTCTATGCCATCACTCCTATCAGTAGTCTCTAGAGTGCCACAAAGCTGAACCCATACCCTGGCAAGTGGGAATGAACTGGAAATGCAAAGGCCTCTTTTTACTTGCTACAAGACAGGTAATTAGAATGCATTTAACTGATGTGCTCGGTTAGCAAACACAATCTCAGCATTTTGTCATAATTTGCCGTGGATTCAAACTCTCACAAACAGACGGATGTGAGGATGTGAACAATTTCCTGCATATAGTGAGCCCACAGACTCTGGTTTTCTGAAAGCTGACAGTATGAGCTTGGTATTGCCAGGATAATCTCGCTAAGATCAAACTTAAGGACAAAAACAAAAAAAAGATTTAGGCAAACATTTTCATGTATTGAGGTAAAAATTTTAACTAAATAAATAAATATTTATCACCCATAAATGAAAATGAGAATGGTTGACTGGGCCCGCCCTCTATCCTCTTCATAGTAAAACATCAGAACAGCAGGAACTCTTTACTGTTATCAGTTTCAGACTTTCTTTCATTGGCTTGTGATGCCAGAGACAACGTCCGGGTCGAGGACCCAAGTATTATAGGACTTTACAGTCTGGCAAATATTTCATAAACAATTTTTGTGACCGGTGAAGCAATGCCTTCAACAAATCATAACACACGAAACGGGCAGAAACTACCAAATAAAATTGAACTAATTAAACTGAGCTAAATAAACTTAGAAATGCTGCAAATTGTTAACTAAGTCGAGCAAAAATAAGACATAGATAGTGACATACATGTACATGGGAGTAAAAAACAAAAAAGAAAGAAAAAAAAATTGTGATGTCCCAGATGAGAAAGTGTATTTCAACAAATCCAAACTAATTTACTTCCATTGTAAGATGGAGTATTAAGGTGACCAAAAAAAAAAAGTAATATTTTCTCTTAAATTTACATCTTTAAATATCATACATTTCTGAGAATAAAGTCGAGACTACACTCCAGCAAGTGTACACCATGTGCAGCAGCGGATTGACTAAACTGTAAAAAGTGTCTTGAAATGTAACAGGTTATCTGAATGTTTAAAACATAAATTTTTGGAAGCTTCTTTGTTTGATTTATGGTTTATTCATATTTAGGAGGTGCTCTGTTCTTTATGTTGAGCAATATTCCAATGTTTGGTAATAAATGTATTTAAAAAGCACGATTTGAACTGTTTTTGATTAGTATGGATTGGTGACATCCTTCGGCCGCAGGGGTGGGGCGGATTCTCCATAGTGGCAGATTTGGCATATTTGTGGAATGAGGCGGAAATACAAGACTCCATTGGACTATTGCTTATAAATAATAATAACAATAATAATAAAGAGTTTTGCTCCAGG
This sequence comes from Oryzias javanicus, assembly GCA_003999625.1. NCBI lineage: Eukaryota > Metazoa > Chordata > Actinopteri > Beloniformes > Adrianichthyidae > Oryzias > Oryzias javanicus. The sequence continues at coordinate 15,213,943 of CM012439.1, read as the reverse complement.
GTATTTTTTAATCACATTTTTTTAAAATAATGTCATTTATTTGCCACAAATAATAATTTCATTATGGATACTAACATCCTAACCAGATTTAACATGACTGTATGTAATTTTGCTTCTATTTTTTGCTTCTATTTAGTTAAACATGCTTACACTTTCTTGTATGCAGCTAAAATGCATTGACAGGGTTAATATAAAAAATACATTAAATAAACATGCTAAAACTACTGCTTGTGACTCACGATCAATATTTGCACATTCCTGGACTCTGTTGGTTACACTGATGGAATGCCATTTTGTAGTGGTGGTTCCCTTTAAAGATCAATACATCTATTCAAGTGGTGGAGAAGATACAATTAAGGCTAAGGGTTGTTATTAAGTAAATGCAGTGAACCAGTGAGCTTTAATCAAACAACTTTTTAGAACGGTAACAAAAGAAAACATTTGTGAAAACAAGTCTCAACGTTTTTATTCATATTAGTCGATATTCTGAATAATATCAACAATTTTCAAACAAGTTCTGATTACTTTAATTAGACAGTTGCAGCGTTATAATTTTAGGGGATGGAGAAACATTAAATATACAATTCTCTGTGTAGTTTCAATATTTTGTAATCTGAATAAGTAAAAATCAACAAACTCACTGCTAATTTGAAAAATAAAATGACAAAACAAACCTAGCAAATGACTATTTTGAATATGGAACAATTGAAATTATGAGTGCTGATTTTTTTTTCTATATTCACTCAGACAAATACTCTTGATTGCCATTCATGTGGATTAAAATATCTGTCAAGTAGAAAACGCTGCTCAGCAAGAGACACATCTGTTGAGATATTTTTAATGTTCCAGTCCTAGTCCTAGATGGTTAAATAGAACACTAGTCAGAATGAGAGAAATATCAGATGAATATCCATGATTATCCTAATAGCCATAAAAAAACGTATCGTAATGTATAAAGAGACGACAGAAATATAAAGAACTGCAATCAGGGTTACTTCTTTCTTGTTGTCTTCAAGGGCCTCTTCACTATTGTTAGCAATGCTCTTTTAGATCGTCTATGTAGCAAATCACACTGATGTGAAAGGAAAAGTGAAGCTAAGAAAAGATGTAGGAAAGTTTGAAAGACGTAAGAGCTGTGAGGGTGTGCCACTGCTTTCACTAAAGTTTCAAATATGGACAAGCCTTTAGAGCTATACAAAAAGAAGGAGAGCACTCTTTTTATGAAAGGGGAAAAAAAAAACAAGCAAAAAAGTGCTGCAAGTGGTGTGTGGCTTGGAATTATAATACAAATTAAATATTGTAATATAATCTAAAATGTAATTTCCTTGACTTTTTTCACTTTCTGTGTCTAAAAGCCCACTACAAATAGGTGACAGAAAATCATTTTTTTTTTTTAATCAAGATGTTTTTTTAAAACCTTTTGTTGAAATTCACAAAAAAAAAAAAAAAAAAAAAAACAATATCATTTTTTTTAATATTACACAATATAGATTGTATCAGTTCTGAACATTGTGTGATTTATGACATTTTTGCTCACAACAATGTTGGTTTAAAGGATAACCAAACTCTAGAACAACTTTTTCTGGCTGTTTACCTCTGTAAATGGGGCTTTAAAAGTGCTAACTATTGGTCATTGACAAATTTTTCACAATTTTCACATTTCTTTCAAAAAATGGTCAGTGGAATTTCGTGATTGATCAGACGATGTATGTCCTATGTCATTTCAGAAATCTCATGTCATGATCTGCAGGCAACTCCAGTAATGGTAACAGTCACTGAGGCTCCTAGACCCACCCCTCTGACTGGATTTTCAAATTTTGGTAGTGGATGGAGTTGGCCTCCAACTATCCTGTTTGGTTACCATTTAAGATGCAAAAATATTGAGTGTTTATGAAGAAAAATACCTGTCTCAAGTTTGAGCCACATTATAAGTAGTTAATTAGCATCAAATATTACATTTTCCAATACAGTAAATAGTCATTAAAAAAACTACAAATAACAACAGATATGTCATTCTCAATTTAAAGTTTAAAAAATAGCTAAACTTTTTACTGCCACATGAATTTTTATTACATTTTATTTATTTATTTTTTTTACATTTTATGGAAGTAGCCATTTTGAAATAAGTAGGAAAACTCTTTTCTGCCCCTAGTGGAGTGATGATGAACTACAGGGCAGAAAACATGGACCAACACAGTGGGCTTGGATCCGGATCATGAGATAGGGGTATCAGAAAGGTATGTATAAACAGGATGCGAAGGGTTAACGTGTATCTATGATGAACATTACAGACCTCTCTCATCTTTTCAAGTGCTTGCAGAATTTGTGACAGATAAGATCATTTTTGCCCCACCGTATCACAAGAAACGAACAAATTCACAAAAAAGGGGTTGCAGTATTTCACAAAAGCTCTGACATTGTTAATTAGTGTTTTGTCTGCACTTATGACAAAATTAAAGGCCAGGAAAGCTGTCTGATAGAGAGGCCTATTATTTCACTCAACTCTCCAGATGTCCTCTTCATCTCAATTAACCAGCCACAGCTGTTGTCCCCCATATTTCCTTCCCACTGAGAATGTTTCTGGAATTCTATTGAGGCAGTTAAACTTTTGCAGACAGACAGTGACAAAGGACATTGACCACTGCAGGCTTTTTGTGCCTTTTGGCAGGAATCTCAGTGCTTGAACATATGGGCTCATCTGATATCTTGAATTGTCTCAGCAACGTCCTTTCTGGTTTGCGCTGATGTACGGGAGTGCCTTTTCATCAAAGAATTCTTAAACCAAATGCTTTCCAAAAAAAAAAAAAAAAAAAGAAGGATGTATTCCTGTCCATAATCCACAGGGGTGAAAAAAATAAAGGAACTTTTACCCTGAAATAAAATTTTCTTTTTAAAATTAAGATTTGTTCAATACACTATTTACTTTCTTGGTCCTCCAAAAACAATCACAAGAGGGATTTTTTTTTCTTTTTAAAGTTTGTATTTATTTACCCATGACAAATTATTAAATTAAATGAAAAAAAAATATCCATAAAAATACCTATGCATTTTATTGTTTACAATGCTAAGCCATGTAGTCCACCTAACATTTCAACATTTTTTTATTTTTTTTTATAGAGGCTTGTTAAACTTTTGTTCTGTACACCTATCTTCATTCAGCTTTAGCTGTTCTCTGTCACCTCAAGGACAGCTGATAGAAACGATCTGTTGAGAGAAAATTCATTTTTGACCTTTTTGTGCTCCAGAATTGTCCTGTGAAGGTTCTTGCACTGTTTAAGCACTGACCCTACAAGGTTACTGCCATGATCCCACCAAGTTCTTTTGTGATGCGACAGCTATTCACCACAATGAGAACTGTTTTGTGCTCTCATTTTGGCCGTGGCATTCTGTTAGCTTTCTTTGGCAATTTTGCATTGTTGAGCAGCAATGTTACGCTATATCCAGTGAGGACACAAAGACTGATTCAGACTGCAGCATTAATTCTCCAGGTTTTACGTAGGAACACGTTGCACACTGTGTTCTGCCATGGAGCAAAATTCATAGAAAAAGCCTTGGGATAAATTTAAACGTATACATATCATTATAACTCAAGCGGTGTCTGGTAAAGAAAAGTTTCGCTTGAAGGAAAAGTATCTTTACTATGCTGAGATATTCAGCTGTGTGTAAATCCCTGGAAGCACTGTTTCCCATTCGAAGTTCTGCACTCTTCCAGGCAGAGGCGTTTTCAAAATCCAATTCAAAGCAGCTGAGGGGTTTGTAAATGGGACTTCCAAGTTCGCACAAAATTAACTGCTTGTGCGTCTCATTGATTTTGGATGAGCAGTCATGATACATAGGTATATTGTACACCGTACCAACCTTAGCAATAAGTGTTTAAGTTATCGGTTCTAATGAAATGAAAACTCTCCCATTCACATATTCACGTACACACGTTTTCAGGACCGTTTTTGGGCTCTATGAACACAATGTGTGACCCTTGAATAGGCAGTGAAAGTTAGATCAGTTGATTTTGATTAATCAGGGACCCCGATTTGTGATGATTTGTGATTATAGATGGCATCCATTTTAATTCAAAGAAGTGCCAACCAAGGGATTTTTTTTTTCAACTTGTCCTGTTCAACAGCTGAGCAAACAGATACGGTCTGAGAGCCTCTGGGCAAATTTTACTGTCACAACAGGGGTTTATTGAGTATAAACCCCTGTTGTATTTCATGCTAAACTTTATATGTATTATGTTTTTTATCTTTTTTTTGTTTAACTGGACGGATTAGAAAAAGAGGGAGGTTGGTGGGGGAAAAGAGGGGGGTTAAGAGAAAAAAGAAGATAGAAGGAGAGAGAAGCAACATCATAAAACAACCATGGAACAAAATTAAGATTTGTGGTTTTATGTCCAGCCAGAATTACAATGGGGCAAACAAGTATTTAAAAACCCTGTGATTTTGCAAGTTATCCCTCCTTCTAAGAAATCATGGAGGGCTCTGAAATGTTCATCTTAGGTGCATGACCACTGTGAGAGACATGATCTAAAAAAATGGAATGCATGGTTTATAAATAATATATTTGTATGCGCCTTTGAATACCTGAAAAAAATCTGTTAATACTTGGGTTGTTTGTGATAACTCAGGTCATTTTAACTAGCACAACTTCACCTATGTTGCACCAACTTTATTTTTGTCGTTTTTCTGTTGTTTTCACACACTGTAAATTTTTTTTTACAAAAACAGAACATTCTGGAAGGAAAAAAGTGTCTAAATTTGATTTGGAAACCCTACAAATGTTCAACAAACCATTTTTACTACTTAGAATGAAAGATTAAAGAGGAATTAAAAGAATATCACAAGAACAGATGTTTTAAACAAGCTCATTTACATGTGCTTGAATTAAAATACAAGATGAAACGCCAGGAGAAATTCATAGATTTCTTTGTTGTGCATTGGTGTCAATTGGAAACTTGTGCTGGAATGCTGTTTTTTTTTTTTTTTGCAATTTTTTTACTTTATTTTTTATCAAATTTCCATATTATATCAGTGGGAAAGAACAAAAGAAAAAGGAATTGAAACGGTGGTCCCAGATCTTTTCAGGTCATTGACCAGCTCCTCCCATGCAGTTCTGGCTGAGTCATCACTTTTTTTAGGATCACTAAGACCCCACAAGGTGAGATCTTGCAAGGAGCCCCAGCTTGAGGGAGATTGACAGTCATGTTTAGCGTCCTCCATTTTCTTATAATTGCTCCAATAGTGGATCTTTTTTCATTAAACTGCTTGGCAATTGCCTCGTAGCTCTTTTCTGGGTGGACAGGTGTCTTTATGCAGCTAATGACCTCAAATTTGTGCTTCTAAATTGGGATAATAAGTGGAGTGGAGATGGATTATTTAAAAGGTCTTGAGGGTCAGAATTCTAGATGATAAACGTGTGTTCAAATACTTGTTTGCCTCAATGACACCAAGTCTTCCATTTATCAGAATAGAGCCGTGACAGAAAGCTTGGAGTATATTACATTAAGTCTCTCCCAACTGCAGGTACATTAGGTAATACCAGGTGCAAAAGTCCAGTGTAAACACCATATGCTAAATTCAATTCAATTCAATTCAATTCAATTCAATTTTATTTATATAGCCCAAAATCACAAAGAATTTTGCCTCATTGGGCTTCATGCAAATTCACAGTCAATAATGTATTTTTGATGCGTTCTTTAACGTACGTGATAATCTTGGTGTGATTGTAGCATTAGACTGATAATTGACCGTTGAATTGTAGGTGTGACTGGACAAGTTCCAACTATAAACATAAAACTTGACTACTTTTGAAAAGGAAGGGATTTTAATGACTTAATAGAGTAAGAAGGCACACACTGTAAAGTAAAAAAAAATAAATGAGCTCATCATAAATCTATGGGTCAAGGGGGTTACTAGAGTTCATAATGAGAATATCTGGGGCAACATCCACAAAGTGAGTGAACAAAGTTAACGAAACCTTTTAAACATATCACGCATTTTTGATGAAAAGTACTTCAAAAACAGACTAAAAGTCAGTCAAGTTAGGTTTCTCATTTTTACCAATTATTGTGCCTGCAGCCCCAGATGTTTGACATATTTAAAGACGCATTGCTGAGTCAGGTTAACAGACAGGCTAACATAGTTAAACCTCCATTCTTGATGCATGTGTTCAGCTTATATTATTACTCACTTTGAATGGATGTTAAAAATTCTTAACATGAACTAAGTTGTTCCGTGTTTGCTACAGTTTAACTCATTTCCTGTAACACTTTCTTAGTTGCTTGGTCAGGAAGAAAGCTGGAAGGAAGTGTGAAATGATTCTGCAAAGAAGCACCTATGGGTATCTCCGATAGACAGCAAGCAGCGTTTGTAGTCCTGCCTTTATTATATTCCTTCTCTCTGCATTAGCAACAGAGGGAAAATAAAAGTCTTCAGAACTGCAAAGAGTCTTTTTTTTTTCCACCAGGATAATTATTTGTTTCAACGTTTCAACACGCTCAGCAAGTTCTAAGACGAGACAGATGCACTTCAGCTGGGGAAAGACTAATGTGAAGTACCAGGAGATAAAGCTGTGATTTGACACGCTGCTTTGTAATTCCAGGGACATTTTCTGCAGTGGTGTGGTCAAGGTTTAGGTGATAAGAAGGAAATGGATGTCAAACCGAGGCAAGAATTCAGAGTTTTAAGAAGAATGAAACAAAGGCATGTTTAAGAGGTCATCTTGTGGTTAGTGCAGCTCAAATTTTGGAATAAAAAAAGCTGAAATAATGATAAAAACATCCAACACTGAATTTGGATAGCTGTTTTTAACTAAGATCTTATGATTCTACTGAAGATTTTTCTGTCGGTTTTGGAGCAGTGAAAAATTAACTTAAATTGAAGTAACGCCTCATTTCTTTTAGATTTCTAACAATGAAGCTTTATGGCACAATCCGTAGATGTCTTGGATGAACGTGATTTATTTTAGTACATTTAAAGCATAGACATAGCAAGAGGCAGGAGTAGTTACTTTGGGGGGAAAAAAGTGTTCTGTCTGGATGCTGAAAAGTTGATTGGACTGCTGCCCCTTGCTATTCACGGTTGAAAAACAACCACACAAGAGCAGTTTCACTGAGAGCTTTTCCCCAGGAAAGGCTGTTTAAAGCCAAACTTGGAAAGCTGAATGAAAATAACTTTTGTAATATTTGCTGAATCTGTCACTGTGCCCTGATGGTAAGGCGAGAAACAGACTTTTTTTTTTTAATTTAATTTCCAAGAATGCACTCCCGAGCGAAAAAAACAAGTGGGACCCGAGAGGAGTTTAAAACATGTGTCAATCACTGTCAGCACCAAAGTTGCCATGGTATCTAGTGTACATGTGTGCATTATAGTCTTTTCAGGTAGAGCTGAAGATGTACTTGTGAAAATCCATTATCTGAAGGTTCCCAAGCTTTAGAGGAAGACTGCCTGAAAATAATTTTTGTGCCATTTATCTTTTAATAAATGTTTCATTGTATCAATATAAAAGTTTTTAGTTTGGCAAATGTGAGCTCACACAACTTCAATGGTACAAGATTTTTCCAATTTTTTCTTCGAAGCAACACCAAAGGAGTTCAAGTAATCGGGCTGAATTCCTTATGTGTGACAGAAAGACAGTGAGTAGTGGCTTGCTTCAGGGCACTCAGTAGTTTCCCGGCTTGTCCTCAAGAGAAAGCCAGACTTTCCTTACTGTTGCCATTAATTTACCTGCATCATAAAGCAATGCCCTTTTCCTTTAAGCAATCCAGTGTGATTTTCTATTACAGTTTCAGTATTTTTATTTTGATCCTTGTCTGTTTTAAAGCAAGCTTTGTAGCTCTCTCTCTTGTTGTTTTTCATTTTAAAATTATTTTCTGGAAAACACTTTCAACAACTACTCTGGATACAATGCAGTTCACAAGCTCTGTTTGAATAAACACCCTTTTTTTTTTCAACGTTTTTTCCTTTTTCTGCTTGTAAAGTAGTTTCTCAGAGTGCTACTTTTTTAGGAAGCTGCTCTGAACTCCTAAAGCGAAAATCCCAGGACTTATCAAAGGTGACACTGTCATCACTTCTTGTTTTTCAGGCTGCAGCTCTACCTTAACTCAGTGGGTTTTGTCCAGCTGGAACATTAGCGATTCGATCCTCAACATGCTATGTGTCAAAGTAAAAGTAGGCTCCATACTTCTGTCAATAGGATGCATTGATGTTTTATAATGAATGCATTGCTAAGCACTCTCTAGAATGTATATAAACTTAAATAAATAAATAAGATGAATTGGTCTGAATGTTTATGCTTGCTACACGAGCACACGTTGAACCCAAATGCAGGGATATTAGTTAAAGATGGTCATTCTAGTCAATTAATGTAAGTCGATTACAGTCAAAACTATTTTAAGACATTTAAGACACTCATGGTATTTGGTGATTTTGTTTCTTTTTGCTGGTTTTGTCATCAGAATATGTTGTTCACTGGCACTCTCTTATTCATTGGCAGGTTTGGTTCATTTAAAAAAAAAAAGTTAAATGTCATTTTTTGTTCTGATCCAATCATGCCTTGTGAAATTTCTTCCCACCGGACACATAATGTCTATTAGTTATCTAAAAGACATCTGCTCCATTTTAGAAACTTTCTGAGCGCCTTTAAACTTTATCATTAAAAGTTCAAGTTTATGGAGAAAGCACCATTTTTAATACTCTATCTGTAACTGTTACTTTTTTGTGTTAAAGGGGCCACACATGCTTGTCTTTAGACTTTCAGAGTAAACTGTATCCATATATATGATCATATATTACATTTGGAACACTAAAAAATAAATTATTTATGATATATGAGTTGTTTTTGTGAACTGTTTTCATACCAAACTTGCTCTCTGCGGCTTCACCTTTCACTCCTTGAGTGTTCCGGCCATTTCATGACATCAACCTAGAGCTGTCTTAAGCCCGTCACCCATGAAAAATCTACATAATGCAGAAAACAACACCAGATGAACATTTCAGGATTTATTGAAATGTTCTAATTAGCACTGGCTGTGAACATTTCTTTTCTCTTTGAAGCATCTTTAATCTCCATGTCAAAAATTTTTCTGCCTTTGCTCAATAATTCATGTTCAAAATTCAAAACTGTTGGGGGGGGCTCTAGAAGCTAGCGATCACCGTTAGTTTTGGTAAGAAAGTGTTTGTGTTAGCTTGGGGGGGGTGGAGCAGACTCTTCCTGGAGGGGGCTGTCTCACGTTGTGACACCAGCACGTGAGGACCCGTTCGTTTTCGTGGGTAGGGGAGGGGCTGCTGTTGAGTGCGCAGATTTTTAGAGGATTACTCAAAAATGTGTGAACGGATCAAAATACCGGTTTTGGGTTCTTTAAAGTGAGGGATAAACAATATAATACTCTCAAAAGGTTGTAAAGTTTATTTTTCACTGCATTGCCTCTTTAAAAAACACACGGCTTTGTGAAAGTCGTTTTGTGAAAGTTGTTTTTCAGTGTTGCTGTTGTACTGTTTAGTATGCATGGAACTACTGTATTTAATTTAGCCAAAAGGTTATCATCTTACCAATTTATAGACTTGAAGTCCCCCATGACATTTTTTTTTTTGCTTTTTAAAAAAGTTCTCAGTAGTGTTTTAATTATGATTATGAAGTTTTTAACCAAAATCCTACAACCTAAATGTCTTAAAAAGCTATTTTTCATGTTGATCTGAAGCTTCTGTCAGGAAATATTCTCTGGGGGGGCATGACTTTTGGAGCTGAGAGGACCTGCTCTGTGGTGGCTGTGTCTTGCTAGCTTAAATCATCACCGCTGTTCCACAAAAATATCTAGCAGTTTCGAAAAATGCCACATATACATGTTAAAAACTAAAAAAACATGGTTTTCATTGGAGGGGGACTTTAAGAAATGTGAGATTCTAATACCCAATATGAAATGTGTGAACTGCAGCTTCCAACAAATCCAAAGGAAACCCTATTGGTTTATCTGCAAATCTACTTTCATAACTTATCAAATTATCATTATGATGATAATGACAATAACAATTTGATTACAAATAAAAACTTCTGAAACTACTCAAAAGGTGTCACAAACGGACAGACAACTGGTTCCATGTGCAGCAGGTTTATTTGCACAGACAGGATTACGACAGAATTCGACAGAGCTAAAGGAGGGTCGGGCAGGCAGAGGTCAGGCGCTGGCATAAGAATAACAGAGAGCAGACTAGAGTAGTGGTAGTGTGTGTGGTTTGGGGCAGGTGGCAGACAGACAGTTGGATGAGAATCAGGATCAGGAACATGGAAAGACAGGCCAGAAGATAATGCTCAGTAATGCAGGCAGAGTGGCACAAACAAACAATACTTCTCACTGAGCGAGACTCTGTGGACTACCATCTGGGGATGGCTCCACCTGGTGGCCAGAGGGGGAGACAGAGCTCTGACTCTTGACAAAAGACCATCAATAATTATTATTTTTTTTTAGAAAATTTTATGTTTTTCTTCAATGAAAGGAGCCAGTTCATGTTTTTTAGGGCATCTTCTCAACACACCCTCTACAGGCCTTCAAATGGAGGTGTTTCAAACATGTCTAGTTGCTTTGGTACAGACATGATGGAAAGTAAAATAAATAAATAAATCTTGACTGCCCAAGGAAATCTTAAGAATCTCCTCAGATAAACTTGAACCTATGAAAGGATATCTTGGAACTTATTTATAGTCTGTTGCTCTTTTGTTGCCTTACATTTAGGACTAAAAGGACTTATGAAAAAAAAAAAAAAAAACAACAATGACGGACAAAGTAATTACACATTGAGCAACAGTAGTTACAGTGTTATAGCTTTCAAAACTGCTTCATTTTAAATTTCTATTTGAGTGTAGATATCTGCTTTGGATTGACTGTTCTTACCATCTTACTCAAACTTTCTGGCTTCTACATGTTCTCTGAGTTTCACATGGACCTAATAAGCCGTGGATACTCTGCCGCTGAGACAGTCTCTATAATGTCCAATCGAGACAGATTGTTATGTGAATCATTCACAATATAATGCATAACCTGCAGCTTTATGAAGCTGTGCGCTAACATCTGCATGTGACAGCTCTGGTCACAAGGCGCTGCCTGGCAGTTAGGAGAACTTGTCAAGACCAGAATAATTAAAGCCAAAATGTTTTCTAGGATGCTGTGACACTGTGTGAAACGCATAAAAACAAAAATGGTGTCCCCTGCATCATCCGTTTGCACAGATTCCACTGAAAAAGTGCCACCGCCACAGAACGAGAGCTTGTTGGCACAGCTCATTAACTGGTAAATACAGTAATCCTGTTTTGACTTCACATCTCATTAACATGGTGTTTTGAGAACTCTGGGTTCCTAAAATACATCATTTGTGAAACAGGAAATTCTTGTAGATTAAACACATTTTGAATGCCCCAAGTTCCGTTAAAGTCACGGGTAAGCCAGCAAAAATGTAGCTCCCTCTGAAAGTTTTGCTTGACACAGGGGCCCGCGCAGTGGCAGCGAAAAGTCTTTTTTAACAAATGTAATGGTACAAGTTTAGTGATAAAAATCCGCACAGGAGTCTGCCCTGCTGCTTCAGCAGTGGCTGTAGTGTGACACGTCCAGTCAAAGGGGGAGGTATATGGGCCTTGCAAGTCAAAGAAAGATGACCCTCACTTCTGCACTTCAGCAGACTTAGCCTGACACGCTGCCTGTTCCTGCCCTCTTAGTGGAAGGAGCCTGGACTCCCATCTAAATTTAATATCTCACTGTGACTCTGTCTGTGGGCAGAAGTGACGTTGCTGTCACTGTGGTGGGCAGGAGTGTGACTGTGAAAGTTAGAAGTGATGATTGTGTTTGACCATAGCAGCAAAAACCTCAAAAATGTATGAAAAAAAAGCATAATCATTTTTTTAGGATTTGTAGTGGAAAGTTTGGCACACATTTTTTCAATAATTTAAGAAAAACCACGCAGACCTTCTTGACTTGTAGTGGTTCTCTTTGAAATGGTAAAATCACTAATGGGATATAGAGCACTTTAGAATTGAAAACTGCCTAAATTCTGTAAAATTGTGTCTAAAAACATTCTTCTGATCAAATAATTTTATTTGAACTAATTCTTGTTGTTATTATTTCAAAAAATAGATCTGTCTTCAGAGCCACATCCCCTATTTTTAAGTTCTTTACAATGGCAGTCCATGCTGCAGTAAGTGTACCAGACGTTTGTGCCTACACACCCTTAGTGAACAGTCCAAGAAGGCAAAAATGTAGCTTCTTACTTGGGAGCAGCAGGCATTTTCTGTGCCAGAACAGAGAGCATTATGCTGCGACACATGCTAGAAAAACAAGTTATAGGCTCTGCCTGTTGCTCATTTTCCTTCATTACATACTGAAAGCTGAATGCATCAAGCTTTTGATTTACACAGCGAAAAGACAAAAGAGAAATGTACATTTAAACAAAGACTGAGGAAATGCTAAAACGCTCAGTGGGAAACAGAAAATCCTCTGACATGCTGCAACATGGTAGTCTGTTAGGCCCATGTAGAGGAGACATTTTGTGTGGAGCTGTAATGTGAATGAATTGACTCAGGGGGTTAATTGATGGAAATACGTTCATTGTTGTAACTGCATTTGGAATTTGAGATGTTGGTGAAAATAACTCCTTTTAAGGCAAAATGGGTCTTTTTTACGTGAAAGTCAGACCCATTGCATTCCTTCTTGAGCTAAGCCTCTTGCACTTGATTTTTTTGCATTGTGTTTGACTATATGGGCATTAAAATTGAGCTTTAAATGAGCTTTAAGTGTCGTGTGTGGGTTATTTATTTATTTTTTTTCTGTGTGCAGATGTTCGTGTGTGTGCGACAAAGTGTGAATGCGGATCTCTGGTTCAATATGTTAATTTCAATGTTCTCTCTGCCAGTTATTTGTACACTTAAGGTTTTCAATGGGGGTAGCTGGGCTGTGTCTGTCAGGGCTATGATAGCAAAGACTGAGTGAAACGCAGCAGTGGGGTGGGGGTGTGTGTGATAGGGTGCAAATCTAACTATAGGCCAATCCTGCTGCTATAGGGCTTAATGTCACTCCTGCATTTGGAGACTGAAGAAAATCCCAGGAATGATTATGAAAACTAGATTGGTTTTCTCTGTGTTTAGCACATTCTCATTCCCTAGGCTCAAGCAGAAGATTCTTAGAGAGTGGTCTGTCTGTCACTTTTTGCAGCATGGTGTTATATTGTCAAGGATATGACTGCTGGATATCTGCTGTTCACTCTTGATACTGTCTGACAGTGATTCATGGTTTTAACCCAGGAACAGCCCTGATCGTAACGCAAGTCAATCTGTCAATTGAAATTTACTACAACATAGGAAGAACGTGATGTAATATCCATATTCTGTCAAATATTCAAAAAGCAGGATTTTTTGGGATGTTGAATTTGTTAGCTAGGACACATTCACTGAGGAGTGAAGAAATGATCATCCATCCCCTGAATCTGCTAAATCCCTTTTGGGGGTCACATGGTTGCCGGAGCCTATCCCAGCTCCTGTTAGGTGAAGGCAGTGTACAGCCTAAACACATTGTTGGTCTTAGGACAAACAGCTATGCACACTTAGTAACAATTTAGGATGATCAGTTAGCCAAAGAACCTCTGGAAAGCCCAGAAGATGACTAGCTTTACAAAAAGATATTACAACAAATTTATCTTACAGCCAACTTTGTCTTTATGTACAACTAGTAACATGATGTATTGCTTTAACATGAATTATCTTAAAAGTAGGATTGTTAAACAAAACAATCACCACCTACTGGGGGCTTTAGAAGTACAGTAAAGCCCTTGGGTTTCTGTGAGAAGACAAAATAAGTTTAAATGTAAATATTGTGAACCCCAGTGAAAGTAGCAACAAAGAATAGCTACAAAGATAAACCTAAGTTTATTTGCTTCTGGTGTGATTTCTTAATTTGTTTAGTTTTGGTGCTCTCAAAAAATGTTATTGCTTTGAATGGTTGACAAATCATTGCAATTTTGAATTTGTCATTTAACTGCCTACAGATATTGATATTAGTTGCAAAATGGTGTTGCTGAAATAATATTAATAAGATTGGCACACAACAGCAGAAACAGATGGACACGGTCAAAAACAATGCAAAGGAAGGTTGTGGCATTTGAACCACGCTTTTGGCACAAATTGGTCCAAAAATGTGTCTCCTGCCTTGATAGACAGTTTTACTATGAGCTGTTAGAGTAGGAAATTCTAAAGTATTTAGATTACTCAGACTAATGTTAACAATTATGTAGCGACTGGATGGCTCAGTTGGTTGAGTGCAGGACTGATGCACAGAAAATCAGGATTTACTTTCAAGGAGTGCAATGAGCTTAATCTAGTGTGGGTCCTTCCCCTTCACACTACTGCCTAAGGGGGCAAAAGTCTGGGTCTTTCTGTGCTGGTCTCCAGCCCAGATACAATGGCCCAGATAAAAAATGGGGTTGAGTCAGGAAGGGCATCTGGTGTAACTGTTCAAATTCGCATTCTTCTTCTATATTTTACTAAGGGTCTAACGACTTTATTGTTGCCAATTGATTATTGGTTGATAGTTTTTTGTGCTAACCCAAATATCATGTGTTGGTAATAAAGTGACTGGTGAGTAGGGTTGGGCACCAATTGGGTTTTATGCAGTTCCAGTACCAAAGCGGTTCTGTGGTTTTTATTAGTGATAAAATGAATGCCTACATCTTCCCAAATCAACATATTTTCATTCCCAAGTCACATATTGACGCATGGTTAAGACCTATGTGTCAAAAATTGTTGTTTTGGATGTTGTTTTTTGACGTGGTGGATGTTCACCTTAAATCAGAGCTTCACAACCTCCGAGCTACAAACTGATGGCCCCTCTCCTCTTTTCCCGCAAAGCGGCTGTGAGCTGCTCCGCCGCGTGGCGAATTCGCTGCTCCCTCTCAAACATTTGACAGCTGGCTGCCTGCGCTCTACACTTCCCGCAGTCTCTCTCTCGGCGTGTGGAGCGGGCGAGCTCCGCTGAAGTCTGTGAGGTTGCAGCTAGAGAACCACCGCGCTGGAACAGGACAAAAACATCAGTATTGGATTAATATTTTACCCACTGATTTGGTAACTGAAATTGTCACATGCCCAAAGCTGAGTTCCTGATTGGCTGATGACCCAGCAACCTGTCAAACTTCTTTGATCTGCTGTGAAATGCAGCCGGACATTTGAGGGCTGCGCAGCACACGCTCTACTCAGCTGCTTTATATGAGCTCGACCACTATAATAGGAAAGGCAAAAGGATTGGCTAGAAATTCAAAGTTCTGAACAGAGTAAGCGTGATTGACATGTCCAAAAACAAATAGACCTTAAATGAAACTAAACACCAATTGTTTGCTGTTTGCACTGTTCGCTGTTTGCAGTTGCTCCTTTCGGTTTCAGTAGAACCGCGCGTGCAAATTATAACAGTTCCTACTTGGAACTGAACTTCGGTGCCCAACCCCACTGGTGAGTGCTGACAAGCAAGCTTTGAATGTTTTCCATGAATGTCTCAACTATTAAAACTTCACGATCAATAGTCCTTTTTACTGAGTTGAATCTAACGTACTAATGTAACATGTGACTGAGCAGATATGTAAACTTACTGGACAGTGTGAGTACATATCTTAGCTTGACAAAAACATGTTAACAACTAATAGTTCACATTTGTAATACAATAGGAGGCAAGCAGTTGTCAGTGGCCAAATACTCATCTATAGAGAGGAGTGTCAGTTGATCAGTTTGCATAACATCAAGTCTTCTTAAAACTATCAGGACTAAGTGTTCTCGACTAAGGCGAGTGCATGTCGTCACAAGAACCATCATTAAACTTTCCTTGTAAAAGAACTGTTGTGGGATTTATATGGATGAGAACTTTTACCCAGTTTCCATCCATCAAACACAGAAGTATGCACAAAGAAAAATAAATCATGCTAATTTTTTAATTGCTTAATTTTTGGAAAACAAATGCATAAAAGCAAAAATTTAGATCTATTTTGTCATTAGTCCTTTTGAAAGTTGGAATGTGTAAACATAATATTTTTTCTTATTGTTGGCTTAACACAAAAATTGTATTTTGTAATCAATCAACTGTTAAACCATAGACTGAAGTGTTTCTAAACCCACTGCATTAACAGGCGGTTTCAGAACAAGTTTAAATATCTGTGTAAATGTATGATCATCATTGGTAAGAGTAAATTGCCCTTTTGAATTGAGTTTGTGTGAATTTTTGTTTATGTGTGACACAGTGATGGACTGGTACTTCACCTTCTGCCCAGTGAAGGCTGGGAAGTGCTCCAGCAAAAGCCATCGACCCTGAAACAAAAAAAAAAAAAGATGGAAAGTGAATGAATGCATTAACTTAGGAGGACTGGTCAGAAAATTGGTCCAAATATGTAAATGTGAGCCAACTTTCATGAAAAGTTGAATACATTTATGGCCTCTGAAATGTTATTAAAGGTTTAAATAAAATATGTATAAATTAGGTTAAAAGACACCTCGCTTTCCAACATATCACCAAATAATTTTGGTTTGATTATTATTTCTGCCTGTTCCAGGGGTTACATACATCAACCTTTTCTTGTTCCTTCTAAAAAAGGTTCTGGATTGTATAAATCAGTGTTGGTCTGATGTTTTCAGATGGGCCAAAAAAATAAGCAGTCACAAATTCAAAAAATAATGCAAACGTCCACATTGGTGGAGAGTCCCCTGTAACAACAATTGACCTTAAACTGTTCTTTCTACTCAGATGAAAGAGTTCCATCTTATTCTGACACTCTTTAAAAGTTGCTAAGTGGTTCCACAATGAGACGTACAAACTTCAGTCGCTCTGTGCCTTTGCAGAAGTTGAGATTCAAACATAAAACTTCTTTTGGAGAATCAAGAGACTGCCCTAGTTCTAAGGGCTTTCAGAGGGGGAAGAAATAGAAAGAAAAATTTGAAAAGAAAGATGCATAAAGAACGGTAAAAACAGAGTAAAGCTCCTATTTGGTCTGGCTGCTTGGAGGCAAACTGTTAAAAGGTAGAAAACTCTGCAAGGAGGCATATAAGATAAAAAGAGACCCCTTGCTCCCAACACATTCCGACGCACATTTAGACACAGGACAATATTCTCAATATTCACAACTCTTTTTTTTTCCACTCAATGAAATTTAATTATATGAGGAAAATGTTGAATCATCACAACTTTCTGAAAAGGCATAAAATTACATGCAAATAACTGAGGGTTTAGTACTATGGATTTGAGGCATTTTAGCATGCTGATAAGAGAAGAGAGACCAAAACAAATACGGGAGGGAGAACAAGACACACAGCATGAAAACAAATACAATTATATATTTCACCATTTCAATTTTCATTGAAATTGTGCTTAAAATTTGTGATTTGTATGTGAAATATTATTTTGGAAAATCCAGGAAAATAATTTTTGAATAAGTTGATATCAACTAATTAGACTTCTTGCCTATCCAGCTGCACACCCTCCCAGTTTTATAAGGTTAAATATGATATTTGACACTCATACGTCACAGTTCCGGCCTGCTCACTTCACAGTCATGTTGTCGAAATCTTGTTAGCTAGTTAAAAGCCAGCAAATCTTAGTGCTAATGCCTAAAGCTTTGCCTCCATGAAACAAAATGTTCTCTGGTGTGTGTCTGTCTCAAGCATCTGTCAGTGCCAGTGGTGGTGCCAGAGACTTATCTGCTGTCAGCCACAGCCATTTGCATATGTCCTTGCAGTTGTCTGGCAAAGGCTCATAATGTCAAGAGGGGGCAAGGAGACCAGTAAAGAGGGGCGGAGAGGCGACTGTTATGACAGATCTTATTCATTTGTGTCTGATTCGGCTTATTTTTAAGTTCTGTCACTGCGGTCAAGCAAGGACGTGGGTCCAGCAGCACTTACACCGCCTATAAAAATATTCCAGCTGTCACTACAGCATCCATGTCTACATTATCTCATTAAACACATCATTACGGTTACTGTAATAGGTACATTTTTGAGATAGCAGGAGAAAAAAAATATTACTTTTGAAAGCATTCATAGTATACCAAAAAAGAATAAGTTATTTTATATAAATTATTTGATTAAGCTATATAGACAGCTGATAAACAGAAAAACGATTATAGTTTACTACTTCAAGTGCCAGAAATTAAAAGATAAAGAATATAATCGCTAAATGGACCAAAAATGTCAAAATTTCATTTGACTTCAACACAATAATATAAAGACATGGAGTACATCAATTATAGAACAAAATGCTACATGTGCTTAAATTACTTTTCTTGAATGACCTCTGCTTATTATTAAGAGGTGAAAAAAACAAAACACAAAAACATGTATTGTTTAAGTGAAAGAAGGTCTCTGCGGAACCCGGTTTAATTCACAAGTTTTCCTTTAGAGGAATACATTCCTGTAGGAAACTATTGAAAATTTGTTGAAAAAGCCTGCCATCTGACTGATGAGGCTTATGTGTCTCTATGGAGCACAAAAGCTGCTGTATCTCCGGACTGCGGCAAAATACAGTAAATTGTTAGAATTCTCAAACATGAATTTAGCTGACATGACTTAAACCTATCCAGTGCAGTACCTTTGATCTTCATGTAAAGTTTAAGTCTTTGTAATAAGATGACGAGGTCAGCACAGAGTGCAGCATGTTGGCATCCATTATGCTGCTAAGTAGTTTATTTAGCCATCATGGGCTCATTTGCATTTAAAGTAGTTGAGCAAGATAAGCTGCTTCCCTGGTTTTCATTTCCTTAGCAGTTGAAGAGCTGGAAATAGTTGGATCTGATATTATGACACTCAGGCAAATGTAGTTTATGTGTTTAAAATAGTGTTTGGTTTTGGCAAAATAAAACACAACATTGTCTAGATGCTTTTTTTAAGTTACAGTCAATGATTTCAAAAACAAAATGCAAAAAAAAAATTCTGGTAACAGGAAAAACATCATTCTACATCTAAGTTTAGACTGCATTTCTTCCTGAATTTCGATTAAATTAAGCAGCCTAATATTGTGATTGTATCTTTTCTTTTTTATAGCAAGATTTATAAACATACATCTCTTTGCTTTAAAGAAGAGGCAATGGAAGAAATACAACAATCTCAATTCTTTACACGTAAAAAACTGGAATAAAATCTGACATTTTCCATAGACGGTGATTCAAAGTTTGCCTACGGACAATCATACAGAGTAGCAACGGTAAATATTTATAACCTTGAGTTGTAGCATTAGAAATTTCAAAAACACACTCAGGAGAAATGGATGAAAAGTAAACAAGCATGAAAATATGATCCAGTTGAAGAAAACTTAATTAATAGATGCAATTATCAGAAAGTCTTACTCAAATTGCTAAGAGAAAAAACCCCCCACAAATTTATAAAAGATTTACCTGTTCTTTAGGCTTTGGGCATCATTAATGACACATTTCAACCTTCATTGTAAATAATTGATATTAAATACTAGATTGACATGTTTGATTAAGATTTAGAGTAATATCTATGAAGATATGCCACGACTGTAATATTGGGGCATGAGCATGTAATGATTTAAAATCCCACTGAATTGCACTAAGTGCAAACCAACCTTATGTAGAGCACCTCTGTTGCTTCAATGACCCTTTACTCATTTCACATTTCAAGAGTGATGCACTCCAACTGACAAGGCCATATTCCAAATGTAGACTGTGGCCATCTGGACTCAGTGGGAAAAGACAATCAATCATTTCCTGTGGAGAGGTGAAAGGTGGCTGTAGCTGTGGAGTGGTGCTGCAGAGACAGCTTTACTGTGAAATGCACAGTCAATCACCACAGACAAGTCTTCCAAGTATAACTTTGTTTGTCTTGCGTTGCTTGAGCAACACTTCATGTGCTCACACAACTCACTGTCCAGATGCAAATTAAGCTAAAGGGTATTTTTCCCTTATATTAAAAAAAGTGATGACTTTTTTTCTCATCAGAGAGATGAGAGAAATAAACTCTGCTGGCAGCAATCATGCTACATTAAGTGAGCAGTCGTCTTCTCTGGATCACACGGAAAATCATTTTAGAAGATGCCTTCTATTCTCATGGTATATGTAACTTCAAGAAAAAAAAAAGTTCTTTTTATAATTGGAAATAAATAAATTCTCCCTCATTATCACATTTTGGCACTTCTGAGAATTCAAAAGGACAATACCCGTATGTCACTATCAAATCTGAGTTCCTGACTAATCAAATTTCAAGTAGTTTAATTTTCAACATACGTTCAATGGCAGCTCGATTTGTACATAAATCCCCAAAACAGAGGTAAAAACTTGCATAGTGATGTGTGAATGTTAGAGTTTTGAATGCAGAAGCTTAAAAAACAGACACTTGAGTGTGTGTTTCTGAGGCCAGTGTGAACATAGCAATCGTTATAGCAGTTCTCGTGGATCCCTGTTTTCTGTCTCTCTTTCTCATCTGCATGTTCTTCTTTGATGAACTAACTTAAGTTATCTGGTGGAGGCCTGACAGGCCTGCCCAATCAGGCTCCACTGCCTTCCATTATAAAGCTCCTGAAGAGGCACTGAGAAATCCCTACTTCATAATCCGCCTTTCAGTTGTGTTAATGTTTGTGAGCAGTAGAAAGTCCCCTGTGTGCTGGAGTGAGTGGGAGGTTTGTGGACAGGTTCAACAGTGTACCCTGTTCATCTCATAGTCTTCTCTCTATTATATACACTCGGAAAGATGGTTGGTTTGTATGTTTTGAATACAATTTGTGTAGAAGAAGTTAGACAGACTCATGTTTTCTTGTCTTGTTTTTATGATAGTTAGGCCGGGTGCTCTATGCATTTCTTTTTTTTTTGCCCAACCACAATCCCCACTTTCCTTCCTCCTTTTGTTGTATATCTTCAGAAAGAAAACGCCTTTATGTTTTTGTCCTTTAAAGCCATAAGCCTAGATAGATATTGTGTATTTATCATAATGATCATCCTATTGTGGTGGGGTGCTTGTGAAATTAAATGACTCTTGGTTATATGTGCCCCTGGTAGTGTCCCCTAAAACAACTTCTAGGTGCCAAGCATAGACATACATTATCACTGGACGAAGCGGGGTGTAACGTCACTCATAGAAAATGACTACTTGCAGCTCTAAATATGGTCAAATCCATCAATGATTTTCCCGCATAACGGGTACCACCATTTAGAGCTAGACAACAGTGATTGGTCCGACTCGGTTTGAGTCACATTTTTAGGGGAACTGCAGACGCCAATCATGAGTGAGCTTGTTGGAAGTCCACACCCCTTCCACTGAGAGTGTGCCCCCGAGAAGCTGTCCATCAAATATTCGAGGTGGGGCCAGTGGGCACCACATACTTTTACTGAGGCATCTGATTGGTCAGTTTTTAACTTGAACTCTTATGATAAAGCAAGATAAAGCAAAATATATCATTTAAAAAAAGAAAAAAAAAACATTAGCAAGAAGGTGTTGACAAAATGTATCAGAGCAAGAAATGTTGTTTTGAAAAAATAGAATGACTAAGAAATGACTCTGAAACAGCTGTCTATTTCTCAATAGAAGTCTAAGGAATTGGAGCCCATGTTATTCCCGTTTGGAACATGAGGGTGGAGGGGTCACCCTGTCCAGTGATTATACAGTCTATGGTGCCAAATCTGGGAAAGCGGAGTTCAAACTCTCTTTAGGAAAACATTAAAAGAAGATCTACTGTGTCACTCAGGCTGACGTCACATTGACCTCTTCCTGGAGCCAAGCCTGGGCTTAGGATTGGCGTTCATGGACCTGGTGGCTGGGCCTTTTCTGATAGGACTCCACCCACAAAAACGTGGGATCTCTGTTTTCGAGACTCATAACCCACAGGAAGGGATTGTACGTAATTTTGGCAGTGATTTTATTTCAAACATAAAATGTATCCAAACAGATATATAAAACCAATTTTAGATATGAAGTAATAGATTATTGATTAGAAAATGAAGAAATAAGTAATGAAGCTGTTATGAAATGATTCCTTCTTCCCAAGTGTGAAGTATCCTGATCATAAATAGACTGTTTTCAGTGATGTACACATACTCAACCCCATTACATTCATTATATATATTGATTACTAGTGAAGTCAAATAGTTTGTTTTTTTTTACCAGAAAAAGACAGTTTATATAATCATACCTATTGTATTATTTATTCTCCTATAAACTTTAGTAAAGTTATCCAGTCCTTATCAGATTATGATCCAGTTCTTATCAATCAGATCAAATGCAGATTATCTATCAAGTAACAAAATGGAGTGCTTATTGGTTCTAATCAGAATAAACTATCACAATAATCCAGTAATTATTCTTTATCAGTCAAAGACAAAAAAAACAAAAAACACTTACATAATTTCAGCAACCATTGTTTCACACATTATGTAACAGATATGTAATACTCATTGATTATGATCAGATATTAATCAATTAATCAGCGCTACGAATTGCTGATCAATTAAGTAAAATTAATAGTTTATTGACTATCATTAGAAAACACTAAGACTACACTTCACACGGCTATTAACAAAGATTTATTACTCATTGAATTTCAAAAGAACATTTTTTTTTTGTATTTGGATTTAAAAAATTTTTTTAATCATTTTTTATGTGAACATCCAATTAGCATATAGTGAAACAAAAAATTATATATCCATTTTCTTTAGTTTTTGTATATTTGAACATTGCTTGAGCTCATTGCTTAAACTGTTCCAAAGTTTGGTGCCACACACTGACACAAAATGTTTCTTATCAATGTGATTTAGAATTTCCTACATCGTTTCATTTTATATAGCCTTCTTGTTTCCAAGAACTGTCATCGAATATTGCCTCAAATGTCTTGATAGCCTAATTCATGCAAATAGACTCAAACTGTACCACCTATAGATGGCCATATGTATGTTTTTGTTTTTCGATCTAGATGCAGACAGATTTGTTCAGTGTAGCTTAATGGTATGACAGATTTCTCAGATGTGAGAACTTTGTGAGGTTAATGTCATATGAAGCTGAACTGTGACTGGACACAAAAATGACACCCTGAGACATTACCTCTACAGACCTGTAAAGTAATAGCATAGTCTTTGATGTTTCACATCTTACATTATTTCAGAGTTCCACGTAGTACCTATGATGAGCTGCTTGAAACTGCAGCATCAGATGATTTTTCATTGACTTTCAGATTGGGTTTTTAGTAAACACAAACAATGCTGTGACATGTTTAAATGGAAAATTAAGAAAAAAAAACAGAAAGTTGATAGAAGTTTTGGCAGCATGAAAAAAAGTGTCTTATTTTTGCTCAAGTGTCCTGGAGTGAATTTGCCAGAGACATTTGTCAAAAGTAATAGCTTTGTCAGTTATGTCATTGACTCTCCATGGGAGACAGTCAAGAAGGGATTACATTTTTGGGTACTCTATCATTACAATTTGAGAACCGCTGACTTAAATATTATCTCCCAATAGGAAACAATGCTTTAAAACCCACCCACAGAGCTAAGTGCCAGCATTTCACAATAAAGTAATAAAATACAAAAGAAACCAAACAATTATTTGGTGTTCACCTGAAAGACCATATTGCCATGGTTTGAGAAAAGAGCCTCTCCTCCTCCCCTGGCTTTTCTTTCTTGTTTTGAGCAGTTTATCCCCTGTTGAGTTATGATACTCCAGGTTGAGTCTAATTTTGAAAGGCATGCAGTGCATCTTCTGTTATCAAAACCAAACTGTGAGTACAAATGGAAGTGCATCTCATTTTGTTGTAATCTAATCTTGTTGCTGTTGGATGTAGAGTATTTTATCAAACATTTTAAAAATGTTGCGTAAAGATGAATGTTGCTTCTTCTGCTCTGTCCACAAGTTCTGTTTCCATTCTTTAGGCTTGATTTCATATGCGCTCCCATCGGGATCTATTATTGCAGCATCAACTAAATATTTTCCTCAATCTGGGACTGACCAGCATGTGCTCAACTAAAAAATTGATTTTTGAATCCTTAACTTCAAAGGCATTAAATACTTGGTTCGACATCCACTGTAAATACAAATACTAGCAAAACTTACAAACTTACACTCTTTTTCAATTACTTTCAGATTATTGGAACTATCAAAAATCAGTGGGATGACAACCTTTTACAAACAACACTCATGCATTGTAATAGTAATATTTTAGAAATGTGTTCAAATGTGTCTTTAGTGTATACACCAGTATGTTCAAGTTGTGTTTTCCGTAAACAGACTTAAACAAATAATTTCAGAAAGCCAGGAGATGTTGCAGTAACTAGAAGGGAATGCTTTCCTGTAGCTGTCAGTTGTTGCAAACTCAAAAAAGCTTCAATGGGAAGACAACATGTTGCTTCATCTGTTTTTTATTTTATTTAATAAATCAAAAAGGAAATGAGCTCCAGACTATTTAGAATCATCTGTGGTATATAGAACACAATCTATTTGTTTGAACCAGAAGCTTTGATGCAGGTATCCCAACAGTTGACTGCATCTAAAACTGCTCTTTGTGTGGGAGGCAGCTGGGAGGTGAGATAATGATGTAACTTTTTTAACATTGTAACTTAGATATAGGGTGAGACTGTGAAGATTTGACAGGTTAGCTGTGGGTCTTGAGGTCTGAGCAGGACAGGGGAGGAGGTGGAGGTGGAAGATGTTCAGTCCTGAGCTGATGATACACCTATGACTGGCTTAATACAAAAGCATAGGCCTATACCTTTCTAAGTCTGACTTTTTTTCTAAAATGGTTTAATGAGTTACGTTTGGATGTGTGAAATGGCACAATCAATTGCCAGGTTCACCTTTTTGATCACACTGCTGGTTTTCATGGAAACCAAGATTGTTATAATTCTCACTACAGCTACTTGACACATTGGTTTTTTTATAAATAGATTAAAGAGGGTTTTTTTTTTTTTCAAAAACATGTATGATTTGACTTTAAGAAAAGAAAAGCAAAGTGTTCAAAGAGAGCTGAGTGAATCTTAGACCAATCAGAAAGTTGATTTTCTTTCCCTCAGTTCAACTGCCTTCTTTTTTATTAGAGCAGAACTTGGACAAAGACGGTGCTGGCACAAGACAGGTAATCATGGAATTATCTGGAAAACCACAGGCACAGACACCTGAAAAACACACATTTAACGAGATGTTTGGAAAGATCAAACAGGCCAAACTCTACACCGCAGGACTGATGACTCTGTGGGTGCAACCACATGTTTTTAGGTTTCGCGCAATGCGTCAACAATTTGTCACTGAACTGTGGCAGAGGTGCATCTGTGTGGAGCTGAAAACTCGTATGGAGCCTTGATGGCAGCATTTATTTTGTTCATGTCCAGCAACTGCTAGCAGTAAATCATGAGCTACCAGCAGTTTGTTTTCAAAGGCAGTTGCTGCATTGAACCATCCCAGGACAAAATTTTTACAGGTTAGAGAATTATTGGAGAGCCATGCGAAAAGTGCACAAGATGATCAGTCTTTTCTTAATGATTTATATTTTTAGATAAAAATAGACAAGTATAACAAGTAAAATTGAAAACAATATTGTTTATACCAAGAGTCAACATTCATGACATGAAGTGCCAATTAGAAATTTTCTCCAACAACTGTGCCATCATCAAGTATAACAAAATCTGATGTTGTTCCTTCAGCCTGTCCAGCCAGGGATTGTGAATGTGAATCAGCGATATATATATATACACAAACACACCCTGAACTTCAGACTGGTCTTGATGTTTATCTGAGACAGCAACTCTCACTTCAATGTCTAGGAGCACACAATACAAATTCTGAAGTTTAGAAAGGCCAAGAATAATTGAAAAATGCTAAACAATTCTCTACATGACGTGTTAACCCAGCGTGAGACCTCTGTTTGTGGTTTGAGCTTTAAGTATGACTAAGTGTTGAAACATTTTCTTTTGTCAAAACGTGCTTTTTCTGTTGAATCACAACTGCAGAAGATCTGTAAAGGTTTATATGCCTGAGGTATGTGAGTGTACATGTGCAAAAGTTTTAAACTATTGCACTAGATCAAGTCAGACACTTCAAGTTACACAAATCCAATGTAGTAAACCCATGAAGTTTTTTTTTTTTAACTAGTTAGAATTTTTGAGTGCCTATATTTTGCAAGAGCTATACATTTTTCATGTACTATATACAGTAGATGAGGAATGGACAACGTACAAGACCTAACAATGGACTTTGATGAGAAAAAAGTATTGTGCAGTTAGAGAAACCCTTGTTTAACAAATGGTTGAAGGTCTCAGAATGTTACCCTTAGAGCTAATACACTATTAAAAGAGCAACATTTACAGAACTTTTCTTGAATTTACTCTGGTGCTGAATTACATAGTTATTGATTTTGTTTGGATATCAAAGGCCTTGTGAGTTAAATAAATGAATTTCCTTAAAAAGTCTTATTTTAAAAGTCATTGCTTTGGATCTTTTGTACATGAAATATTTTATAAATGTCTTTTTATTTTTTACCCCATGTCCCATGTTGTGTTAATTCACATGTGTCCCGTTTGTGAATGTTTTTGCTTTGAGGGTGGCCATGGTGCAGCGGGAGGGCGGTCAACTCCTGATCGGAAGATCACTGGTTTGATTCTTGTCTTGCCTTACCATGTGTCAAAGTGTCCTTGGGCAAGACACTGAACCCCAAATTGCGTCTGGTGGAAGGTTGGCGCCAGTGTTCGGCAGCGGAGCCACTATCAGTGTGTGAATGGGTTTGTGACTGGAAAGCGCCTTCTGCCTTCAAGGAAGGTAATAAAACGCTATATAAGTATACGCCATTTACCATTTGATGTGCACTAGAAGACTAACCAAAAAAAAAGACACAGCAAGGAATTAAAGAAAACAAAGAAAAAACGTGTTGGGAAGTTTTTGAGACCATAAGAATGAAACTTTAATTTTTTTTCCTCCTCATGACAAAAAAGGCTTATTCTTGCCATACATACATATACATTTTTTTTTACTGTTTGTCCTCATCTGTCTCTCTACCCTTTTGAAGTAAGATATGCTATTTTATTTTATTTTTTTCTCAAAATAGTTCTAGAAGTCCTTTAAGTCCCATTCTGGTCATCTTTTAATCTATTCTAAGATTTATTACTATGATTTTAGCCAAAATTGAAAAACCTGTGTCATTTCCTTGAACATAATTTCTGAAAAGCAGAAACAGTTCATTGGAAAACTCTCTTCAAAATTGGGACAGTTACCAGGGAATAAGCTTGTGTTCATGTTTCATAATGCAATAGTTAACACTCTCTCCCTCTAGCTCACAGCTCCTCACAACCCTAAGCTCATATTAGTAGTACAACAAAAATATAAAGCTGTATTGAACCTATTCAGTCGTTCAGTTTAGAGATACCAGCTCAGATGAGGAAAACAGAGACATAGTTCTATTTGCTTATAGATTTATTTGTCTGCCAGTGACTGCATCAGAATGCAGTGGAGCAGTGAGCAAGTGACCTGATGACTGTAGTTTGAGATTAACAACTAAACTTTTTAACGCTTCATTTATTCATCTGCTCCTGTTCACCATGGTATGAATTAAGAATTACTCAGAAACTGTTTTCATTGGAAGTTTATTTATACTCGTCCTCCATCATGAGACAAATACTACAAGAGAATATTAAAAACAGCAAATACATAATTTTCATTGAAGTGGGACTTGAAATACATATTATTTTTTTAATTAGGAATTTGTCAGGAACCAGTGGTAAAGCCAGAACTTGAAAGGTTAATGAATACATTTGAGAATAAATAAACTAGTAAAAAATGGACAAACAAAAGTGAGTGACCTCAAATCAGCAGATACCTTTAATACACTAAAGATGGCTACTGTAATGAAGACTGCTGTGGGTAATTACTAAAGCAAACCAGGTGAAATTGTGACAAGTGAAGACACAAAGCATGACATGAACCAAGAATAAATAACTAAAAGGGTACAATCCTGACATACCTTTTTGAGAACAATCACAATCAAATGCCTACTTCTTTTTGTGTGTGTGTGATTTACATCTCTTTTATTAAAGTAAAGTAATAAAAAAATTACTTTTCCCAAAACGTGGCACATAACTCTTTTCATCACTAGATGCTGTATAAAGTAAAGATCTATTTTATCAGCATGCAATACATGTCTTTTTGACTTTCAAAAGCAAACTCAACACAGTAAAGTTATATACATCTAATACTGTAGGTTACATAATAATGATTAAATTGATTTGAAACATATTTTTAAGCATTTATGAATCATAGTTTGAAAGCACATTTAGTGGCAGGGAATTTAAAAAAAATGCTTGGCTGGGGAAGGACTTCCTCCTTTGGCATCCAGTTGATTCAACAAACTTTTAACAACATTGGGCTGCATCAATTCACTGCATGTGTTTGTTTGTTTTCTTTTTCTCAGACAAATGAGAGGTTTGATTTACGTTGACATGCTTTGAGTCTTCCACAATCTGATGTTCACACAACAGGCACAAAATCCTCTTCAGAAGAGCATGGGTCAGAGGTGGAAGCGTCTAAAAGTAAATCTGTTATTACATTTTTATAACAAACAAAGGAGTACACACACTCATGGAGGACAAAGAATTTAATGTATCGGCTGCTTTGTGCAGCGATATAATGGCAATCTGATACATCTCATAAATTAACTCTAAAGCTGACTGCTGTCCCTTCAAAAGAGACTAGAGTTACATGAGCTTGTCTCTTGGAGTCACTCACAGCTGCAGGACTGTTTTCAGTGCTGACATTGATTTTTGTCTTACCTCTGAATACAGCTATGTGTATGTCAATAAAGAGAAAATGACATGAAAAGCATGTTTGATTTTTCCAATATCAGTACACAGAATAAGTAAAGATCTAAAAAAAACAGATCCAATTTAAGTTCTAAAGACACTGACTGCACTGTGTCACGCAAGGTTTAAACCAATAATATTTTGCTTGATATAGATAACCACTGTCCTACAGGAATAGCTTTTTGAGTGACAATGTTGATATGCACATGCTATTTGTTTTACAGTGTTTTCATCTG
The DNA here is from genome assembly GCA_003999625.1 of Oryzias javanicus. Classification (NCBI taxonomy): domain Eukaryota; kingdom Metazoa; phylum Chordata; class Actinopteri; order Beloniformes; family Adrianichthyidae; genus Oryzias; species Oryzias javanicus. The sequence goes on along the minus strand of CM012439.1, from coordinate 15,184,935 downwards.
TTTTTCACATTGAAATTTAGGTTTAATTCCACATACAGTAGGAGCAACATTTTTTTAAATTATACTTTTTATCATAATGCAACCAATTTAAAGTTCAAAAAGTAAACTGCAATTTTTAAGGCCAGCAGAGCTAAAGGTTATCACCAAAATATATATTCTATATAAAAACAAATAAATAAAAAGTCCACAAGAGGCATGAAGAACCATTGAAAAGGTGAAAATTTTTAGTTAATATGCATACAACTCTCATAAATAAATACGCAATATCAAAGATTTCCTAAGAAGGACTTTTAAAATCAGTTTTTAGAATTGAGCCTGCACCTGTCCAACCAAATTTCATTGTTGCTAATCTGTTGACATCGAATAAATTTTGTCCAGTTTTTCCTTTGCGAGCACATAGCCTTCAGACTGAGAAAACTGAGCAATTGGAATTCTGTCCAATTTGAAAAGCACCGACACCACCTCGAAATTGGGTCTGAGAGCCATTCCTAGTCCTGGACCAATGTGTTCCGAACTATTGGGGGAAACAAGTTCTGGTTCACTTAAACAAGTCAAAAGTGTCTAGTCTAAATACACCCTTAGTTATACCTGCCTGACCAAACTTAGTCTGTTGAACTTTTCTGGACTAGAAGAGCCTTACAACACCTATTGCATTAAAGCATGTCTTTTAGTCTTTTGAAAAACCATCCCAAGACCAATATACACAATGCACTGCATATCTGCTGGGACGTGCGCTTGTGTTGACATCCAGTATGATCTGCGGTCCTTTAAAGGGGGAGTACAAATATGCAACTCTTAAAGCTAAAGATTACTGCAGGCACATAGTTAGTTTAGAGTAACATAACTGAAAAAAACCAAAACAAAACCGTGCACTGTAAGCTGGTTTGAGGTAAATGATAAATGTAACCTATACCCTGAACTTGAATTATGTCAATTGAGGATAAAGTAGGTCGAGTAGACAGTGACTTCTGTGGCTATTCATCACTTAGACAATGTTCCTGCTCCTGGGGTGCAGCATAATAGTAGGCCATGCCTAAAACACCCGTGTCGTGTCCATGATCAATTATAAATGACTGCTCTTACAACATTTTTGCTCAGATGTTTAAATTCTATTTGTAAAGCACACTTCAAACTATTTTTAGATGCATAGTGCCATCCTTTAGTTTACGGTCTGGAACAAGAATTTAAACAACCCGAGCTGAAATGATTTAGTGACCCTTCTTCTGCACCAATCGATACTCTGTTTTAGAACAGTGACCAGAGCCCTTTGAATGTGTATTTTTCCAAATTTTACATAAATAGTTAATAAACATACACCTTCCTCATGCTTGACTTGTTTTAACTCTTTGGATACAGCTTTAAACATTTGTGTTAACCCCATGTTGTGTTTTGGACTAAATTTTCTATTGAGCACAGGTGCATCACACTATCACAACTGAAACTTAGAAGGTTAGAAGCTTCCCCCTAAGTGCAAGCCCTTATATTATTTATAAGAATTTTCTAAAGAACTAACAATAATGAATGCAGAAGCCATGGCCTTTTGGCTATGAGGTTTCAACTTGAAAGAAAGTTACCTCTAAACTAATGTAACATTGATATAAAAAGACATCTGGAGTACCTTCAAAGCAAAAACTTGCATACTTTTTATTAGACCCATGGACCAAGATTTACTTCTGAGACTTCAAAGTTTACAGTGAACATTTCAGAATTTCTCCAGTACAAACTTGTTTCTTTGAATTGATATTGTATGAAAAACCAAACAAACGGTGGTTAAATGTATATTAATAGAAGATTTTTCCATATGAAATGTGACTTTAATTAAAATCCACTTTGAAATAGGTATAAATAATAGTAAAGTGCATATTTTTATTCCACAAATGATCATTTCCAATAAAATAAGTATGTAAATATGTTGTTAGTGCAAGAGATGAAACATCAAAAACTTCACATGCTTTCTGTAGGACAGAGGGTGAAATCACGAATATGTGCTTTAAGCCATACTCATATCTTTTTCGGAAAGATGCTAGACAATTAAACATTTTGACAAATCATACAAATATCCTCTTGACCTACTGATGCCATCATTGTTCAAGCCCGTGCAGTCATACAAATGCAATAAGCATCTGTTTGAATCCCATCTAACTGTTATGCTCAAGGACGATAGCCATGAAAAAGAAAAAAAAAAAAAAAACGTTCCAGGGCTCTTCCCTCGCACTTCTGTTAATGTTTTAATATAGAAAATCAATCAGTCGCAGGATTTCAATATGGTCATCTTTCATTACACCCGCCCCCAGTTTTGAGCAAGGGCAGGTATTTCAGGGGAGTCATACTTCTTTCTGTCTTCTCCACTAATGAGACAAATGAGCAGACTCTGCTGCTGCTTGACCATGCATGCTTAAGTAGGTGGCGACAGAAGCAGACCTACTGAAATGACATGTTGTGAACAACATGTTCTTCTGCATTGTGTGATGCAATATTTAGTAGTATCATAGAATATCCTGGAGAGTAAGAACTATGTTGAAATTTAAAACCTATTTACAGTATTTCTGACACTGAAATGTTTCTTCTTAAAAGTTTGACGTCTTTTCTCTTTTTTTGATGTACTTTTGTCACTAAGGTCGTGTCTGAATCTCCCCCCATCACTCACTATATAGTGCATTTACTATTTTCTAATTCCAAAATCTAATTCTATCGAAATTTCCCAGAAGTCTTTGCGAAAAACTAGGGCGCATCAACACTCATTAGATTAGTGAATATAGACCACACTTCACGGTGGTCAAACAATTTCAAACAAAAAAATGTGTTTAAATGTAATATTTGAATAAACCATCTACATTTTCACCATCAGAACGCAGTGGAGTCATAAATAAATGTTGCGAAACGTTCGGATTTATTCGAATTTTCTTTTTTTGAAATCGGTGACGTCATTTCCATGTTTGGAAAAATGAAAGAAAGTAGTGACCATTGTGTCTGAATTACCTTTAAAATCCAGGGTACTACAGTATATAGTCCTACACTATGTAGTTTTGAAGTAGTTAGGGGTTAGGGAGGGAATTCAGAGACAACCTAAGACATATACTCATTGTCCACTTTATTAGGCATATCTGTCCAAATGCTCGTTAATATAAATTTCTAATCAGCCAATCACATGGCAGCAACTCAGTGCATTTAGACATGTAGAAATGATCAAAATGATCTTCTGCAGTTCAAACTGAGCATCAGAATGGGGAAGAAATTGGATTTTAGTGACTTTCAATGTTCTTGGTCCCAGACGGGCTGGTCTGAGTATTTCCGAAACTGTTGATCTACAGGGATTTTGACCCACAACCTTCTCTAGGGTTTACAGAGAATGGTACAAAAAACAGAAAATATCCAGTGAGCAGCAGTTTTGTGGGCGGAAATGCCTCGTTGATGTCAGGGCAGAGAAGAATGGTCAGATGGGTTCCAGCTGATAGAAGGCAACAGTAACTCAAACAACCTCTCGTTACAAATGAGATCTGCAGAAGAGCTTCTCTATACGCACAACACATCCAACCTTGAGACAGTTGGGCTACAGCAGCAGAAGACCACATCAGGTGTCACTCCAATGAGCTAAGAACAGAAAACTGAGACTACAATTCAGAGAGTCACCAAAATTGGACAATAGAAGATTGGAAAAATGGCGTCTGATGAAGTTTTATTTCTGCTGCGACATTCAGATGGTAGAGTCCGATTTTGGCTTCAACACAATGAAAGAATGGATCCATCCTGCCTTGTATCAACAGTTGCGGCTGCTGCTGGTGGTGTAATGGTGCGGGGTTACTTTCTCTGCACACTTTGGGCCCCTTACCAACTCAGCACGGTTGCAACACCCCAGCCTACACACAATTTCAACGACAGCATTTTAAATAGCTTGCTTAAACTCCTAATCTAGAGCAAATTATTCATTGTTTAAATACCCAGTGCATCTAATAAAGAGCCAATTTTGGACACTGCCCAAGTTATCAGTCAGGCCAAACGTTGCACCTGGTGTTATCTCTTTTGTGAAGCTCTCTCTCTCCTGATAAGCGGTGAGATCATTATTGAAGATGATGGTGCATCACACGTCCGTCTTATCTATCACACCTATACAAAAACAGACTGCTTAGTTTGTTTAAAGTTTAAACGCTATTTCAAAGTCTACTTTCAAATAAATCCAACCAAAAATATAAAATTATACAGCTATTTCCTGCAAATTTGAGGTGTTCAAAAAATTCTGTCAGTGGCTGTAGTTAGATCTATGTACATCTGTCATGGAGTCTTTTCTTCTCTCTTCCCTGATTACCTGCACCTGCAGATGGAAAAGGAAGGAAGCAGCTGACACACCTGAACCTCATCCACTCATCACACTTTCCCGAATAAAACCCAGACTCTTCGCTGCACTTGTTGCTAGACTGTCTGTTTAAGTGGCAGAGTGTCTTGACAGTTACTTAAATAATCCTTTGAAGTGTAAGGGGAAAGCTGGCTAATCCTGTCTTTGCTTGCATTCAGATCCGGGCAGCAGCTCTGCTCCACTCACCCTTCATCGTCAAACTCTCAAGACTATTTCTATGATATGAAATATGTTCAGCATGATTTTAAAATAAAATTGTTTTCAATACGTTTGAATGACAATAAAGTAATTGTAAAGTGGCCTCCAGTTTAATGAAAAAATGTTTTACTAGCACTAAATGTATTTATTGAAATGTGATTTAGCAGTAAAAAAAAAATAGATTAGGTTTATATTAAATCACAATTTATGGCAGTACTGAAGCCTTTGAACAGGGTTGGATTGGAAGGGTCCACATAATAAAGAAGCAGCTGAATGTGTTTGTTTTATATCCCCACTGGCTTGTGTGTTTGCACATGCCAAATTCAGTCTGAGCTGCACACCTGGACCACATCTGGATTGCAGGTCAAAAAAGACACAAATTCCTCAGGGGAGAAACAGCTGGATTACCTGTGGAATTGAGTCTGACATCTGCCAGCCCCCATCCTCAAATCCGAATAACATGTGCTGATTCTATCCACAGAAAATACTTCAACGTCCATTATTGGTTTAGAGCATTTTAAACCACAAACAACTTGTTTTTAAAATGATCCTCTTTTTTTCCTCTTTAGTTTGTGAATTATCCCTGAAAAATCTTTGCTTTTATCTAAATGATCTGTGTGTGAAATAAGTTAATTAACTGATGTGAGAATGTTAACTTAATACAATTAACAGAAGCAATTAACCTTGTGCATTTTGCTTCTGCACTTCTATACTTAAACCTTTTCTTTTTAATTGCAGTGGTTCTTTTGCACTTGTGTGACAGATTTTTTTTTTCTGTCTTTTGCTGCAAGTCAGTCTTTCCCAAAGTTGTAGCTCTGATAAAAGCACAAGATGAAACACTTAAAGAAAATGTGAATGTCACCTAAGTGTGAAGACAACGTACAAGTTGTATGCTTCAATATCATATGATTGATCTCATGATCAAAAAATGGGCTTTGATAATCAGAATCATTCATTATAGGTTTATACATCAGAAAAACGTCCTACATCATATTCTCCCTGTTGAAAGGTGTAACAAAATGTGCATGATGAACACACACACACACAAACATTAATGTCTAACTTTCAGTGTGTCCGGTTTGTTGCATGTGTTTGGGTGTCCGTCCTCTGGAGCAGACCATCTGCTCCCTCCTATTTATTGCATCTATCCCCAGTTGTGCTCTATCCTTCTGGTGGTCTTCCACCCCCATGCCAAAGCAGACACCAATTAGAGAGTTATGCATTAAACTTCTCACTTCTGTTCGGCACTCATTATGTCATATTCATTTAGAGTTTGCTTTATTGGCTTCCGTTCCTGTGAGAATTATAAAGATTTCTCAGTACCCACAAACTGACAATGAAAACAGATAAAAGGAAGAATGGGGAAAAAAAAGAGAAGGGACAGAGTACAATAACGATGAAATGTAAAATATTAATGGAATGTCCCTCTTCTTTTGAAGTTAAAAACAAGCATTAGTGAGTCAAGTTTATGCAATAAAATGGCTGTTAAATGATTCTGTGTGACTGGAAGGTTGGAAGCCAACAGCTTGCAGTATAGTGCAGCAGAAGTTTGCAAAAAAAACCTTCAGACTTTTAAAAACTTTTAAAATTGATTAGTAACATTTTAGTGGATTAACACCAAAGCCATTGAAATCTTTTCAGTCATATTTTAAGATCTAGCAACAACTTGTTTGGTTTCAGAGTTTTTGTCAAAGGGTAGGGTGTTGTAATTACACTGTTGGTTAACATTTTAGATTATAAAATAAAAATTAAAAATAATACAATTATGATAACAAAAAGCACAACAAATTAGAGGACAATGCAGAATTCATAAACAGAAGCGTATTCTAATATAATTTTATGGAATTATTTGTTTCCTATATATTTATTTGTGCAGCTTTAAGGTTAGAAACGAGTCTCCTCCCCAGGTAGAAGATTTTGGCCTTACATGTGAGGAAGGATGGAGCGTGAGATTGATGGATTGTCTGCATTAGTAGCAGCAGACCCAAGACACACTGCTGAGGTTATGTTCTCTTGGCCGGTCTGGGAACTCCTTAGTCTCCTCCTGCAGGAGCAGAAAGCGGTGGCCGGGGAGAGGAAGCTCCGGGCTTCCTAGCAGAAAGTGCTGCCCTTATGACCCAAACCCCAGAAACGTGGTGGATAATGGTTGGACGGTAACTGCAGTTCCATTTTTATCATTGTGAAATGATTCAGACGTTGTCAACCGCAGATATTTTTGGAGTGGATGGCAGGCTAGTTTATCACCTACATGTTGCCCTTCTTGTCATTTGTAGCATTGTGTTAAAAATGTTTAGAGATATATTCAAGCAGCATATATTCCATTTTCTTTTGAAGTGTTTTTATTGATAATTTTTATACATTTTACTGATGGCAGTTTGGAAAGTGCTATTGATGTTGGGTTAAAAGCTTGTATCATTGCAATGGAATGTTCTTACAAGAAGTTTATCTTTGGAGTAAAATAATACTTTGAATGTCCTTATCAGCGTTTCAGTGCTGCAAAACAAACAACAGAAAAAACTTGAAAAAAAAAACATATTTTATCATCTTAAAACTGCTTGTATTTTACTTAAGTTCAATTTCATAACAATAGTGTGCATGCACAAACTTTAGGCAGTGTGTGTAGTTATTTTTGGGAGTTTACAAATGCCCATCAGTTTCCATACCTAGACATCAACCTTTCCCTGACAAGGCAATTAAAGTTGTGGTGCTGCAAGTAACCTTCTATTTACTGTCCAGGGAGACCAGTAAATTGCTCCCATATTTGTCACAATAAAGCAGCCATCAGACTCAAGGAGGAAGGTGTGTATATGAATGTTGATGCTGAGCCGCTGTCCAATTAACTTGGTGAGGTGGATGTGCACCCATGGCACTAACATGCCACCATCTCATGGTGAGGCTAACACACTGTACTCTGAAGGGACAGAGGAGCTGGTGTCACATGTTCAGCAGGCACATTAAACCTTTGCTTTGTTTGTTCATAAAACCACTTTTTTTTTGCATGGATTTCTGCATTCACTTTTTTTTCTGTACACTTGTGATATTTAACGGCATCTACGTGCAGCAATGAAATTTTGATTACCTTTTCTTTAATGGTCTGCTATATCATTAAAATGTTATAGGAAACATGGTGTGGGAATATTTGGGGAGTCTTCCTTCCAGTCTATTTTCCAAGCTATTTTGTTTTTAGATTAGCTTAAAAAAACAAACCAGTTATTGGCTCTCAAAGGGGTCGTTTTCAGTGACTTTTATACCAATAAAATTACCTTTACCTTATTTCTTAAGTCACTCGGGGAAAGAGGCATTGTTATTCAGTTTGTTGACAATAAAAACATTGAAACTGATTCTATTTATCAATTCAACCAAAAATAACCTTCAAATATTAAGGTGTGTTTTTATTGACTGATGAGAATAATAGTAAAAGAGAGGAAGGCATTATTAGGTTATATAAAGAAACATAATTCATAATTCTTCAAAAATGCTGAAGGGAACTTTACATTTTGTAGGTTTAATTAAAACTTGATGATAAATTTAAAGCAAATTTCCACTAAGAAAGAAAAAAAAAATCATTATAGCATTGTTGTTGTGGCCATGGCTTTTGTATTCTTAGTAAACATGTATGTGTACTTTTATTGGGAAAACATTGAAATAAATAGCTCAAGAGAAAGTTTCTGCATGACATACTGTATGCGCCTGTTCATGTCAGCATTTTGAACACTTGAAAAGAATGCAGAAATTCCTATGCAGTGTTTTCCTCTTACATCGCAGGAGTTGCATTCTAAAAATAACCCAGTATAGGAGAAATCTGCAAAGAAGAACTATAGATTTTAAGGCTGTAAAACTCCTGGCTTAATAAACTTTTATCAAATAGATATGAACATGTTCCCACTCTTCTCTGTTTTTTTCCAAGTTCAAACCTTTGCAGAAAAATATGAATTGTATATTAGGATTAAAAAAAAGATATGAAAGCGATGAAGGATTTATGTCAATTCGGTCAAACTCCACCTATCTGAACAGAAGACACGGCACAGAGGAGATTGACAAGGTCACCAGTAAATCAGGATGCAAAACACAATGTAGTCTACTGTAAAGAGAACAAAAATAAAAAGAAGGAAAACTGCGCTGAAAATAATCCACGAGACTTCACAAGGTGAACCGCGATATGGGAGGGAACACTGTACATCATGTGTCAAAGTCAAGGCCCAGGGACCGGTTTAGGCCCTCAGAGTAATTATATCCGGCCCAAGATCATTTTAAATTATTATTTTTATTATTAACAGCCCAATGTAATCTTTTAACAGCCCAATTTTGACAGAATATATATTTTGTGGAGAGCAAAATATTAAGTTATTTAAAGTTTAGGTTGATTAATTCTGGAAAAATATTCCTGTCTGTTTGTATTCATATTGTTGTTGAAAGTTTTGTTTTTAAGTTTCAACAATTTCATTTTTTTGTGTTTTCAATAAATGTTTGTCTTGTTGCTTTGGATTTTGGCTCCTGTGTGATTAACTTTGCCACCCTCTGATCTACACCATTAAGAAAAAAAAGTGACAGGTGTTTTATTTATTATTTTTTTTACATGATATAATTTCTATTAATACATTTCAATCATGCAATAACACATTACAATTGAAACTATAAAACCATTGAAACTCCTTGCGCATGCAAAACATTTTCATAAATATTGAATATAAAGTCCTAACCTGTGTACATGATCTCCTATCACTGTAAAAATGTGATTAAAAAAAAAAACTCTGGCAAAAAGACATTCCACGTTTCATCCACAATCTTATTTAACAAGCCATAGAGAAAAAAAGAAAAAGACTTCACGGTCTTCCCTCCTCTGTTATTACGTTTAGTATATAGAATGTGTGTAATTTCTTTGTGTGATTTAGAACCACTAATGCTTTCAATTCACCAAGGCTGTCAAAGGAACATCACTCTATCTAGTGGGCTGTTTTGATAAATACAACCATGACAACAGACTCTGTAGAAAAAGTGTGAGAAAGATAAAGTAAACTCTTAAATGATCCTAAAACATTTTTTTTTTTTTTTTTTACCAAACTGCATATATTGAAGGACAGTTCCAAAGTAAATGTAGCTTTATACTATTGCAAGATTTATCACAGACTGAGGACACAGATGGCTTTATGTAATATAGTTTTAGAGTGGTGAAAGCAGTGAATCAACAAATAAGCCAAAGTCTCCTATTTGACAACCGTGGATGTAAAAAAAGATAAAATGATACAAAAGGAAAACGGTCTAAAGAAAAGTCTTCAACCTTGGTCTGAAAAAAATTAAATCGTTTCTGTCTGGACAAATTATTTTAATGAAAGCATATCTATTATTAACAATTGCAAATTGAAAAAAAGAGATTGGACAAAGATCAGGCATTCTAACAGCGAGCTACATTAATAACTTACCATATCTAAGGGAAAAAAATATGTGAGGAAGATATAAAGAGTACATTTTAAAAAAGGGGATAGGAAAAATACATGATTTGGGGTAGTTGCAGATAGAAGCATATTATCTAGAAAAGATACAATCATGCACATATGAGTAACGTGGCAGATCAATCACGTCATTATTCATTTACTTTAAGGCAATATTTTGCTGATAAGTATGCCATCCTTTAGTGTAAGGCCTATTTTCAATTGATGCAGTATTTTTAATTAACTACAGTATAAGCTAGTTTAATATTGACTCATTTTTCTAAAAATTGTTTCATAGGTTCATTACGGAAAAGCATAAGTATCATGGATAATCCTGCAGTTGACTTCAAAATGTCAATTTTCACCAATAGATTATTTTTTGCTTCTTAGAGACTGACTCTTTTGGGTGAAAATAGTGGTTTTAGAATTGCATTTAGTTAGATCTGGAACAGGTGGCCTCAGGAGGAGGATAGATTGAGGTGGTGACCTTTCTGTGACGTTATGTTGACAAGTTTGATGGCATTCTAAAATAGAGTAAAAATGTTTTGCTAGTGCCCTGATGGAGCATTCTCCATCAGATTATTCAGTATGCTAGTCATACAGAATTTGATTGATTTTTTTTTTTTTGCATCCTTGAAATATGTACAAATCACTGCAACATAGTTAAGCAACAACATTCAAGGAAAATTGTAAATACATAGCACAACTATGGAATTTTATGTAGTATCTGGGAAATTTGAAATGCAATGAAAACCTTCCAGATGTGTTCATGTCCAAACCAGACTCCTGAGTATCCCAAAACACATCATGGACCACTTCATTCACAAGGTTGTCATCTGTGCTTATTCATACAACGTCATAAATGTCGATTGCCATCTACCCTGCAGAGATTAATCATTGAGGAGAATGCCTTTTGTGAGGTTAGTCCCCTGTTAACCTCTGCGTCTTTGTTGATGAGGAAAAAAGTGATCAAAAACTAGTTGATTTCATAAAAGTTGTATCAGACTCGTACAGAGATCTCTGGCCCTTAGGCATACAAAGACTCAAAATACAGTTCACGTGTATACCAAGTCAACGTTTATCAGGGCAAGAGAACTCCCAGAAACTTTGCACCTTATTGGTCGGTGTCCTTACCCCCAATGCAGACAAGATATTCATGGCTTTATTTTTCAGTGGAAAACTACTAGTTAAGTCCTTTGAGGCTGACCTAACTGCTCCAACTGGTCTTCAGCTCCATGTAGATTTATATAACAATGGATTCCTTCCATATACAGTATATATCATTTACTGGACAAAGCAAGCATTGAGATCCCCCATAAGAAATGCATTACCTTCGGCCCTCGCAAAATCAAGCCAGAGTCTTCGCCATTACTCCTGGTTTGCCTACTGCCATATAGCAAACAATTTCAACCCTTCAACAGCGATTAGTCCGAGTCGGTCTTAGTCATGTTTTAGAGGAAGTTCTGTCAACCAATCATGAGTGAGCTTGTTCTGGATTGTTCAAAGCCCACACCCCTCCCACGGAGAGAAATCTGTCAATAAAACTTTCGAGGCGGGGCCAGCGGGACCCACATGCATATAACTGAGGCATCTCATTGGTCAGTTTATAACTTGAATAACTGGTGATAAAAAAATTAAATCTTTTAGAAAAATTAGAATTAGAACATGTTAAGAGCGGCGCATCAGAGCAAGAACAATATTCTGACAAATAACGTGACTGAGAAAAAACTGTATCTCTCAATGGAAGTCTATGGGACTTCTTGCAACCCGCTGGTACTTCCTATTTGGAACACAGAAGGGAGGGGTTGCATTGTCCATTGATATTCATGTCAATGATTCTTCCATGTGGTTTGGTGTGACACTGGATTCCTCAGTGTGTTAATGACAAAATATAAAAGTAAACCGTAATATAAAAGTATTCCAAAAAACCTTTATATAACCTAATCCAAAATATTTAAAAAGCCTTCATTTTTTATCTAAATTTGTCAAGATGCTACAGAATGTGACCAATTGATCACTGAAGTCAATTACAATGCCTAAAGCATGCTAATGACTTTTCCTTTGCCAAAAGTTATTAAAAATGTCGTCCATGCATTGGTTGTCTCAGTTGATCTTGAAGAGAAAGATGTTGGCTGGTTGTGAACATGGTTGGATACACAGCCAAATTCTCTAAAATGCTTTTGGAGATATAGCTAAAAGATAGCTAAAATGCAACATCAGTGTGCGTTAAGAAAAAAAAAACATCCAAGTAATACTTAAACAAAAAAAGACAGGAACTCTCTGTTCTTTAATGTTTGTTGGAACTGGGAAGGATCTTATGGTGGGGATCTTTTTCTGGATCTGTTTCAGCTCAACATTCTGACATGAAATAGCAAAGTAATATGTGATTATCTGTAAGAATTTCAATTCTTTTATTTTAAAGTTTAAACCTACTTTCATAAAGACTGGTTAAACATATTTGAGCAATTCTGTTTAATTTTGGTGCTTTGGAAACTTGAATCTAATATTTCAAAAACACCTGGAGTTCTTTGGGTGTCCATTCCTTTTTTTCCATTAGACTCTGAAATATGCTGGGCCATCAGCTAAACCTTCAGGCATCTTGTTGGACTCCCAGAGGCCTAGTGGAGTGAGAGGGAGGAAAAAGAGACATCAGCACCTTCCATGCGCTCACATTGCACAAAGACACCCAACCCTTCCCACAGCACCGGAACTGAAAAACATGGCAACAAACAAAGCAACAGTTTTTGTTTTGTTTTGTTTTTTGTCCTGAATAACCTTCACAGAGACAATCAAAACTAACAGTCCCTGGCCCTCGCATTCCAATTAGGAAGTACCCACTGGTCCCAAAAAAATAAATTCCATAGACTTCCATAGACAAATTAACAGCTGTTAGCAAGTCATTCTATTTGTCAGACTACTCATTATCTTGCCAATACTGCCCATTTGTAACACTTATTGTTGATCCTAATTGTTTTTCATGATTTTGTTTTTCTTGTGAAAGTTATTGAAATTGTAATATGACCAATCAGATGCCTCAATAAAAGTATGATTGATTAACAGATTTTCTTGAACCTGCTTTAAGTGGAAGGAGTGTTGTCTCTTAACGTTCTCACTCCTGACATAAGAGAGTGAATGCCATACAAAAAAGTAGAATCAGACCATCTTGGACTAGTCACTGCTTATTGACATTTTTTTCCCCAACATGGCCACAGCCATATTGTTTAATATGATGGAAATTAAATTGACTTCATTTCGTTTGAAACCAGAAGCAAGTCATTTTTTAAGGGGTGACGTCACACTCAGTTCAATTCTCCAAACTACCCTGAATGCCTCAGGCTTCATGCCAAAAAAAGAAAAAAAAAGGTTAAACTTCTTGTTTTTAATGACAAAATCATTGCTTACAGTGCTAAAGTCACATTGTGAGTAATGTCATGTGGTAACACCATCCTGTTCATGTTACAAGTAGATGAGTTTGTTTGTAAAGAACTAGCAGCAACACATTGTACCTATGAGTCAATTAAACAAGTACACTTTCATTTTCAATAGTGGTAACAGTTTAGATGAGGTGTCGCAAAACACTAAATATAATGTTGACATAGATGGTTAATGGATTTGTTAAGCTTGTAAGAATTTTATTAATATGGCCTCTTGGTCTCATTTTAGATATTAATTAATCTATTAGGATATTACTAAACCTTATCAGGCTTATTTTGCTAATAAATGTCTTACTAACACCCTATGAATGCATTGATAATGTTTGTTAATGTGTTATTAAAGCTTTTTAAGGAATCTTATTTTGACGTGTTTATAATGTATATACAGTATAATATAAAACACCTTTGTAAGAATTCCGAAATGTATAAGTCCAAATCCTTAAAAGCGCAGAGCCAGGCACCTTTTAAACTTGAGATCAGAGCATTACAAAATAGACGTATTTTTAGAATCGCATATAAAGGAAAAAAAAGACATAACAAAAAAATACATTGTTTATTTTTTTTCAGTGGTGGGGCGTGAACCCTTAATTAATTAAGTAAATCAATTTTCCCAGACATTAGCTTTTCTCTCAGATGACTAATCTGCATTGCAGTTCAGTCTGCTGACAAAGTTATTTTTAATGAAAAGAACAGCAAAGTGTCTGCTGAGAGCTGAGCTCCATACCCAAGCAGCAGCAAGATGCAGAACTCTTTCAAGTGATGAAGAGTGGGCTAGAGCTCCATACTGTTCTGCTCAGTGCCATTGTCAAAAGTTGGTGTGTTTGAAATCAGTCCTCTACAGAACTCCTGATTTCAAAGTGAATGATAGGTGTATTGAAATCTACAAGAAGTTGTTTTAAAAAAAATGTGTCAATTCCATTACATCCTTTGTCTTGATGCTGCTTTACAAAAAAAGAGACTTAAGTTTTTCAGTGTATTTTTACTGTTTATATGCTAACACTTAGCTACTTCAAGACTGGCAGGAGTACAACTCAAGCTCAGGAAAAAAAAAAAAAATCCCCCACAACTTGCTTGGAATATACAAAGGTATCATCACTCCTGAGTACATGTAGGTTAAGGTCTAGACTTGCCCGTCAATGTGATTTATGAGAGGTTGAACATTTACACCTTGGCTTTCCCTTACTGTCGGACCCAGTCATTCATCAGCCTCCAAATAATGAATGGACTTGTTCTTTGTGCTGGAGCTAACAAGACGATGGGGTCCTTAGAGTTCAGTAAAACGAGATTACAACTACTGGTCAAGACCAAGAAAAGGGAGCAACCCCATCTGGAGTTGGAGTTGGAGCACAGGGCTGCTGAAGGGAGAGATTGGTGATAAAAGCAGCGCTGTTTTAAGTTTCTGCCACAGTCATGCTCTTAATGCAAGATCAGAAAATCCTAAACTTTCACCTAAGACATGTCAAACCCCAAATTGGCATTCCAAGAATGACACCCTGTAAAAAAAAAAAAACAAAAAAATTACCAGTCTGATACTTTATTGATTCCAACAGGAGTATTTCATATTTTATTACAGACCTTTTCACATTGGACCCTCCTCAGGGAGGTCAGCGGTGCGTGACCTGTTGCAAAAGAGGGAGGTCTGCCTGGTTTTATCAGACTGACTTCTCTTGGGGCTTGGACAGAGACGGGCGATTGATCCTGAGCCCAATTGCACACAGCCCAGAGAAGGCAGGACTGTTGCACCTTTGTTATGATTTGTTCTGCTTTAAATTAAATGTAGAGATTGAACATGGAAATATTGGACACAGAAAAGGGAAGCCTTTTTGTTCAGTCTCTGTGAGATTAGTTTTCAGTGCAGAATAATCATAGAAAAACTAACCAGTCAAATTAAATCAGGCTGAAATGGTCAGAATGGTATTTTTAAATTTAAACAGGGAGAATAATTATATAATAGATTTATTGCAAATACTGAAGTCAAGAAAAGTATAAAAATCATAATTTAGCACTGATGAAAACATAAAGAACTGGGACCCATGGATGAATACAAATAAAATGCTCTTTCTGCACAGGCATGAAATCGTGTTTTTGAATTAACTGTAGTAGGGACTAGAAAGGCAAAATGGCCCAAGTGGACATTGTCAAATGCAATTTCTTTATTTGTTGTCCTTGTACTTCATTGCAGCTGAAGAAAAATTAGATTGTAGTTGGTTAAAAAATAAATTGGAAGCTTTCTTTTATCATAGACAACATAGTTTAACAAAACTGGCAAACAACAGTTATAATCACATCCTACCATTTAAATTGCAACTCATTACAATTGATTGGCAACTTCAGATGTAATGTTGTAACCTGTAAACTCATTTTTGTAATTGTACTTGAGGTATTTTTGAACTTGTATCAAGCATACTGTATCCTCATGCTTCCTTAAGCAAGGTTCAACAACTCAACCAATTCAATCAGGTTTTACTTATATAGCCCAATATCACGATGCAGTCGTCTCAGCGGGCTTAAAGAGGGATAAGGAAGTAGAAAACTTGACTATATTGTAGAAAACTTGACTATATTGGCACAAATTATATAGTTTGGACATTACTTTCCACCTTTAACTCACACGCTAACGTCAAAAAACTGCAAATCTCCCCTTTTGAAACACAATGTTCTTTATTTTTCAAAACCCACAAATGTTTTTGTAGGACTTAAAGAATATTACCAATGTTCACTATAGGTAAATCGATAGGGATAAGCTTTAGACAACAAGGTCTTGATGGGTAATTGCCAAAGCCAAGTTTTTTGTTTCATGTTGTGCATGGTCTAGTGCTTTAGTCACAAGCTAAGCCTATAGGGGTCAACCCTTCTATGGGTGCTACAGGTTTTTGGGTCATCCAGGCCTCTGGAGGGTTGTAGAGAGGGCTGGCTACATTAAAGCGGAGCACAGGTGTGTCATGAGGCTTGTGCGACCACCTTATTGTAATAGAATTTGTGTGCGTCTGGGAAGTGTACCGTTAGGTATTTTTAAGAATAATGTAAGTTGCACACACTAATGACGTAGTGGTGATGCTGTCATGCAGTCCCCTTACGCCACACTTTAATCCTTAGGAGCCACTGTTCAAACCTCAGTAAGGATTAAAGTGTGGCGTAAGGGGACTGCATGACAAACAGTGGCTCCTTCCTGACCACATATACAGTAATGCTGCGCGCACAGGGTGTGCAAATGATATATATGTACCTGTAGGACATCCACACAAATTACACTCTGGTTGCCTAATTTCTAAAAACCGCAGGCACATAGTGCAACAGGCATGCCAGGGATGTGCAAGAGGAACGCACATTTCATGTGAACAGTGCTAACGGTCCCTACCACAGTTCCCAGGTTTCGGGGTGTTGAAAAAATTAAAAATCTATATGAAGTGCCTAAGTTTTATCTACTTCACCCTTACCTACTCTTGTGTGTTGTTGTTTGTGCTACAATCTCTCACCCGCAGCATGCCCATAGAAAAAATGTACATGAACATTTTTGCTCTACAGGCTCACTGGCTGGTCTAGAAGTAGATGTGACTAAGGAATAAAATCTTACACCTAATGCATTTCTCGGGTCTGTAGTAAGTTTTTCTTGCATATACAAGTAAAGATGCCTGTGTGTTACTCTCCCCCTCCCCTTGGTTATAGGTAGTTATTTTTTGTTTTTATTCTATTTATTTTTGAGCATTTATGTTGCATTTAGCTTGTAGCATTTTTGAAAGTCAGCACAATCTTAGGGACTGACAGTTATGTGTGGCAGCAAAAGATCAATGTCTTATCTATCCTCCAGGAAGAGCAGTGCACTATAAGACTGAGCATTCCTAAAATAGGAAAAGATCTGCCGATTTCCCAAGAGCGATGCACGAGTAAAATACTGTTGATTTGTAAAGCCTTGTTTCTCTTCAGTCATTTGGTAGACCTGTCGAATTCAACCAAACAAAAACCCAACCTCTGTGATCAATATGCAATTACTTTAATGGCATATTCACTATAGGTGGAAAATCCATCTTATCAAACACAAACTCTTTATTATTTTACAAAAAAAGGGTTTATTTTTTTCTTTTTGACTGTCTTTAATTTGAAAATGAATGCTATTGCTGCCATGTAGCTAAACCTGGTTTCTCAACAGCTATAAGGAGCGCGACGCTGCCATCTGTTTAATGCTGCATAAGGGAGTGCATAGATGACAATCACAGACATAAATGAAGGCACTCAGTGCACTTAGAGCCACATCCAGTGGCCCAGCAGATGAAGAAAACAAACATTTGTTATTGCCTGAGTCTTGCAAAGCAGCATGTTTATGTGATGCAGCTGCCACAAATAACTGCCAGTCCTTGAAAAGATTGTCAGAGATTCCATGTCATGTGACTTGAACTGGTTTTCAACACAGGTAAAGGGGCACCACTGAGCCTGAAAACAATTTAACTCCGTTTGATTTCAGCTGTGACACAAAACTAATCTCACTTTCTTTGCACAAATTTGAATACAAACAAGGTTTCATAAAAATAGACTGCTCAGACCTGGCAACAAAGTTTGTATTTGACTCAGAATGTATCCTTTTTCAACATGTTGCCATGAAAATTTGATGACTAATGCAGCGTGGCAGGAGCACTATTTGATTCAAAACAAATTTGCCACCAAATATTGTTCACTAATCATAAGCCATTTATAAGAACAAGAGGTGATACACTCATGTTTGGCAGTCCTTGTGCTGCATTAAGCTGCTGCCTACTTATCCAGCAACCATGCTGCTGGTGGAGAAGAGGCATAATGATGAGCAGCAGGGTAGCAACATTGTGCTGTGTTATCACTTTAAGAGCTACTATTGGCTCAAGAAGATAGGCTGGCACAGGTGGAGGCTGGGTAGCTGGAGATAAACCTTTAACAGGCAACAAACTGCGCACCATTTGGTGTTGCAGGGATGTTTTAGGATGGATTGTGTTTGTCTACACTGAGATCAGCTGATCAATTAACAACACACAACGCTCCTCTCCTGCCTGGACAAACTAATTGCTCTGTGAAACTAAAGTACAGCTGTAATTTGGCAAAAAGCAAAAGCACTTAGAGTTCATTAAGCCATGATACTGAAGCCCGAAGCCCTTCTTGATGATGTTTAGAGGAACTCTGTGAGAGCTCAGGGTGGGTTTAATGATCTTAAATGCTGTGCTCATATATGTGTAAGTGTGCGAAAGCAATTCTTTTTTTTTTTTTTTTTTTCCACACTCTTAAGTTTTGACTCAGTACTTTGAAAATTTGTACACCAATTATCCTTCAAACATGCTCCCATTAGGAGTGTTAAAGGACAGAATTCTGACACAAAAATGCAGTGAATGCAAATCATGAAATGAAATACAATTGTTGCAAACACACCAGGGTTTAGCTGAAATATAGAAATCTTTGACCAATCCGCCTTTCTGTATTGAACCCAATACCAACAGTCAACTGGGTATTCATTCATTGTACAACAGTAGTACATAAAAACAAAAAGAAAAAAAAAAGTCGTTTACTTTTCAACCTATCATGACTAAACCAAGTGGAAACCCTTTGGGGTCTACAGTTTTCAATGGGGCTCTTTTGACAAGCAGGTCAGTAGTTTGTGAAATGAGGCAATTTTACAAAAATAATTAAACATGAACAGATCCATTTTCAAGTTTCTAAAGCCTGGTGGGTAGATGTTCTTATTCGTGATTATTTGCTTACTTAGTTGCTAAACCACACCCTTTGTCTTTTTGTTGTATCACCCTTTGTCATTTAAAATGAGAAATATTCAGAAATGCAAAAACAAAAAAATTTCTATTGACGTGTTCTCTTTCATAAAGAAAATGCCACACGTAAATATCAAAAACACCATTTACATCAGTTTTTAAGAACTGGGGAAGCTGGCTTGGTTTAATCCATTTGATTCACATTGCAAGGCACATGTTTTCTCATTACCTTTTCCAAAGTAATAACTACAAAAACATTTGGCATGACACACAAACATTCAGACCGATCTGATTTGTATTATTAATGAGATCAAGCGTTTTATATTTCACAGGTGATTCCTTATTTGGCTCATCTTTTTCTTGTAATTAGTTGCAATCAAATTAAACACAGCGCTTATGGCTTTTATAGATGCTACGTTCAGCTATTTGTAAAACATTTTTGAAAGCATCTATCCTATCTCCAGCTGTTATACTTGGACTTCTGAGATCTGGCTTCTGTTTGCACTTCCCTTCCTGATTACAGATCAACACAACATTTTGACTAAAGGAAAAAGAAACTGTTCAACTGCCTTTTTTTTTTTTTTATTTTTATGGAAAACGCAGGAATAGAAATGACTCAGTTAGGATGATGTGAGGAGCGATATGAACGTTTACAAAATGACCTCCTAAAATAAGAATAATTACTTAAGCGCAGTGCGTTTCAGAATCTTGGCATCCAGCTTTCCCCCCTAATCCATGTGCCACTGGCATATATCAGTTCTGTTCCAAATCTGGCTGCTCACTCTGAGCTGCAGCTACGGGCACGCTTTGCTTTGGAACTAAGCTTTCATGATTAATTATTAAGGGCAGTTCTGATGGACTTCTGAAACGGCTTCTCGTGTTGCAATATTAATTGCCTTGCCAAAATGTATTACGGATTTATGCTCAATCATTGAGGGGTGTCACCCGACCCCCAAGAAAAAGGGAAGCTAACAGAGTGATGGAAGTGAGATTTGTTGACCAAATAGGAAGGATTTCGGAAGGTGTTACCAAAATTGTACCCAAATTACGATAATTTTTTTTTCCCCTGTTGTTTTTTATTCGTTCAGTTTTCCCTCAAGGTCAAAAGACTGGACAGACGCATGAAAATATTAGTAGTAGACTTTAATGCGCATACTTGGAATGATCATTGTATCACGTCCAATGAAGTCCTTGCATTTTGCAGCAAAGTACAAGGGAACGTGGGAAAAAAGTGACAAAGGAGGAAGCTGTCATCCAAAGGCCATATGTCTTACACTTAAGGGAAACCTTATAATAACCACTGTGCTGTGTATTCCCATTAAAGAAGTAGGTTAGGACAAAGTAAGTCCAAAGTTTGAAAAATAGATTCAGTGGTGTTAATGAAACCTGCTCTCCTCTGGGAGGTCGTCCTAAAGCTTTTCAGCCCTAATACAGAAAACAAGGTCACCCCACGTTTTCAAATTAGATTTGGATACAGCCAAGAGTGACCTTCCTGATGATCTTAGGCAGCAACTTGAGGCTTAAAGAGCCTTAGAAGCTCAATGTTATAGCCTCAAGCCACACCTCATAGGGTGTTAAACATGAATAACATATACTGAAATCAACCCTGAACTGTAGATCCAGCCAGGACAGCTCAGTTGATAATTAGCATGTATGACATGTTTCGTCCTCCAAGAATAGGATTTGGAAGCAGAACTCTGAACGGAAAAGTAGCCAGTCAGATTATGTTTTAGAGAACAGATGTGCGCCTGCACTAAGTAATTATAAATGGTTGTTTAGATAATTTTTACTTTTTTTTTTTTTATTTGGTCAAGAGAGCTTGGTAAATACACAAATGTCCAACGCTATTCTACTTTTTTGCCTGCTGCCTTTCAAATTTATACAGGGAGAAAAAAGATTAGGTTTAGATTCCGAGGAGTGACACATCCTGTAATGACGTTAAAAATGGTTTTGTTGCTGCAAGTTTCATCATCCTCTCATAAAAATAAACAATAAAAAAGAAAGTAAAATATCTAGTTGCTAAGTTCATAAATACAGTGTTTGTTTTATGCATTTTGACATGAAATATAAAACAAAAGTAATTATTTATGCTGGTTAATAACTTTATTTAATAAACTTTGTTGTAAATATATTTCCAGGTGGTTTTTGAAGTTACTTTAATTAATTTAAACTTAGGGTGCCCTATACTAACAAACCCAAACAGCTGTCACTGTAGTCCATAATATACAGTAAATTTCAATCTAATGATCTTTTAGAAAAGTTTTTGACTTTCAGGTTTTATTTCAATGGGACTTTATTTGATCAGTTGAAAATAAATATGAAGTAAACTTTAAGTTGGCAAAAAAGATTGTCATTCTGTAAGCAAGGGACCACGAGGACATGTCAAATTCCAGAAATGTTTTCTATAAGCAAAAGAATAAAATTGGCTAAATATAGCGACACAGCAAGCTGCAAATCTATGGGAAACAAAGGAGATAATTAAGTTGAGAGTTGTAACAGGAAACATAAAAATTATATGAACTCTGTAGCTGTGTTCACACCGCCCTCTGCATTGCATGTTTAAGTTATCATTTCCTATGAAATGTCTAAGTAAATGCATGTTCCGGGCTTCTGCATTTAAAATTTCCCTGCATGCTTACACGAGTCTCTACAACTGTTTTTGAGCTCCACATTCAAAATGAACGGCATTTGAATGAACGTTGAAAGCTAAAACAGGTCAGACTTTGACTCAATCAGGAACCTTCGACTAGGCATTCATGTAGGTTAGTTCATGGGAGTGCCAACCATTTTGAAAATTGATCATGCAGAAGAAAAATAATAATTGCGGTTTGAGCGCCAAACAGAATTACATGACACCAAGTATTTCGTATATCAGAACAGAGCTGCTTGGAGCAAGAGTCACAAATTCTGCACCACCTTGACATTTCGCACCAAACCTCTTCCCACTGTAGGTGATGGACATGTGCTGGTAAACGGTAGAAAAAGAAGAAGCCCCTCCTTGCTTGCTCAGAGTGAACATTATGGGCTAAAGTGGATTCAAGAATGCGTGTTCGTGAATGCGCGTCACATGCCCAGTGGCTTAGAATTTTCTCCTCTTAAGGAAACAAATAGACTCGATCCCATTTTTACATGCATTTACCAGCATTTCTCTAAATATGTTCTGAGAAAATGTCCCTTTTCAAGAGGTGGAAAGATTGCTAACAAAAACAGTGTTTAACCTTGTCCTACTTTGTTGGTCCAGCTGACCCCACACTTTGGCTTTGTTTACATGGACGTAAGTAATCAGAATAAACACCTGATCAGAATAAAAATGGATACTCTGGCCCGATCGGAATGATTCAGATCAAAATTTTTGATTGTGGACCCAATAAAGGTACATTACTGTGCTGGTTTTTACGTCATGCAAAGGGTGTGGTGCTCCAGAGGAGACTTTGGAATTCGAACAGGACCGAACAGTTTTATCTTTGCAAGCAGGGGAGGATGTTTTGGGGGGCGTTCCGTACCGCAGCTGAACTCATGACTTCATGTTTGCAAGCAGGAAAGAGTCCTTTCTTACGGTGTGAGCTTCAGACCAAATTCTGACTGGCTGTTTGGGACCCGGGCCAAACCAAACCATGTCTCCCAGGAGAACTGAGTCTCTTTGCTGCTTCAACATGGTATGAGCTGGCTAAGGCAGATTTGAAGGTGGAAATGCTGCCTTGCGCTCCAAATATTCCTCTGAAACCATGCAAACAATCTCATGAATTTGTATTACCAATAATTTCTGGACAAAATAAAAGCTGATGTGTTTCCCACATATCTACAGTACTTGCAGTCAAGATGCGCATTGCCACACGGACCTTAAGTGCATTCAAGGCTAAATGTCTAACTTTGACCCTTCCTCCAGGTCCGTGCGGCCAAGAATAAAACACTGACCACACGGATTTAGAAAATTAGGAGTGAACATTCACTTCAAAATAGTAATAACAATAAAACCACGCTCAGAAGATCATCTCACTCAATGCTGTAGCTTTGTCTGTTTACAGCAAGAATCGCTACTTCTTCTATGACCATTCCCTGTTTTTTTAATGTTTTTAAAAATGATTTTTTTCTATCTAAAGTTTGGCTTATGTAATTGTTTGTTACAATCGGATGAAGTTTTTCAGGGCCCATGTAAGCAGTTCTTTTCTAATTTGATCTTTGATCCAATCACGGACATTTTGCACATGTACACACAGCTACTGACATGTTCTACCTTGCATAACATAGGGTTTCTTGTCTATCATGGACAGCGGTAAAAAAAAAAAAAAAAATCATTGGAAAAACAGCTCAGCACGCTGTCTTGTGGGTTCCACGTGACCTCACTCCCAACGTTATCGTGCCTTGGGTTAATTGTTTTATATAAGAACTCTGTACTATTTAAAATAGTTGGGTTTTAGAAATGATGTGATTTAAAACGATTACATTTACATTTCTTTCAGATTTGTAATGTGTTTCAAATGCAGTACATCTGATGACTTTTCAACATTTTGTGAAATGCTCAATCCCTTTAATTTGGTATACCCCAATAAACCTACAAGGATGTTATAAAATCTTCACTTTTAGACAACTGTTGAGGGTAAAATTGATTTATTTGAGTTTGTTCAGGTCCTGTTCTGACAGACGAAAATATAGTTGCTAAAAAAGGATTTAAGATCAAACTTTTCTTCTTTTAGCTGTTTCCTTTCTTTACAGATTTTGTAAAAAATCATTCCCAAATGATTCACTTTTTCTCAACTGTTCCACCTTCAAAACAAAAAATAAAATGAAAAAAAGCAGGGAATAAAATATTTTTCTTGTATTAATGAAGAGAAGAAAGTAATTTAATAGTTTTACAAACTGTCACACTGTGATTCAAGTTAAGCAGTCCAAGAATAAACTCCTTCAGTATTCTCCTGACAGAGATCTAAGTGTTTGCTTTCACGCCTGAGAAAAGCAGTGCATATATTGCCTGACCCTGCCTGCACTGATGAATCATGCAGCACAGAAACAAAATGCACCCTGGGACCCATGTTAACAAAGAGAGTGAGGCCAACATGGAACGCAAGTAACATAACCTTATGTTTAGCATTAACAATTAAATAACAAATGCCAATGGGATTTGCTCCTCTTGTTCCCACACAACAGTGAGCTCAAGATAAAAAGAGGCAGAGGAATGCAAATGAAGAAAACCGTGTCTCCAAACTGTCATGTCGAACCAGAAAAAGTACAAGTTTTTGTCGCAGTTTTATTGTTAACCATTAGGAGGCTCGCAACAAAGCGACACAGGCTAGTACTTCTGGTTAAGGAGGATGATTATCAAGATTTATGACACAAACACAAGATCAAAGACATTAATTTTGACCAGTTAGCTTATAAAAATACCCTTACATCTGTAATGCAAATTGTAACTATAAAATTTTGAGGACATTTTACTTGAGTTGTAATTTGAGTTGTATTAATTAAAAAAAAAAAATTGAGCTTTCATAATTTTTTTAGGTTTCACTTATTAATTATATTCTGCTGCATGTGGGGGTTCAGATCACAGATTCAAATGTATTTTCTTAAAAAGAATCATTCCATTTGACAGTATTATGTTACACAATGAGTCATTGTGTCTTACTCTGAGAGGAATGCATTCTTTTTGAAGAGAACTATAGTGGTTGGAGTTTAAATTTTTGAAGAGAATAGATTGATACAGCTGGGAAGAGGAACGCCTCCCAATCCTCAGCCTTAAGAATCTTCGTCATTTGTGAGTTTGATTGTGCGTCAGCCTGGTGCCTCACCAACCTCTTACCAGCAGTGCTCTTGTTTATTTCCTGAGTTCAACCTTAGAGAACCAGTCAGAACAGTCAAAAGCAATAAAATCAATCTTGTGCACAGATGGAAAACAAACTTACCTGCATCTCTTTTAGTTGCCCTTTAGTGCTTGGTGGTTTGGGGGACTCAGTACAGTTTTCTTCTGCAGTCGTCAGCTGGCTGTCCTGTAATTTACTCGAGCTTAAATGAAAACCTTAAACCTCCTTCTGGGTCTGGGCTTTTCTTTCTTTATTTTTTGGTTTGTTTTTTTGTTTTTATTTTCTTGTTACTGACATTACATTTTCATTTATTTTAGTTGAATTTATTTTGAAAAGAGTAATTAAATGATTCAGAATACGACTTTCAAATTAAGAAGCCCTTGCATATGATTAACAGTTTATAAATGTCTTTTTTTTTACAAAAAAAGTGAAAAAAGAAACAATGAACTTTGATCTAGTTTGAACTTTAAAGTGCTTTCCCATCTTTGAACTAAATGCAAGATTTACTCACCCGATCTTACTTTTATTAATAAAGTAATGTAAGGGCTTGAAAAATGTGACTAGTTTTTTTACTGATTTGTACATTTCTCATCCTTGCACTATTTTTATTCAAGGAGTCATAAAACAGTGCATGTATACAGGAAGTGAGCTGATCGGCATTTTATAAAACCTTCCTCCAAATCTTCCCCCCTAGATGTCTTTTGCATCAGTTCAGGCATTTTTTTCTTTATTACAAATGAATACAGCTATGATCCAAAGCTATGGGATGTAAAGACTCGTGTTTCAGGAGAAGATTAGTGCTGATCCTAATGAGAGCTTTGCTTCTACTGCTAACCCCCAAGGTATCTGGATAAAGCTCTCCATCACACTCCACTGCATCCTGACACCCCTGCCCAGATGGCGTGGTGCAGCATAACTCCCTGTTTCTTTTTTATTTTTTGTGTGCTGGAAATGCCAATCGAATGTTGCCCCTGGGTGTTGACAGTGCATATGGGCACTGTGAATACCTGCCTAATGTCATTATAACAAAGAAACGCAAGTCTTCCTCACAAAGTGAAAGAAACTTGTAACGAGGACGGCTGGCTTGCTATCTTCATAACACCCAAAATCCAGCTAAAGATTTGATTAACTAGTTTTTTATGGATGTCATTTATCAACATTTAAAAAGAAAAAAAAGGTCCAAAGTCATGTTAGCTTCTGTCGTGTCTCAAGTTGCACAATACAAATCTTTTCAAGAATGAAAGACCAGAGGATCACTTGCACATGCATTTTGATATTGTCCAGCTACTTGGATCATCTGATTCATTAAAATCACTTTCCTCTCCCAAGAAAAAGTTACTCACAATAGGTATGCTTGGTGCAATGTACATATATAGCCCACAAATATATACGATTTTACAGGAAAAATAATTTTGGTGGGATTCGGCAACCATTTCTAAGATTTGTAGACAATTAATTATTCCTTAAATTTGTATTTCCCCCACATGTGTCTTTTTCTTTTATTTATATTAATTTATCCTAATTACCTATTTCCCTTTTTTTTATTTAATTTCCACGCTTTAGTATTATTATCATCAAGTTGTTCACACATGCTAAATATTTTTTAGATTTACACGTTACAAGTAAAACTTGAAAATGAAACTAAAACATGTGTATAAAAAATACATTAATTAATAAACAAAAGAATGGAAGTTAATCAATTTTGATTTTTTTTTTCTTTTTTGGAAAGACTAAATCTACATAGAATTTGCAGCAAAATGGCAATATACAGCTTCTGCAGAGTAGCAGGAGCTCATTAGAAATCCATGTCTGAATTGGGGGCGGGGCTGTTGGCACGAAACCCTTTATTTGCACTCTTCTTCTAGCTTATAGCCCCCCACACAAACCCAAGCTAACGTTTGCATTGCAAAAAGAATAGCAAGCAATATTGGAGCAACCCATCTACAGTTATGTGTCAGATGGTAGCTCAGACAAGGAAAAGGACAATGTCAGTGTATCTGTTTGTCTGCACGTGGATGCATCAGACTGGAGTGGAGTGAATGGCCGCCCATGACCGTTGCTGCTTCACAAAGCTGAGCTTTTTCAGACCATAGGTTTTTTTTCTACTTCTTATCCAACGCGATTCGAATAAAGAAATACTCAGAAATGCAGTTTTAATCTTAAATTATTACATAAATATTTCCTCCATCTTAAGACAGAATGCTACAAAAACATGTTAAAATTACAAAAAAGACGATTTGAAGAGTTCCATTTAGGTGTGGAAAGATTGGGTTATTGTTAGTTATAATTATTTAAAATATTCAGGCATAAAAGGGGTGTCTTTTTATTCACAATTTAAAAAAAATTGTTAAAAACTAGATTATCTTTGGTTTTTTTTTTTTTGGTTTTTTTTTCCCCACTTACTAAGTTTTAGCAGGGCTGCAGCTGCCACTGAGGTCCCTGAGGTCCTAATGTCAGGGACTATTAATATTTAATAATTCCTGTCAATTTTCATGGTGTTGATTTTTAGCTTCTGTGAGTGTTAAAAACTAGTTCATTTTGGTATTACAGAAATATCTGTCCAAGATTATTCAATCCCTTGTTGTTTCTGAATTACCTTTTTAAATAGAATCCTAGTCAGTATATAATTTTACAATTAATTTTCTTATATTTTTACATATATTCAATGAAATAGACAAATGTTTTTATCTTTCTGCTGTTTTTTGCCAAGTGGGAGCCAGTTCAAAAGGTCAGCAAGTATAGAATAGTTGAAATTGGGCACTAAGCCCTAAAATGGTCAGTTTTATCCCTTCAAAACAAACACCCAACGTTTTACTTAGTCATGTTGAAGCGTAGTACCCATATCTTTGCACGGCTCCTGACTGGAAGTAATCATAAAGCTCTGGCAACTCAAACAGTGCAGCTTTGTAGTTAACCAAGATTATATTCAAGCGGACTTCATGATGACGCTGCTTTGATGATGGATGAAACATTTCAAGGAAGAAGATTGTAAGTCCAGTTGGTCCAACTCGACTTCAAGACAACACCAGCTGGATGAAGGATAACCTTTACCAACAAAGTTTTGCTAAAACATTTTAATTGATTTTTGAGCGCCGTCTATCACAGGACGTACATTTGGGGTCAGTAAGCAAAACTAGAATTCACACACAAGTTGCATGGAATACTACTCCACTTTATGGCAATTTTTGAGTAAATTAAAAGATTTTAGGTGTGCCTTTGGATCTGAAAGTATGGTATTTAACACTTTTTCTGAATGTCCTGACATTTCAAAGACGTGGCTTGGGAATATGGGCAGCTAATCTTGCCTGGTGTTGCTATTTTCAACCTCAACATTTCAGATAACTATACAGATCACCAGAAGCTTAACAGCACTCAATGAGTACATTTAACCAGCAACCAAATCTTTTACCTTTACCAGTAAAACACTTTAAGCTGTTCTTCCAAGGGTTTTTGTATTAAACCTGTCTTGACACTAAGTCCCAGATACCTAATACTCAGCCTTACCTTTGTAATATTCCTAATGAGCCCCTAAGCCCTGAGATCCCTGGTTCTGCTATACTCTGCATTCCCTTTGATCCTCAATATTCCTATCCTAGCATCCTTGGGGGGCTGATCTTTTCATAATGTTACCTGACTGTGTTGTGTTTTTGCTCGATTATCCATCCACATTTGTCTGCCTGCTGTATCTGTTCACCCCGCACCAAAAAAGAAAACAGAAAAGAAAAAAAAAAAAAAGTTTTCAAAAATTTATGGGAAAACATCCACTCATAAGCTGTAATGGCTCTTCCATTACAGTAAAATGATAACGTGACATTAGTGGGTTTTTTTTTTGTTTTTTTTTCCCCTTGGTTTTAGTGTTCTGTGCTGTCTCGATATATATTGCAATTGTCTGTGATTACTTTTTAACGATGTTGCCAGTGGTTTGCAATTGCCAGACTTTGCTCTGAGATCCCCAGAGCAAACAAGCAGGGACAGCTTTGCTGACTCTATGGAAGCTCTTATAGATAACAGCACATAGTCAGAGAACATTCTGGTTTTGTTATAGAAGCTGACAAAAAGCATGTTTTTTAAACTAAACAACGAAAAAAAGAGCACCACACAATCAAATATATATATAGAAAAGAAAAAGTTCTTCACTTTATATTACTGTTTTTATGTGGATGACTTTCAAACGCGGGATTTATATTTACTTTTGGAAATTTAAAAGATTTAAAGGCTACCTGGAGAATCATGTGGTCTGTGTTGCAAAAAAATTCCAGTATATTACTGTCATTGCACAAAAGAAAACATGATTGCTAGCCAGTACAGGACAAAGTGGATAGGTGCTGTACCATCAAAGCAGACACAATTTCAACTTTTTTTTTGCGTTCCATTGCATTTTATTATTTTACAAGTCAGCAAGAATGTGCACACTGCATGCAGGCTGATGACATGTAGCTCACAAGCAAATACAAAAACAGAATGAAAACATTTTAATAAGACTTTACTCAAACAACACTTATGTAAGAAAACAGAATTGCCTAAATACAACTCTTGGATAACATCTAAACTAAAATGTGATATAAACCTGCTATTTCTAGGCTTCATCTGGCAACAGGCAATAGAAAATATAAAATATTAAAATGAAAAATGTGAGATTTTCTATCTATAATTTACAATAGGCCAGGATGAAGGTTAAGCCACAAAAATCCTGAAGCCTTTCAATAGTAAATGGTGTTCTGTTAGATCTGAGGTTTCGTATGAGGGGGTGTAGGGGTGGGGGACCTCAACCGTGCTAAAAAGTCAGATAAAAGTCTGTATTGGAGGTATTACGCTAATTTTTACACTAATGAGCATTTTTCTAAGATAAAACAGAGGATTATCGATGGCATTAATAGCATATAGGCATGATCATTCAGGATAGTGGTTTAGCAGTTTTACCTGAAAGTGGCTATTGGTGCAACAATGTGTGACTTTACATAGGAGACTGATGTTATGTATGTATGTTAGTACAACTTTGTAAACTCATGGACAGTCTGGTCATTATGGCTACCATGGTCAGGAGCTTCATGTTCTCTACTGTATTGATCTGAAAAAATAAGTGTGATGTATTGTATTATCTGTGTTGTGACTCAACATTGTTGAGAATGATCATAAATTGACTTTTAAAAACTTCTTGTGTTGGACTGGATATTATAGATTATACCATGGTTTGTGTGAATACTTGTTTCTAGTTGGCTGCTGGGTGTGGATAAAAAGTGATAATCTACAGAGATGATGCACACCTAAAAAAGAAGTTCCGGTCACATGGCCCACACGTTCTGCATCACTCCACAAACTTCTATAAAGCATACTTTTTCTTCATCATCTGGATAAAAACAAGCAGCAAGAGGTGAACTTTCTCTCTGAGATGATGCTTTGTTTAACCCATCATGACAATAAGTGTCGAGGTCAGTGTCGGTGCAGTGGCGTGCTGTCATGAAACCGTGACAACACGCTGCATCACGTATTGAATAGTCAGTTTTTTGTGAAAAAGTGATCTAAACCAAAGGAATAAAAAGAATAAAGTACTAAACACAGAGTGAGTATTTATTTATTTATTTTGTAAGTGATTAATGATGAAGTATGCATTATTAGTAATTAACAGATTTTGCGGAAGCAACTGCCGACACAAAGTGGAGGACATTTCAGGCTTCCACGACGTGCATTAATTTCTGATAATGCACACTTCATCCAACATTATTCTTTACTTAAAAAGGACAACATGAATGACACAGTTTGCAAGAGAAACTTACCATAAACCCCCTTTGAATAGTTGTTTGCCTTCTGGTAACTTTAGGCATATTGGGCCGTGTATTCAGGCGTGAAGCCACCAAATTTAAAAGTTAGGGGTAAGTCGGTGAGTTTACCAGGTTGATTCAAAAACAATGGAGGCTGTTAACTTTAAAAGTGTTTTATTATAATAATCTAAGGCAATGGCAGTGGCTGTAATAGTCGTAGTGGCAATGGAGGCTAAACATGTGAACAGACAGTGATCATTTTACAAGCAAAGGTCTTTATTGGTCCCAACCAACTGCTACTTGACTGTATATCAATGGAATGTTATAAAAGACAAAGACAGTGAAGTAACCATGGTGCAGAGGTAGAGAAGTTGAGCTCTGGCAGATTTGGTTCCCGCCCTGCTCACTTATGTGTCGAAGTGTCCTTGAATTGCTCCTGATGATTATTGGTTGGTGCCAGTTGGAAGCAGAGCTGCCATCAGTATGTGAATGTGTATGTGCACGGGTGAAGGGAACTGAATGTACGCCGCTTTAGGCCTTCTAAGAAGGTAAAGTACTGTATGAGTATACGCCATTTACAATCCTAAAACTGGTTTAAAACCCCAAACAACACAGGTGTAAGAGAAATGTAAAAGAGAATCAAAATAACCCCCCATAAATTCATACAAAATTCACTGGTGAGTAAGGCTAATCTGTTTAT
Source organism: Oryzias javanicus (assembly GCA_003999625.1). Lineage (NCBI taxonomy): Eukaryota > Metazoa > Chordata > Actinopteri > Beloniformes > Adrianichthyidae > Oryzias > Oryzias javanicus. The sequence goes on along the minus strand of CM012439.1, from coordinate 15,153,546 downwards.
GATACGGTTCGTGCACTTGATTTTGTATGAGTTGAAGCCTAATCAACACTCTGTCTACCTCAACGGTGGTGCATAATGTTCTCCTTTGGACGCAGGTTCTTTTCTTATTGTTCAGCTGGTTCCCTGCCTTCAGGCTGTTACATTTTACTGGTACAAACCTTGATGAGATCTGGAGAAACCGTAGCTCAGACGCTCCTTTGCATCTGTGTTCTTCAAGTCCCTATCCTCGTCCAATGTACTGCTCCCCATGTGTCAGGAAGAGAATTCAGTGTCTGAGTTCAGTCCTTGCACTGTGCGCACGGGTAGCCTATCAAATTAAAAAAATATATATCAATAAATAAATCTTCTTCTTGACCATGCCCTTCCACACATGTGGAGGTCATTCAGCAGTCACATACCAAGAAGTCTCATACTTGCTGAGCAAAAAACAGACTATTTTGAAAATGCCTCTCATAATCCAAACCTTATGACCCAAAGACATAAAATACACGTGTTGTATAATTTTATTTTTAATTGTTTTTTACATTTTCATTATTCCAAAGCTTAACTAAATAAACAAATCATCTTCTAGAAAGCTTTACACCAAAACTATGACGTTTTCTTGATCAAGAAACTCAAAAGTTTTGTACTTTTGTTGTTCTTTAAGTCTAACTTTTATGTCCAAGCACTTAAGCCTAACGCACAGACACAGTCAAGCCAACCACCTGATGTATGAAGGTGGCCATCTATCTTTTCCAGATGTCTAACACAGGAACATACTGCCACATTCTCCTAACCCTCCACCCTACTGCTGTTCAGGGAGCCATCAAAGTACTTTGTAGACAGGGCAATAAACATTAATGTCACAGAGATTCACTGAGTTAAAGCACACATTGCATGATTATTGAGGGTTAAGCAGAATGATATGTTTTCATCTCATTTATATATTTGTAGCTGTGCTTTTTAGTAAATTTCCATGAATTTGATGTGACATGTCAAGAAGTTTTTGTTTAGCCTGAGCAATACTCCTGCATCACACTTTACTCTCCATGCGTACATTCAGTAAAGTTAAAGACACTCTTCTATAAAGTTTTGACATAATCTTTATGCTTTTTTTTTTTTTTTGTCACTTGTTGAAGCTCCAGCTTGTGTCATGATAAAATATTGCAGATAATTGGCTAGACGTAGCTCCAGCATGGCAATTCATGTTTTAAGATGTTTTCTTTTTAAGATGTGAAAACAAAATAATAAATGTCCATCTAAAACAATATGACTTGCAATTTTATTATATTGCTTACAAATTTTTAGTATTATTATTTTTGGATTGAATCTAAGTTCTTACACCATGATGGCCCCTTAAGTGCAACTCACATCAACAAATAACTCAACACAAAAAATATTAAAGATCACAACAACAATTAAAAAACAAAATAATACAAAAATTGCACTAAATTTTAAAAATCAAATCTAAATTCCAGAAACCATAACACAATAAAAAAAGAGAATAAAAATAAAATTCTAAGGAAAACAAAAGTAATTTCCAGATGGCAAAATCCAATGTAAGAAAATGAACCGCTGATTGACGATGAAATCCAGTATCACTTCATGCCAAAGAATTTTCTAATTAGAATGGTGGACAAAGGTTATCATCCAACCAATGATGTCCTATAGTACCTACTTTTTCTGGTTTTATCTTTTGTTTATGTATTTATTTTTTTCTTTTTGACATATCATTTTTTAATTCTAGAAATTACTTTTGTTTTCCAAACTGATTTCTAAATAATTCTAGTGACTTGTTTGCGGTGTGATTTTTTGGTGTGATTTGCACTTCAGGGCTACCATAATTACATTATTGACTTGTTTACATAATTAAATACAAAACTATGTGTTTTTTTACAAATAATTGGAAAACATGTCAATTCTCAGTGGTGTTTTTTGTTGAGTTAAATATTCCTGTGTGCATGCGTGGCAGCAGAAGCACTCTCTCATGTGGCAGTTTTACATAAACCCGAACACAAACAAGTTAAATACCAAATAGACACAGGTGGCCCATGAGCTTCATGACATTTTTTTTCTCATCTAATAACAGCTGCGTGGATTTCTGCAGGCCTTGGATTAGAGTTTGGAAACGATGTAATGCAGAAGGAAAGTGTTTAGTTAGCTCTAAGCTCAGCTAAAGCAGAAAAAAATAAATAAAGAAAGAAATGTTGCTGTACAGTGAGACGCTATCTACCATCCCAGGTGTCTCTCCTTCACCCTTCTCCCTCCTCACTAACGAACAAACTCTGAGAGGCCTTACCTCAGGCGGCTCCCTGTAATTACTCCCCAATGCCACAAACTGGTGCAGTGGGTGTCCGTTACAGACTGTGTGCCAAACTAAGAAAAACAACAACTGTGGGGCCATTATTTGTCAATCAAACCCAGGGCCAAAACAAAATGCCGTCTGCTGCATTAGTTGTACATCGGCATTTATTGTTCCTTTTTGAACAGATGTGAACAAAAGTAATCCTTTATGTTGGAACAAATATATGTCTTTTTTTATCAAAGAAATGTTAAATTGATCTAATATGGTAAATATTGAGCTGTTTTCTTGATTATTCACAGAAACTTTTTTTTTCAACTTATTTAACTTAGATCTGTTGTTTGCACTGCAGCTTTTTAAATCTGGACCTACAAAGATTGCTTCTCAAACTATTCAAGTGGAAAGGAAATTTGAAATGCACAAAAAGTGATGGGAATTTATGTTTTCCAATACGTGATACGTGCAGACAAAATCCACATTGCTACATTTCCCGCACAAATTTTAAGTGCGTCTAAGGCTGAATTTTGTTGTTGGCCGCCCGTATTTAAAGTTAGTCTTAAAGTTAAAGTCCTATTAGTTGTCACGCTTCTAGGTGTTTGAAATGTGTTCTCCGCATTTGATCCATCCCCTGGGGGAGCGGTGAGCTTCAGAGTCAGCGGCACTCAGGAACCATTTGGTGGTGTAACTGTAATCCTAACCCTGACCCTTCCTCTGGTTCCGAGCAGCCAAGAAAAAAGTTCAAAAGTGACCATTTGTATTTAGAAAATTCCATGTGAATAGTCACTTTCTTTTTTTCCCTCTAAATTTAAATTTTCAAAGGTTTGTACAGTTTCCAGAAATTCACATCTGAGATAGTCTAGTCAGCTAAAATAATTCTTGAGCCATTGGCTCCTTTAAAGTGTTAATAAGAAACGAAAGATAAATTTGGTTTTAAATTTGGTCGTCTCTGGCACGCCTTTGGATGGTTGACACCCTCCGTCGTAGTAGGCTTCTTCCCCCCTCATCGTCGCAGGCATTGGTCAGCTCTCCTTTAGCTCTAATCCATCCATGCCGTCCACCTTTCTTCCCCTTTTATTGTTTGCCGCACATACCTCCAGTCACAGGGGCTGTCAATTCAATCCCTGGCTCCTTTTACCAGCTTGGAGCTCCATTTAAGTAGTGGGTAAGGTGTCCTGTCCAGTGACGTCCAGGTGATTAGAATCAGCCTGTTCCCCAACACAAATAAAAACAATATAGCACAGCACACAACAAAAACACAGTTAAAAAAAATAAATATATATATATATATATATATCAGTACCTGCTGAATTCAGCAAATGTGTTGCACCTTTGATGATATAACATTGTTGTTACTAAATAATATACGTATTTTTTTCAATTTACATCACAATCAATCCACGTATTGCTTCATACTTGTTATTTTTTTCTTGTCTAATTATAATCTTGATGTCCTGATACCTCATGTTTCAGAACCCTAATAGCTCAGCGTTACAAGTCTTATCAAACTTTATTATTACTTTGTGACTACAAATCTGACACAACATATTTTCCCCTCATGTTTCAGGGTGAGTTGAAAATTTTCCTGACTTTGGTCATAGTTTACAAAGGTGGCAGATGTGAAGGTAAGACGGGCACAGTAGGGAAGGCATTACTTTGCATGCGGAGAGAATCTGTTAAAAGTTTCACTAAAGGAATGTTTATGCATAAGCATTACTGGGATGTTCTTTGGAGGCTGTCAGAGACTTATCCCTTTTTGCAGAAGTGGATGAAAAAAAACATGTTAAAAATGTTGTGAATAACTTGTTTCAACACAGTTTAATGAAAAGCGAACACGTAATTTTACAGATTAAATCTGTTTTGGATAACATGTATGTCATATACAAAACGGAGATGTCGCATAAACAGCCAGATCTATTGAATTGGCTTTGGAAGCCATATTGACCTTCAAATGCACATGATTTTCATATACATTCTGCAATTTACACAAAATGTTTGCATGTGGACTGCACACCCATTTAAATCATAACAGAGCCAGGGGATACTATAAACATTAATAACTCAAAAAAACAGATCACATCGTGTACTTGTCTCAGTGCAACATTCATAAATATTGATGGCAATGATAAAATATGGTTTTAGTAGTGAGAGTCTTTGTTTAATAGTGTCCCTACATTTTATTAGGGACAAGCTCTGTAGTAGGCATTTGCAAAGCTGCATTTAAATAGGACTCCCAAGCTCACTTTGGGTTGGGGAGAGGCTACATATAAGATACAACACTTGGGAGCTGAATGAGTAACTTCTCCATGCTTTTTAGGAGGTCATAGGACTGGATAGGATAGATAGGATTCAAAAATGACTATGAAAAAACATGTCGGTGTTAAAGTCTGAACCAGGCTACCGATGCAGTGGGGCTGTGAGATTTGTGAGAAATCCTGGTGGTGGGAGGTAAAACTTATCCACGGGGCACCGAAGCCTTGAATGGGAGACAGTGAAGAAGGAAATTTATTAGATAAATAAGTAGTTTTAAAAGGAAGTTGATCTTTTTTGACTCACTCAATCTTATTAAAATTTAACAGAAAAAAAAGTTAACACACCATTAAATTTGTTTACAATTCTGTTGGCACATTTTCGATCTATAAACACATATTAGCACATCAGAGAAAATAATATGTGGAGTAATTAGTGTGACCCACAAACACACCCAGCTTAAACTAAAAAATACACACTCAAAACAAAATTCTGTTGATTGCATGTTGATTGAACGCTTCAAACAAAAATAAGCTAACCTGTGCTGACATAAAAAATGGACAGAGAGTTAAAGAAGGTGACTCCATTTGAAAAATACTACTTTAATGTATTCCTGGGGTCCAAGATTTTATGGATGTGGGGGATTATTAGCACTTTCACTTTAAAAGTTTGGATCTCAGCAGGATTCAGTTTGTTTGGGTTTGCAAGAAGTCCACACATTCTAATCAGCGCTCAGCTTGTGGTTGCAGTCAAGTGATATGTGTTAAATGGACTTCTTTCTAAAAAAAAGCCCAAGTTTTTCTCCATGAACTGTACTTGTTGTATAGAAAATAAATGATATTATTCATTAATTCATCAAATCCCTCATGTATTCATTAATTATACTCTTTCCAAATGTAAAATATGTAGTTTATTAGTATTATCTTAATTCAAATCTGCGTAACACTTCTCAGTTTGAGTTTCCCATTTTCAACAGAAGATTGTAGTTATTGAAAAGAACATCAGTCCTGTAAGGTAAAAATTAATGGACATTTATTTTATATTACTTATAGTTCATCTGGTGGAACATTTTGAACAAAATTTATAGTATTAACAGATTTTTTTCTCAGTCACATGACTCTTTCGGTTTGTCACAAAAACTCAGACATTTTAAGTCACTTGTATGGAACTTTTAGATAATTGTGAGGTATTTATTATGGATAAAAGCAGCCTCTTCTGGAATTTGATAGAGGACGTGTCCACTCCTTGTTTTAAAGGGGCACTACCATGATTTTCTTCATCCTTTCAGAGTAAACTATGCCTATAAATATGATCATATATTACACTGCGGGAACACTAAAAACAAATTATTTATGAAACATGAGTCATGTTTGTGGCCCGTTTTAATACCCGGAAGTAAAACAACTTGATTTCGGAGCCTCCGCCTTTTGCTCTTTGTCGGTCCCACCCATTTCAAATTTTAAAACTAACATGCATGAACCACTTACACTAACTCTAACAATGTGTATGTTTTGTTTTTATGAAATGTATGTTGTTGGTATAAAATGAATTTATTTTTAGTATGGTGCATACAAAAATGAATTTGCTTTGACCATATTTAAACATGTTTAGCTTTTAATGTAAATATCGTTAATTGGTTTGTACATTATGTGAAATCCTTTTTAAAGTTTATGTGAAACTTGTTAAATTTGTGCATTTTATGCTTGTGCACCCCAGGAAGATTAGCGACCAATTTGTGGAAGCAAAGGGGGTTCCAAAAAAACTATTCTATTCTGAAGTCCTGTTATATACTACAAGGGTGTGGGCATGTATTTGTTATGTGAGTGCATACTAACCCCTCCTCCTTCTCAGCTCTAATGAATAAGCAATAAACATAAAATTAAAAAAGGGGTTTTGGCAGCAGACAGTACATATGTTTAAGATGTAAAATCAGCCTTTGTAACATAGGAGTCAGTTGGAGCATACTCCCCTCTGACAGCAGACTTCATTTGGTACGTCCTGATTTGGGTCAAATCTAGAACACATGCAGCGGTTTTGGTGAGGACTTGGATTTTCCATGCAAACAGGTTTCCACGCTTCTGCCCTAGTGTAAGTGCATATCTACTTTTATTTTCATTATTATTTTTTTCTTTTTCAATACGTTTTTTGTTGATTTTCAAAAACACCCTAATTACTGAAAACAGGTTTCCGGTTGACATATTGGTTAGGAAGGTTGGGAGGCCAATACCTTTAATTCTGAATGCAATTACAACACCCTTCCAGTTTCTAAAACCAGGAAATAGAAAGGGCAAGGTCTTCTGGTGGGAATGTTTCGGGAGATTTTGCTACATTGGTATAAAGCTCCAAAAACCCCAGTGTACAAAACTGATTCCCAAACAGCAAGAAAGTGCCCTCAAAAAACAGAATGAAACCAGACTGATCTGCTGAAGTATTTCTTTTTGGAGAAGAATTTTAGACACCAGACGGCACACCTTACTAACTGTAGGGGAAAAGTCCTATGCAAGGGGGGCCACAGGCAATGTCAGAAGCCATATGCTTCTGTTTTTTAGCAGACAAAGGGGCACCTACAAGGTGCAGTAAAAGAATCCATGCACCGATGCGAAAGCAGTGGAGTTAACACAGCTTGAAGCCTCCTTAAACATGATCCTATCCTGTTCACTTCTACAAAGACAGAGCAGCCCTGCAGCCAAGACAACAATGCTGCTAAAATCCTTAAATCACTGGCAAATACTAACTGAGGTTAAAGTTAAGCTATGTTTGAGGGTAGGTTTAGGGATGAATCTAGAAGAAGTAACTAGGCTGCCCCTTTAAAGAAAAGGAAAGAAGTAGCTTTCACTTGGTGAGGTAAACTGGTTTCCTTATTAACCTCTTTAAGAGGGAATCAATATATATTTTTAATATGTAATAAATGCAACGAACAATGAATGAACTCTTTTTCACCTTCTACTTCTGTTTATGCATCAAATTCATAAGTTGTCTCATACATTTTTTAAAAGAAAATGTTACATCTTTCCTCTTTTGTCTTAATAGAATATTTTGACATTGTAATAAATAAAATGTGATGTAAAAAAAAAAAAAAAGAAAAAAACTATCTTTGACTCCTTTTAATGACAATAATGGATTTTTGCAAAGCCAGGTCTGTGTGACCTGAAAGTGACAACTTTTCCGTTTTGTGTCGTTTGCATGCAAAATGCCAAATGTGTCCAGCAAAACACATTTTATCACTGAAAAGAGAGATTTATGTATATAAAAAAGGAGCTAGACTTCAGGTCAACAATGGTGCCCTATGTTAATCTAAAATACTAGAATTCCTAACAGATGTTTTATAGCGAACCCACAGCACATTTCACAGAATCGGGGACGGGACTGAGATGGTACTCTTAACAAAAGACGCTTCAAAGAAATACTCAGCAGCTGATGTGGCAGGACTCAAGGGTGAAGGTAGGGGATATATTATTCAGAAATGCGACTAGTGAGGGCAGCCATCTGCTTATAGAGGGAGTTCTGTCTACTGTACAGTTTATTTTACAAAACAGCCTTTGCCTAGTGTTGACATTATTTTTATAGAGGACTACAACTTGAGTTTCTTGACAGCATGTTCTGGTTCTTTTATCATGTATAAATGTTTTCAATGAAATCTAAAATGAGATATGCGTGTTTTTTTTTTCTATACGTTTGGCATTCAGTTTAGCAATTTTGTCAGGGATGGTGGTGGAGGACCCAGACACAGGAGACCAGACTTGGTGGCAGAAACATAAACATTTACTAAATTAACTTAAACATGACAAAAACAGGAGCATAAACCAGTGCAGTGACAGAACGTAGAAGCGCAGATGACCTGACAATGAGAAACTGAAAACCAAACCCTTAAATAAACTGAGGTTGATTAACTAAATGAAAACAGCTGTGGATGATTAACTTGAACATGGTGAAACTGACAGAGAAAACAGAACATGAAAATCTAAGCACTGAAACATGACAAATTTAGAAAAAAAAAAAAGTGAAGAAATTGATTTACTTTTTATTTTGCTTTTGAAATAAAAGTAATAACTTTCCTGAGACTAAATTGATTGTGTTATCTTAAATAATTCGATAAACAATTAAAATTAAATAAATAATCAATCCTACTGAATTCAAATATTTCGGAAATGTCTTGCCTAGTGCTATTCTGCTATTATTTGTTAGAATAAAAAAGGATTCAAATTAAAATTAAAAAAAAATCAGTCAGGCTTAAAGAGGGAGGTGAAGACAGAAGAGTTACAAAAGCAAGCAATGTTTCCCAAAAATACAAAACAAAAAGAAAAACCAATTGTGTTAAAACACTTCAGATGTACTGTATTTCTTTAAAGTTTATTCTGAAGATGGAAGACTTTGAATAAAACTGATGCTCACTCATTTATTCATGCCAAAGTCAGAATTTTGGCAAGACAGTAATTTTCATATGATCCACGTATTGTAAAACATAAGTAGAAAGTAGTGCAGCTGTTTCAATAAACTCTAATTGAGAATTAAGGTTGAACAATTAGGGGTAAATGATCTAGAAACAACAAAATGGGGAACCTAATATATACAGCTTTGGTTAATGTGAGGTAAACATGTCATGCATGCATGTGCATGGATGTGCATTTATCTCCTATAAATACACTGCTCACTGTAAGTTAGGGATATTGAGAAAAAAAAAAAGTGTTCCTCTTCACAATTTTTTTGGGATAGGGAGGCCATTGTATTGGGTGATATGCACACCTCATTATGTGTTTTCCACTCAATAGTCTCTGTGCTATGCTTCTTGGGGCTAAAACCCAAAAGATTCTAAGATAAAAAAGGTTTCAATGCCCAACCATTTATACCTATATTCTGTGGGTATTAATGGATGATTTTGGCAGTATGTCATTCCAAGGTCATCATTGAAACAGCCATGAACATACATATTTGCTTAATTGACAAGCAGCACCACTTGGCCATAGGCTCCTTTCAAATGGATAGTAGGCAGTTATCTGTAGCATGTGAACTCTATGTGTCTCAAAGTGTCATCAGCAGACTTGAATCAAGACATAGTGCTACTGGCAGAGTTTGTTACAGACCACAACAATAACTAGGACCTTGTAACTACCTTGACCAGTATCGATGACCCAGGGCTTGAATTCCAGACCACCTTTGCAGGTGATTCCACTAACACCAAGACATTTGCAGTAAGCACAGGACCATGTGACCTGGACAATGAAGCAATGATCTACCATCCGGTTCACTGATGAGTGTCGGGTCATATTGCACAGAAATTATGGTCATCAGTGTTGCTGGAGAAGGCGAGGTGAGTGAAATGCTAAGGTCAACATGGTCCCCAGGGTTCACTTTGGTGGTTGAAGCACATCAGTCTGGCAGGCATCACTACTGTAGATGTAAATGAGCGTGAAAATGATGCTTTTTCTACTTTAATTAGTAATATCAAATCGAGCATTCCAATGAGTAAATCAAGGGAATTTGAGGTTTCCTTGCTTAGAAACGGTCATATTTATGTCCTTGTAGATATATTTGTGACATTAAGTGCATGGATTCCTAAAACATTTGCGAAATGCAATATTAAAACTCTTTCAAGAAAGCTGTTTTACATTCTAAATACACGTGCAAAACTAGCAGAGAAATATTCAGGCTCGAATTATAGGTCTTGAAGCCTCCCAGCATGATACAGTGTTTTTGTACATGAGAAGCTTATGCTTCATTTAAAAAGGTATATCAGTTCCCTTAGGGGCACACCAGCTTCCTAATGTGGCAACACTGTGCCAAAGTGTAGGATTCATTAAACTCCCCTGCATCATGATGCAGTTTTCCTTGGTTGTAAACACAGCGATCAGTCAGGCTGAATGATTCTGAGAATAGCTTGCTGTCAATTAAAGCAGCTCACTGAAGTATAATTTCACTTTTTAAAGAAACAACAAAAATATTTTCTCCCGTAAAGTACAGCATGGCAAGCTGTTTCTAGGAATCAGTTCAATGTTAGCTGTCTAAAAAATGTATTTTATCAAAAGTCATACAAAAGAGAGAACCAAAATGATACTTTACTGCATTTTATTCTTACATACAACTGTTATCTATCTTCAAATTGTGAACTTAAATTTACAAGATTATGGTCGGAGTTTACAGTCTAGCAAGTGTACGTTATGTTCTGCAGAAGACCGACTAAACTCAATTTGATCAAAGTGTCTTGAATTTGAACAGGTAATCTGAATGTTTATTGATAATGTTTGGAAACTCTTTTATTAAATGAAAGGTTTATGAATGTTTTATTCATTGATGGATGGTTTTCAGGATGTCTGGAGAGCCCGTTGATGATGCCATCGAGAACCCTGCACCTTTCCACTCACCAATAATTTCTTCCTCCATGAAATACAAGATTTCCAAATCTGTGTGAATCTTCCATAAGTATCCAATTTTTTTCAACGTTGGGGACTATTTTCATTCCTCTTTGGTGTTTTGTATTGACATTTCATTTAGAAGAAGGGACGTTCCTAACACTTTTCTCCAAAGTCCTCCTTTTCTCCACGGTCCTCCAAATGTGTGTCTTTGAGCTCTTTCTTTTAGATATGAAACTCAGCATTACCGACACTAAACAACGGAAAGCTAGCCACACTAATAATAATTTGATTTTGAGTAGCCAAAACGTTCAGAATTTATTGCGTAAATGAAGCTTCACAAAGTGCTCCACGTATTTCATCTTCAAGCATGACTCTGATAACCAGACAACTTTGATATTTTTTTTTCTCAAACACTCCGGTGTTGTGCGTTTAGGTCCTCCACTACAAGAAGAACAGCTATTATTTGAAGATTCACTGAAAAGCAGTTTTTTAATTGAAAAAAAATTTGTCTAAAACACGTACCCTGGGTATGCTTTAAACAAGGTCATTGAGGAACTTAAACAACGGTTGTTTAAATGGATTTGATTTTTGAAACTACCTTAATAGCAAGAATGTTTAGTTTAAATGAATTTGTCAGGGCTCAACCAGTCATCTCCTCCTCCTACCACCACAGGGAACCCTCTCCAAGGTACTCCAGGGCATCTGTTCCTTTCCTCACTCCATGTCCCATCATGCATCTGCCACCACTCCTGCCTTCACCAGGTGTTTCCCGTTCCATTCTGTATTGAACCCTGCTCTCCACTCCGCTGTATGCGAAGTCTTGACTTGCTTCTCTGCTGCATTCAGGCTGAGCATTCAGTCTCTGTTGCCTCTCTGTGTTTGACTCCTACCTGTTTTAATCGCCTCCTGCCTCCCTCCTTGCTCCCTACCCTGACCTGTTTGTTTCCTGACTACGGCATGTCTTGTGTTTACCTGCTCTTCATTATCATTAAACTTTGTTGCATATGGATCCAAAGGTATCAGCCTCTTTGTCACAGCATTTAAATATGAGAAAGTTGTGATCTAAAAATCATCTCAGACTTTAAGAAGTCCAAGAGCCAATGCATTTTAAATGCATGGACCTTTTTATAAGAAATACATCTGAAAGCAGAAACTGTTTTGAAGGTGCAGTAGAGCAAGTCTGATCGGAAGTCAGATTGCTTGAGTCCAGAAAAAAAAAAAAAAAAAAAAAATCAAAAGTCTATACCAATAAATGCCATTGCACATACAAGAAAGGCCTTCATGCTCAGAGGTGAAAATGTGTTTCTTGCATTTTAATACTCCCTACAACTTTAAAGACTCACTCCAATAAAAAATGTGTTTTTATTATGATGGAGAACTTGTATAAATGAAAATTAAAATGTTATTTCTGAGTATTTCATTACTCAAATAAATCGTTGTAAACTGTGTAAACAGATGGATCATGGGAAATGGGGGGAAGGCTAAGTATGCACCAATAGCCCCACCTCCAACTCAGAGTCAAATTTCTAATGAACTACTGCTCTCCAGAAACCATGGCATAAAAAAATGTTTCTATGATTTTGCCCAAAGCGTCAAATTAATTATAAAAAAAAAGACCACTGGTAACACTGGGAAATAAATCAAAAGATGGTCAGAGTAATACTTTTTTTGTAGTACCATAAAAAAACATAATTTGACTTCATTATCAGAATTATTAATATAAATGCATCAAATTAAAAATGTTATGCACACAGTAGGTTTCAGTATTTGCTTTGCATTGATTTTTACATGTCATGGAGTCCAACAGCCTGATGGTAAACAAAAACACTGAAATCAATTTCACAACTAAGACCTAAGCTTTGAATAGTTGAAAAAGTGTTACATAAATACAAATTATTTACACACTTGGTTTCACCTCTGTTGTTCTGGAAATAATTTCCCCATCTCAGAAGTGATATATTTCACACTTCACATCATTGAACCACTGAGTTCTCCTCTTAGAGTTTATAGAATCCTTGCTCACAGATCAACCACACCTAAACATGGTTGCAGGATAACAATGGAGCAGTAAAACAACAACTTCTTTGTGCCACAGTTGCAGTCAAGACACCATGTGAAAAACACAAAGAGGCTTTTCAGAACATGTTTTCATAGCTCATATGAATATAGCTAAATAAACACAGAAAGCAGCACCTCCTCCATTAAATGATTGTCCTACCCCCATAAAGTGTGATGTGGGCTGACTTCAGCATTGACTTCATTTGTCTTTTTAAAAGCACAAACCTGTTTTATTTTTCAGGGTTTTTTTTTTTTTTTATCTGTTTTTGGTGTTAAAATTTGCAAAAAGTTCAGCAAATGCATTCTACTCTTGATGTACTCAAAGTGGCAGCAACTGCCTAATTCACATTCACAGTGATTTCAATGCACTTAAATGTACCAGTGCAAATGAAATATCAGTGCCATTCGGTGATTGAGTTGTCACTGACGTTGCTTTTGAATGACTCACTCTATACACATGAGGGAACATTCACTTCATTTGCAATGAAGACTCAAGTTAGATATTACATCTTGTAGTCAAGATATGCAAGCCCCAAATCAATAAAACACATCGAATGCTAATCATATTTTGGAATCTCCATGCCAATTACACTTACATCTGAATCATTTTTTTTGCTAAAAAACAGAAAAATGTTTGCACCAACTCTAAGCACACAGTGCCTTTTAGGCCTAAGTTTATTTAACATAATGAACTGCCAAGATCATTGTCAGTGTAAAAAGACCAGAACCCCAAAAGGCGTCTTTTTTTGTGACTTTACCTTCCATTGGTTTTGGATTAAATGGACCTGCTATTGTAGCATTATTACATAATCCTTTGTATTGCAACTCAACTTCTCTATTAGAAAGCAGCAGTGTGTGCACCGCAGAAATGTCAATGCAGAAACAGCAAAAAGGCACTCTAAGGAGACGGCTTGTGTTCTGTGAAATCCAAAATCCAAGGAAGATTCAGGAAGAACACAAAAGTGTAGTTCCAAAAAAATTATAACATTATTTTATGGTACAAAAATTAGTTTAATTTTAGGCAGAAGACTCGGTCAACTATAAAGTCAACATAAGTTTGAATTAGAAAACGTGTCATTTTTTATTTTTTGAAGGGAGGTATTGCATAACTTTTTCACTGGTTACTTCGAAAACCATCTAAAAAACACAGATCTGAACGTTAGCACATTATGCTAATACTATACCATCTCTTTTAAATTAAAATGACCTGTTTTTCTGTCATCCTCTTCTAGCATACCATCAAAAAATCTAACAAAGCAAATCCTTTGTAATGCTTATAGAACTTTGAAGTTTGATATCTAAGAGTAAATGGACTTACTGTCTGACCGCGTTACAGAAGAATCTAAATTTGATTAAAGATTATTTAGAAAATTTGATGAATAAACAAATCTTTAAAGGTATCCTCTCAAATAGCAGCCTTGACTCACATTCTAAAATTCGGGAATACAAATTAGTATTTATAGACTGAGCATATCTGCTTTTGATGGCAAATCTTACATTAATAACAATAATTTTAAATGATTCATTTTTTTATGTTTTTAAATGGGTAAACAAGCATTGGATTTCCAAACCCCAGAGAATGTAATGTATTTGTGATTCCATTTACCTCAAAGGCACAGATTAAGGTTGAACTCAAATTTTATGTATTCAAATGTGTCAACATTGGTAAAATATGGAGAAACGTTGAGGGTAATACTTGACTTTCTAAACCCAATCGGAAAACAGTGATGCATTGTACCTGTCATACTGAAACAAGCTATGAGTTGACGAGCCTCCAAAATAAATGCTGTAAACTTGGCAATGTGTGAATGCACTTTAACAAAAGGTTAAGATGCTGAGGAGGAGGAAAACATGTTTTTGAAACACTGGTGCTTGCTTTTGCTGCAGCGCCTCTGACTGGCATGCTACAAGTCAACAACATTCAAACCTAATAAACACAACTACTCTGTGATGTCATGTCCAGTTCCAGTCCCTTTTTCTGCTATTTTTGTGCCATTGCAATTCTCTGAATTATTAATAAAAAGCGGGGCCAATTTTTTATTTTTTTTTCCTCTCAATACTTCCTGAAGACTTGTCTTCTACTTCCCCACCACTCAAGTAGAAAATGGCAAGAAGAGCATCTTGACTGTTTGTGTGTATATATTTTTTTCTTTATCATGTCGTGTGTGTCCAACTCTTTCTGATTTTCTCTCAAACTCCCCAGCCACGTCTCAACCATACACACCTTCTGTCATTGCAGTTGTCTATCCCTAATAGGCTGACAGGTTTGTGGCAGCAGATGCTGGTTGATTTATTGGGTGCTCCACATTCTAGTGGTGCATGTCCGGCTTACATCTCCTCTGAAAGATATTTAGCTCTTGCTCATCTCTCTCAATTTCTCCCTCCTGTCTCAACCTCAGAGGAAAAAAAGAAAGACCGTACTAAAACTTTATATTTTTATTGTATTTATTCCAAATTCATGTTTTTGTTATTGGATCCTTGAAAGAGACTGTATCTAAATATCTAAAATTCACTTAGGAATGTAATATTTGAAGAACTACAGGCAGACTTGTGTGACATCAATTTTTAAACATCTATGTATATATTTTAGAATAAATGAATATTTCAGGACAGTAGACATTTTTGACAGGAACACAAAATTTTAAAGCCGTGTTTTACAAAGAAAGAGACAGCCCTGAGTATGTACTGATGGCTGAAAACAGCTTTTTTCTCCATATTCAAAAGCCCACTGGTTG
Organism: Oryzias javanicus; assembly: GCA_003999625.1. Classification (NCBI taxonomy): domain Eukaryota; kingdom Metazoa; phylum Chordata; class Actinopteri; order Beloniformes; family Adrianichthyidae; genus Oryzias; species Oryzias javanicus. Next base: position 15,137,875 of record CM012439.1, on the reverse strand, counting down.
GAACCAGCATTCCAAGTCAACAGCACCTTTTTCGACAGAAATCTGACATTGCGGGGAGGCTTAAGTGCTGCTCTGCGTTTTCTGGTTTTCATGCACAATGACTCCTTAGGGCCCTTGCACTAAAAGCCATTAGCACTCCCAGCGGTGTAAAACTTGCATGATTCTATAAATCTTTTAAGGCAGCGGATTGAATTTGTAGTCCTGATAAAGGATAGGTTTTAGATGAACTGTGCAGCAGCTCAGTCAAGTTACCATTACAGTTCAGGTTCTGATGTTTATGGAAAAAAAAGTGAGTGAAGATGAAAACTTCCTTCTTCTAAGATGAGTTATTTGAATGAATGCAGACAGAAAATATTTATTTTGTCTTTTTCATACTTGTACTGAATAAAGATTAAATGCTGTTGTGTAAGATGGTGTTTTAATTATGTATTTATCAAAACGAACCCATCCATCAGATAAATAGAACCTAAAATGGACTTTACAGATACACCTTCTTCTGTTGTGCTTCTGCGCTACACCTTTAAAGTTACTCTTTGTATCAAAGATGAGCTAAAAGAGGGTGACAGCACAGGCTTTCTTGCCAAACTGTGAAGGACAGGAGGAGGGGCAGACAAACAGGGAGGTGGGAATCCAATCGCCCAGCACAAGGGCGAATTATCTGACCAAGGTGGGGTGTCTTCAGCCACTAATTGATAAGAGCCTTCTATCTTTAGTAAGCAGCCGTGTTTGGCTCCGAACATCAAAACCTTGGCTGAGGCTGAAAGCCGTGTTGTATCCCACTCCCTCTTCATCCCGGTCTATCAGGGGAGGGTTAAAGTCGCCATGTCACCTTGCCAGGGGGTCACCTCTGTACTTTCCTGCCTGAAATGTTGAAAGTGTCTCTGCTGGAGTGAAATCGAGTCTTCCATTTTTGGAATTGTTTGCTTAGGTAATTAATTGTTGGAGCTCTGTAGGCTTTAATTCTATGATCATATTAGATGCGCTTTTGTTACCTTGGACAAAAAAAAAAAAAACTGCATTTATTACTGATTAGTATTCTTGTAACAAACTGGTAAAAACTGCAGGCTCGCTAGTCTTGCTTTTTAAAAAAACTTTGACCTTCGAGTGTTTTCCATATAGATAATTGGTAGTGTCACAAACAACCTATTTTATTGTATTATTTACTCTGTATGAATCAAATCTCTGCATGTTTGTGGAGACATTCTAAATTCCAAGATTATAATGATAATGATACTGTCATTATTACTGTAGTGATGGTTTAACATGTACAGGACACAAAGGAAAGTGCATGATTTCTACCTCTCCAGTAAAAGAAACTAGGATTTGAGAAGCCATTTGCCAATGCAATGGACCAGCAAGCCAAAACAACGACTTCCTAGAAAGCAATTTGCAGATGCTCTCAATCCACACTCACGCGCTGGCTGTACTCTGCCAGTGGGATCTATTGGAACACAACCTAGTCTCTTCTGAAGAAAAGCAAACATTTAGACAGATGGTTCCACTCAATGCAGATGTTACACAAAGGGTTTGTAGTCTGTAAAAGAAAAGAAAATAGAAATTATAACAACAAATCCACAGGATTCTCTGTACTGTATGCCAAGCCATACATCGCCTCAACAGCAAAGTTAGCAAACACTCCCTTAATGGCTGTGGTGCAATGTTTTTTCTGTCATATGTTTGCCAGAATAAAACTGACAGGTTGAAATTTACTTATCCTCCCTCAAAAGAATAAACCATTTCCAGTTTTGACCCTCTCTAAGGACTCCCCCTACATTATATTCAAGCCAACGTGTGAGCTTTGCACACTAGAGATACAGTCTTGCAGGCAAATACAAGTAGAATGTCATGGCAGTTTGTGGTACAGAGGAAAGAAGTCTTCTGGGGATGCTGCATAATCCGGCATAATACTGCATAATTCATAAAACATTTACATACTGCAAATCACTGGTTGACTGAAATAAAATTAAAAAAAAGTATTTGTTCACAGAATTTTTTATGGGAAAAGCATATGCATGTGCTCAAATTACTGTGCAACTTTATGTAATGGGTAGTTAACACAAAAAGAGAAAAGGCATAGCAACATGACCCCATAGTCAAAGTAGGGTCAAAACATTTGACAGTAACAAGGAGACCAGGCCCTGCCCAACCCACTGCAGCTTAAACCTTAGCAACAGGGTTTTTTTTAGGCAAACAGAGTTGGATTTTTAATGCTTATGCATTTTATATTTTCCTATTATTATTGAATACTACAATTTCAAATATATATTTATAGATTTAAGTTTTTTTTTATTTAATGATATATTGAGATATATTTTTTAAAAAGGAACTTTTTTACAATCTGTGTTTGCTTGTGTTTTGTTTTTTGATTATTTTTTCTCTTTTGTTTTCCACAAATGGTTCTTTCCCCTGCAGTCTTCTGAATTATTAATACAATGTGCGCTGTTTCCCTGCAATTATGCATTCAAAAATGCATACACTTAAATATTCAAACTACCCTGTGAGTACTTTCTTCATTCTAACAATTGTGACAGGGAAATAGCAGTGTCGATGTCTGGTTTCTTTCATCGGGAGTCATGGCAATGATTAGTCACAGATACCCGAGAGCCCAGAAGCAAGGCAGCTTTTAAGATGACCCGAATTAGATGCTAAACACAACATTCAAGTTAGTTTAATCAAGAAATTCTCATCCACTCTGATTGATCTAACACTACATCACTATCGTGGTCTGATCTCCTGCTTGACTAACAAACTTCCAGCCTGTTCTTGTATTATGAATAATTTGGCTGAAGGTTTAAAGAAATAGAAAGTAGGTACACAAAAAGAAAAGAAAAAAATGTCAGTCACTTATCACTGAACTTAAAGGAATTATGTCTAAGAGGTGAAGCATATAACTCAAAATAAAAAAAAAAAACATGCCTTTTTAAAATGCCTTATAGGAGTATATATTAGAATATATTATAAAACATGTACGATTTGAATAATAATGTTTCATGTCAATGAATATTTTATCTATCAGAACATACTTATTTTTTAAACGGTGATGGAATAGAACAGAAATAGTATAACAATAACATCATTATAATATATTATTGTATCATATATGTTATTATTAGTTTTATTAAATAATAAGATATCAGTATATTGCAACTAAAAATGAATTATCCATCACTGACAAAGGCTTTTTTTGTTATGGCTCGAGTCTTGTTTTGAGACCTTTTAGCATTTCCAAGATGAAGGTCAAAGTCAGTATAACAGGGGATTTCAGAGGCAGGCCTTGAAGTGGATTTCCTATACGATGACACCAAGAAAAAAAATCATTTTGAAACTTTTGCAGTGCTAGAGAAGCTCAGAGAGTGTTTTACAGATTTGCAGTCAAGGTTCAAAAGACAATATGGCCAACGGCTCCTGCCCAGATTATCTGGAATAGACTACACTTAAGTAGTTTCTGGTCTGCAAGGAGACCTGCCATAGTAGCTGTCTCAAAGATCAAGCCTGATTGCTTGCCATACACCGAACATATAAAGCAATATTTAAGTTTAGGGAAAATGTATTTCTGCATCTGTTCACACTCATATATAGCGGCAACAGCTTTATGTAGCTCCTGCACTTATCTCTAAACGTATGCTGATTGCTGCTCTGCTATACTGTCATAGTTTATTGGAGTCAAAGCTTTGGTGAACGGTGGTCAAAAGAAAAAAAAAAAAAAGAATTAAAGCAACAAATTGACTTGACCTGTTAAAAGACGAACCAAAAAAAAGAGCTCTAATAAAATCATAACAACTAATAAGAGTAATGTTTTTTTTAAATTTATTTTTACCATGGAAGTCAATGGGAAACTGATATTTTCTAAACTTGTCTCCAGTGATCTTTTTAAGAAACTGACGTATTTGGTACTTTCAGGTTTGCATTAATTTCAAGAAAAGAGGGTGGAGACTTGGGAGCATCTAATGAATTCTGCCGTACTCCAAACAACAATCCATGCAAAGCAGTGTCTGAAATTAAGCATCTTACTCATGACAAACAAACAAGTCTGTTACAGGTCCTGGTGGGACTACACTGCCATTATCCTTCACTTCACTCTCAGCTCTGTCTGTTGAGTTCATGATTAATGCCCCATAACTGCTAAAAGCATAGATAACAAATAGCATGTCTAATGTAGAAATATTCAATGAGCTTTCTCAGGTGGATTTTCGGGTCATGTGAAGTTTAAGACCTCCTATCATCACAAATCCTCCCTGTGTCCTTCTGAGACAACTTAAAGCGGAGCAGAAAGAGAATAAATTACAGGCTGAGTAGACCCTCAGAAGGTTCATTTTTTAATACTAGATTCTACTGTTTCTGTCACCATGGTATCGGTTTCCAAATAAACCTTCCAATAACAATAATAACACCTTACTAAAAAGAAAAAAAAAATCTTTGTGAAATCGGCGACCCAATTTGCCTGACCTCCTCTGATGGGATTAAACTTAAAATGCTTAAAATCAATGAGAACCAAATAAATCTTCCTCTAAAGCCTTTCGCCTCTCTTGATATAAATTCACCAGCACACAAAAAGTGCTATAATTTCTACTGATGCTTGCGTTAGTATTCTGCAGGGATAAATCCCAGTGATATGTAATACATCATAGTCACCAGCAGGCATTTGCACTGCAGACTTGATGTGTGTATGGGCAGAGCATGTTCCAACACTTTCCTTTTTTATCCTAAAAACGCCTTCCGAAGTTTTAAACGAGAAGTCTGAAGAAGCGAGTATGTGCAGCCGTTTGCCGTAGTAATGCTTACTCACACAGCAGTATTGTAAATGCATTCCACACATCACTAACCCCCACCTGCCAGTGCTCTCCCTCGCTAACACGTTCCACATCAGGGTCATAGAGTCTTGGCTTCATGGGATTTTTGTGAAACCTGATATGAAAAGTGTGTGAGTGTGTTATGTGTGGAAGTGCGCACTTTTAGGGACAAGTGTTTTCACACCTCAAACGGTGAGCCAGGCAGGAAGGCTACATGCCCTTGACTAACCTTGTAGGTTTTACTGGGCTTTCAGGAGAAGGCATAAATCATCATGATGTTTTTTTTTTTTTTTTCCCCTCTTCTCTTTTTTTAAGCTGCTGTTTTACAATGTGCAGCCAAATTGACGAGCCAAATGTGCAACCCTATAACAGTGCCTACTGTCTGGAATATGGTTGAAATTCAATACATCTCCAGTAATGAAAGCATGTATGTGTTGTCCTTTGTCAGTCAGACTGCAGAAACAATGATAAATACTTTCAGTGGACACATTAAAATGAATTACTCCTGTGGGAAACATAAACATGTACTCTGCAGCTGCACTTGCAGGTGAATGGAAGATACACAAATTATCATATTGATTGCTTTTTGCCTCAATGAGGAAATTTCCATCGTTATTTCATAAAATCTGTATAAACCAACAACGGGTGGAAAGAGATGGATTTAATGGCATTCCCTGAAAGGGACCCTTTGTCTCTGCAGTTTTTACCAGAAACCACAAAAGAGCAGCTCTCTGCAGCTACTCTCTGCAACGCTCAAGCCTCTTCACTCAACAACACATTTGCTCACAAAGTCTCCCACTCACTTATTCATGTATTTGTGTGTTTTTCAGAACTCTGCTTTTTGCATCGCCATTTTCTCCCTGTAATGACGAGCGAATGCATTTCCGTGCTGGAATGGAAATAATCATGAGGTTTCTGAAAACCAACTTTCTTGCATTTGTGTGTGTGTGAGAGGTTTATTTTTTTTTCTTTCTTTCTTTATTTGTGATGTAAAGAATAGGCAGAAAAAGTGATGAGAATAGCAAAGTAAAGGACCAAATTTGTCCTGTTTTCCATATCAACTGACAATTTCCTCAACATTAGTAGTGAGCAGAGATGTCTCTCAGAGGGAGGTGTTTTCTGCATTTCAAGCTTTGAGACCAAAGTTAGACAGATTTTTTTTTTTTTTTTTAAAGAAAACAAACTAAAGGACTTAATGGTCTTATTCAAATTCAACTCTTCTATTTAAAGTTGTACCTGTTCACTTCAGTTGTGTTACTCTACCAAATTATAGGTGCAAGGCAGTGATGATTTTCCTTTAGATCTCCCACCATCTGACTGCAGGTTACTTTTGTGAGACAGCTCACAGATTTCCAGCTCTGGCACTAGTGGGCAGTCACATGCCACAAAGGCTCAAAGGTAACTGCTACCTTGTTGACGGCACACACCCATCTGGACACAGGTCATACCTCCATACTGCTTTTGTCTTCTTCAAACTGTCTGTTTGTGTACCTTCCTTAAGCCTTTCAACACCTTAGATTGCTCACGAAGGAGAACAACTGAAGCTGTTTTGCTTAAAGTTGTATTAGTAAAAATGTATAGAATTAAAATGTAGTAAAACTGTGATTTTAAAATAAATTGGCAATTTTAATGTTGACCAAAATATTTCAAAATTAGAAAGAATGAAGTAAAAGCATCATTTGTGTTGTTATCCACAGACAAAATCTTCTCTTTTCGTCAATGAGAAAGCTTATCAATGATTTCTAAGGGCAGTTTCATCTGCTCTGGTTTTACTGCTTTTCTGGCTATCAAAGTGAGGAGAAGATACTGTGCTTTTCATGCTGATCACAAAACCTTTCCCCATGCAAAAGTATGAATTTCTGACACTTCATATGCAGCTATTAGAGGTAAATCGGTTTCAGAAAAGATGCAGTATCCACAGAGGTGTGGCTTTATGCTATATCCTCCAAAGCTACAGTGACATGTTTCTGTGTGTATTTTCTCTCATACCTTGAGGGAGGGGACTGCTTTCTAGTCTGCAAGGCAATGATAAATCACCAGTCAGGTGAAGATGAAAGCCTGTGGGCCACACTGCTTCAAAGTGTGGCCTTCATGAGTTGCCAGCTTATCTTGAAAGAATTGAACAGTCTTCAGAAAAACTAGACTGTAGTGAGCCGGTGTGGTTGAGTTTTACTTGTGCTGCAACCCAAGTTTTCCATCTTTTCAATTCAACTTTTTAAAAATTAATGTCAAAAAAATGGTGTCCCCTTTCTGATTTGTACCTTTGTGGATGCTGTTTGCGCCTTTGTATATTTTTTTATCAACAAATACATTAAAAAGTAGGCAAAGATAATACAGGTAAACACAATTTGCAGTAAGTGTTTATAACTAAGAAAAAAAACCTGAATGTTTTATTCCTTCTTTACTTTAAAATATAAATACATGTATCACAATATCAGACTGCAAGCGCCCCAAGAATAATGTAATGTCAGGTGGTGAAGGAAAAGTTTCAGGAGCATTTCTGATTCTTTAGGATTTTATTAAATGATGACACACACCACCTCACAACAACTTTTAAAAAACTGAAGGTCTCACTTTCACATAGAGCCAAAAGGTGTATTGATGATCCCCAAAACTTTTAGCAAAAATACAAAGTCAAACGGAGGAGGTAAGTTTAACTAGTTGGAAGGTGAGTTTCACATTGCAACTAAAACATGCAATCCAGTCTTTGAAAAACAAAATGTCATCCAATCAAATACGGTTGAGGTAGTCTGATGGTCTGGGTCAAAGAGGACGTACTGTGGTTACTGGAACCATCCATTCAACTGTCCTCCAAACAAGTCTTGTAGGACGTCACTCGTGATGCGTTTGTGACTTCAAGCTAAAAATACATGATTTTACCACACGGTACGCAAAATAATTATTGCCAGTTATTGGAAACAGTTGATGCTATGGGTGCCCAAACAAGTTTACATATGTTTATTTTTTTATTTCCCCAAAAATATGTTAATTCTTAAAAAAAGAATAAATGGAGACTTTGGATTTAGTTCTTGGCTTTGTGAGAAATTGTTCTTGATGAAATAAGATAAATGAAATAAGTTCTTTTGAGTTTCCAGGGGAAAGAGATTTAACCTTTACAGAAAAAGCACTTAAGATAAAGATACATTTACACAATTATGAGACTCTTCAGACGTGTTTAAGTTCAAAATCTGCTTCCATTCCATTCCTGTACCATTGATAAATATTAGTTCCAACGTTTTCAAAGACAGCCCCTGTTGTGGTTCTTTTATGTTGAGATTTCTTTTCTCTATTATTGCTTGGCTTCACAAATACTTTTTTAAAATGTTCCCACTGCTGATGTTAACTGCTTGAAGGTCCCAGCTTTACAAATTCAAGCATTTTGACATGTTCTATTATGTCAAGTCTCATTCAAGATCAAAGGGAAAAAACTTCTGATGAACACGTAGCCACTTTTGAATTCCAGTATATCTGGCAACATCCTTCTAACAAAGAGCTCTATGTATTTTTCACTACCATCCATTCTATCTATAGTATCTACAATTATGGAATACAAAGCATATATTTACCTAAAGCCCAGGGATTTCAATATTTCTGAGTGTGATGAGTAGTTGTACCTGTAATATTGTTTTTATAATTTTAAACAAAAGATGTTTTTTACATAATTCAGCTTAATTTTAAGATATGTTTAAGAGAACAAGATCATTGCTTGCATGTTAAAGAGAATGTGGTGAAGCAACAATGACACCTTTGAATACTCTGCAACAGATATGAACTGCAACAAAAGACAATAACAAGGATCAACCTGTTCTATTGGAGGATATCAACTTGTTTACATCTCGTCTTTCCACAAACCTTGGATCTTTTTTTTCCATCTGCCTTTCAGGGGGACCTTCAAATCACTTAAGTGCATTTTGGGGATTGACAGGAAAGGAGGATTCAGATGCACAAGCAGGATTATAGTTGTGTGTATCCTTCCCCTCATCCTGTTTTTACATCAGTTGGAAAAGCAAAAATGACAGTATTGTGAGGGCGACTGCTTGAATTGTACATCCTTTTAGATAATAAATATAATAAACCACTTTCTGTCTACCCCGCTTTGTTGATGCATGTCTCACTTTTTTTCCTGTGGCTCCATTTGTGCATGACCGTTTGTGTTTTTCTCTCTTTTCTGTTTGTTTATGCTCCAAACTATTGCCTTTTTATCCCACAAATCATATCCTGAGCTCCATTGTGATGCAAAGTTTTCGGGTCTTTGATCAAATGCTCTTCATTGTGTTTGCTAGGTTTATTCATTTATTTAGTTAGTTGGACAATGCTTTTGAATTATTTTTGTTTAACACTGTTTATTTTTTGCCTGAAGGTCTTGTTAACTTTTTTTTCCCTTCATTTGTGAGATTTCCTGATAACTTACTCTTACCTGAGCTAAAATACATTTTATTCACCCAAACTATCTGACTTTTACTTTCCTGCATTTGGCTACTTCTTCTTGAACTCATTATAAATGAGTGAGTTAAGGAGCACAGCACGGAACTACTAAATCTTTTATTTTGTTATGGCAAGTCCAACATCCAAATTTCTGTTATTTACAAGGGCAACGGTCTTAGAACTAAGGATGCTAACTATGAGGACACCAAAAAGAAAAAAAAAACAAAAAACAAACAAACAAACAAAAAAAAAACATCTGTTTTCTGCCAATAGAACTATTAGCATTTAACACAGGGACTAGAGCCCCCCCAAAAAAAACAAACAAAACATTACCATTTAGGCTGCATTGCACCAGCAAGCAGCACTAGCTGGGGTTCATAACTCATTTCATGATATCATATGCTGATTGTTGAATTCACTTGAACAAGAAATGAAATGCCATAATACAGAAAGATTCTAATCACACGTAATTTTCTAAATGCGTGCAGCCAGTGCTGACGTTTTTAGACGCAGACCACAGGTTATGTTCAGGAGAACGGTTACGGTGGTTCTTGAGCGGTTTGCAGCTTGGTGCTCCTCCCTGAGTCAGACACGGACAGTATATTTGTGACAGCTAATGGGATTTTACCTTTAAGTTTGACGTCATCCCAAAGGCCACATTGTACATCTATAACAGAATTTTCTCAAAAACATTTCCATAACACCACAAAGATGAGGCACAGCAGCTTATTGAAATGCGGTTGGACGGCTCATTAAAATAAAGTAGCAGTAAAAAGTGTTGTACCTGACCTTGATACAGATGTTCAAAATTAGTCAACGAAATACAAAGTTTAAATCATCAAAATATTCCAAAGCACATGCAGGACGTTGATCATTTCTGCCTCCAGCTGCTTTGACTCACCCTCATAATTCTTAGCCAATGAGTGAAGATATCTTTAGTCATGTGGGTTTGTTTACAGGTTTTGTTCCGGTACAGGAAAGTCCCCTTCACGGCAGTCTGAATACAAACCAAACCCAAGGTTCAGAGTTAGATTTGAAACAAATTAAGATGTTTCGGAACCAAGGGTTTTTCCAGTCTAAATACACCCTTACACTCATTCTTGGCTCTATTCCATATGACATGCAAGTCCATTTTTTTAGCAGTTTATCTTAGTGTAACATGGTCTAATGTTCTTATAAAACTTACCAGAACATCCACTTGAGAAGAGACTGACAACTTTTCTAAATGCTTTCCACTTTGTGAATCATCTTTCCCACAGCAGCAAGATAGACCCCAGATTGTTTGAAAACGGTCTTGTAACACACCTCAATTTAATGAGTAGTAGCAAATTCTTCCTTAAGATCATTGCTTTCATGCTTTTCCTTGACATTTCATTATGCAGACATAATTACCCCACATAAACAAACGGCAGACACCTTTGCTGTCATAGAAATGCTCACACTTGTGGATGACAGTGAATCAACTGTATCTAATTAACAGCACCTAGCTGCAACTCATCACGACTGCCATCAAAGCAGCACAGGTAAATTACATTTTTCACACATTCTTTTTATTTCTTCACTTCCATTGTGTTGCTAAATTACCAGTTGCACTCTGTTGTGTTGTTGTTAGTGTTGTGTTTTATTTGTTTGTTCCCTTTTTACTTATGCATAAGAAGTGACACTTTTTGATGACTGAACCACCCAGTTTTGTATCATCGTATTAGTAAATTAATAGTATAAAGTTACCAATAAAAGTATATTTCAAACAGTAAACCTTCCATTGTCTGATCAATGAAAGAAGTATCTTTTTTCTCCAAGTCAAAAATTGGAGTAGTGTCATTAGTGTCTATTGTTAGAAGTACTATGGGCCACTGATGCTGTTGCTTGTTCAGCCCACGATTATTCTTTTGGACTTTATTTAAATGAATAGTGAGGCTGATTGCTATGATGATAAAGTCCATTAGCCTGGTTGGAGCTGCATCCGATTATGTAAAGCCAAGCTAGGTACAACTTGTTGCATAGATACTGTGAAGTATATGACGTAAAAGGAAATTGATAAAAGTGGGCAAATGTTGAATAAGATGTTTGAGAAATGATTTGTCATGTTTGTGAATTTACAGAGGAGCATCCAAATATATTTCCTTTTTTTTTTACTGTCTATTTGCCTAAAATTACAATTTAAGACAACATTGTATCTCCATGATAGTCCCGCTCATGGTGATATAAAAGTAAGAGGTGATTCAATGATTCCTATTACCCCATGAGACCTTCTTTCACAATGAGCATGTGTTTAGATTTTCCACTGTGGAAAATAACATAAAAAAATAGAACCTGGACATTCTTTTATGGTCAGTAGGAACATTTTTTTTTGGATTGTGTCCTTTGACTTAATTGAACTTCTCTACTACGAGCCGATGTGCTTACAAAAGAACATCCTGGTCTTTCCAGTGATATTTTATGTGTTCAGGGAGATTTGAGGAAGTTTGGTTTCCTTGGGGATAAAATTGAGTCTATAGAGGTCACAAATTAGTGGGCTGGTTCTCAGGAGAATATTAATAGATTCATCAAATTAGAGGTTAAAAAAAAAAGTTGTTTTAACAATCCTTATCAATGTAAAATTTAATGATGACAGAATAAAAATTATTTAAAATCCTTGTTTCATTTAAGACTTTTTAAATCTTAATTAGCCTCATTTTCTGCCACTGTTTTTGTGGTAGAGGGATGATATGCTATCCAAATTACAATAACTACCAACTACTTTATGAATGCAATAAAAAGAATAAATCATAATTCACCGTCCATGATATTCTAAAGGCTCCATTTATCACTTAATGGAGGCATTTATAAAGTGGGCGACTATTCTTAAGGAATTGAAAGCTTTGTCTTTTTTTTTTTTTTCTTTGTCATTGATTTGCTCATAATAGTAGTAATGACAGACTTTTCACTGTCACAGATGTACATTTACTTTTAATGAATAGAAAAGACATGTTGGTAATTGAGTTTACACGTTGTCAACGTATCAATATTTAGGTCACTGGGTGTGAATTAAATTATATATATATATATATAAATATATATTTTATTTTACAGGTCATTTAAAAAAAAAATTATTACTACCCTTGGATTCCTTTTTTTTGTATACATTCTTCATCATGGAGCCTATCCAAGTGTCTTCTTATAAAAGATAGTGTAATCCATGAACAGCTTCACTCAAGGGCAAAAAAAAAAAAAAAAGCCATGCACAGCCATGCACTCTATGCTATGAACAAATTAGATGCAGTAATCAACCTGGCATGTGTGTTTCGGTGGGATGAATCCAGAGCCCTCAGAGAAAACCCACGCACACACACACAGAACGTGTAAACCACACAAAGAGGCTCCTGCTGAGCTGTGAGCTAGTTCATTCAAGGTACCAGGCATCAGTGTTAACCTGTTTATTACTGAGATTTTTCTTACGTTTATTTGATTTTGCAATACATTTAAGCCTTTTATAACTAAAATCAGTCATATTTTAAATGCATACCAATATGTTTAATCCCCAGTTACAGTAATTACTTTGATTGACTGTTGATATGTCCTGCATCTACATGCAGTGTGCTCATTCACTTGACAACAAAAACAAGTCCCAACCATCTGAAATGTACTGATACTGTAATTAAAAAGTAAGATAGAACTTTGACGATTAGTTATTTAGAATGTTTTTTATATCATGAAAATTTAGATACTCAGTGCTCCACAATTATAACCTAATACAATTAAAGTTCCTTATCTGCAGTAACCAGTATATCAAGCTACAATGTCCTGTCACATATTCATGGTTTGGCAGGTCCCTGTCTCTATGTCTCCGTCTTTTGGTTATATCTACTGACACTGTCTTCTGACCCTTTTCTGCTGGTTTCTGTTTAGTCTCCACAAGTTTGCTGGATTATTGGGAGGGAATCCTGACTCACCTGTAACCCTTCTACACTCACCCTGACTGCATGACTGGCCCCAGGCTCACACTGCAGCCATTACAGCTCAGTTGCAACCCGGGAGCGGTCTAGCTACGACAGATGACTCACTTACGTAAAGACTCTGGCGGCCGCAACAGAGCCTAAACAGTTGCTGTGTAAACCTGGTGGTTTTGCCAGCCCTGATCCACAAATTCCTCAGCTAGTGTCATGTTATATTGAGCCTACACCAATTAGAATAAATGATTGCCTCATTTCTATTTTTATTTCATTATTCTTGTTTTTCTTCCTGTCTGACCTACTCCTTGGATAATCTTAACCTTTTGGACAGCACTGACCACCTACCACACCAGTTTATGGATTCTTTACCTCCGTACAAAAATAAATAGTGTTTTCTCTCCACTAAGCAGTTTCTCTCTCTTTTCCTCATGACAATAATCATTGCATTAACAACATGAGTCTTAACACTGCAGTAAAAAAAAAAAAAAAAAAAAAAAAAAAAAGTCAAAACAACTGAGCTGCTGTGATGTAGAACTAGTCATGAAAGCCTTGTGGAATATTAAGGCAGGCCGATCTTGGCACTCAAAGTGGGCCATGATGATCAGGTTTGAACTGACTGACTCATAAATTACTCATGGAAACAAATATCGCAAACACTGCAGAAGATATACACTGATTTTGAAATCATTTGATGTGTGCAGGCATCTGCTTTGGTGTGCTGCTGATGGAGCGAGCCGCTGGTGTTTTGAGGCACCCTTGTGAGTTTGCATGAGCCATGAACAGGTTTGAAAGTGATTAAACAAGCTCAAAAGACAAAATAACACATGGGAATTAAGTATTTGTTGGAGGTGAGACAAAAAAGGGAAAGCATTTAAAAACTGATCAAAATGCAAGGAAGAACTTAAAAAGCTCAAATGCTAAAGAGCGGCAAAAATGAAATGACATAATAAACACCAAAAGCAACTGATTAAAACTGTCATTGCATTTGGGAAAACAAAAAATATTTAAGGTACTCTGGGTGAGAGTTATCAAGCATTCATCTGTGTTTTACAGCCCTGTTTAATAGAAAATCAGAGTTATTTACAACTCCTAGAATCAAACCAAAAGCCAAGGAAGACTACGTATCAGTTGAACAAGTAAACAAACTCCTACAACAACAAAAGAAGATGTTTACATCACTGCTTAACCAACAGCAAGAAAACTTTTCGGGATTTGTCAGGCTAATTATGGAAACATCAATGACCAGATTTGATACAGTAACTAAATAACTACATACAAGACATCAAAACAAGCCTTCAGTACACTCAAAAAGAAGTAGATGAAATAAAAATAAATCTAAACAAAAAGGCTGAGCATGGAAAAAGAATGCAAAATGACTATTTAAAAATTTGTGACAGTCTTCTAACAGTGATTGACAAACTTGACTGTCTTGAGGGCCATTCAAAGAGAAGTAATTTGCTTCTCTCTGAAATAACAGAGTCACCAGGTGAAACATGGGCAGAGTCTGAGGAAAAAGTTAAACAAATCATTAACGATAAACCACAGATCTCTGATGACATAGAACTGGAACAAGCACATCGTATGGGAAAGACTGACATTAACCACAAAGGACCAAGACCTGTTGGAGTGAAATTTTAAGGACAAAACAAAAGTACTATAAAGGGCAAATAATCTTAAAGGAACAAATTTGTACATCAATGAAGACTACACAGATGCAGTGATACAAAAAAGAAGGGAATTATAGCCAGAAATGCAAGAAGAATAAAGAAGAGGTGACATTGCATTCTTAAAACATGACAAATTGATCATCCACCCCAGAAACACAAGCACTCCAAAACACCCAAGAGATACTAAACCCTGAATAAAAGCACAAGCGTGATTTTATTAGAATTATTATGAATGCTCATGAGTACAGCACCAATCAAATTCACTCAAGGGAATATAGAAAAGAATGTCCGACTTCAAAAAATTCATGGAATTTCATTTTACACAATTAGAAAATTAAAAATATAATAAGTAAACTCAAGAAACTTAAATAGACCTGGATAATAATGTCTTTGATTCTATCAAGAATAGCTGCTTTTATTACACACAAGAATATTTCAATGACACTATCAATGCAGAGGGTAAACTATCAATAATACATTTTAACAGTAGAAGTATGTATAAAAACTTTGATGATTTTAAGGAATTACTGCAGATGTGCTCACTCAGTCAGTGTCGTTGCTATCTCGGAAAAATGAGATAGCAAATAAATGTATAAATAAATAAATGTATAAATTAACAAGTTTGAATAAACTGAAAAAAAAATCCTAAAGGTCTTTTTGCCAATGTTCTTTGTGTAAAAAAATAAGTCACAAGGGATATATGCTGAAAAAAAAATATATATATATCAGAAAAACATCATTGCTTCATGTGTACATCATTATATCATAGTGAAATTGTCTTTTTCTAAACTTAAAAAAGGTATGTTTGCCTCAGCAGTTTGCTGGACTTGCGTATGCTTTTCTTGTTATGGCCGCTGACTCACTTTTAGGTTGTTTCATGCAGGAACATTTGTAAGCAAAAAGAGATCCTTCTATGGAGTGCTGAATCTGCCTCAAGGCTTTTTTCCTGCTGGACATGTCCAAAACACCTCCACTGGAAGGCATCCCCAAGGCATGTTGACAAGATGCCCCAAACTCCTCAAACTGACTCCATTTGAAGCAGAGGACAAACCAGCACTAATCTCATATCCCTTTACATAACTGAACTCCTCACCCTATTCCTAAGGGTGAGCCTGGGATAAGGAAACTCATTTCAGACAGTTTCAGTTGGTGATCGCATACTTTCAGTGTTCAGCCAGAGCTCATCACAGTTGCAGAACATAATTATCTGGCAAGTAAACAGTTTTGCCTTTGAGCTCAGCTATTTCCAATTCAGTAAACCAAATCCTAACTCAGATTCTAAATCATCCCCGCTTATTAGGATGACCCTAAGAGTCCAAGGCTGGAGGCTCCTTCCAGCCCAAAGAAGATAATTCACGGTTTTCAAACTAATGACCACGGGCTTAGACTTAAAGGTTACCTATTATACTGTAATACAAACTTATGAGCTGAATCTGTGCTGTCTATGCAAACCGTGTTTTCAGTCATGTTGTGAAGAAGTTAAAATGACTTAAATACTTAAATGAAGAGCATATTTCCAAATAAGTCAAACTTCTGTTAAATTGCACAGAATACAAACAAAAAATAAGAAAGAAATATATACATTGATTAAACGTGCAAAATTTGATAATGTCTTGACCTGCTAATTACTTTCTTTCTAGGCGAGATGGGGAGGATTTTAGATCGGTAAATGTGCATACTTATATAGCGTTTGCCTATTTGCTACAAACAGAGAGACGTGCGCCTGCAGGCCGCATTGCAATGCTTTGAGTCATGGCAGCATAACACTGTGGTTCCAGTGACAGGCAGGCATCAACCACAAAAATCGGGGTTGCTCCCTCAATTGTTAACCAGTTAAAGCAAAATATTATGCAGTCTGTGCGACCAAGAAAGAAGCTTAACACTGGTGGCACATATTTAGGAAATTATGTTCGAACTTCCTTTCACGTTCACTTTCTTACAAACAAAAGTGCGACTGACAACAAGATTCAGCCTCGAAGGCTCTTGAAGTGACATGCTACTTTACCAGCACAGTGTGAATGAATGAATGAATGAATGAATGAATGAATGAATGAAATGGTTTATTTCAAGCAATCAGGATATTTATTTATTTATTTAACATTTGAAATCAAGAATGGGAGGATAAAGCCTCTTGAGATGAAACATCTCGTTTTCAAGAGGGTCCTCCTTTTCAAAAAAATATCAGGTACAACCAAGAATGGCAGAGAAGAAATATCAACATTGAAAACTTACCAACTAATTTGACGATAAAAACAAAACAAGAAATAAAATAATAATTATAATATCAATGATAATAAATAATAATAACAACAACAACACTCACACATTCAACATTCATACGAAACACACTGGCTCACATAATACACCTCTCCTCCTCATCTCAATTCATTACAAGAGATTACACAGGAAAAAAAAAAAAAAAAAAAAGAAATGCCTATACTATACTACTATTACCTATATCCGGCTCAGGACTTAATATCAAATATTAATAGGTTCAGGTTATTAAGGATCATTAATATCATTGATGTAATCAAATTTCAAAGCATAGCTCATTTGTGTTAATCAGTAACAATAATCTAATGTTCTCATTGAAAATACTTTTGCAGATTGTATTCAAAGAATTATAATAATTCAAGAAGTCATAAGTAAATCATCATTTGCTAATGCAGAAAAAATCTGAACATTCTCATTAAAAAAAGACAATCAGTGCAGATTGTATGTATCAAAGAATGATTAAAATATCAAAATGTAGTTATTAGAAACAGAATAAAAAATAATACAATTTGTGCAGATTGTGTTTATCAAAAGAATGATTATAATGATACCGAAATAAGTTGAAAGAAAAAAAAAAAAGATCAGGAATTAGAGCAGAATCAGTGCTACATCACAGCTTAGAATAAGTTTAAGGCCACGTAAACGATCTTGTAAACCACCTTCGTTGCTATGACTGAGAGACTGTGAAGGTCTCATTTCAAGGGAATTGTGCTCGAGTTCTGCAGCTCAGAAACGGGTCAGAGTTCACATCCATGGGGTTTTTTGAGTTCACATTTCACATTTTGCTTGAAATAAAAGATTCAAACATGCGTAATCCCACAGTTCTCAAAGTCTTTCATGGATTTTATTTCCAGAGGCTTCGTTTGGTCCAGTGGTCCGAGTGGTTTTACAAAGATTCTGGAGTTCAGAATCCAAGTAGAGTGTATCTGTTTCTTTTTGCGTAGGATTCTCGCGTGTTTTGCCAGATCGGCATAGTATTTTGAAAGATGCTCGTTAATAAAGATTGACGTGCCCTTAAGTTGTTTGCGTTGTTTCATCAGAGCTATCTTGTGCTTTCGATTCACATACCTGAACAGTGTCCCCTTTTGTGGTTCTTTACGTACTTATTCTAATCTCCTCCGTTCATCACTCGTGAAGAATCAATGCATAGGAAAGCCTCCCATGCCATATGTCACATGATTTCCAAATATATACAGTATCAATGAGCACTTTACAACCTTCTTAGAAGACTCAAAGCAAGCAGCCGGATGGTCAGTTGGTTGGATGCAGGACTGGCTCACAGGAAACTTGACTTCCCTTCTCAGGGAGCTTAATGAGCTTCATCCATTGTGGGTCCTCATAGGCAAGACCCTTAGCGCTGTTGCCTAATTATGTACACACAAGGGGACCTAACCCCGGGCTCACATCGCTAGTGTTACAGCTCCGATGCGAGCGGCACTCTCTCTAAGTAACTTTAAACTGCGGGCGTTCACGTCCCGCGTCGCTGTGAATCTGTTTCGTTTGATTCAGATTTTCACTGGATGATGCAGCTGAAACACAGCGAATAAAGGGGGGATAAGCATGAACATATGTGAGTTTTGGAGTTTTGAGAGGTCTGCAGAGATCCTGTGGCTGCAGCCAACCTGTAGCTAATATGGACTGTCAGCTGTAGCTAGAACGCTCGCGCATCGCACCTGAGCTGTAACTCTAGTGATATGAGTCCGGGGTGAGTCTGGGTTTCTCTGTGCCAGTCCCCAGAGAGGATAAAGTGCAGGGTTGTGTTAGGAAAGATATCTGGCATAAAACTTAAACCACCAACATGAATCAGAGGGATCTGAATTGTTGTGGCGACCCCTGACGGGATATGCCGGAAGGTGAACAATATTAGACGACCCAAAGTGCTTTATAGTAACAGTCCCATTCACCCATGCACACACATTCACGCAATGATGGTGACTCCGCTGCCGAACGCTGATGCCAACCTACGGTCTCTAGGAGCAATGGGGGTTAAGTGTCTTGTGCAAGGACATTTCGACACATGGGCAGTCAAGGCAGAAACCAAATCTGAATCTCCCAATCAAAGGTTGCCAGCTCTATCTCTGCTCCACAGCTGTTCCATTTGAAGAAAAAGTAAATATGTGATAATTCTGCCAAATTGCCAAATACAAATGTTGATTGGCCAATTTGCATTGTTTTAATGTAATAGTTGATTGGATGCATTTAATTGTTTGGTATAAGCATGCATTGTTCACTATTCACTGTTGTAAATTGCTTATGATATAAAAAAAAAACACCCATCTCACCCTCAGAGGGGTGAGATGGGTGGGAGATAGGTCTCTCATCTTAGCTCGGGTCCTCTTGAGCTTGTGGGTTCTGCAGTATCTTAGCTGTTCTTCGCACTGCGCTTTTCTGGACTGAGATGTCTGGGGTCTTTCCAGGGATCTGCTGTAGCCACTTCTCCAGTTTGGAGGTTGCAGCCCCAAGTGCTCTAATTACCATGGGCATCACTGTCACTTTCACCTTCCATGCTTTCTCCAGTTCCTCGCTAAGTTCCTGGTATTTCTCCAGTTTCTCATGTTCCTTCTTCTTGATGTTACCATCACTTGATACTGCCACATCCACCACAACGACTTTCCTCTGTACTTTATAAACCACTACAATGTCTGGTTGGTCCACCATTACCATCCTGTCTGTCTGTATCTGGAAGCCCCACAGGATCTTTGCTCTCTTATTCTCTACCACTTTCAGAGGTGTTTCCCATTTTGACTTTGGGGTTTCCAGTCCATATTCTGCACACATGTTTCTGTATATTGTACAAGTCACTTGGTTGTGGCATTCCATGGATGCGTTCCCAGCCAGCATCGTACACCCTGCAGTATGTGCTGGATTGTTTCTGGTGCCCCTTTGCACAGCCTACACCTTTGGTCTTGTCTGGTGTGGTAGATCTGAGCCTCTATCACTCTGGTGTTCAGGGCTTGTTCCTGTGCTGCCAGGATCAGTGCTTCTGTGCTGTCTTGCAGGCCAGCCCTCTCTAACCATTGGTAGGACTTCTTGATATCAGCCACTTCAGTTATTGTCTGGTAATACTTTCCATGTAGGGGCTTGTCCTCCCATGAGACTCTGTCCTCCAGCATCGCATCCTCTTCTTTCCATTGTCTGAGACAAACAATGAGCACGCTGTCAGTTGGGGCCTTGAGGTTGATATATTGATGCATCCTGGATGTTTCATCCTGGATAGTGGCTTCTATGCTGACTAGTCCTCAACCTCCTTCTTTGCAGCTAGTATACAGTCTTAGGGAGCTGGATTTGGGATGGAACCCTCCATGCATGGTGAGGAGCTTTCGAGTCTTAACATCTGTGGTCTGTATCTCTCCTTTGGCCATCTTATTATTCCTGCAGGGTTGGTCTGTTGCACTTGTTCAGGTGTGGCAACTGTCTCAAGGTTGCTATTGTTCCTATTCTAGAGCTTGGCTTTGCATCCAAGCACTGCTCGAATGGCTTAATGTTGTAGAGGGTATGTTGGCGTGCTTGACAGCTTTGCCATGTTTTGCCCAAAACTGTTCTCAAGGTCTGCTATTGTTCCTTCTGAGAGGGAGACCCCTTCTGTGTGGACTACCTTGCCTCTCTTTGTCCCCATCCAACTGCATTTCTCAAGCTCGAATGGCATCCCAATGTCAGTACTGTAGATCCTGGTGGTGTGGATCAGGGAGTCAATGTCGCGTTTGCTCGTAGCGTATAGCTTGATGTAATCCATGTAGAGGAGGTGACTGATGGTGGCCCCATTTCTATGTTGGTATCCATAGCCAGTCTTATTGATTATTTGGCTGAGGGGGTTCAGACCTATGCAGAACAGCAGTGGGGACAGAGCGTGTGTGTATATATATTCTATTTTGATATAATTTAAAGCACTGTGAATTGCCCTGAGTATGAATTGTGCTTTATGAATACATTTGCTTTCTTGCTGTTTAATATGTTACTTAACTGCTAAAAACGATTTTCACATTGTGATATTTCAAATGTAAATTTGTTGTTGGTAATGCTATTTATTAAAAAAAAGATATTGATTTATATGACTTGATGAATGACAAACAGGCTGCTGAACCCAGTGACTTACTTAGTTTATGTCTATATTTATAATCCAATTTTGGCTTGTTTTTTTTTAAATAGTTTTTGTATTATTTTCTTTTTTACCGGAAAAACGCAACTTTTGCGTACCTATAATAACCTTTGTCTAAATTATAATTATTTAAATAATCTGTGGAACAAATCCAAATTGAATACAGAGTGTTGTAAAGTGGCCAGTTTTGCATGTTTTTTTTAAACAATTTTAAATAGTATCTCTTTATTTGTAAGGAATGTTGAAATGTGTTAGTAAGAGGTAGAATCAATTTAATTTGGTAAGTTCTGCAACAAGGCCACATAGTTATTTTGGGCTCAAATCCACTAAAAGGTTTCTGAGTCTTTGTTGAAACCAATCCTTAGAGTTCAAAATGTTCTGAAAGAAATGTGATTCAGTATGTTGGACATGCCATTGAGTGAACTCTCTGTCCTCTGTGTGCATAACAAACATTCATCTCTGAGGAACAGCAGTGGTTATATTGCATCCTAATTCTTTCTCAATCCTTGTTATTGTTATTATGATTATTATGGTAATTACGAATAAGATGGTTATTTATGTGTGCCCAAATTTAAATTTCACTAACATCCTAGTGGGAAAAGAATCTGAGTTTAATTTGTGCACTCTGGTTTGCTTGCCATGATCTTTAAGAAAGCACCTTAAACCAATTTTATATATAGAGATGTGCTAACTTCCCTTCCAAACCACCATAGATTTAACAAATCCTCCAACGTTGCACAACAGCAGCCAGTGGTTCCGTTTTTTTTTTTTTTTTTTTTTGTCTTTTTTTAATGTGATGTATTATTGATACCTACTTTGCATGACAACTGAATTAAATTCTATTTTGTGAGACCTGATATTTGTAATCTGTTACGCTGACATTTCTGTCGTTGTTCTTTGAGGGTACTCTCCAATAACACCTTTTGTGCCACTATAAAGGAAACCATAGATACAGCCTGACTCATAAATATCTTCTTTTGTATGAAAGATACATTTAGGCTTGTTTCACCGATTGCAAACACAAATTGCTTTAATTATGGATAATTAGTAGTGACACTATTCATGTTTGTTTTCTGTCAGCTAAACAGTAAAGACACACATCACTTTATGACAAGAAGGAAGTTGATTAAGTTGCGTAGGAAAGCCAACATTCTGAACGCACACTAAGACAACCTTGTGTACAAAAAAAAGAAAAAAAACTCAACAAATGGGTGCCATTAGAACCATTTCCTTGCTGCTCTACTGACTTACAGCTTGGGGCAGTGATTGTGTATACAATAATATCCCACTAAAAAGGCAAAAAAGAAGGAAGGCAGGAAAAGTTGTAAATATGGATGTTCATTGCAGTTTTAAAAATACAACTTTGAGGCTGTTTTGGAATGAAAGGACTATAGAATCACACGTGATACACGTGCGTGTATGTATGGGTCCAATTATTTTTAACACTTCAATCTTTATGCTTTGCTAAGCTTGATTTACACTTTACACCAGTGTTTTTCAACCTTTTTTGAGCCAAGGCACACTTTTTCAATGAAAAAAATCTCGCGGCACACTAGTATCCAAAAGGTAAAAAATTTTAATCGGTATTGATGTACAATCTAATTTACATTTTTTAAATAAGTGGGAAGCGTCATTGCAGCACAGAGGCGCTGTCATTTTAACCCAGTGTTTCTCAATGTCAATTCTCGTACCCCCCTCCACACACACAAACACAACTTTCTGCTGCGAATATCATTGGTACCATTAGTCAATTTTCTCAAGTTAAACTTTTACCTCTTCAAAACAGTCTACATTTATTATCATTAAAGAATGATTAAAAAAAATATATTTAAAAAAACTGATTATTTATAAGTTTTTTCTTTTTTTTAAGAATACTTCCAAAACTTTCAAAGTAAAAACAAAACAATCTTTTCTTGTTTCCCTCCACAGTCGTGATGGGAATTCTGGCTTTTCTCAAAATTCTGTTCTTTTGCATTAGCTCTCTGAAAACAGCGGCTTTTTCAGCTGCAAAATGACTTTTTTGTTGTTTTTTTTTGCTTTATTTAATTTATCATAAATTATTATATACGATTATGCACAAAGTCCATAATGTAAACATGTTTTCATTCATTTAAAGTGTCTATTATGTTTATGTTGTTATTTATCCCTTCCAGACAGAATGTACAAATCAATGAAAAAAAAGAACTATTAACTATTCAATTTTTAACTCGATACATTTTAAGTTTTTTCCTTTTAAACACATTTGAAGTGAACACAAAACTCTGCAACCACAACCAATACAATTTAAATTGTGAAAAACTAATAAATAAGGGCTTTTATTCACAATACAATTAAGAAAGACAAAAGAGTCTCAGCTTTGAGATTGATATCTGGTTTCTTCTCTCGGTTTCTCTCTCTCTCTTCTCTATATATATATATATATGTATATAATAAATATAGAATATATCTACACATATAGAAGGATTTCCTGCAAACTCTGTTCCTTCATACTGTCAAAAAGTCAAATGGTTCCAGTTTTTTTATTCTTTTCTAATGTCTCGAGTTTTTTGAAGGTTTTGTGTTGATGTTCTCTCTCTCTCTCTCTCTCTCTCTCTCTCTCTCTCTCTCCTCAGCTCTTGCGCTCCTGTACACCCCCCTCCCCCCACAACGCGCACTCTATTTCTCTCCGTTGTTTCTTTTAATTTCCGTTAAATATTTTTCCATCACAATTCTTGAGGTTTAATTCAATATTCCTCTCTCTGTGTGGATATCCCGGTCACTGTCTGTCCTCCGATCAACTGTTTAGTAACTAAAATAAATGGTATGATCCTGGGTCGCACCGCGCCCCACCATTTGAGAAAGTCTGCTTTACCCCAATGCATTCTGGGGGATGTAGTGCATAAACTCGCGCGTATTCCGGATATACTCACGTTTCTGAGCTTCATTCTTTTGTTCACTTCTTAAACTGTCTGCAGGAAGTTACACCGCTAAACACGAGCTGTAGCGGCTGTTTTTGTTAGAAACGAGAGATTTTATGAGCCGAAAAGGATCAAGGAAGTGAGAACGTTAACCACTTCTGATTGGTCAGATTTGTGACATGTGATCAAGCCTCCAACAATGATTGGTGGAGACAGTTGAAGGGGGCGGGAACTTTTCTGAAAGCCGAGTTTGCAGCTGGTTTTGCGGCCAGATTGCGGTAACATTATTCTGATTAAAAGTCATTTATAGAAACATTGAAAAAAATATTTTACAATCTTGCATATTCTAAACTATCTACCAGAGTTAAATCAGGGCCCGTTTGGATACGCGCGAGCGGATTCCCTAGTGATGGTAAATGTTTTACATATGTGAAAATTGGTTATTTGCCACGGTACACCTGACCATCTCCCACGGCACACTAGTGTGCCGCGGCACACTGGTTGAAAAACACTGCTTTACACAATCATCAGAAACACTGGTAATGCATCTTAGACAAGCTTGGTCAGAATTAGCTAAAAGACTTAGAATTTAATTTGTCAGGATGTGGACGTGGACACAAATGCACCACAGTAAAGGCACTCACCTACCGTCATTCGACGCCTCCGCTCCGAGCGGGAAAGACGACCACAACCCAGCTGCATAGGCCCCTCCACTGCTGGCTGGGATGCTGGAAGGTCCACCAGAACTGAAGAGGGAAACGGTGAGAGTTGAGTCCTGTGGTTGCTGGAGTCCCCTCGGGGGTGCGGAAACACCTCCCTACAACTAGGGTTGGGCACCAAAGTTCGGTTCCAAGTAAGAACCGTTATGATTTTCGCAATTCTTAGTTTCATTGAGCGTTTATTGGTCTTTGAACATGTCAATCAAGTCTTCTCTCTTCAGCACTTTTAATTTCTAGCCAATCCTGTTGCCTTTCCTGCGATAGTGGGCAAGCTCATATAAAAGGGCTGAATGGCTGCATTTCATAGCAGATCAGTTTGACAGGTCGCTGCGTCGCATCAGCCAATCAGGAACTCATCTTTGGGGACGTGATGTGTTCAGTGACCCAATCAGCAGGTAAAATACTAATCCATATTAATCCATACTCTCTGGCTGCGGTCAGAAAGCTTCCTGGACTTCAGTGGAGCTCGCAAGCTCCACACGCTTGGAGAATTAGAGACGCGGCAGGGCACTCATTCGACTCCCTACCAGACAACGATTCTTAGAAACATTCCTGTAGTATGTGTGCAATAAAAATTGCAAAAACATTTAGTGCAGGCCACGTCAGGCCCTTTTCAAGTTTTCTCAATTTGGCTAAAGACATCCTGTATCCACTGTAAGGCAGTTGTGACTAAGGAATTAGGTGTTGCGTCACCGGGAACATTGAATTCCCTTAGATATCAATATTTTACTGAAGTTTTCAATATATAAGAATGATATGCTTGTATTTAACCAGAAAAAAGTTATTTATGCTGAAAAGCTGGTTCATGTCATATGCATTATGGCTCTTTTTAAGTTGACCTCTGTGATATTACATGCTTCAGACACACAAATTGATTGAAAAAAAAATATTAAAAAGGAGAATTTTTTTTTTTCATCTGAAATGTGTATGTGAAACATCTTCCAATTCCTTCAACATGGGATTTTTTTTCATCTTTGCAGTGAAGCGTTTGGCATCATGCCTGATCTTAACTAGTTTGATGCAGAAACTGATTCGGACAGGTTAAGACTGATGAGGTGTGTATAGCCTGTGGCAACTGTTTCAAGTTGTGCACGCACGAAACAGCCCTGCCTGTCATCAGCAATGATCCTCAGCAGCACCGGGTAGCAACACAGAGGTTTTTCCATCTTAATCACTCCTTCATCTGTCAGCTCCACCCTTAGGGGAAAACGAGCAATGTCATTTACCAATGCAAAGCCCACCTCTTTGAGTAATTAATGTTTGGAAGACCTGTTGTAAACACTTGTGCTGTTAAAATGTCTGTTCATGTTTTCATTTGGGAAAAGAACAATTTGCATTTAACGCATCCTTGAAGACATTTACTGCTCTACTTTCTCTGCTTTCTGACTTTACAACTGAAAAGCACTTGCCCACAAATTTTAATAGTAATAAACTATTAAAAAAAATGTTTTTTTTGACAACATCAGCTGAACATATAACTCAATAAATATGTATTAAAGGGTACATTGCTGATGGAAAAAATACAAATAATATAAATAATAAATTTAATTCAGCCATTCTTTGTTTAAAGTAATATTCATTTGAAGACACAGCTAGACTTTGGTTTGATCTGTCTGTTAATGACTGCTGGCCACAAATGACTGCAACAGCGCTCACTAAAACATAATACTCAGGATATTAATATTTTGTAAACAACACGTTTATAACTCCTTTGAAAGCATTGTGCTGTCTATAAATCACCCAAACAAAAAGACTCAAAAGGTGGTTTCATTCATAATTGTTTATCGCCTGTATTCAGAATTTTTATCTGAGTTTTAGTTAACTACCCTTAAAACACTCGTCTTTGGACAGCCATTCTGCCAGACTAGCTAGTAATCGGAGAACATTCCTCTGCTATGGCTCTTGTGAGACTAAATGAATATTGATACATTTAAATGTAATTTTTTGATTTTCTATCATGGTTATTCTCCACATCAGCTCTTGGATTCTGTTCTCTATTCTAATTAACTTCTCCTCTCTTCTACTCTTTATTATTTATTATATTTAGTTCTCTGTCCTTTTGTTTGGTGCAGTTCGATTCACATGTTGTTCTTCTTTCCCACTCCCCTCTGGGGGAGCAGGAGAGATTTCAAATCGCCCACGCATCTGCTCTCAGCCATGGACCACGCCCCCGACACCATCCTGCATCTCTGAGTGAGAGTGATTCCTGGTGGGTCGTCTGTCCTCCTGCTCCTGGCCGTGGACTGCACTTCTGCTTCATCTGACTGAGGACTTCATCATCACTCGTCCCTCAACTCTATCTGAATAAACTCTTTTTAAATACGTAGTTGTAGAAGCAAATGTTTCTGTAATAGTTCTGGTATCGCCTGTACGTTCTGGGGTAGGATCTCTCCTTCATGTGTGAATCCCTAAGGTTTCTTCTTTTTTTTCATTAGTGGGAGGGAGGGTCTAAGGGTTGGGATAACCAGTTTTATTTAGTTTGTTTAGTCTTTAGCTATTTTTTCATATTTTATGTCCAACTTCTGCATCTGTAAAATGACCTGCATGAAGCCCAATGAGGGAAATTCTCTGTAATTTTGGGCTATATAAATAAAACTGAATTGAATTGAATTGAATTGAAAAGTGTTTCACCGAGAATATTTATAAAATACATGCAGCGATGAATGGATGTGAGTTGAGGTTGATAGTTATTTGAAATCATGCAACTATCTAAACAAATCCTTTGATTTTTGCCTTCTGTCTGCAGGTTGTTTTTTTATTTGCACTCTGATTTTCTTAGCTATTATCAATCTTTCTCAATAAATAACATGATGAACGCACCGCTAATCCATGGAGTGCTTATTTAACACATTTTCTATGCACACAAGCCAGAGTCTTGGGTGGTATTTCACCAAAGATTACATCCCAGACAGTGGACCCTTAGCTGCACTACATCAACTATCGTCTCTGGTTACATTCCTCTCTATGTTTTCTTGATGTTTAAAAAAAATAAAAAGACTCATTTATTGTTCATGTTTATATGTACTTAAAATGGTAACCCTGTTAGTGTCTGTGTTGTATTAGCCTCTTTCAAAACCCGTCCGTTCTTTTTGCTGGGTTCTTAGGTCAACATCATTACAAAACATTTTAACTAGATTTTTATCCTTTTTTTTTAAGGTATAACAAATTGAAAGTTCATATTGTTGGAGTTTTTACTAAATTTTCAAGGGATAAAAAACTGAGAATATGCATGTAGTTGCAATGAGACTTTTTCTGAATGTTATGTTCGTTCAGTAACTGACAACAGATACACACAGGCACAAACTTGACTCTACATCGCATGTCTGCTGTCAGGTGTCAGGAGAATGATCACTGGATCTAGGTAACAAGTTGGACTGCTGAGAGGACTGCTTGGATACTAAGAAGTGTCAGGTCAAAACTGCATGGGAAATGGGAGCGTTGCAGTGGCAACTCTGGAAAGCAGCCCATGACTCTCCTCGAAAATGAAGGCTGGATGCTTCAGAGAGTCATGAAAATGGTTGTATTGATGATTCTGGATATAAGCAAACAACACCACCTATTCAAAATCAAGGGCAGGCACATGACAAGACCTTTAGCAGTATTTGGATAGATGCTTGAGAATAGAAGGAGGATGATATTCCATGGGCAATAACTTTGATAGCCCTTTTTTTTTTTGAAAGAAGCAGATTGAAGCAGTGAGAAGTTTTAGAAATTGATAATAGGTAAAACAAAGCTTTCAGCTACCACAAAAATAAAGTAATAAATAAAATAACAGAAAAAATCAAAACAGACAAGAAAATTGGTAATGATTCCATCATTTTTAACAGCAAAAATATATTTGTTTTTAGTCAGTATTATGGAGCAGCAACTCAACAATATTGAATAATATTATACAACCCTTATCCAGAACCAAAGATTCCTACATACTTTTTTACACCTCCCAAACATCTCCAATCCGTTGAGACATTGACATGAGACCTTGGGACTGTCATTTGGCAGTGAGCCTCACCATCTAATTGTTTGTGTCCCGCAGGTTTAGGGTGGAGCCTCTGGGAATCTGACTTGTTCTGGCTCTTCCTGCACAAGCTCCAGCTTGGTATTTGGGCTCTCTGTGGATTTGGAGAATGCCTTGGGCCCTTTGTTGTACTCCTAGAGCCATTACTGTGCAGTTTTTGTGATGTGACAGGACATATTGTCCTTTTGCACGAAGCCACTGCCATTGTAAAATACCACTGCCATTTAGACTTGTGTTTGGTCTTTATCTGCCCTTTCAGACATGCAATACTTTCTGCAACTGAACGTGTCACTGTAATTTCTGATTGGTCCCCATGATACTCTTCATAACCTTCACTTTCAACATTGTAGAAATCTTTACAGTAGGTGACTATTCAGGTGGTCACTGTTCAGCAGCGTGTGACAGAGTTGGTCATTGATTAAATACATAGATAAATTATAAAAAGGTCAGAATGTTCTGATTTCCCAGTCGTTGGTAAAATAATTAGCACAATATTATCAATATTGCTCGAAATAACTTTGTGTTTATATTAGATGCTACTGGGATGCTGGATATGTTAACACATACTGGATAAGATTGTAATTGTATCAAGAAGTGATATTAAGGTGATATATGAAGATTGTTATGTCTGACTTGACAAAATCAATCAAATAATCAAATCGATGTTTTCAGTTTTTTGTAGTGGTTAAGTCACATGGCAGCAGTCAAGCGAGAATACCCTGACCTCCTCCAGTCTAACCACTTTATTTAACACTTTTGGTAGAAAAATTGAATTATAAAACATGGCAAGTATGACATTTAAATGCACAAATTCTAATAAATGCAGTGTTGCCATGTCATTTTCCACATTTGTCAACTTGATATAATAAATCACAGAATTACTCATCCTTCAGAAAACAGGTTTTCAGTTAGAATTCCTGATTGCGATGATGCATTTTCACCATGTGGTTGAGCTTTTCAATTTGGCAGATTAGCCTAGTGATATAACAGAGCGCTCCCCTGACTGGCATGGCCGACGGTGCCTTTAGTCAGATGTCTGGCTGCAGGAAACGAGTGGATTTGTGACAGATTATGTTACTGAACTGACTAATGTGCCATACTCTCCACGGGGCTGGTGTGTGGCACAGCCCCATGACCTCAGAGAAACAGCCAGACCCCAGTCTGACCCCTAACTGCTCTCTGGCTTACTTCACATGCACAGGATCCACAACTGCTTGGCAAATTTCTAAGTTCAGCTCCTAAAATGTCACTTCTTCTGGCCTGACTCTAGATTTTTTTTTTTTTTCTTTTTAAGCATTTGCTATATTATTCAAGAGTTTTTACTGCACAATTCACTTCTATTGTGATTACATTTTCATTTGGAACGTGTTTGAACAATATTCCTAAGATCTGTGGCAGATGGTAATTGTCAGGCCCCAGGACACTTCTTCATGAACTGAGGAACAACTTGAGAAGAAGATGCTTATAAAGTGAACAGACCAGAAAAAGCAAATGCAGACGGTTGACAAAGGAGCAGATGATGACCACAGCAAGAAGCTGGGGAAAAACAAAGAACTGGTGGTTTTCTGTCTTTGTTCAGGGTGGCTGCAAAGCTGGCAGGCGTGAACGAGGTTGGCTGCCTGCGCTGGACCGTTGACTGCATGGACAGATTTGCGGCTGCAGCTGTCTTTTGACTGGACTGCATGTGCATACCACATGGGATTTAAATACCCTTTGATTTTGAGTTTTTTTGGTTGTTTGTTAATATGTTAAAATGTGTTCTGTGTTAAATAGATTATTTAATTCAGGAAGAATACTCTTTTTATACCTGGGATTTATAATAACTAGAATTTCCTTTCCTTCACATGTCTAATGCTGAAACCTCTTATGATATGTACACACTCGGCGAGTGTAGCACTGAATGTGGATTTTTGTTTGCACTTTTAGCCTATGGTGTTTACACAGGTCTTTCGCTACCCAATACTGGGGCATGTACTCCCAGTTGGAAAAGGCTTGGTGCGAAAACTAGAAGCGATGCAGACTTCTAAAACTTGCTTCAGGCTTGCTATTTCACAGCTCTTTTCTTATATATGAAAGACTTGGTGTCATATGATTCTGCCTGGGAACAAAGCCACAATTCTTAATTTCTCCTTCATGGCTGTTTTTTTAACTGGTTGGCAACTCTCTGTTTTGAAAATGACATCAGTCAAACATCAGTACAAATTCAGAGAACCTGATACGTCAAAGATCAACTGGTTTAACTTTAGGCGTGCGCTCAATGCGTTTTTTTACGTAGAGCCCAACACTGTCATGACGCTGTGGTTTAGTTTGGATTTTATTATCTCTGGCCATGTTCTAAGTTGCTTTTTTTCAGTCACACCAGTTTCAGGTTTGTCATGATCCACTGCTGTCTTAAGTTCCGTTAATTGGCCCCAGCCTAATTAAGTGTCTCGTTTTCTGCTACTCATTGGCCAGATCATCTGCTCTGTTCTTTTCTGCCACCATTTCGATTTCTCCATGGGTTTTTTGTCATGTGTTGTTAAATGTTTTACGTTCCTGTCACCAAACCTGGTCTCCTGCACATGAGCCATCCATCACTTCTTCTTAACAGACAGGCACACGTATGTACATATCTGCATTTACCTAGATTTTTCATTCACTGTAGTTTCTCAAATGTGCATTAGAGAGCACTGTGTGAATTTAGCATTGGTTGTGCTGAAGTTATTTCTTCTTATGGTTCTGTGCCAGCCCCCACCCATTTTTGTTTTGAACCTTCTTTAAACTCTCACATTTGAGCAAGTCTAAATCATCTTTCCCTTCATCTACTGTAATTACTTATTTGACCTACCAGGCTTGACCTCCTTGCAGATGTAACAAATCCTGCACATTTGCTATTTTCTTTCATCATCTCGTCTCGTCTTCAGTAAACCTTTTGAGTCACAAAAAATTGACACCTGTCACTCCTTATGTCTCTTAGTAATAAATGCTGTGCAGAGGCTCGTGCCTCCATGAAGGTTCCTCTTCTTTCTTCTCAGACTTCTGCTGCCTGAGGCGTTCACTTAGCAGTTATTCGCTGGAGGCCATCCACCTGATGTTTTTGTATATCACTTTTGTTTTTTTTCTCCAAAAGAGGGGTTCTCTATCTTCTCTTATCGGTATCGCTGCTTCTACTTATCGAGCCTTCTCAGGCTGGTGGACGCGGAATCAGAGCATCTCCTTGGTTTGTGACACTCTGCAGTGACTTGTTCAGATGGCTTTGAATTGACTTTTAGAGTTGTATTCTGTAACCATATTGACTTCTTTAATGAAGGCTTTTAGTCTCCTGTGAATGTTACAGTATTCCAGGCATCTCAGGATCCATGTGAGAGGCATTGAGTCATAGGCACTTATAAGCAGTCTAGGTGGTGTGCTGATTCGTCTGATCAAACATGGAGCTGCTTTGTCCATCAGTAGATGATGCTTAGTTCATCTGGCTTTAGTTCTTGTTAATATACAGTTTCATTTGCCCACTAATCTGACTGCTAAAATGAGCTTCTGTGCTGAGCACTGGCACTTTATTGTATGGTAATTGTATGGTAATTGCATGCTTCTGGGAAGCCTTTATGATCAAGGCTGTATGGCCTCCAAATAACTACTCTTTGCTGGTCCCATCTATTAGCAAGTGGGTCATTTACATTGCTTTGTGTTCATGCAGTGTAACTATTTTCTTTAGCTTGCAGCTCTTTATACAGTCTGGGCCAAATCAGCCCTTTTTTTTCCTTTTCTCATTTTGTTAGACTTCTTGTACATTGGCCTTCTAGATTTATTTTGTTTTATAATATTACCCTTTTAGAACTATTATATTCAAAGTTGATTGGTGTTAAAACAAGCCCACACATTCCGTTTTTAAATTTGATGCAAACCCAGCAGTACAGAATGTTGCAGTTCCTCAAAAGACCACTGGAGGCAGATGTGAGAGGGAGCAATTTACCAGTAATTCTCATGTTAAAAAGTCAGTTAAACGTGTTTGATGTACTACATTTATTCATCGTCTTTTCATTACAACTTGGCTGCTGCTATTGTCTCTTTAATTCAGACCATGTGTTTTTCTCTGGGCTCAAATTTTAGGATTTTTTTTTTTTTTTTTTTTATGGCTCTTTTGAATTGGCAGGTGGTTGGGCCCATGTCTGGACTTGGCCATCCCCCTTTGGGCTTCATTGTTGAGTCAATTGGGAGATGTCAGAGATAATCGATTCAATATATATTTGTGTGTTTTTTTTTTTTTTCTGGATTTATGTAGGGGTTTTGAACAGCAGGGTAAGATGCAGACAAAAAAACAGACATTTGTTTGCAAAATTTGAAAGTTGTCAATTATCTGTGCAATAAAAGTTGGATTATGTGCATTTACTCCAGTTTAATCAAATTAAATTTTAACTACATTTTGAAGAAAACAGTTTGCTTCCCAGATTTGACATATTAATGAGCTCTGATGACCATCCATATTGATTAATTGCCTGTACATTATAGAATAAAATATGCAACAAAACACACCCTCAACATGATTAAAATAGCACCGAAAAACAAATGGAGAGATGGTGATGTGCTAAATGGGTTCAAATGTATGTCGCAGTTAACTATTGCAAGGTCACTGATACATTTAAATGCTCCAGAGGAGAGAGGAAGGATTGATTGAACAGATTCAATGTCCTGCTCTCCTCATTAGACTCATTTTTCAGCTGCCTGAGGTTAATTGCCACACACACACCTCACTCTGTTGTTCCACTTACATCATAATTACTGAGGCTAAGATCAAGAACAATCTAGAGCTCATGATATGTGAGGCCCTTCAGCACATGCGTACCCACATGCATATTCAAACGTAACACACACAGTCATATCATAGCAGCACTGCCATCAATATTATCTGTCTGACCCTCCCAGTTTATTCCCAAATCCCCCTCCTTCCCCTGGAGCCAGCTGTTTTTGGGATTGATTTCATTTATTTAATGATGGCTGTGCTAATGACCCTTCGCACATGGCTGATGGTGTCACAGACACCACAACATCTCAGGAATGAGGATTGGATGGGAGACTCGAGAGTAAAGGCTGGTGATATTGCAAAGAGCAAAATGAAATAGGGAGGGGACAGAGAGAGGGATGAGAGAGGCTGGAGACACCATGCATGCAGGCAATCGTTGTCTTTCTCAAGCAAACAAGGGCAACGGATAAAGGGAAGAAATTAATAACCCAGACACTGACAAATTTCCATACTGTCAAACAGATGAAAGGAACCTATTTACCTCTCATTAGGGGCCGGTGGCTCCATGGCATCATTTTGGAGATTTTTGTTTTTGTTCACAATACGTTTCTTTCTTATTTGTTTTTATTATTATTTTTTTTTTTATGTACAGTGGCACCTTTGGAAAAAGCCAAATTTAAATGACCTAATTGCTAACATTTCATGGACAAAGAAGATGATAATTTCAAAGAACATCAAAAAGAATTTCATTAAAATTGCTACAAAAGAAATTTTACATTTGGGTATTTTGTAGATTAAAAGATAGCAAAACTGCAATAATATTTGTTGAAAAACAACCTCAAGAATGTAGCCTATACTTTTGCAGCAAATTATTAATGTACAAGGTATATAGCAGGGCTGTGTGCCAGTTTTCATTTTGAATCAAAGCTAATTGAATTTTTAAAACAACATTGTTCTTGCAAAAGAATGCAAAATTATGTACTCCTAATTATTTCTTGACTCCTAACTCAAAAGTCATTAAGTTAGTATACTTTTTGTACAGCAGTAACACATGCAGGGAGTTTAAAGCTTTACCTTGAATGAGATCTTTTTATGTTTCAAAGCAAAATGTCATGAAAAGGTAAAAAAAAAAAAAATTTTAAACAATATATCATGAAAGGAAACTAACAAGATTGTACACCTCTGCATTGAGTGATACACTTAAACTAGTGACCTTAAGTATAAGATAATTTGTTCCCTTGTCACATACTTTTTAGTACAGCTAAACAACGCTTAATTCTTTGTCTAATACAAACAAGGAATTGTGAAGTTAATTGTTTGTAGGTCAGTTTTATTTATGTGATACAAACAGTAGAAAGCAGTGATTTGAACTCCCATTTGCAGTGGACTCAAACAGTAAAGCAGATTTCTGTGCTTACAGCTGTCTTACTGTCACTATAGACCATGTTTACCATGCTTTCTGAGTTCAATGATTACATTTCATTTAGCTTGTAACAAACAGTGTTCACAAAAATACCTAAACTTTAGAAAAAGTCTAAAAATATTTTATTTTTCTTTTTACTCTCAAGCCAGTTGCATAAAACAACAGGGTTGCTAAGTTTTTCTTATTGCAAAGCATGTTCCAAGAGAAGCTCATAGGTTATTTTCACCATGCATAATGAGATTGTTTGATGTATCCTGCTCTAATAGCAGATGCAATCTAATCAGCCTGACTCTATTGCAAGTTGGAGCTTTTGATCTGGTTGCCCTTGCATCGCACAGACAGTGTGCCCTCTTTTGAAAAATATCACACAAACTCAAAGTCACACACTATTACTATATTAAATGCCATTCCAAACATTTCACGTAATCTAACAAGAAGAGGCTGTGAAATTATCAGCCCAAGTAGTAAAGCAGCTGAAATTTGCACCTGCATATTTATCTTTTTGCTTTAAGTAAATATACCTTATACATTGTATAAAAAATGTACACATGTCTACAACAAAATCAGATATATTCAATTATTAAAATGCTTGTATTGGCATTCTAACTATCTGGTGTTATTTCTTAAGACATATTTTCTGCAGAGCGGCACAAGCTCATTAGAAATCCACTTCTGAGTTGTGGGTGGAACTACTGATGTGAAAGTTAGCGCTCACTAATTTCTCCTCAGCCTTCAGTTTACACTCTCTCTCATTAGCTCATAGCACCTCACAAGGCCAAGCTAACATTGTCACTGCAAAATAATGGCAAACAATATCATATCTAAAAATACGTATAGTTTATAGCCTGACAGCAACTCAGATGAGGGAAATGTTCAGGTAAAGGGATCTATTTGTCTGCAATGCTTCAGAATTGTAGCAGAGACGGGAGAACATGGTAGTTCTTGCATCTCAAACCCAATCTTTTTTTATCTAGACCTGACCCAACACAATGTGAAGAAAAAAATACTCAAAAATGCTGTTTGAATCTTAATTATTTTATATATGTCTTCTATTGTGAGCAAAATACTGCAAGAACATGTTAAGAACACCAAAAACATGATTTTCACTGGAGTGGGTTTTTGAGGTCCGTCAGAAAACCATCAGCCTTGTGAGTTTTGCCTGTATCTTTAAATATTTTTTTCCTTGACAAATTGAAACAAGAAAAAAAAAGAAAAAACAACAAAAAGGAGAAAGTATTCTAAATCACCCAATAGAACTGTGTCTGTCTGCGTCATGCTGTGGTTGATGTCCTAGATATGTGATCACTGATGTATTTTTGCAAATAACAGAGAGAATATTTTGTCACACACCCATTTCCCTTCCCCAAAATTAACCAACAGAGCTGTGCTTGATTTGAAATGTTGATCTAACTTTCATCATTAACTGTGAAACTGCTGATAAAATATGTACTTCAGTAAACTTTGACAATGAAACTGCTGAATAATGTCATTCCTAATGTCAACATATAGATGCATTCAGTCTATTTTTTTCTCAAAAATACAATTTAAACCTGTTAAATTTTAACTCAATAATAGTGCCTGCTAATGCAGATTGGAAAACTAGTCATTTCTGTTAGCATGTTATGGTTGCACGTTTTCACCTCATAACAAAAACCATCTTTCTGGTGAATTTTCACCAGTGCTACAATACTCTCATGTTGCTGAAGATCCATTGTTGTATGTAATAAAACAGTATTTATCATAAATTAGTTCATTGATATGCAGAGGCCACTGCACACATTGTTGTCCCAAAAAAATTTGCTTATACACATGTGCTACATGCTTCAAGGTGTCAGAGGTGCAGTGAATTACCAGTGTACACTTACACATTGTGCCTGTGTTCATTTTGAAAACACAAATGGTGCACCAAGAGCACAACTGCAGTAAGATTGTACGCTCCCAGCGCAAGAAGTGTCAGATAAAATCTGCATGGAAAGTTAATTTAACAAGTTAAATCAGACCCCTATCATCAAGCTTTCCATTAAGACACGACTTATAACGGCAGACACATTTTTTAAAGTAAATTTACAATGTATGTGTAAAGTGGTTATAAACATGAAAGGGTTTTCAACAAGGTTTTAGAGAAGGAGACTTTAAAGAAGGTAGTTTTGTTTATATCCAGTTACAGAAAGCTGCCAAACTAGTCACAGCCGCCTGTATTCAACCATCATTCTGACATGCTCTGACATTCAAATTAAACGCAGGAAATGACCACAGTAACTTTTACTACAACCCTGTTTGAATTTATGTCCAGTTCTTATTTGCGCATCATACGTATTTTACTCATCACCATATTTTAAAAGGATGTAAATTCATTCCTTAAAGTGACCCTTCAGGTTTCCGCCTCCGTCTTCAATTTCGTTGTGGAGTGGCAGTTTCATTTATCTGTCATTGTCTCTGTTAAGTACTTTCCTCCCTTCCACTTAAATTTGCTCTGAGAAAGGCCCTAATTGAAATGTCTCATTGCTATGACCTTGGAATGGTAATTCCCCGCTAAGACATTTATCTCTGCCTTTGCCGTCAGTTTAACTTATGCCCTCTTCTGTTGGGAGGGCCATGCACACATCAAGCTGATTGCTGTCGAGCAAATTCTATTTATCCGTGATAACTAAGGAAAAACAAATGGGGTTTGAAAATATTCAATAAAGATAAAATTCTGCTCAAAAGTGTTGTAACAGCCTAATAATGATATATAGATATAGTTTTTTTCCAAATTCAAGTTGATTAAGTCTAATTAATACTTTGAAATGATATGTAAAGTAACTCATTAACTGGCAGAGTTAAATAGGTAAGTTAAAGTCAGACATTTTGAAATTAGAAATAACACAATTTCCTAAAAAGCTGAACAAAGTGAACAATTTAACTTAATTTAACAAAAATTCAAAGTATTTCCATACATTGGACTGTAATGATGGATTGATCATTTTTGCTGTCATCATGTTTGTTGTCCACTGTGATGACACTTTGTTGTTTTTACATTATAATAAAATAACCCTACCATGTCTAAATTATGTCTAATGTCTAAATGTCTAAATTGTTTTTTTTTTCCCCAAGTTTCAAAATATGTCATTGTGAAATTGCTTTATAATTGATCTAGATTGATTTTATCCGATAAACAGTTTGTCTCAGACAGATCAATCTGATTGGTTTGTGGGAAGATGAAACCAATTAATCGATTAAATTGCATAATTGCTACACCCCTATGTTTTATTACAGATTCAAAAATGTCCTTCCTTCCATCTGTTTTTGTCGTGTTTTCCTTCATAAGTCATTCATATTGGATTATTTGGGTTAAAAACTCTATACTTTACACTAAACCACAGAAGCCATCCAGTCAAGGTCAAACAGCAGAGAGCAAATTTATTTAATAAGAACCTTAAACACAGTTAAAATTAGGGAACTTCATCTGTTTTCCTCCATTCCTCTCTTTGGCATTGTTTGAAAAAGAACGATGAGATGTATCTACTTAACCTGTTTTAAACATGAAAGTATTCATGTAGGTTTGAAATGTCAGTACAGTGCTGCACCAAGGTGATTTCCCACAAGACTGGGAAGCAGGTCTCTGCATTTTGTCTTATTTGTCCTAGATCTTTTGCCTCACGTAGGAGCAAAGATGGTCTCTGTCTTTGGTTCTGTAGATTGTTTGATGATGCTACTGTTATGGAGCAGTAGCCCGAGGCAATCAAGTTAGAACTACTGCATAAGAGGCAGGAGAGTGTCAGGGTATGCAGGCAAAGGCCTGCAAAAAGAAAGATTAGAAATACCTGAAAACACTGAGTGTAAACCCTTTTATTGCTGCCATAAAAAGAAAAGGTCGCAGCTCACTGCAGCCAGCCTGGATGAGTTATTTTTTTTAAGATTTTAAAACTTCTCTAAAAGAGCTTGTATTTTTCTCTTCACAACTTTTAGAAAAACTGGCTGATCTATGCACAAAACCTCCATCAATGTTTTCAACAGTTCATCAAATCCCATAACATATTAAATACAAAACTCTTTCATGTAAAAATGTGTATATGGCATGTTTTTGATGAAAAATAATGAAGGAAAAAATATGTTTAGAGTGCGTATCATTCTGAACAGCTCTGTCTAATTGTTTTTATAGACTAGGGATGCCAATCTGAAATTTGCAAGCCTGTCTTCAAGTTCTCTCTGCACTTTTGATCAGGGAAAATAAAGGCAGGCTGGTTGATCTTGAGGACCTGGACTAGCATCTCTACATGGAGTTTGAGTGTCCAAAGTGTATCCCACGTTTTGTAATGACAGCATGAATTTCCTTTACAGAACACTGTGACCCAGTATTTAAAAAGTCATCTCAGACAATCTGAATAAAAGAGCTTTATTGGTATTGTACAAAATACAACAGATTTTAGCAACAGCTGCCTTGTGCAAAGAATGCGAAAATGAAATCAACATAAAAAAGTAGTGGAGTATCTAAAAAATCCAAACAACAAAAATACGTGAAACAGTAAAAAATAAGATGCTTATGTCTATCCACAGAGTTAAGAAAGGTATCAGTCAAATCAGTTAAATTGTATTTCTTCATGGTCAGTGACTGTTCTATTAATGACACACTGAAGGAACTTGAAAGTTTGTCCTGCGGTAGAGTACCACAGTAACATCTGGAAAAATCAGAACTCAAACACAGCGTTATAAACACACTAATTTACATGGCTTATAGGATTATATAAAATACATCCTTTCCACGCAGTGTCTCAGGTGCAATTTCTGATTTACTGATAAGGTGTGAAGTGACAAATCGATTCAAACTTAGATCGTTGAATTGAACAATGTTAATAAAAACTTGACAACAGTCAATAATAATTATAAAAAAGGAGGCGAGTGATGAAAATGCACAAAAATCTGTAGAAGGAAAACTTTGACATGGCTGAATGTTGTCCTACAGTCTAGTATGACACCCAACTCATGTATTACTATTTTTGTTTTTTTAAGTTTTTAGGACAAAAAGAAACACGACAAAAATAATACATGAAAACCTGACATACTATTTAGAAGTGATGGTATTTTATAGCAGTACAATTTTAAAGCTGTTAAAAGCTCTTGACTGTAATTTTCC
Source organism: Oryzias javanicus (assembly GCA_003999625.1). NCBI lineage: Eukaryota > Metazoa > Chordata > Actinopteri > Beloniformes > Adrianichthyidae > Oryzias > Oryzias javanicus. Next base: position 15,097,807 of record CM012439.1, on the reverse strand, counting down.
GTTTGGGGTATTGAGATCTAAAACACATCTGCCAAGGTAACAGGTCTGGTTTCTATGGAGGATTTAATTACATTTTACATTTAACTTTAAATGAAAGTACTCTTCAATTGTTTTTTTCTAATCCACCATGACAAAAATGTTGTCTAAATTGTTGCAGAAAATACTTTGCATTCCATTTTTTTTAACTACGTATAAGTATCTAAATATTTAGTGCTATGTTATGCATCACGGTTTAGGTTTTTATAAATACTAAGAAGAGATTTAGATTTGTGTGTGGTTTCTTCAAGGCACTATATCTCACAGATCTTGACCTTGGTATTTAATATTAAGACTGCAGCATATCTTGCTGTTTGATTAAACTTTTAGACAGTATTCTGGAGAAGCTGTATGTAAAACATTCAATTGAAACACAAGTTCCCTTTTTTCTATTATAAATATTTGATTCATTTTTTATGTTCTTGTGACTGCAATGAATGCGTGTCATCTTGTTTGGCTGTGGACTTGAAGTCTTGTAGTGTAAAACAAATTGTTTCTGAGAGTTTCGATAAAGTGGCATAGCCTAACATGACGGTGTTCATAAAATAGATCCAAGAGTAAGAACCCTTCCCAAATGTAAAGCTTTTCTGAAATAAGTTAATATTTTTTTTTATTTTACCTTTGTGGAATACTATTTAATGTAAAACTGAAAAATCTAAAAAGAAAAACAAGAAAAAATCCAACAAATACACAAAGACTAAGTACCATATTTTTTGCACCAGATCCAAGGAACAGTCAATTTTCAAACCTTTGTTATATACATAGCACACCTAATCATAAGGCTCATAACTTGAGACAAGAGAGTCAGAGTTCTGTCTCCTCATCTGGTCACTGGCGGGAGCCGTCTTCAGAGTATTAACACTCTTCCTCCCTGTGCACAGGGATGCCGCTCACCTGATGCTCATTGACAATCACCCACATGAGACGTAAGCAACACACAGTGCCTCACTCAGTGCGAAGTATTGTTTGTGCCACCCTGCCTACATTACAGAGAGTTATCTCCTGACCTGTCTTCTTGTGTTTCTGATCCTGATCCGACTATCTGTTTGCCGCCTGCCCTGGACCCTCGCCTGCTCTCTGATGTTATTATGACAACATCCAACCTCTGACTGCCTGACCCTGCTTTAGCTTTGTGGACATTTAGCTTTGCCTGTCTTCTGTCATCCTGTCTGTACAAGTAAACCTGCTCCTCGTGGAACCAGCTGTCCACCCGTTTGTGACAGAGTGAGACAAGACAGTCAGAGAAAATGTAAGTTTGTTAGTCAGAATTTCTTAACTACATTCACAATAACTCTACAACTAGGCTGTAACACGCTACACATTAGCCATGTTAGACTATTCAAAACACTTGCAACTTTACACTTGTTTGCAACTCGTGAAAAAATGACATTTTGGCAAAGTGCCATGGACCTCTCAAATTGCTTCAACTTCAGAATTGATCCATATACTGTATAAGGCACACATTATTTTTTTAAATAAATAAGACTTCTAAGTGTGTTTTATAGTGCAGAAAATGTGGTAATGTCTCATACATTGCTGTTTTTCTTTTTTTTTTTTACTTCAGCGTTTGATATGGAAAGTAGGCTGAAGCCAAGTTTGCTTCCACCACTTTTCCAAATTTTGTTGGTACTTTATTTGACCTATAGAAAACAAAAATATTCCCAAAAATAAAAGCAAAAACAAAAACGAGGTTGTCTGGACGAAAATTATGACACCCTTAGAAAAAATGAAAATATTTTTACTTCAGGAACGCTCTTAAACCTGGAGGATCTTCTCATTAGCATCTTAGGTGTTTTAAACCTTTTAGTCTGATTTATTATATATATATTAGGGCTGGGCGATATGGGATTTTTTATATCACGATATAGCTTTTTAGATATTGCACGATAACGATATTGATCACGATATAAACAAATACTATATTTGAACACTTTGGGCTCAAAAATGAAATGTAAACTCATCAGCAGGTTGTTTAAATTAAAAATGTATTTCCTATCACATTAAGCATAACAGATCCAATGGAAATATTGCAACTTAGTTTTTAATAACCAAGAATATATATATAAATGAACTAAGCTGAAAATGAAAGCAAAAGCTTTCAAGAGTTTCAAAAGTTTATGAAATAGATCCTAAACTGTTTCTTCAGTTCCATTAAAAAACAAACCATTAAGTCTACAAATAAATTCTAATGTTTTCAGGGTTCACATAACAAAAATGTATTAATGTACAACAAATTATTTTTGTTGTATTTAGTAGGGGTGTAATCACAGCTTTAAGGTCACCGTTTGTATCATTTTTCGGATCAGTAACAAGTAAAAAAACAAGAAAAAAGAAGATAAAGCCTAAAATTACTTTTTTTGAAGAGTTGAAAATATATGTTTGAAAAAAGAAAGTATTTAAAAGCATTAATCACACCCATTTTGAACTTTGAACATAAACAAAACATGTATTTTCTGATTACATGTACATGTCTGGAGAGAGAAAGGAATGCTTCATATGCTATTTATCCCACCAAATTAAACTGCAATTTTGAAATTAAACTTTCATTATTTTGGTATTAATTATTGTATTGAAACTAACTGTGGCTACATTTAAATATGTCAAATAAGTATTATTGACCATAGTACATGTCCAGGTGACGCACTGCCATACTCGCGTTTTTTGATCCTAAAAGCTTGCCATAGCTCTCCCATGTCGGCTCTTGCTAGCTGGGTGCAGGAGGGTGATGTGTGTGCGACAGCGGCCGCTCCTCACTGGAAGGTCTCCTGAACTCCGACACAGAGATGTGTACCGATGTATTTATTCAGCTCTTCAAAATAAATCAATCTCTTGGTATCCGCGTTCTTCACGAAGAGTTCCAGAAAAGTTTTGACGGAAGTTTCTCCCACACTCAGCGGGGCTTCAGAGCAACAGACTTTCTGATGAACGACAAGTATCAAATCTGACACTTGTTAAAACTAATACAGTGTACATTAAATTAATTTGACGTCAAATGCATTCGGCGTGGACAGACAATAATTGTAATACAGCGCGCGGGGCGCGAGGTGCGCAGCGGCAGCAGCAGCGGGGGTTGCGGCTCGTGCGCGTTTGTTTACCTTTCATGCAGACGAAGGACGCGGAGTGGAGTCCAAAAAATGAACGAAATGAGAGCTAATAAACACAATAATTAGATACAAATACTTACTCGCCCTGTGGTGATTAACGCTCTAACTTTTACTCGTCAAATAGGAGAAACTGTTCGCTAGCAAGTGTTTTTTGCGGACCCTTCAAAATAAAAGTCTATCGCGATAGACTCATTCTTCCTATCGAAAAAATGTTTATCCGATATCAATAATTATCGTTTATATCGCCCAGCCCTAATATATATATATATATATATATATATATATATATATATATATATATATATAAAAGGGAAGTCTAAACATTTATTTACAAAAAGGAAACCAGGACATGATTTAAAAAAATCAAGCCCCAATGATTCTGGAAGAATGTTCTTTGGACAAATGAGACAACACTTATGGCAAGGCCCACTCTCAGTATGTATAGGCATGAAGGGCTGTCCCCAATGTTAACCCACAAGAAGTGATCCAAATAACTTGATGAAAGGCTAGAAGTTCTATTTGCCGTTACAGTCAGTGTTTAATTGCAGTTATTGGCAGAAAATGTTGTGCAACAAAAACACTTCTCGTGGGAATGAAGTTTTTCTCTGCTGGCAGCATGGAGCTCCTTATGTTTAAATCAACACGACAGTAACAGCGGCACAATGGTTAACTGGGTAGAAGGAGCTTAACTGTCTTATACAAATTACACTAACCACAAGAACTTGGTTTTTCTCAGTTTGCTTTGTGTCTAAACATCAGCTTTCTTTTCACTCACTTTTTGTTTTTTTCATCAGTTATTTCCCAGTTTCCATCAATATGAGGCAATATGCCATGTTTCCTGTGTTTGCTTCAAATGTCTCAATGCCAATTTTTGACCTACTTTTTCTCTCACATATTGTAGCCACCCTCTCTTGACCTACTGAATAATTGATCAAGTAAGAACCTCTTAGGTAACATTTTGCTCCCCGTTTGGTTGGTTCAAACCATGCGGTTCAAGTAGACATATCAATGCCCAAATGTCTGACATCTGTGAGTCAGAAACCACATAAAAATGTAATTTTGATGGTTTTCCTACAGGAAGGATGTACAAAAATGGGTTATTTACTGTATCCTGTCTTTTTCTAATGAACTGACCTCTCCTCTGTGACCTCTATCTGCAGTGTCCCTTGTCCTATACTGTTTACTTTATCACTAGCCTTTCTTTGAGAGTTTCCAATAGACACTTCTAATAGACAGTAAAAAAAAAAAAACAAAACAAAAAAAAATCAAGATGCTTTCTGGAGTTCAGCTGAAACAGCTTGGTTGTTCATAAAATAGGATTTATACAAATAAAAGTTTCTTTCAGTTTTTATTCAGAATTCTGAATTATGAGGTCTAGAATGTGTGGAAGGTCATAAAACACAACCCTCCACCATTAAAATTAAAGTCCCATTAAGTATAGGAAATTTGTTCTCCACATTCAACCCATCCCCTGGGGGAGCGGTGGGGTGCAGATACAACCCCAACCCTCGGGAATCATTTAGTAGTTTTACCCCCCAATCCAACCCTGTTGTGCTGAGCGTCAAGCAGGGAGGCATTGACACTCATTTTTGGAGTCTAGTATGATTTGGCAATGGATTTGAACTCACATCCTTCTAGTCTCAGAGCAGACACTCTACCACGAAGCCTCTGAGCTCCACTCTTTTCCATCATGGTTCGTGTTCCACCTGGTCCTTGGCTGCCACTTGCCACTTTGTTTCGGGTATTTGTTGTTGTTTTTATTTCTGGTACTTGACCTTGACTTTATTTTAGTTTTTATCTGTCACTCATCTCTCCAAAAGCCTTATTGCATCATATTATTTCATTACACTCAAGTAATTCAGTTTCTAAGTCTGACTCAGGATTTTTGGTTAAGAATAAATGTCTGCTCTGTTTTATTTATTTATTTCATTCTTGTTTATGATGTACAAATCTAGTTTTTGCTTTTTTTGAGTCTCATTGAAAGATTACTATTTCAACTACGAAGAATATTCATGGACCCCTGGGTGGAAAAATGTGAGAGTCGTGCCAACTTTATCAGGTAAAGAGAAATGTGGATCAAAGTAAGTGCACAGTGCTAAATTACACCCCCTGGTATAATATGTCTCTTCTATTCTCTACTCCAATAAGTCAAAACTGCTAGTTAAAAATCTAAAAGGCTATTAAAATAAAGGAAATGAGATTTAACAAGAACATTCAACCCTATAACATAACTGATACAATAGTTCTTTGTTGGCATATATATTTAATGTTACATTTCCCTCTTTACCTTAAAAAAGAATCCAGTACATTTCATTTGAAGCTTTGACACAATGTATTTGATTATATGCTCCCACTGTGCAGTTTCTAGATATTTTTTTCTTTATTGCATGTGTCATGCACTGTAATATAATTGCTTGGACACAGCATGCAGTCCATTAACTTGTGGTAAGCTTCCCATTAAACTTGCATATTAGTAGATGGGTGGCATGACAAGCACTGTAATGTAATGGCTTTTCTTCACTGCCAAATGTGAATTGACATAGTGACATCCATCACTGTAAAAGCACAAATTCCAGACTTTGAGAGAAGTGGACAACATGTATGCCAACATCTCCACGAATGAGTGGGTGTAAGGCCCTGTAGACTTAGAGTCGGTATGTTTGTGCAAGGATTAATGTAACTTGGGGTTTTCATGTTCTGTTTTTGAAGGATAAAATTGAGAATAAACAGCCTTTTGGTCTAATTTGCATTATTATGCATCTAGTATATCTTTTTTAAAATTTTTATTAGTGTTTTTACTCAGTAGTTCATATGTAAATAGGCATGTCCTCCACAACAAGAAAGATTCTGATGCTGTGCAGAGAAGTAACAAAAAACTGACAAAATTCAGGCCTACATGATCTGCCTGAAGCACATTCAACACATTTTGCAGTTCCAGGAAAACTGCCTCCAGAAACAACAGTCACAAACAGTTACGTCCACTGTTAAAATTAAATTTACCTATAAGTCAAATCGACAGAGAAAAGACCAAACAATGTTGCTAACTGAAAAACTCCAGCAAAATGTCAAACCTGGAAGGCAAATATGTTTAAAGCAGAGGTGTAGAAGAAAATGTAAATATTTAACAAAAATATAATAATAATGATCTGATAAATTACCAATGGAACTCTGTAAAAAAATACTATTACTATGTTGACATCATTTACCAAGGTTTTCCACATTCTGGATTGTCCAATAATGTCCCCTTCATGACATAAGCGCAGATTAATTTAGGCTTAAATAAAATATATGATAATATGATAGAATCAGTTAAATGTCAGAGTTTAATTAACTATAGAAATAAGATTGTCAAAGTCCTTCAATATATATGTTTATTTATTTTTTGATAATTACTCTTTTTTATAGCCTGGTACTCTTCACTGGTGGATGAATTCATCAGAAATGCAACATCCTGGTCTGTTTTGAAAGTGTCTTATTGCTTTTCTATCAAGACCAGACTTCAGTGAGCTGCTTGAAATGGTGTGTCCATTCATTCCTGAGATGATCATGAGCAGCGACAGAACCCACTGAGAAACTCACCAACTGCCTATGGCTAGTTGCAAGTGTGTCAATAGTTGCTTGTTTCTCTTTCGGAAAAACCTTTACACAGCAAAAAGAAAACTGCCTTAAGCTCAAAAAAAAAAAAAAAAAAAAAAGTTGTAATCTCACTGAAATTGACTACAAAAGAGCTTAAAAACTAAAACCCACCAGGGAAAAATATTGCATGTGTACAGAATGTAACCGGGAGTACCACACATTATTCAAGGCAGAGGAAACAGCTGATTAGACATGAGAGCAAAAGCAATGTGATCCCAATGAATCTGTCTTTTTTATATTTACATTTTTTCTTCATAGATTAATTGTTCAGTTTAAATTGATTCTTCTCATTCTTCTCAAAATTCACATGTGCTTTAGATTAAGGTGCCACACAAAAAAAAAAAAAAAAAATCTAATCAAGCAATTTCATAATGTCATCCCAAGAAAAAAAAAATTATATATTTTTTTCAGAATAACAAAAATCTGTTTAGATCATTCCAATAAAGTGAAACTGTGCCAACTCCATCCTAATAATGGAAATAAATGACTCATCAACAAACTACACTGACAGATCAGTGTTAAAATGGATACCATGAGAGGACATAAAAAAGACAGAATCCCTGGATCACTCGTTATTCACAGCATTGAGCACATTTCTTTACAAACAAATGAGTTTAGTTACTCACTACATGATCCAAATATAAACCAAGTTAGTAATTTAATTACTCAATAGTGAATTCTATGTTTAACTGTGGGATAAAGTAAGTTTGTGTCAAAATTAGTATTTTTCTTATCAGTTTTAAAAAGAACATAACTTTTAATAATTATTACAATAGCATTTTATTCAAAACAAAACGGCATCTCTTGCATTTTTTTGCACAGCATTGGCATTGTAATTAATTAGCTAGATTACCCCATTACTAAAAAAAAAACTGTGTTACTTTTTGGCGTAACTTCAGACACCATTAGAGCAAATTCTGGCCAGAAGAAAAAATATTTTGGTACATTAGTAGCCTTTGAAATAAATGGACAAAAAGAGAGAGAGAATCAATGGAACATCTGTATATGTTTCATGACAAAAGAGAAACAGTTAGTAAATCTAGTAATCCTTGTAAATGAGCTGCCTAATGACTTTAATAGCAACAAGAACAAAAACCAAGTAATCCAAACTGAAGAGGAACCAATCCTTAATAGGAGACAACATATTTGAAGTTTCAGTATTTACTACATGGTATGTGTGTCAGTCTGTATGTGGGGACAGACAATTATATATTCTTAACTAACAAAGTTAGGCTTAAAAAAACAGTAGGAAAAGAATGATATAAAAACAAATGCTTCAAAAAAGTACCTGCATGCAACAACCCGCTGAAGGTCACTTTCTGTGTTTGGAGTTTATGCCGTGTGGCTCCTTTGGAGAGAGGTCATCACGGAACATTGTTTTCGCAAAGGCATCCATCAAAGCCATCTCCTTTGGCATTGATTACCTCGGCTCATTAAGGAGGCCTCTGAAAAACAACATTGTCCCTGTAAATCTCCACCCCTTTTCACACATGCACATACCATTAACTCCAGAATATTGTGCCGTTTAAAACATACAAATGCAAAAAAAAAACCTATTTTTGTCTTTTTAACCAAATTAAAAATCCAGCAGATCACTTCCAGCTGTCATCTATCCTCCTATAAGCACCAATCACTGAATGCATTTGTATCCCCATACAAAAATCCCCATACAAAATAAAGTCAACCTTGTCTAAGGAGGACATCTGAGACACTAAACAAATAATTGATTAGTGGCGATTCTGAGGGACATGGTGACTTTCCTGTTAACCTTTATTTTTACATTTTTTCCATGTTATTTCAAAGACGTGTTTTTAAAGTCACCGTCAAATATAGTCTGAAAAAATTGAGATTCTAGTTTCATTTTGTTTATTTTTATTTATTTGATGTGATCCAAACCGGTATGTCTTTTAAATCAATGTATTCAGTGACACCCCATTGCCTTCTGTAAGGGGTGAAATTGAATAGTGACTTGAATGTAACTCAAATCAATGCTATTCATCAATCCAGGAAATTACTTGTGTTTGAAACCCAAAACCGTATCAAGACAAAAACACCCTTCCAATAACATTAAACAAGATAAATAAATACATTTTCTTGTATCGTGCATGTATTTTTAAAATATTTTTTAACCTTTTACGATAACTATGAAATATCGATGTTTCTTTCATAAATTAAATAAGACGTTTACTCTAAAAACATCAACAGAAATCAAACAAAGTTGAATTAATATTAAAAAGGCAATTTGACTCACCTCAGTAGACACTGTTGATTATATTAGCTGTGACTCCATCCATATATTTGAGTTTGGGGCTATTGAATTCCAAAGGGACATATTTTGACACTGCCTGGTTTCTTTGATATAAAACAAGGTGAAAGAAATAGGACTGGCAAAAGATAAGGCAGAAGGGATGTTGGTTCAAATGTTTTTGGAAACTGGCAGAGAGGTGTGTCACGAAATACTGCTGGAGGTGGGATATTTTTCTCCTCTGTCATCACAATTGAGCCTAACTTCAGCACAGAAAGGGCTATTAAACATAAATGGAAAAGGAAAGCAGTACAACTAGACAGTTTCAAAATATAATAGTACAATTTGAAGCTAATTTAAACATTTTGTCTCGTATAAATGTCCTTGTTAAGAATACTTTACAATTTCACATCAATTGTGTGTGCAGAATTTGACTGTCAAATATAACATTTCCAATCCACTTTGAAAGTAGTGGCAACATTTTGTAATTTAGACCTTGATCTTTCCAGTTCATTTCTGATATGTTGCATGGCAATCTCGTATCACAAGACTTCAAAGATTTAAGACTGACAATTTAAAATATGCATAAAAAAAGCTGAAAATAGGCATCAATCTCTTGTAATACGGAGTGCTACATCCTCATTATTTATATCATAGAATACCCAAGGGCCTCATTTTAACCAGTGTTGATTTGAACATATGTGGCCTAAAAATGCATTTTGCGTGCACAAACATACCAAGACTGTGAAGAAGTGTTGCGTCTTTGTTCTTGATGCTAATCCCACTTGAGGATTGTGCATTCTGCATGCAGCTTTTCCCAGATGTGTCAAAATCTTATTTTCATGTTTCAGTGAAGAAGCCAGCAGTCTAGAGGAACACACATTCATTAACATGCCCCTGTGTTAAAATGCAGTTTCCACTCTTTGTCTCAATGCATCCTTCCACACGTACTCATTACTCTCATTCCATCAACAGTTCATTTTTATCATGTGGTGGAAACAGTGTCGAAAGGTTCATCAAGATTTGATGTCATGACAGATGTATACTTTAACAAATTACCTGTAAATCTTTGACTTTAGAAGTTTTAGTAATATTCTGAACTTCAAAAGTTATTTTTGACCCACCTTGTAATTCAATCCAAAGTCAGCAGATGAGTCACTCCCAGCTCCACACTTGAGCATATATTTCTAATTAATGACTTTATTAAATATGTTTTTGACGGAAAAAGCAAAGAGTTCATGTTTGCTCCAATTCAATTAGATCTGTGAAGTGGGTTCCACAGAGAGCAAAAAAGCAATGTACTACATTTACTCAATACTAAGATATTTAATCACATGTGTACTTATTTATGTTTTTTTTTTTAAATGCTGATTTTTTTGTTTTTATTTCTATTCATAAGTGTATATATTTTTTAACTTGCACCATCCCGTTTAGGTTTGCATGGGGATGGATGTATCCCAGCTATCACCTCGAACACCTGAGACCAGATAATCATGAAGCCAAATTGAAAAATAATCAAATCACATCATTAATTTTGAATCCCTAGTCAGTTTGTCTAAATAGAGGACACTTCTGTGCAGTTTTGCATTTTACAAATGCTTGGTTTACCTCTATTTAACTCTCATAGCACTTTGGCTCCAATTAAACTGGCAAATTTCAGTCAAATTTTATAATTCAAGAGTTGCACCTTGTAGTGTGATTTACAAAATATGCAGTAGGACAGAATGCATTTGTGAAAATAAGAATACTACAGCAATATAGAGACATTTCATTTAAAATTTTTTCTTTTATGTTTTCAAATAAAAAAAGCTTTATGTTTTAATCAATATATTACTAGCTGTAGACCAATGGAAATGAATCAATTTTCAGATTCTCTATTTAAAAAAGTAACAGAATATCAAAGGCACTGCCCACTAGGATTAAACAGCCGAAATGCTGCTTATTAACAAAAGATATCAATTCAATTTTATTTACATGATCCAATATCAGAACACAATTGTTTCAAATGGCTTAATACCAATAATTGTACAAAAAACACAGAATTAGACATAAAATATAAACAACAGTCAATTACTATACTAAACTAGACAGAGCCTGGACATCCCCGTCTTTAGATCAGGAACGTCTAACTCAATTGCATAGGGAGCAAAAATCCAAAACAAATAGGATAAACATTTATTGAACACACAAAAGCTGCATTTTGAAAACTACAAAAATATGACTTGGACTGAACCTCAAGATGCAGCCAGTGCCGGTACCCTAGCCCGATACTTACCCTAAGCCTGGTCCGCATCGTGCACCGTGTCTGGAAGCGGTACCGACCCAAGGTTCTGGGTGCAAATCAGGGTTAGGATACCTGTGCTGTCCACGTCCCAGTCCCAATATCGGTTCGCGGCCCAGAGGGTGGGGACCGCTAAATCAATTGGAACAGCCAGCACGTCAAAAACGACGTGTTGGGGACAACTAAAATGTACATTTTTGACGCGGAGGGTCCTTAATCATGCAACAAAATTTGACGAGTTGGAAATGAGAATGTGTTGCAAATATATTATCAGTGCAAGGTAACATCGAGCCGTTAATAACAAAAATATAAAATGTTCTGGGAAGCTGGATCTAATCAGGGTGCCAGATCTGGCCCTTGGACCCTGACTTTGACACATGTGCCTCAGACCCTCCTTCAGGTGACAAAGACGAGCTAACAATAGGGAATTTGTTGCTTTGACCTTTTTTTTTCAGCTATTGCCCAGATCCTAAGGCAAGAGGAAGAAAAAAAATAAACACAAAAATGGAAAATTCTAATTTGGGCATAAAAATATGTAGAGCAAGGTTTTCAATCACCCTAATACTTCTCCACTTTTTTATATTATAAATGATAAAAATGATAAATTATGAGTGATAAAAAAATCCAACTGAACTGACTGAGATAGATCAATGTAAAATTTCAAATTGCTTTTGATCTGTTCTGTATTCAATATAAACACAATCCAACATGATTTAAGACATAATTCACGCCTTCAAACAAAATTCTCTCAACATAACAGATGGATTACTGTTGTGTAAACCTCAGTCTTTCAATGGCACTATACAACTTTTATCTGAGGTGCAGGTCATAGAAAAAAATACATTTACTCTTGACCATTCCCCTTTTAGCTTCCATGTACCCTCGTTGTAAAGGATATGGCAGCATGTGGCACTCCACAATGTCACCACCATCAGCTTGAAAGAGGAAACTTCTTTTCACCTTGACTGTAACGACAGACTCAAATAAAGTGATAAAAAATGTCATTATATATTCTGATGGATAAAAAAAAGTCATGTTTTCATTCAGTTAATACATCTGTATCGTCAACCCCCACCCACAATAAATACGCTTTCTATTCCTAATGTGATTTATTAGGATTTATCAGAGGAATAGTACAACATTCCCAAATGTTGGGATCACTGACAGCACTCAAAGTCAGATTAAGTGGCATGCTGCCGGAGAGAACCCAAGATCTCATGGGGCAGCTGAAGGGAAAATAACTTTTGGCTTTCTGAAGCAAGGCGAGTCACTTTGTTTTTATCTGTTCAATGTCGTTGCTCCAGTCTCTCATTGGGTAATCAATGAAACCCAAGAGGGCTCATCAGAGACCAAGGAACATCAGCCAAAGGGCTTTGATCTGCTGACCTTCATCCTCTGTGCTCCAACAAAAATACTATATAGAGTGATCCATGTTTGCATGCTTTTAATGGGCCTCCGAGGGCCATGTTGACAGTCTTTTGGTTTTCACAGGGTCACTTCTCCAACTGTATGACACAGCCTTGAAAACCTTTGTAAATTTGCTCCTGACCCAAGCATCTTATACATGAATTTGTGTATGGCCATAAACTAAACCTTTGTTACTGAAAATTGACTAATTAATGTTTCTAATGGTCTTCAGGTTTAAGGATCAAGGTAAGTGTAACAACAACTCACATTTGCTCAAATGGTCAAGACATTCCAGTGACCTCTTCAATGAATGACTAAAACATTTTAAACTTCAAAAAATGTTTCATTGCAAACTCAACAATATTGATTTAATGCATGTAGACCAAGGGTGCCCAAACTTTTTCGCTCTAAGGGCAAAAATCTAAATGAGATCCCGGTCCGCGGGCCAATTACAATATTTTTCAAAGGAGAAAATAAAGAATATGGCTTAACGTAGTTATTATGAGTGTGTATTCATTAAGGTAACACAAATCAGTAAGAATAAAAAGTAAGTTATATTTGTCTTTGAAACTTTCAAGTATATTACAACCATAGAGCTTTGGAAAACCATAGAGCAGTAATGAGAAACGGGTAAGGAGTTTTAACTCTATAACACAAGTCTCAAAATGTCTGCCTGGACTTTTTCTGCTCATTTTGACTATGAAATGGTCTAGAAAAGTCCTACAATTGTGTGCTTTTGCTCTTCTTTTGAGTAGACACTGAATTTTTAATATATGTCTTCATTTCACAATGTTTTCTGTTTCATATTAGTATTGGACCAATTCAAATTATATATAAAAAAAAAAAAAAAAAAAACACAAGATCGGTATGTTATTTTTAGAATTTTTAGTGAGAAAAACAGTGAAAATGTACATGAACAACAGATTTTGCTTGTGAAAAGCTTACATTTGTCCAGTATTAAACTGTTTACAACAAAATTTTGTATTTTTCTCTCTAAATCTGCAAAAAACAGTGCATAAAATGTAAAATATTTACAGGCATTTTTGGTCATACAGGAAAGTTCTGTCCTCTTTGGCTCCTCAAAGGTCTTGGTGATGCTGCCAGTGAGAGTCACAAGTTCCACACTTCTAAGGAGTCTCTTGGTGCAGATTTTGCAGCACAGAAAAGATTTCACCTATATTAGAGATGGTTGAACACGTGGGGTTGAACCTCAGTGGATGAGGGTCTCCATCATCAGGATCTGTCTCCCACTGTTGTTGATGTGGTGACTAGCTTTGGTCTTTGACCACATCACCAGAACCTCCAGCATTCTTACGTTTCCTCCTCTTTGGTCCTCCAGCATCACCAGCTTCCGCTCACAGACTCTCACGGGAAACTTGAAGAAAAATAGTTTTAATTTATTGTGATATTTATTTCCTGAACAAATATAAATATATTCTTATTTAATAAGATTACTTATAATTTATGAGTAAAAAAAAAAAAAAAAAGCTAATTCACATTTGAATAACATTTCTCTCACGCAGTTTGTGTTTCATAATAAAAACTAGTAAGTAAGTGCTTGATTCCTTCAGAAGAAAACCTTGGGAATGCAGCTCCACAAATGTTACCTTTTCTTGCCAAAAATGATGGCTTCCGTTACTTCTTCGGTCTCAAAATCTTCTCTGAACCTCCATGAAGGTTATATATCCCACGATGGTCATCTTTCGGACATTTTTCTTATTGTTTTCTCCGTTATAAAAAATCTTTTTGGCCGCCCCGCTCTCTACATCTCTCCACTGCTCTGTGTCTCACCGGTAAACAAAGCAGCTAAGCACAGGCTTCTGGGTAAAATTACCGTAATGTCCAAATATTGACAGGAAAGCACAGTGTCTCAGCTTTCAGAAACTGTTGGAATTTTTCATGTAGAACAAACCGTTCAGGAAATACTATAATTCAAAGAGCGCTTGTCCAAATGTGTTGGGGCAATACGCTCGGTTTTCTGAACACACACACAGCTTCCACTGCCACACTGGCGGGCCAAAAAATAAACTTTGGCGGGCCAAATTTGGCCCACGGGCCACACTTTGGGCACCCCTGATGTAGACCATGAGCTATGAATGTGTGCGTGAATGCTTAGATAATACAAAAGGAATTTGGCTGAAATAAGAAACTAATGTTGTTCTGTATGATATCCATTCATCTAAATCAAGAATGACCTAAATCCTCATCTCCTGCACCACCATCTTTCCCCTTAAAACTTAGTTTCACCGTGCTCCAACGCAGTATTACCCCCTTAACCACGATTGATGATAATGACCTTTTAACCGTAGACTATATTCATATACAGTGAAGCACCATCCCTGCAGTTCATGAACAAGCACTAAAAAGCTGAAACAGCTCTAATAAATTCACAAGCAGGCTACTTTTATTAAAGCTACATTTTAATAAACGCTAATTCTGAAAATGCATATTCACAGTAGTCAGCAATATTTAATGGAAAGGTTTGCGAATTACAACAATGTCGGAAAGTATTATTGTAAAATAGATGAAAAAAAATCCTCTGAGAATTACTTTTTAGGACTAAGTAACACCTTCTCTCCACCATGAAACTGCACACTAGAAACATCAAAGAGAAATGTGTACATTTCTTCTCACCAAGAACCAGTTTAAGAAGTTTTGGTGAGGGTCATGTAGTCTAAAATTTTTACTACACCTCAGAAGAATTAACATATACTTGCAAAAGAATGATGATATTGTGGTAAAGACCCACCAACATGGAAGTATTTTTGGCATTTTCAACATATTGTGGCAACATATATACAAAAAATTGGCTTAAAAACTGTATTACTGAGTATTTTTTTATTCAAGTCATTGTGAATCAGTAGCAGACATAAAAAGGCCATTAGGAAAAGCTTATGATTGACACTACGGCAAGCCATTAGGTCCCTGTTCCACTCCAATCTGATGCATCCACTTGTATACAAATAGATAAATGTACATCTTTGTTCTCCTTGTTTCCTTTGATTTACTGGTAATGTTAACTTGGGGTTGTGAGGGAGGGGCAGTTAGCTACCGAGAGGGCACATAAACAAATGGATGATGGGAAGTGGGGGTAGGCCAACTCAACCCCTGCAATCCCGCCCACAAACACAGAGGTGAACTTCTAATGAACTACTGCCGCTCTGCAGAAACTATGTCCTTGTAAATGATTGTTTATTTTATTTTTTGCTTTGGGTAAAAAAAAAAAAGCATAACTGAGAGACCAATATGTTTATAGTGGGTCTTCAAAGTTTTAAGATGGTAATTTTTCTATTTTTTTTTCTCACTCTTGTCATTTTGCACTATGTCTTTAAATCACTGCCTGATGCAGATTTCTCTGTATGATTGCAAGACAAGCATTCCTTTCCAGTTATTTTAGACTTTATATTTTTTAATAAATATGACATGAGATCATTTCAGTGTGACTAACTGTTTGGAAATGTTTACTATATAAATCTATGGAGTGAAAAGGGTTTGCAGAATGTAGTGGTGATCTAGCACAAGCCCGCTTCAGTGTTTCTGCAATGGAGAGTAAAGTCAGTCTTTTATTGTCTCTTCTAATAAGAAAAATCTTACACTGTGAGTTTTTTCTTTCTTTCTTCAATGAACCTTAAGACATTCTTTTAATTCTTTTTAAACTAGGTCAAAAACGATGATTCTCTTTTTCATGGTCCAGTGGAGAAAATGTTTGATAGAAGTCTTCTTTTTCTTATTTGCTATTTCTTTCGCTTTCTTTACGACTGCAGATTTGAGGGTAAATTGAATTCGGAACTGAGATCCTTCAAACCACTCACTAGGAACATATGGACACATTGATCTGGAGTGGTGTAATTACCAAATTTGGATGTTTTGGATGAGAATTTGCATAATCATAACCTCTATCACTGTGTCCTTTTCATGCGTATTAGGCTGTGTCCAACCATGGGGAGCAGCTGGGATTTCACTGAGAATTCACAACTGTGACAATTTTGCCCCCCCCTCTATTACAAGTTGTAAAAGTTCATAAATATTTGATCAGTTTTTTTTGTTTTTTTTGCATCTGTTATTGAATGTTTCAAACTTGTAATCTGAAATACTAAAACACAGACTTTATAGCAGAATGTTATTTCAGTAAGTTTCAGAATAAAAAGTGCCTATATTGATTATTTTGGTCACAGTGACTTATAGAATAATGACGGAAAATAGCAAACTTCTTTAAAAGTCTAAATAAACTTTGGGTGTTACCAAATGAACAGCCAATGAGTATGTTTAAAAAAATTGAGAGAATAAATAGAAAAAGAAAGAAATGCAGTCTGCTAGATAATGTGATAGATTCCATCTCGTTTGATCAGACCTCGCCTCTTTACTTAAGTTGGTCTCACTTAGATGTGTAAGTGGCCTGTTTTAATCCGGATGGAATAGTGCTCACATGGGGTTAAAAGTCTGAGGAAATCAGAATTTCCTCTGCTTTGTCTTTATGTTCTGGGGCTGCTTTGCTGCGTCTGACACTGAGTATCTTGAATCTGTAGCCGTTCAATGAAATCTCAAGAGCATTAAAGCATCCTGGAGAGAAATGTGTTGCCTTGTGTTACAGAGTTTGGTCTCAGAGTATAATAAAACAGCCTTACATGATCTAAATCCTGTCTGAAGACTAAAACATGCCATCTATTTTTTTTTTCCCAAAAAAACACAAACTGGAGAAGTTTGGTCAGAAGGGTTGAAACAAAAATTGTTTACAGTTACAAAAGTGACATGAATACTCACAGGAAGTGGTTCAAGTTGAATGCTTCAAAATTAAATTTTGTATATTTATCTTTCTTAATGATTAAAAGCCTACCAGCAGTTTAATCCATGAATGTGAATTATGCATTTTCCAAATGTGATAATCCTATAAATAAATCTGAAAGATTGTAACAATAACAAATAAATTAAGATTGTGTTTCTTCTGTCTGTCAACTGGCTGTTGTCTTCATCTCTCTCACACTTGTTTTAAAGCGCCTATTTGTAAGCGTTTTGAGTATAATATATGTCAAAATGAATGAAAAGGTCTGTCACATGAAGGCATTGTGAGCGCAAGAAAGAGACAATTTGAAAGCATGAATCCAATAATTTCAGAATCATGGGACAAATATGAGAGCAAGGCAGTCCAAACCTCAGTTTGTCACATCTCCAGCCAGACTCCTCTGCACTTCAGAGAATTTCTCTGCCTTAATCTGAGACAAATTTGCAGAAAGGTGTGGGAAAAGAGGAAGAAAGAACAGATATAATTGCATTATATGCTAGAGGGCAGTGAAATAGGAAAGAAGGATGCAGAAAATATTCACATTTTTGTTTTCAAGAGCTTTAAGCCTTAAGCAGGTTTGGCTGCAGTGCAGAATCTGTTGATCATGTATTCTCTGGGAAAAATCAACAGCTTTGTGTGCCTATCAAAACAGTCATTACTCAAACATAATTTTTTTTCCACACATTTTTTTTACGTTAAAATGAAAAGTTCTTAGAAATAATCACATGCTACTAAGAATAAGTATAATTTACAATTTTGTTTTTTTAAAATAAATTTTAAGATACATCAACATTAGCTTGATGGTTTGCCCATTTATTTGTTTATTTCTACTCTTCCATTTATCATTATTTTATAATATTAAGACTTTTTTGTTTAATGCAAAAAGAAGGCCAAAGTTGCTGACAACAGTTGTAAGAAGTTCCAAGTAGGAACCGTTATGATTTATGCATTCTACTGTAGCCCTTATTTACTCTTGAAATATTTGAGTGGGCTTTGGGTTCGTTTCTGTGTACTCTCGTACTCTGGTGGACTGTACCACAAACTAAAAACTATCATTAAAGAATTGGGTTAAATTATATTGCTGGATCAATAACCTAAGTTTAAAGGATAATAATTATAATATGAACAAACACAAGTGTATTAACCTCCCCTTTTAATAAAATAAAATAAAATAAGAGAAAATAAACACAAATAAGTAGCAGTGTACCAATTTACAGTATTTCTTCTTCTTTTAAACAATAGGTATATCAAGTCCCACAACAACCAAAAACCAGTTATAAGTCACCTACGTTGCAGGCCTGATTTGATGCTGGGGCAGTTCCATCCAACACTCCGTGGGAATAAGAAAATAAAAATAAATCTGTACCTCAGGTCAAGAAATAATCCCACTCCGTTCACTCGTGCAGTCCCTCGACGTCCTCGTCTCTCTCAGCAATAAAGGTGATCCCACCTGGTTGCAATATAGCTCCTAATCCAGCAGGTGCAGGATGCGTGATCAAGCACACTCCAGCAGGTCTGTCTCCTCCTCCTCCTCGCGTGTTGTTTAGAAAAAGCGTCTCCAGCCGTCACAGTGCTGTCTCAGGTCCTCCTCAGATGTTTACCAGTCCGGCAACAACGTACTGAAAGCTCGGTCGATCCGTGTGATTGACTGAAAACAGCTTCACTTACAACTGGCACGTGTTAGCTTGGGCTGAACTACCCGACGGTTAGCAAACAAAAAGAACACTGTTAAAGCTTCGTGTTGAAGCTACACGGTCCTTTATCACACAACCCTCTTTCAGGCAATTCACTCTAGCTTATCCGACCGATAAACTACGCCACACTATCCTTTAAGACTGCTAAAACTCACGAAAAAACAAGCTAACTCCGCTCAAGTGCCTTCCTTCCTCACGTAACTTTTTCCGGATCTCTTTTTTTCTGCGCCTTCTCACATATCCCTCCGCCTCTCTCTATGAGTGATCAAGGATTACTTTAAACAGTCTTTTTTTTATATATATATATATAATGTGCATTTAAAATAGTTGTTAAACTTCTGAAAACACATTAACCATCAACACAAAATAGGTAAATAAATACATTATTTTATCTTCTGCTTTATAACCACAAATTATAAACCCAATGAAACTTTGATAAACAAACTTCCTTTATCTGGGTTACACTACCAAAAGTGAAATGTCTGGCTGCAGATCAAACAAGTTTGACAGGACACTGCGTTGCATCAGGAACTCAGTTTTGTGCATGCGACGTCTCAATGACCAGATCAGCGGGTAAAATATTAATCCTATGCAAGCGTTTTTGTCCTGTCGCAGTGCTGTGGTTCTCTGACAGACAGACTCGTGGACTTGCATACCGGGAGAGAGACACCCGCTGAGGGGAACGCGGAGTGCGGGCAAATGTGACAATGATATTAATAATGCATGCTCCTAAATTCAACAATAAAATCACTTAATAACTTTTCTCAAAGGGGCACCATCTTTTTAATTAAAAGGAAATGATTACTAATTATGATAATTTATCAATCTTGACCTGGAAATTGATTAGGAAGAGCAAAAAGATTGATCAATCTCAATACTGCAGGCAGCTAGTTTTCCTGACCAAATCACAAGTGAAAACACAAAAGACAATAGTTCTCTCTTTAATACTATTACTATTAATATTATGATAATATACAGTCAACAATAATGGAAAGGCCAAAGTAATTATAGTGTGTGGATGAGTATGTTTTTGTGGAAATGCGTAAATGTTTGTGAGGAACAAAGTCATGTCTTTAGAACTAAGTAAAGGGGACTTTTATTTGGATTTATCACAATCTTCTACAAAAAGCTGCAAAAGCAAGAAGGCAAAAGCTTGTTGACTGCCTGTGACTTAAAATCTGAGCTGCTCCTCCCCTAACCAATGATATACATAATATACATCAATGCTTGTAATACATTTGAAATTAAAATTTGAATAAATATAAATATTTGTTCCAAATGTATTTACTTCTTTCAACTAAAATCATTATAATTCAATTTTTGTCTATTTGAATATATTTTAAAGAAATTGTGATAAAATCGTAATCGTGAAATAAAATTGAAAAAATCACGATTTTCTTTTTTTGTCATATCGCCCAGCCCTAACTTAAGAACTAACAAAAAGTGAGAAACCTCTGTCAAAGAATTTCAAAAAGAATATTGAGTATTCAAAACAGAAATAATTAATTAACCTTAGTATAGAGCTCCAGGAGATGACAGCACACAGGGTCGTCCCTCTTAAGGCACCGCCACATTGGCTATAGGAATTGAATTGGCTGACTACTGTTGTGAAAGAGGCCTACCATGGTTGATAACTGTTGAGCCTCAGACTGTACAAATAGACGCGGGAAAAAAGAAAGGTTCAATATTCCCCCCTAACTTGCAGGGGGTTAGGGACCGGAGGAATCTGCAAACACTCCCCACAGCCAAAGGATGTTTGTCTTTCCATACTCATCAAAAACACTGATCATGCTTTATAAAAAATGTATTAAAGAAAATTGGATTATTTCTCGAGAAAGATGTTTTCATTACTATTAAGAACAAAAGACTGTACAGTAGCCACAGCGACAGCGTGCTTTTGACACAAATGAAGAGTGTCTCTCCGTACCTCAAAATCAGCTCGCTTCCTCCTAAATCGAATAATAAACACTTGCTGAGGATGATAATTATTTTAATCGATTATCTCCTTTGACATATTCAGGTGTTTTCTGTTTGTTTCTGAGTCAGCTGATGGGGAGAGGAATACCCTCCTCCGTCCACGTTCAGCTGTACGCTGCTGTGCGGAGATCACCCCAACAGTGCAGCTCCTCCTTTCTAACGCAAAAATTTCATACAAGTGTCTTGAGTTAGAAACAAGAATAAGTGGGAGAACACTGAAGGTAATTTTATTGCATTCCTAAAGATGCAGAGAGGTGAATTAAGTGGATCAGCGCCATTAAAAGTCAGGAGCAAACAAAGTAAAACTGAAAGATGGAACCCTCTGGCGGTCGGATTCCACTTTGGCAGAGATCACTTTATATCATGTATATATACAGGTGTGCTCTATAGTCCAGAAAAAAACAGTATTGTCGTGCTGTGCTTTTCCGGGAATGGCAATTGCGCAATTCGTCAGGACGTGCGTGGGGATGGAAATCACTTCACACGACAAGAACTCTTTGCTTTGAACTTTTACTCAACTTGAGTAGGTGAGTACAGATTGTGGCTTTTCACAGTACAGATGTATAGCTTCTGCTCGGGCTCTAGCTCGGGCACAGAACAGCAGCGATGTCTGTCCATGCCATGAGCGCGAGCACCTTCTGGTTTTTTCCCCACCTTCACAACCTAGACCCTGTCCACACGTAGCCGGGTATCTGCTAAAACGCATATATTTTTATCCGTTTCGGCCTATCGTCCACACGTAACCGAAGATTTAAGTCACTGAAAGCGGAGCTTTTGGAAAACTCCGGCTAAAGTGAAGGTTTTGGAAAACTCAGTTTTCGCGTCTGCGTGTGGGCATGCGTAACCGGAGATCTCCGTTTTTAAACGTCACTCTTTGCGACAATTAGTGCATACACGTCATAGATGCGCCGCTGTTTACATTGCTCAGCATGGACCCGAGGAGTGTGTTAAATATTACGCTGGTACAGATGCTTCATACTTGCTTTTTTTTTACAAACACAATTACTGCTTCTTGTCGAGGAAAAAAGGAGAATAAGCGCTTTGCAGTCGGTTATTTTACAACAAATATCGCTTCCTCTTGCTCGGAGATTTTCACTGACTTTTAGGAAAACACTGCCAACTACTGTTCTGGCATGCTCATTACATCGCCCAACAGCGCAAGTATGCGGGGACGTGTGGACGGAATTATTTTTAAAACGATCACGTGTGGACGCAACCGTTTTTATAAAACGGAGGTCGGCAAATATGCGTTTGTAGAAATACCCGGATACGTGTGGACATGGCCCTAGTCTCATTTCAAAGTATCGCGTTATTTCAATTAACCAACAACAAAAGGCCACCAGGGGGTTATTTGCGTCACAGTAACTACCTTACAGTATTTATTTTGTAGAAAGGAACAGTGATATTCCCTTTAGTCTGGAATTTATTCAGTTTATTTTCAACTACCTTCCTTTTCCAGAGAAGAGAAAAGTGAAAAATGACAGCCAGACGCGTTAGCCAGGCTAATGTCAACAAACAACAGCCTAACCCTGCTGCTAGCCATGCTAATGTTACACTGCCTGGAATTGAACACTTACCCTTCCACTGACGATGCAGCAATTTTTGGATTGAAGATTCCACAGCTGAATGTTCGTTGCAAACCCAGATCGTGTTCATTTATAACCCTCCAGGGTTTCTAAACTTTTAGAGTTTGAGAGTTTGTTTTTTAGGTAGTTATATGTCTGGATAGCATAGATGTTTGAGATGTTTTCTTCAGCTGAGATACCTTTTTAAACGTATGCTGGGAACATTACACGGGTCGTAATATTTAACCTTTTTATTTTATTTTATTTTTAAATTCAAAAATCCATTCACATTTGAGTTTCATAAAGTTCAGCCCACTGTTGTTCCACATAAAAATAATACAAAGGCAACATTATACCACACTGTATGGTAACATGTCTCTGTTAATTTCAGTGTTTCCACACTTTGAACTGTAATTTTGATTGATTATTTTTTTGCTAATATCACATGTGTGTTGTCTGCTGTGATGTCACTTTGTCATTTTTATAGTAAAATAAATCTACTGTACCTCAATCCAAGTAATAATTTCCAATATTGATTATAATCAGTTTATTTCATTTTAAAATTATTTTATAATGGCATAGGTCAATTTGAGTAAAAACTTGCCTGGAGTATATTCAGCTACTCCAGGTTTTATTATATTTTATTCAAATTTGTTTGATTCAGAAAATCAACATAATCAGTGAACCATTTTTCAGTGAGTTAACCAAACAAAAAAAAAAAAAAAAGAAAAATCCTTTTGTGAAGACCTGGTTGTTTTGTTACGAAAAACTGAACAGAATTTCAGGGAATGAACTGCCAAAACTGTCAGCATCTAAATATGTATGAATTCTTCCTCTATTCTAATTAGATAGCAAGCTCTTTGTCATTTAAGCTGTAAAAAACATTTTCTTTCTGTCATAACATTTTTCTAGTTGGACGGTTGTATTTGAATTCTTTTTGCTCTACATTTACTCTTTTTTTTTTTCCTTTGTTCATACGTATTCTTGCTTTGCTTTTGATCTCTCAACATCACACTTAATAATCAAACTTTTCTTAGCAATGTTCCATACTATGTCGTTTAAACAAAATCTGCCTACATGCACAACTTCTTGGAAAAAAATGACAGGTACTATCCATGGTTTCTTAAACTTGCTGTACTTTAAAAAAAAAAATCTTTATGGAACAAGTAATTACTTTCTTTAGAATACAGCAAATTTGAAGTCCAAAACAAACTGTAAATAATGGATTACTGGAACTTTCGCCTTCTTAACCCACATAGTGTAATAAGCTGTCAAGATTTTCCCCAATTTATTTACTTACCCTCCTAGTGGCATACTCTTTTGGAGTTTTGCAGTATTTGTTTGGGTGTCAAAGCAAGCACACATAATCTCCCGGAAGAAAATTAAGCTGCAAACAACTACTGATCCCACCAGCTGAAGGCAAAGCATGCTGGCATATGTTAGTTATGACTAAATCTTGTATTGCTGTGCTTTGACACTTTCTTTATTTCTCTCCTTTGGGCTTTACTTGCTATTTTTAAATAATATCCATAAAATTTCTAGATATGTTTCAGGGAAGAATAAAAATAAGTTAAAAAAATAGATTCAGATTAAAAAACGGTACGTATGATAGTAAGATCACCACGTCAGGACTTAATGGTTCAAACTGACCTATCTGAAGGTGTTGTGGTCATTCTGTAAATAAAGAAATCCAAACCGTTGGTAGGGTTGCTTCTTCAAGCTTCATGATGCAAAAAAAAAAAAAAGTTGCAATAATTTTAATTATAATAGCATAATATTTTGTATATTTTTTAAAAATCTAATAAGATAGAAATAAATCTAGAAATAGCAATAGCAAAAGAAAAATTGTATCTCTTTTTATTATGACATACTTTAATAAAATGAGAGTTTAATAAATGAGATGAGGGTTTCATAACAAGAAAATGTTTGCCATGATAAAAGACAATAATTTTCTTCATGAAAATCTGATTTTTTTTTCTTCCTTTAATTATCTAAAAGAGATGCCATCACCTTGCATGTCTTTTGTTTGTTGTTGGTATTGATGAATATTTAAAAGTAAATGAAGAAAAATACGAAAGCAATATACTAGATATGACAAATCACCCAACCCAGGCGTAAACCCTATTTCAGCTTTGGATCTGTTGTGTGAAGTTCTGACAGCCTGCTGAATGACAGTGGGTTCAACAAAAGCAAATCTTCAACACACAAGAATATTTTCTCATCTGGACCAGCTTTGATTCAAGATCTGACCTGATGTGTATTCTTTACAGGGAGTCTCAGCTCAGATCAGTGTGTGCTTTGTCCAAATGTAGTCCAGCTTTATTCCAGATCCTTTCCAGGATCAGTCCAACCACTGTGGAGCCACTGCATTCATTTCAGCTGAGCTCTGGATGAGTGTCAGCGATGTGTCAGTGTATTCTGTGTTTTTTGGCTCTCAGAACAACTACCTTTATCTTAAGTCACACATTTTCTATTTATATTGTTAAAACAACACACAATTACATTTTATCAGAGGCATGTTTCATCAAAAATTCAGCAACAACAAAGTTCTGATTTAAATTCAATAGAATAATTCCCTAAGCAAAAGATAAAAGACCATAATTAATTAATAGCAAAAGACCATAATCTGCTCTCTATATGACAGTCAACATTTAGGAAGAAATACACATAATATGTGTTGTTGAGCATGTTACTGTAATTGTGTAGTTATCCTTTAAGGGTTTTTGACAAAAAGGGGGGGGGGTTGCAATCATAATTATATGAATTAAAGAAAGAAAGAAAGAAAGAAAGAAGAGACACTGGTGATCAGATACTGATCAACTTTGAACAGGTTGCCAATAATACTTCACATGACCCTTTTTGTAGACAACAACAACAACCATATATTCATTGCTTCACTACAGTTACAATCAACTCAACACACATGGAGTTGTAGAACACTGGGGGTTTCACAAAGCCCACACGTTTGCATTGAGAATATACCGACTCAACAAGGAAAAGCTTTATGAAATTAGGTTCGATGTTTAATTATAAGATGGTAATTAGAATTGGGAAACCTGTAAGATGCTGTTTCACATATCTAAAATAAGTTTTTTAATAAATTTTTTACAGATAAGATACATTTTGTCTATCCCCTCCTCTATTGTTTGTGGAAAATACTTCTTCAACTCATTTCACATTTTAGTATATCTATATATATATATATATATATATATATATATATATAAAATATATATATATATATCATGTTTTTATGTTCAAAATTTTAGATCTATATCAGAAATAGGAGTTATTATTGACCTTAAATGTTGTTTTATAGCCTACGTTAATTAAAAAAAAAGAAAAAAGAATAAAAATGTGCCCATAAAAGCAACAGCAAAACACAAGAAGTCAGTCTGTCTATGAAGTCTCTGAAAAGTCATGCAGGGACCGCTCGAGGGGCTTGCTGTGATTTGCAATAAAAGTCAAGTGCTTCTTCAGCAAACTCTTCAATATATGGTTTATTTTCCAGGGGGTGTCTCCTAAGATCTAAGATCTCATCTCAGAAAGCCACAAACAGTCGTAATTCGCGGAATGTCTCTATAGGAAATGCAGTCCATTTTTAAGGGGAACTTACATTGCTATGTGTATTGAAGTGAGCTAAATAATTTAGTTATCAGAAGTCGTTCAAATAAATAAGCGTATATTTTGAGTTTTTCTAGTGAGTTACTCTGAGCATAGTCATTCAGGATTATATTATGGATAAAAACAAATAATTTTGTTCCATGAGATCAAAAATATGGTAACACTTAAAACTTTGAGATGGAAAAATTGATGTATTTTAATCTATATATTTTTAACCATTTAAAATGACTGGAATGGGCTATAGTAGTTCATGAAGATTAGACTTCTTGTCACAAAAACACAATGTCCTTAAAACTGTAATTCAAAGGTTTAGAAGCTAAAGCACCTAAAAATAAACAAACATGCCAAAACCTTTTCATAAACAGTAATTTGTGACATGTTTTTAGGCGACTCCAATCCATTGTTGATTTGCAATCTGTCTCTATCATATAGCCATGTTCTTGTAGGAAAATGGAAACACAGCAGCTACACATTGTGTGAAAAACTGACTTTTTGCTGAGGTGAAGGAAAACAAAATATTTGAGGATTTTTATTTTGTTACGAATAAACTGCTGAAACTATAGACCAGGAAGGCCCGACCTTTCTTGCACAAAAGGCCAACATCTACCTGGAAGAAAATGAACAATATGGTTTAATTATTTTTTTTTTCCCATTCTGTTTTCATTAAGGTAGCACATATCAGCACAAATGAAAAGTAACATTTGCCTTTGAAACATTTAATAGCAAGGCCACTGACCGTTTTTAATTGAAAAACAAGAGCAAGCTAAAAAAAAAACTAACTAAACTAAACTAGTTAAACTAAACTCAATAACTAAACTTAACATGCCTGACCAGACTCTTCCATACAGACACGATGGGGAAGCTTATATAAACAGGGTCAAACCATATGGACACATGAGGGAGGAGAGAAACAAACTAACCAAAAACTCTAACAAATGAAACTATGACAGCAAAACAGAGAAAGTACAAAATATACATATCTAAATAATTGAACTCGTCTTCAAAGAATATACTGAATATTTTATAAATATTTTACATTCAAAGAAACAAATATAAAGTCCAGTAGGAGTGTTGGGAATCCCTGCAGTGTCGCCAGTGGAATATCCCAACCTCCTCTGCTGATTATGGTGGATGTGGAGCACCTGATACGAAACTCAGAAACAAACAAAAGTAAATTAACTGTACTTTCACTAAAAAAAAATCAAAGGTGTGCACCCATATTAACTTATTTTAAGTAAACAAAGTAAATGTTTTAAAGGAAAAGAAAATACTAACACCTATGTGGTGGTTTGAGGCTCAACCCCCACACAAGGTGAAATTAAAAAGCTGAAATAATTCCTATGTTTGTAGCTGTTGAAATGACAGGTGTGGGGATTTGAGCATGTCTGTGGATGGAACATGAGCGCGTGCGTGACTGGGAAGAGCGTGAAGCAAAAGTTTAAGACTGCACAGCTTTTTTTTATAATGTTCTCGGCATCGCTGACATTAATGAAGTTATGTTTCCACATGGAGATCTTTTGTATTTGCAGGTTTAGTCAGTGTTTATATTTGCAGGGCTCGCTCTTGTGGAGCGGTTGGGGTCCAGCATCTCTAGTGGACCTGTTACTGTCTGGTTCTGGTGGCCGCTGTGGTGATGATCTGTGGTTGATCTGCTGCTGGTTTCAGAGATTCCAGAAGCCACTGGGTGTTGGTTCTTTTTTTTCTCCTTTTTTTGTGTTCAATGTTAGTTTTTAATTTTGAAGCACTCTGAGCTGCAACACATGAAAAGTTATTTCAATAAATAAAGATTAATCTATAAAAGCAGTTTGTAGAATAATAAACCCAGATTATACTCATAGTTACTTTCTGTTCTGCCAAATGTCAATATGAAATGTAAACAAGTTTTGAAATGAATGTTAAATCTGATCACCACTGCATTTACTGGGGGGTGAAAATGAAGAATGATACTGTCCAGTTGCAGGAAATTTAAATCACTATAAATAGAAAACTAATAATAGTTTTAAATGCAAAAAAAGCATCATCACAGAGTGAACCAACAACAAGTTATTCATGTTCTATCTCATAGTGTAACAAAGACTAAAAAAAGCCAAATGCATACACTTGTTTATGTTTTTATTTTTTTCTATTAATAGTTGTGACATTCTTAGAAATATTCAGGATATTTTGTTCTGATGTATCCAATCATATTGGTGTTAGTATGACATGCAACAAATGTAGTACGTTTTGTTTCAAACAAAGTTGCAATACTAATTCAACTGTTTTCTTTTTTGCAATGTTATTGTTAAAGCACAATTTTGGGCCAATATGTTCAAAACAGCTATTTAAACCTGCTGTTTGTAAATTACTATTTTTTCAGATATTTAGATTTTTTTCGTATTTTTTTGCATTGAAGTCTGCATTACAGTTAGATGTGGCTGAGTAGCTCAGTTGGCTGGTGTAGGAACTGGGTTCAGTTCCCAGGGCAGCACTGAGCTAAAATCCAGTGGGGGTCTTTAGATAAGACCCTTCATGTTGCTGCATAGCTTGTTCTCTGTACCTTAAAAATACAGGATTGTGCTGGAAAGAGCATCCAGCGTAAAACTCTCTGCATAACCACCTGTGTGAATCAGTGAAAGGTGATTCACTGTGGTGATCCCTGACAGGATAAACCGAAAGGTGAACGACAGAGTTCACATTATACTTGGCGATGGCACAGTTATTAAGGAGAACATTTTGAATTGGCACTTCAAGTCATAAACGTTGCTGACCCCTTCCATAGAGAATCAATGGGAAACGAGTAAGGGGTTTTATCTAAACACACCGTGGCTTCCGCAGCAACAGCTTGGTGGGCCAAAAGATAACCTTTGGCAGGTCAAAGTGGGCCCAAGGGCCCCACTTTGGGCACCCATGCTGCAAACAAACACCTGAAGGTGACACCCACTGAACCTCCTTTATTTTTTAGAGCTTAATATTTAACAGTTGCAGTTTTAGTCGGTTTTGTGGGGATACATTTACTTCCTCCAAAAGAAAAATAAACTTTGTTTTAAAGTTCATTTTGCTAAAGAAAAAGCAAGCAAAATGTCTGTGTTCTGCCGGGAAAGAATGAGATTGGAAAGACAAAAAGAAAAATAAAGAAAAAAAAGGAAATACGAAAAGAAGGAAGTCTGTTCATGGCACTGATCCAATCATCCTTTTTTCATTGTAACACTTTTGTATCACTATATGCAGTTGTTGGGCGATATTATCACAGTAGTCTATTTAATAAACTATAAAAACCTATATTTTAGCTTCCAATATTAAAATGGACAGACAACCAATCAGGCAATCTTCAAAGAATAGTAGATAATTTGTTTGTTATATTGCCTTATGGTCAGGATGGCATATTTTGCTCTTCCTCATTTGTCTTCTGTTTTGATGCTGCAGAAAATCCATTTTCCTCATTTTGAGGTCTTGAGGCTTGTCTCGGAGGGCCACAGGATCAATATTTGCCAAGTTTAAACCACAGGATTATCTGTTTGTCAGGGTTTTCAACAGAAGCTCTCAACTGTGACATAAATTTTCAACTGTCCTCCACTGTGTGAGAAGGTCACACATACCAAACAGCCTTTGTCATATTGTACACCTAAAGTAAGGATTAAGTAGTCAATAATTTCACACCTTTATGCTGAACAATGCTATTTGTGGTAGACCTTGAAAGTGTTTAAAGGCCTCAAAATGGTGTGACAACAAAAGGATTCCTTTTGTTGAAGTCAGGAAAAATTCAGCAGTAATGAATATGCAAAAGTTTCAATTTGTTTCCAGATATTTTTTCTTTACCCTACCCAAAGCATTTCTTGGAGTTCATTACCTTTATTTAGCACAAACCTGCAGTTCATTTGAAATAAATGATCGATAAATATAAGAAAACTATTAAATCTGACAGTGAATTTAATTTTTTTTATTTTTCCTATATCTCATCATTTTGCAGTTCCTCAAATGAGCTAAAATTCAGTAAGATATCATTCTTAAGGAGACTAAACAGATTTTTATTTTCCTAAGTCTTAAAATTTTCTTTTTTTTTCAAAGCTTTTTTATATGGCAATTTTCTTACATTTAGATGTCTCACTTCAACAGTAGTCTTACAATCTACAATCCTTTGAAGATGCAGTAGTAATTTTAAGTACAAGAAAGAGCAGAGCTAGAACTAGTAGAACAGGACTAGAAAAACACTGAAAACCTAAAACAGGCTCTTACATACAAAGTCTAACAACCAAATGTAGACAGCTGTGACTGACCCCAGGTGAATTACACAAGGATGCAGTGTCTAAATGGGAGTCAAATCAACTAACCTGTAAACCAGGTATGGAAATAAAAGGCCAAAAAGCAAATGCACAAACCTTTAAAACTGGATGTGTCTGTGTGTAGTGGACAGCTGTCTTAGTGCCAACTTGGTGCCATGTGCATCTACATTTACGTACTGTAAGTGTTAAAAAAAAAGCAAAATGTGATAATCACATTTCAATATACAACTATTTTAGATTGATCCTTTTATTCAAACCATTATGAATCAGAAGGAGACAAAAAAAGGTAGAAAAAGAGATTATTTGTAACAGAAAATACACTCCCTGCTCCACATCATTCTGACGCATCCTCTTGTAGGCTACGAGATCCATGTACGTTTTGGTTTTCCTCATCTGAGCTGACATCTTGGTCAAAACAGTACGGCTGGATACCTCAGATATTTCTCACTTTTGTTAAACCAGTCGTGTTAGCTTTGGGGTGTGAGGGGCCGTAAGCTAACAGGAGAAAAAGTGTATAAGCAGATAGATGTTGGGAAGTTTGGTCGGGCTTACTACATACCAACAGTCTCCTCCACAACTCAGCGGTGAATTACTGACTAACTCCCACTGCTCTGGAGAAACTATGTACAACACAGGTATTTTGATTTTGGCTAAAAACAGCATAATCATAGTTAAAAGACCGATAGAAATGCTTTTACAACATGCAATACTATCAGAGCGGGACTTTATTTAATTCTCCTCCAATTCAGCCAATTAAGTCTGGGGAAAGTAACGGTAACATTTTTACAAAATGTTGGCTGAAAGTCCCACTTCAGTCCCACTGTTTTGATCTATGAGTGATGATGGGGGAAGATGGTCGATTTTCAACCTGAGCTAAAAGTATTTACATGATTTCAAATATACTGAAACAAGCATGTTTTTAGGATCTTCCTATGCCTATATTTTTCCTTTTGACAAATACTTTTTGAGTATATTATAACGGGTAAAAAAGTGTGAGGTATTGCTTGAACCCTTCTGCCTGTACTGAGCATTTCTCTCTGACCTGATCACCCATTACCTCATGATGTTTTGTACCTGATGCTGCCTCTTTGTGGCCTGGCCCGATCATTTTGCCTGGATTATCACTCTGATTTAGATTTGTGGACGTTTAGCTTAGCCTTGCTCCTGTCTACCTTTCTCTGACCAATGAACCTGCTGCAAGTGGAACTAGCTGTCTGCCTGTTTTGTGAAATACCCAGAAACTCAGTTTTAATCTTAATTTTCTTTATATATGTCCTCCATCATGAGAAAAAATCCTCAAGAACAGGTTTAAAACACCAAAAACAAGATTTTCTTTGGAGTGGGTCTTTAACGTCTTACACAAACTTGAAACCAGCTCGACAGAGCTCAAAAAAACACCAGCTTTTATCAATGAGTGTGTCTGAAATCTCAAAAACATTTTGTACTACTTTTTCTTTGCTTTTTTTCCTCTACCCTTTTGGCAAAAGTTTTGTGTTAAAAGAGAGAAGTCAGAAAAGCATTTTCAAAGGAATATTTGTGCAATCATAGAATTCAACTCAACCTGTCATTGAGATACATAAACAATGTGATAACAGATTCATTTGATTTTGCTCTAAAATGATTTTTTTTAAAATATTTTCTAAATACAAAAAAAAATCACTAACAGATGTGATATTCTTAACATGTTAAACATACTTCGGGGCAATGTCAAATATACATCAAGGCATAAAAATCTGTTTAAAGCATATTTATCTTGATTTCTAAGACAAATTTTTTGATGCATAATTATGCAATAAGATCAACAATTTAACTAAAACTATTATAGGAACATTTGAGTTACCTATTAACCTATGAAGGATGTTTTTGGACTTTGGGAGAAAGCTGGAGTGCCTGGATAAAACTAATAAAAGCATAACATAAAAGAGAACATGAAAACACCATGCAAGAAAGGGCCCAGCTGGAATTAAAACCAGCTTTTTTTCCCATTTTTTAAAACTTTTGCTATTAGCCTATTGTGCTGTTATTCCACCACACAATCCACACTTCTCTCTTTTTTTTTTTAAATAAAAGTAAAGCGAATTCGTACGGCTCACGTGAATCCATATGAGGAGCTTTGTTTGATTGTCTTCATATTTTTCATACATTGTGTTGGTTTTATTTATTTATTTTTTAATTTGTTTGTTTTGTAATGATTGATATTCAGATTTGTCTATTTGTGGAAAAAAAAAATCTTTCACAACTGCTTTAAATTTCTGTTACAAATGTTTTATTTGAACCAAGTAGCATAAAATCAGTGAGTTCAAATACTACAAAGTTAGAAATATAAACTAAAAAGAAAAAAATAACAAATAAATGAATAACAAGAGCTAAAGAAACATGGATCTGAACAAACAACATGAATTCTAGCTTATCTGTGACAAACATGAATAATGCAAGAACTCAGGTGTAAAATGTTCTCTTTTAACATTTGACAAAGGCTGCCTTATCAGTGTTTTAAAATAGGAATATTACTAAACTGCATAATTGACCACTGTTACTAAAGCTCTAATGAATATGCTGAAATAATAATAACAGGGCTTTTAAAATTACGATAGAAGTCAATTGCGTTTTTTTTAAATAATTTCTATTAAAGCAAGTGTTGCCCTTGCTCTGCAAGAAAGGTTTACTATAAACTATAAACCTGTGAAGATTAATTTCTCTGAGTGAGGTGGTGGCCCTGCCTAATAGAATCAAGGTAAGTCTGGATTCATCAGTGTGAAAGTTTTCCCGGTCATCTATGACACATTCTACATATACACAAAAAAAAAACAAAAAAAAAAAACAGAATTTCAAAGGCTGGTGTAGATTGGAGGATTTTCTATTGATTACCTGAGTTGCTTCTTCAGTTCTGACTGATGATGGGACATTTTGGTTGTTTACGTACTGAGTACTTCAGAATGTGGCAAACAAATGCTAATCATTTAATAACAATGGTTGACTATTATCCATTACTTGTCTGTGGGGTTTGGATGTGGTGGCAATCATTTGTGATTTCTTCTTGTGTGGGAGGTATGAATGGGAGCTTAGTCTACTATGCAAAGATCTCAAAACAGGATTGCACACATTGGAGACTAGAAATGACTCAGAACTTCACCTCAGTTGAGAGAAAGCATCTATTCTTAACTTCTCTTTGAAGCCATCTGTCCTCTTCGACCTGTGCAACTTATTGTCTCCTCTGTCCTTAAGATGCAGCTGAACTACTTAGTCCTGGCCTGATTTTGTGGCTCTTCTATGTTCGTGCCATTCTTTTGCAGAGGGTTGTTTAGTTTCCCCAATGCACAAACCCGAATACTCCTGACTGTGCTGACAGCTTTGCTTCTCCCTCCAGGTCCACAGAGTAGATCAGGTGTTTTTTCACATTGTATTCCTTTGTTTGAAACAAACAGAAATATTGTGTGTGTTCAAAATCCTTCTGAATTTCCCACAGACCTGACACATAAAAAAGGACAATACTTTTTTTCTTTTTGATCCTCTTCTTTTCTTGGGATCAGTCCTGCAAGTTTCCCTTTTCTTGGGTTTCACCAAAGTCCAAATGGGATAACCATGCTCCTTTAGGACAATCTATTGTGACTCCATTCCTTCTTGGTCCCTTTGAATTTGTAGGGATAGTTTCTGTCTGGTGCTGTAATTTTCTCATGATCAATTCATCAATTTTCTAAAGCTACCATTTGGAATCAAGAAGATGCTCGAGATAATTCAGCTTCTGCTTGGGGAAGGATAGAGTATACCTTTGAGAGGTTGTAAGTGGAGTTTGGCACCCATTGGGTTTTATGTGGTTCCAGTGCCAACTCAGTTCTTTGGTTTTGGTTTCTAATCTGTGCCAATTACAGTACTTCAGTAATAAAAGCAATGCCCATATATTCACAAATCAACACATTTTCATTCCCAAGTCACATATTGATGCATCGTTAAGACCTCCAAAAATTAACTTTTTGATTGTCGTTTTTTTTTTTTTTTTCATTCTGGCTGTTCCCATTAAATCAGAGCTCCTCATCCTCCGAGCCACAAACTGGTGGCCCGCCCCTCTTTCACCATGCAGCGAATTTGCTGCTTACTGCCTATATGACACCAGGTTTTAATAGGTGTGTTTGAGATGAGTTGCGCCCCACCTGCATCATCAGCAAGATCAGGCGACTGCAAGCGGGGGCAGGGGAAAGGTGCCTGAATTAAAGGTGACAGCGAGACTGTACGAAAACAGGGGAGGTAGGGGGTGTCCTTCACATTGAATGCATTTTAAAATGCCTCTCCTCCTTAGTATGATCTTTACTATTATGTTGTTCAAATTCATTTTTAACATGTATCTGTGGACAACAGGTGAAAAACAGCCCCTGGGTTAATTCTAAATTTCCCTGTCCCACAGATGATTAGAAATCGTATTTATTTTTACATCAGTGACTGGTTGCAACCTGTGAGTCTTAGCTCATCACGGTGCAGGGGCAGGGGTGGAGAGGGTCGTGGGGTGGTTTGAGGACTTTTTTTTTTATTTTTTTCCCCAAAAATAAGTAAAATACTACAGTTCAGTGTCCGCGCTCCGCAGCTGTCTCTCTAACGTTAAGTGGAGCGAGCTCCACTTAATGTTCGGGAGTCTGGCAGCAGCCAGAGAACAACCGCGCTGCGACAGAACAAGACGTTCATCTTGGATTAGTATTTTACCCACTGATCTGGTCACTGAAAACATCACGTGCCCAAAGCTGACTTCCTGATTGGCTGATGCGAAATTCATTTGAGTGCTGCGCAACTCGTGTGCTTGCCAAGCCAGCACTTTTAAATGAGCCCACCCACTATCGCAGGAAAGGCAACAGGATTAGCTAGAACTTCTAAGTACTGAAGAGAGAAGAAGTGATTGACATGTCCAAAGACCAATGGATTTTCAGTGAAACAAAGCACCGAAATGCAGCACCGTTGATATATATTACTGGATTGGCCCTTGCCTATTCGCCGCTATAGACAGAGATGTACGCACGTATTCGGCATAGTCATGCATTGAGTCATGGCAGCAGAACACAGCTGTTTCAATGGAGAACAGGCAGAAATCAACCACAAAAATCAGGCTAGCTCCCTCATTTCTTGAATGCTTGAATTAAAGCTAAATAAAATCAATTACAATCAATCAATCAATTAAAAACTAAAATCAATATTTGAATATTGATTATCTATTAAGATTCATCTGTAAATAGCGCAAGAATTGTTTCTTCTACTGCTACAGATATTGCATTTCTGTCAAATGAAGCTTCTAAATATCCATGATTTTTTATTTTGCCTCTGTGCTGTAATCCATATAATAGAGCTTGTAAATGCTTGTCACCCAAGCCCAGAGAAGAGGGAGATTGATGAAGTTTAATAGCATGACTGACTGATAAAGTTTAGTAACAGGGTCCTTTCTCTATTAAAAACGTCTCAGTGCTAAAAAAAATAATAATAATAATAAAAACACCCTTTACAACATTTTCAAATGAAACTAAAACTTTTGTCATTTTTGGATTACATACATGGTAAAAAAATCTCAATTGCATTCAGAGTTTACTTTAAACAGACGATTTTATCGTACTTTGAGAAAAAGGCTCCAGCTAGCATCTTTAACTGATACAAAAAACATTTTTTAAACTTGGATCATAACATCAAATACACCTGCCAAATTGTTAAGATTCAAAACACAGTGATAATAGCAGTGAATGGTGTGTCAGGTTAAAGTTTTGGTCCACAGCTCTTTCCCTAACATCTGCTCTGTGCTGTGTTTATGTCACCGAGCAGAAGACTAGCGTTAGTGCTGTTTTGCTAGCCGGGCTTTCTCCGGTCTGTGCAACCAAGAAAAATGCTCAACAGTGATGGCACTGATTAAGAAAATTAGGTGCAAACTCACTTTCTTACAAAAAAAAAAACAAATAGTAGCTTTAAGTAGCTAGCAAAACAATGCAGGAACGTGCATCTTGACCGCACATTTTACGATTTGGAGCAGGTTGAACATAAATCCCTATGATTAACATCTGCCATGTTTTAAAAAATGAAACATTACTAAAAACATGCACATAAGAACCAAACGTCGATTACAAAACACTGCGTCTCCTTTTGTGCTTCTTTTCGAACCTCCGCCATTCATTACTCGAGAAGACTCAGAGATGTCTAGTGATGCCGCATGTCACGTGATTTCCCTCAGGCCACCTTCATGAAGTCTGTTCCTGATTGTTTGGGTAGAGACATTCACACCAGTGGCCCTCTGGAGGTCATGAGCAGTGCTCAGCCTGTTCCTCCTTGCACAAAGGAGCAGGTATAGGTCCTGCTGAGGGGTTGAGGACCTTCTACAGCCCTGTCCAGCTCTCCCAGAATAACCAGCAGTCTCCTGAAATCTCCTCCATGTTCTGGAGATTGTGCTGGGAGACACATTAAACCTTCTTGCTGCAGCACGTGTGGATGTGCCATCCTGGAGAAGTTGGACAACCTGTGCAACTTCTGTAGGGTTAATGAATCTCCTCATACTGCCAGTAGAGAGAATTACACAAGACAAAATCAGCACGAGTGGAAAACCAGCCAAAAAAGATCAAGAGGGAGAAACTTGAAACGACCTCCACATGTAACACCAGTCCTGTTTGGAGGGTTTTCTAATTGTTGCCACTGAAGTGCACCTGTTGTTAATTCCATCAACACCAACACAGCTGAAATTGATTAACGAGACCCTCAGCTGCTTAACCAACAAGAACATTATCAGACAGGTTTCATTCAATTCATGCCAGGCCGAATAAAAAAAGCGTTCTTTTAATTTTTGTGAGCACTATATATTATCGTGCAGCACCCTTTGCAGCAGCTTCTTTCGGTATGCTCCCTCTAAATTTTTGTGCATCTGAGCAAACACAGAAACTCACTGAGGACTTCTTCGACCATGGTAAGCAACACTGGGGGTTCACTCTGTATGTTTTAATTGTCTGAAATCTCATATCTTAACAAGTCATTTAGCGTATTAAATTATTCAAATTACATCACTAATTAATATTGTTGATATGCAACAATAACATAGAAAAGTCAAAAAGGTTTGTTTTTTACAGGTTCTATGAGTGGGTCCTGCTCCTGCTGTGGTCTGGGAAAGAAGCCATGCTGTGGTCTGGGTGGGGGTTATAGTCTGAAAAGTGTGAAACATGTACACAATTTAAAGATTACATGATTTTTTTTTTTTGCTCTAAATCATGCACTAGTTTTAATTAGCACTTGTCCTAGTCATAAATTACTTCTTAAATGTTCTATTAACTATCATCCAAAAATGGACATGCTTGGTAAATAACACCAAAAAAGGTGAGTCTGTTGCTTGGAGACTTAATGTTTTACCTGATATGGCCATCTGGCTCACTTTTTCAGTGATTGAAAATCTTGTCTAGGTTGATGGGCTCATTTGTGACAACAAATTGTATGATAATTGTATGTAACATTATTATTTTTTTTTTTTTCAGTAATAGATAATTAGAATAGATAAGGCATTTTACTATGAAACAGAAAACGGCAATAATACTGTTTCTGTTGTAAACTGTGTGTGGGCCCCTGGCCCATGGGCAGGGATCGGCAGGCACGTGCCCCTGGGGGACACTCCAGGCTGAGCGGGCTTGAGGCAGGGGGGGCAGTGGACTCAGCAGCAGGAGCAGTGGAAGGACGTCTGAGTCAGATGGGGCGTGAGTTGGTGTGGGCCTCAATAAATGCTCCTGTGTGCCGGAGTGGCCCTTCTTTCCGGAGACATTCTCTGCCGACAGGCTATACTGTATGTGAGCAGCAGTGCGCTTAGTGTAGTGAAGCACATGTGCAGTGACGTATGTATCTGAGGGTGTTCGATTGGCCATTCTGCATGTCAGTCGAGTGACATATTTCAAATTATTATACGCTGGTGGATATTTAGAAAAATATATTTCTGTGCTTGTTTACTTCTTTCTACCTACATATTCTTCTTGCGATCACCTTCCAGCTGTGATCCAAGAATGCTGATAACAACTCTACTGTGGATCTCACTATGTTCAGATTAACTTTTCTTTTTATGAAGTGGCGGAAGGAAGTCAAACATGGGATAGTTAGTAGTCAGTGTTGGTGGGTTTCCTTTGCATCTCAATCTTCAGATTCCTTCCTTGAAATCTGCAGAACAGACCAAAAAGGGTAAATGTTGACATCTTCCAGAACAGACCCGACTTATCCGTCCACTGCATCGATGA
Organism: Oryzias javanicus; assembly: GCA_003999625.1. Taxonomy (NCBI): domain Eukaryota; kingdom Metazoa; phylum Chordata; class Actinopteri; order Beloniformes; family Adrianichthyidae; genus Oryzias; species Oryzias javanicus. Next base: position 15,058,980 of record CM012439.1, on the reverse strand, counting down.
GGAGAGTGAATTCTTCCACTTTCTAAGTTTTGAGTTCAACCTACTGTGTGTGTCACACTGGTATATGAACCAATGTGTAGGTGCAGTTCCAGGAAGAACATCTCCTTCCAAATATAGATTAGTCACTATGGAGGACTGATGTGTTGCACCTTCCACACAAAGCCCTCCCTGAATGTTACGGATGTGGTGTACTGTGATGTGAAATGTTAGTCTACATTGTTGATAACCAAGTGTGATTGATGGATTGAAGGAAGACGTCATTTCTTAAAGAAAGAAAATGTCTTACCAAACCCAACATTTGCAACATTTGCTATGAACAAATGTAGTTTTGTGACTTTGCAGAAGGGTCAGTCCTTAGTTATAAGACACTCACTGTAAAATCAATGTGCCTCCTTTCATTTAGAAGATGATTCTAGGTAGTCTGAACGATGGTCTCAACTTTGTGATTTTTCACTGTGGATTTCAGCCAAAGGGTTGCAGAATTTTGATTTTTTTTTTTTTTTGCTCTTTTCTCAATAGTTGAATGGTATTCCTCTCATGGTGTTTGATACTATGACTGTAAAGATTCTCAGTCATCCAGGTCATGTTATCACAGGATTCTGTTTGTCTTCATTATTACCTGTGATAACATTAGGTGGATTACTGAGAATCTTCACTGAGAAACACTTTCAGACCTGTGAACTTGAGCAAAACCGTGTTCTACCAGTGACCCCCAGCTGGGCTAAGGGTATACATAAAAAAACTTTGGAAAACATAACAGCATGAAGGAAAACACCTTACCTCAAACCCAAACCAGGATCAATTATTTCAACCACCACATCTCCATAAAGTCCCGACAGGGTATCCATCCATTTTCTTTACCTCCCTCATCAAGTTCACAATCACTGGCAAGATTGAAATCAATAGCCGCAAAACAAACACTGCCCACAACTCGCAAAAACACGGATATGGTCCTGTGTGTTTAACATTTGGTTTTAATGTGCTATTCACGCACGCAGAAAGGGAAGCTACTGACAAAGCTGATTGATAAACAACCATTTGGTTCAACTGACTTCCTGTGCTGGATTTTAACCTAAATTGAATTTCAAGCTCCAGTGAGATGTCAGTGTTAACACACAAGACGCTCTCTGGGGGAAAATGCTGCTGTCAAAGCTGAAAGACGTTTGAGCTGTTCTTTTTTTTTTTTTTTTTTTCCTCTCCTTACAAATCCTCATTCATTAGTCATTCAAATACATTTCGACAAAAGGTATGTTGTTCACTACCAAAAGATTGTAAAATGTTGATTTTGAACTTTGTGTAATTCATTAGACATGTTCACAATGCTGATGCCTGGAGTTCTTAAAAACAATTTTACCCATTACTGAAAAAATACATAACATTACTGATAAGATAAGAACAGCTTAATGCTTTTGGCACAGAAAGCAAAAAAAAAATCTCCACATAAAATTGTGTTTACAGCCGAAATAGTTATTTGCTAATAAAAAACACAAACAATTAAAAAGGCAAAACAGGGGCTCCAAAAACATGCTTTTATTGTTTAACTTGGCCCGTCACCATCTTCTTGATATTTTTTTGGACGTGGCTCTACATATATATGGATAGAAAGAAATTATCAAGCTTGTTTTGTGATTTGTAACCATAGCAACTGTGGGAGGAAACTGACTTCTTTCATAAATGATGATTCACTGTGTACATTTTAGTAACCTTAGAGTAAGAAAAGCATGTTGGAATGCTGAGGTATGAAGGCTGTTATTTTCATAAAGAATGTAAAGAGGGCTAAAAGAAAAAAAAGGAGTATATCCTTTGACTGTGGTCCCCACAATCATTTATGTAATGTAATTCTTTTCCTCTCTTATATGAAAGGATAGTGTAATGTACTGCATCCCAAAGCTACAATTGCAGAAATGACTCAAATCTTTTTGCTAACCAGCTGAACATATGGCACAATTTTCACAACTGTCTACTGTTAAAGTTTTCGAAAAAAAAAAAAAAAAAATTGAAAAACAACCTCTTATTGTTTTCTTTTTTCCCCCTTCTGCCATTATCGCTTATAATATGCTTGGGTCAAAATTGACAGATTTTCACATTTTAGAATGAGTCAACTTTGATTCACACACAATATAAGGGTTAATTGTTGCTTAAAATAAACTAACATGTAGTAATCAATCACTAATTGGTGAAAATAATCAGTGTAAAAACTTTAGTCAAAATAATAATTTAGTGACATTCACCAGTAATCAAAGAATAAAATTATCTGGTTATTGGTTTGGTATTTAATCAAAATACAATATTACAAATTCATCTGCATATTTTCAAACAAATTGTCTCAATGTCTGACATTTTTCATTTCCTGCAAGGATAACCTGAATTGAGCCTTTTAGACATCTCTCTAGCTATGAAATATATTCCCTAAATTTCTAGTGACACACTCATTTGTGGCACCTAAACCTTCTAACACCTATAGAACTTGGCATTCTAGTCAGCTTAACATTTCTCTCACAATGTATGGCATTTTGAGTTCACCCATGAAGAACTTCTGTCTCTGCATTGCTGAGTTCTTGAGAGTTTTCATTAGAATAAGATGTTTTTTTCAGAATATTCACAGCTGTTTTAACTTTACATTTCACCATGTAACCATGTTATCGTAGTAACTGAACCTAATATGGGAAAACTACAATATTACTACAATATTTTGTAGCTAATGATTTACCTAATGACATGATTGAAACATCGGCAGGCTGGTGTTGATGTGTGACTTAGATTTTATTCTTTAAAAGCAGTCAAAGATGTCTTCGACAACTTTTGAAATCTGTTAAATGTCATTTATTTTGTTTTGTACCAGAAGCTCACATCTGTATTAATAAAGGAGTAGCCTATTTAAAGGGGCCACACAATGATTTCTTTAAGTCTTTCAGAGTGAACTATAACCATATATATGTTAATATATAACCTTTGGAACATTAAAAACACTTTATTTGTGAAATATTAGTTATTTTTGTGAGTTTTTAGCTGAAACGACTCGATTTCTGAGGCTCCACCTGCCGCTGCGTGCCGCCCATTTAAGACGTTATCCTAGAGCCCGCTTTCGTTGCATGTCTGTATTCCTCCCAGATAACATCTAAACATTTTTAAAGATGGACGCAATTACCATATATCTTCCTTTAGTAGTCCCAGGCATTACTACTCTGGTTCAAAAGACAAATACATACGACCTCTGCACGACTGTGCCTGACCGAGGGCAGGTCTTACAGTAGTTCCGGGTCTAAAGTAATGAACACCTGTTTAAAATTTAAAATTTTTGCTGATCACCACTAGCTCCATCAAGAAATTGGGTGTTCAACTGGGGGCAGTGCTGTCTGAGCAGAATCCTCCTGAAAGGGGCTGTCCTCAATCTGTGACATCAGCGCGCGAGAACCTGCTCGTTTTTGTAGGTAGGGAAGGGACTGGTGCTCAGAGAGCAGATTTTTACAAGATTACTCAGAAATGCATGAACGGATCAAAATATTGCTTTAGGGTTGTTTATAGAGAAGAATGAACATTATAATACGCTTAAAAGCTCAAAAAGCTGTTTTTTCATGGTATGGCTGTATGGAGTCAAATCAGGATCACATTTAAAGTGAATGAAAAAACAGATTGAAAACTTGAAAAGACATTGTAAATTTAAAAAATAAATAAATAAAAAAGTTAATAAAGTTATTAAATTTAAAAAAAACCTGAAACTTTGAATTTTGTTGTATCTTAAACGTATTTGTAAATATAATAAATGTTTATTTGCAATTCAAAAAAGAAAAAAAACACAATTAGATAATTTGGGTATTTAATTTGTATTTTGCATTTAAGATGTCTTATAAAAGGAAAAGCTATTAATATTGATTTGCTGCTTTTTTGTTTTTTTTTTTACAGACATATTCAGTTTAAAAACATTGTCTATTATATCTATTTCAACTGCTTATAGGCCTTTATAGAGGTACCAGATACCAATAAAAAAATAAATCAGAATATGGTTATCAAAATTTTCCAAGAAAATCTGAAAATTCATTTTATTTTTATTACATAAAAAAAGTAAATAATGTCACACTTATTTTTTATTTTTAAAAGATACACAATACAAACAACATTACATTACATTAATACATCAATATACATTATTGAGGGTTTTGTTGCTGGAAAACATTTTTTAAATCAACTGGCTTGTTTGTTGAGGGAACGGATTTTACCTAAATTAGTTTGACTTGACATATAACATAAGTGTCTGTCGCCTAACTGTGTAATAAACCAGTAGATTAAGTGCTTAATGAATATTCAGTGAGACACTGCTGAATTCCTACGCAGCAGGTGGGGACAGGGTGAAGAAGTGACTGTAGACCTGGCTTAGTTTATTTGTTGCCTGCAAAAAAGTCTGTTCTTGTTGATGATCTTTTTCTTCCTTGAGATGCTTTTTAAATGCAAATGCTGCATCATTTTACACAACACTGCACAGCACAAATTGGACTAATGTAGCTACATTGGCTACAAACAAGTGGGTCTTGATGATGATACATTCATTAACACAATTCTCCTATAAGACTTTAATGTTGGCATAAACATATTTTATTTCATGTTCCCCATTACAAGAAGCACACTTTCTCTGTCTTCACACAAAGAAGGCAAACCATTTTTGCCAATGATGTAAAGCTCATGCTAAAGGAGTACAGATGCAACACAACACTGGAGTACTAAAATGTGGAACAAGTTTTAAGAAGAAAGCCACAAATGCTCAGTTAAACTGTGAACTAGAAAATGATTCAATGTTGCTGTACAGTAGTTTTTTTGTTGTTTTTTTTTTATACTTTATTGAAATGAGTATTCATACCATCTTATTAATAAAACTGTTGTATTTTTATAGTCATACATGTTTCTTTTTTATATTTTTGATGCTAAATAAATGCAAATGGTGGCTGAGCATTTGCCCAAAGTTTACTTAAGAGGATCTAAATATTAGAACAGATGGAACACGCATGATTAAATACATTTTTTTTAAAGTTTTCTTTTTTTTTTTTTTTTTATGGACCAATTGCATGTTCAACTCTAAAATATTTACATATGTTGTACTGAAATTGTTCTGCACGTCACTAATTGTCTCTTGTGTTGGACAGATTTAGGTTTTGTACCTCTGGCTTTAATACACAAGATAAAAACACACTTATGTCAGGCTGCCCTTCATTGATTATAGATTGATGGCAGATCAAAGCAGAAAAGAGACATAGAGGTGCGGGGTGTAGTTTGGGAAATCTGTTGAAGGAGAGGAAAGGTTAATTTAAAAAGACAAAATTATAGAACCACAAAATAGTCAGATGCTAAAACAAAACAAATACATTACATATTACCCATCAAAAACAAAAGGAGGTGGACGATAAAGGCATATTCAGGTGGAGCCATGACTTAATGCAGGGGTGGGCAAACTACGGCCCGGGGGCCACATGCGGCCCCTTAAGCTACTTAATGTGGCCCTCCAAATTAAAATATATTGAATTAAAAATCCTAATTATTGTTTTATTTTCATTGTATTTCTGGTTCCTTCCCATGAATGGTGTTGTTTCTCTGACGTTCGTGTGTGTTCCTTTCTGAGTCAGATGGTGATCTTTCGGATTGTTCCTACACCACATAAATGCAGCATTTCTTTGAGTTCACATTTTCCTCTGAAGAACATCAACCCATTGGATCACCCAAAAGAGAACAAAAATCAAAATTTAGAAATTAAAACTCCCAAATTTTCTGTTTTTAAATTAATATATGTGAATTTGAATCCAAATTAAAGCATGTTTTTCTCTAAATTCAATATTATTTTTTTAGTTTATGAGGTTGATTACCCAATCTCTCCTTCCATCTGCTCCTTGTCCGGCCCTTATGCCAAATTTTAGAACCCTTTGTGGCCCACAAGTCACAACAATTGCCCACCCCTGACTTAATGTATGAAAACTATGATTTGAAGGCTCCAAAAACCATCTGAAGTAGTGCTTTGTTTAATATAATTATCCTAAATATATACCACTAGGTTTGATTACCATAATTGCATTTAATGTTTTTCTTATTTCACCTTTGAAACCATATCATTCATCTTTTGCTACATTACCTACATTATTTTACTTATTTGTCTTCCTAATTTATCATAATTTATTTTATTTTCCCAGTGTATGTTCTACAGAAATCGATTTTTGAAAAAAAAGTGAACACTATTATTATTAAAAAAAAATCCAAAATAGAAAATATTCCATAAAAAAACCTTGAAATGTTTTAAATCCATTGAATAATACGAGCTACAGGATTCACAACATGAATTATTAAAAATGCACAGTAGATTTAAAAGGCTGAGCAGTTTCTGGTCATGTTTTAAAGAAACAAACAGAATGATCTGAAATCTTAATTTATATTAAAAGTATACATTTTCAATGAACCACATTTGATTCACCTTTGTAAAGTCGGCTTGCAAAATAATTAATGCTGTTTTGGTAACCTGACATTGTTCTGTCCTCCTTAGATTTTGAAAAAAAAAAATATATATATATATATATATATATATATATATATAAATCCTTAGGACTGCGAGAGACTTTTGTAAATTATTAAATGTATCTGTAAATTATTTTCATCATACTTAGAGTCTGCTTGGAAAAGCCAAAGAGGAAATAGGGGTGCTTTAAGTGCAGCTTTAAATGTAACAGGCAATTTTAACAAGTCTCAATCTTGTTAATTTTACAATCTTAATAGCTCTGACTCCAAAATAACCTAAAAATGCTTTTGTTAATTACATAAATGGCAAATCAATTCGTTTGTTTTAGCTTTTAATTCATTTATAGCTTTTCTGTCAAGGCCAATTTGATTAATGTAATTGTGTACTACTGCTTTAATACCTAATTATAGTAAAGCTATTATTGAACTGTTAAAGAACAAGAACATCTTGTGCACAAAAGTTTTTAATTTCACTCTGTGGTTCATTATGGCTTGAGACTACAACTCTAAATTCTACATATGTTAAAATTGGGCAGTTTGCTCTGTTCTGCTATATACCTTAAGATATGAATATCCTTATTTCTATGGTGATCGTTAGTACTCACCTTTCCTGTGAGAATTATTACTAAAGCAACTGTAAGATGGTACTACTCACCATTTCATGCTTCCAAGGCTTTTTTCTTTTAAAATGGCCATACCACGAACATTCTACTTTTTGAGGTTTTAAATCCGTTATACTGTTCATTCCTCTCTAAAAAGAACCCCAAAGCAGCATTTTGATGTGTTCATGCATTTAAGAGAAATCCTCTAAAAGCCTGTGCTACGCTATCTGCAGCAGCCCTCCCCATTCCCACAAAGACAAGTGGGCCAAATCGTGCTGACGTCAGCACGGTGTAAACCGCCCCTCCAGGAAGAGTCTGCTCTGACAGCGCCGTCCCCAGTCTAACACCAACACTCCATTTCTCCACTGAGTTAGTGGTGATCCGCAAAAAACTTACATTCTAGATGAACAATACTGTAAATCTTCCAATTGTGTCCTGTCTTCAATAAATTCCAGCTCAAACAGGTATTTGCAACTTTTGACGTAGGGCTCCTTTAAGACAAAGGAAACAAAGAAGGAAAGACTTAAAGGAGGACGTCATGAAATGAGCGACAGCCACACGCAGGTAGAGCTTCTGGAATCGAATGCCGTTTACTTCCAGGTAGGAAAAAACTCACGAAAAATAACTAATATTTCATAAAGTGTACCAAATGTAATATATGATCATATATATATGTGTGTGTGTGTGTGCGTGTGTGTGTGTAAATATAGTTTACTTTGAAAAGCAGAAGAAAATTATGGTGGCCCCTTGAAGCCTTTTAAGAGACAACTGTTTTTTTTTTTTTTTTAATGTTGTACCTTTTACAGTATAAGAAAAAAAAAAACATCCCATTCCCTACATCAATTTGTTTATTTGTGCAGAAAAGTCATAAAACCTCTGGATGGTATTTGAAGTTTCATATGTCACTGTAACTCACTGGTTTCCATTATTCCATTATTCTGATGGTAACAGAACGTGTTGGTGTCATGTGTGAATCAATAAATCTACCTAGTAAAATGCCATGTGTAATTACATGCCATAAACGCGAACTGCAAGATGACACGCTAATAGATTGATGTTCACATGATGATACATGACACTGGTGAATCAACAAAAAGGAACATAGAGGGAGTGACATTTTAAAAGCATCGACCACTATGTGTAATCCGTGTTTGGAGAACTTCCCCCCAAAGCTCCAACGTCCTTAAGTGTTCAGCGCACAACAAATAAAATAAAGAAAAAAAGGTATGGCTAACATTTTCAAAAAGGGAGTATTCCACAGATTTTCCTGTTCACTATTATTACATTTTTACACAACGTAGATTTGCACTTAAAATCTAAACTCAACCCTTTGCTTAAAAATGTTCCCGATCCATAAGGAATACTGTGTAAATCAAATATTTATGTTGTACCAATAGAAAATGGTTGTACCAAAAAAGAATGACCTACTTCCCACATTTAGCCCCAAAGGACCCGTCTCTGGAAAAACATGAGAGAACGATGTTTAGCCAACAGGGCTGCTCTATTAAGCCTCGGTTCAACATGGTTTTATTCTCACTCTGAATCCCAACGCTCTTTATCCAACATCCCATAATGACAGAAATCTTTTCACCTTAAACAAAATCAACACCAGGGATTCGATTCTAAAAAAGAAGTTGCTCAGAATTTTTTTTTTTTTTTTTGCAGGAGGACTATAAAAAGTGGTTAAGTAAGCAGGAATCTTAACTGAATATCTGAAAAGACATATATATACATATATACATAAATAAATATTTTCATTCATAACTAAACTGATCACAAACATCTGTTTTTACACTAATATGACAAATATATTATATGTTATATATATATATATATATATATATATGTTGTCAGAAAGACGTTTGGAAATTTTCTTTTATGGCTGATATCAGGGGAACAGTTGACTTATTAGGATATGTCACTAAAACTTGACATTTTCAAATATTTGGTGTAAATAAAAGGGAAAATGCAAAAACGTTAAAGAAACAACAGAAAAAGCAGAAAGAATTTAAAATAGAGCCCAAACACCAGAGTTAGAGATGGTTGTTTAGGATTCTCTTATGTTTTGTGCTCTATTTTAGACATAAAGTCATGGATGGCAGAGAACTTCCTTAAGCTCAACCAGGACAAAACAGAAGTTTTAATCATCGGTCCTGATGGCAAGAGAGAGAGGATTTTACCTCATCTTCAGAATTTTAACCCTTCTCACTGCGTGAGAAACCTGGGCGTTCTTTTAGACTCTGAGCTGAATTTTATCCCTCACATTAAAAATGTCATTAAAACAGGATTTTATCATCTTAAAAACATTGCCAGAGTCCGCCCATTCCTCTCTCTTGCCAGCACAGAGGTGCTGATGCATGCTTTTATTTTTAGTCGTTTAGATTATTGTAATGCCCTGCTCTCTGGTTTACCTCAAAAGTCTCTTTCAAATTTACAATTATTACAGAACTCAGCGGCACGAGTTCTGATGAGGACCAGGGGGCGGGAGCATATTACACCAGTTTTAAAATCGCTGCATTGGCTCCCTGTGCGTTTCAGGATTGATTTTAAAATTCTTTTAATGGTTTATAAATCTTTTTATGGTATTGGGCCTTCTTATCTCAATGATCTTCTTTTAAAGTATGAACCCTCGCGGACCCTGAGGTCTTCTGGCACCGGCCTGTTAGTTGTTCCTAAGGTGAGGACCAAAACTTATGGTGAGGCTTCGTTTCATCATTACGGTCCTCGCCTCTGGACCAGCCTGCCGGAGAACCTCAGGGCCGCAGAGACCGTAGACGTTTTTAAGAAGAGGCTCAAGACCCACCTTTTTAATTCTGCTTTTACTTGATTTTATGTCCTTATTTATTATATTAGTTTTAATATGTTATTGATTTTATATTTTACGTATTTTACATTTTAGTATTTTACTATTATTTTTAACCCCAGTGTTTCCTGTGGGGATCTATCATATCAGGGCTTGCTGGCTTGGTCTGGGGTCGTTGCCGTGGTTCTCGCCCTTGCTGGGGCGGCTGGAGTCCTGCACTGCAGCCTCACAGCTGTGGAGTGGACTCCGTTGCTGTCCCGGTTTGGGTGGGCGCCGTGGCGATGTTCCTCTGACCGAGCTGGCTCCTGGTATGATAGAATCCCCAATACAGTTTCCTCTAAGCAGAGCCAAGCCTTATGTCTGTTTTTACAATTTTCATTTATGTCATTTTTCATTGTATTCATTGTGTGTGGGATGGGTTGTATGTGTTGATAGAGGGTGGAGTGTTGGCTTTTATTGGGTGGGGGGGTTGGCTTTTATTGTATATGTTTTTGTTTTTAATGTAAAGCGCTTCGAGCTGCGCAAAGCATGAGAAGCGCTTTTTTTATAAATAAAGTTTGATTTGATTTGATTTAATCATAAAAGGATTTGGTCATTAAAACAAGATTGTATAGTTTAGGAATATTCACTTTACTATAAACTTTGTGCATGAGCAGCTTTGAGGTAGATAACATGTTGCCTTTTATGAATACACCATGATAAGTAAGCCCAGCAGAATCTTTTACAGTTTGCCCGATGACTTTTCTTTGTAAGCTGCCCAGACAGACAACAAAAAAAAGCCAAAAGTCAATTTGAACTCATTAAAGATTCAGTGCAACATAGAGGGTGTAAAGCGTTGAAGTTTGTCAGAATTCTCTCCAGATTGAAATTATGATCCTCTTGTTCTGCAAAGTTTTTCCAACTATGTAGAAAAATTCTTGCATTTCTTGGATAAGCTGTATAATATCCAATGTTTATGCAAACCTCCTTCTGTTTGTTTTGTTATGGCCCTCACATGAATGCTTGTTGTAATTATAGATACTGGAAGTCAGCATCATTTTCCATTTGTTGCTGACAATCTCAGTTTTGCTAAAAACTGAGAGGAGCTCAGTGATTTGTTTCAAATACTAAACAGTGCAATTATTTTCACTTTAGATCAGCTATTTATTTAAAGATAAGAAGTTTTGATATGCTGATTGTTAGATTCATTAAATCACGTTTCTGACTCTATAAATGTAGCTCATCCAAGTAGAATGGAATTGCAGTGACTGTAAAGCCTATCATAATCTATGTCATAACCATTTAACATGTATTTTCTGTTGCTCCAATCATTTTACCATTTAATTCCCTCCAATACATTTTTGGGAAAATAATAAAAGAACTGTAATAGTATAAAACACGCAGAAAAAAAAAATATTTTCAAGATTTTTAAGGAAATGTCAGGAGTCTTTTTTGGTGTCTAAAAAAGTTAAAAAGATTCTACCTTCACATTCATTTAGCAAGTTGTTGTTAGACTTTTTTACAAGTCTAACAATGGAAGCGTTGAAAGATTTATTTTTCCTTGAATTTGGAAATGGGAATTGTGTATCATTGCCAAATAGTACAGTAGATACAGATTTGGAAGATAGCAGGAGAGTGAGTTCCGTCATCACATTAAAATTTAGGGACGATAACCGTTTGTTCGTTGAGAATGAAAAAAAAAACTGTTGACTTTTTTGTTACAAAAATTTCAATAGGATAAAGGAGGTTTATTTCATTTGTGAACTTATCTTTTCAAATTCATTTGTGGTAAAACTGCTAGCTTTAACATTTGCTTGTTTGAATATGAACAAAATAAATAAAAAAGATCAAATCAAATCTAGAGATGTTGTCAGCAACACCTAAAGAACACATATTTTTGACTTACTGTAATTATTCGAGCATTTAGATCAACATGATTTCTGACAAAGTCAAAAAGTAGCTTTTCACATCAACTTTTTATCGTGTTGCAACAATTTTCAGTTACTGATAGTTTGGGTTGGGCACCAAATTTCCGTTCCAAGGAACTGTTTGTCATGGGAGTATCAGGATGACCCAGATGCTCGACAAGACAACAAGCCAAAGTGACAAAACAAAAGTGTTTAATTAACAAAAAGCTCCACTTTAGGTGGGGGAAAAAATCCATAAACACAACAGAACTCAAAAGCAGCATACTAAAGAGCCCAAAGCGCTAAACCAAAGGACTGAACGTGAGCTACACTCCAACACTGAGTGCAGAAACAAAACCACTAAAATACACCTCAAACAAATTAACCTAAAGTGCAGGCAGCTGTGTGCCAATCCATGGAGAGCCAACAGGGAGGGGCCAGAGCCCTCCAGGAAAAGCCAAAGCCAACCTAGACAGGAAAAAGAACACAAGAATGAGGAAAAGAACCAAGCAGAACTGACAGACTGTGTCACTGTTATGACTTTTGCGGTCCAAATGAAACCGAATGAAGCTCCTACAAATGGTTCTGCATTTCAGTGCTTAGTTTCAGTGAAGGTCTATTTGTCTTTGGACATGTCAATCACTTCTACTCCATTGAGTATGTTGAAGTTCTAGCCAATCATTCTTCCTTTCCTGGAATAGATAGTGGGAGGTCTCATATAAGACCACCGATGGGGCAAGCACGAGAGTGTGCAGCGCTCGAATATCTGGCTGCATTTCACAGCAGGTCATAGAAGTTTGACAGGTGCAAAGCAGTTTTTCTCTGTGACAGACTCAGTTGATTTACGTTGATTGCTCATTTGTAAAGGGTTTCATATCAGTGCAAAGCTGTTTTGTCTAACTCAGAAGTCATTGGAATCGTGTTAGTTTCGTAAATTATTGAAGATTTGCATTGTTGAAAGATTGTCAACACTGGAGGTAAAGCTCTGGTGTGAAAGGATTAAATAGTGGTCTAACAGAACCTTGGATTTTCCAATCCGAAGTCGATCTACCTCTGACTACGCATCGACACACGCTAGCCCATTGACTGAGCCAACTGACAACTATCTATATTCCAAGCAGCATGCAGTGTAGGAAGTTGGTAGGTAACAATTCTGGTCTATCAGTTGGCCTCAAAAAAATTGCAACAAACCATTCAGCTCCTCAGAAGGGGGAAACTGTTCTCTGCCAATAGTGTCCACTTTGTGGGTGGTGAGGCCTTGACAGAAGAAATTGTTAAGAAGTGACAAGAATACTTTGAGCCGTCTGAGGCCTTCCTTCTCCTTAGAAAGCAGAGGCTGAGGGTTCAGAAGTTAGCCAGTCCATTACCCAAGCTGAAAGCGCCAAAGGAGACGAAGAGTTGAACCTGAGCCCTACACAGTGTGGATTCTGGCAGGGATTTCATTTAACACCAGTTCTCCTTATCAATTTCTTGGACCAGTAGTTGGAGGTAGTCTGGTTGGCTTTACGGACGATGTTCTGTTGCCTTCAAAAAATCAGAACCTTTATTGTGTATTGGAGGTAGGGTTCCTAGTAGAATGTGAAGCACCTGGAATGAGAATTGGCACCTCCAACTTTGAGTCCATGGTTCTACAGAAAAAGTTTTTTTTTAAATTTATTTATTTGTCCTGGAAGCTCAAGGATCTTGAGGTATTGTTTATGACTGGAGGAAGGATGGACTGTGTGCACGGCAGGTGAAAAGGTGTCAGTGACTGTAGTCACTTTCAGGCCAACTTTTACTGCTTAATGTATCCTTCTACTCTCACCCATGGCTGTGAACTTTCAGTTATGATCGAAAAGACAAGATCCCAAATACAGGCCGCTGAAAGAAATTTTCTCTGCAGGGTGCCTGAGTGCAGAGATAGTGAGAAGCTTGGTCATCTGGGAGGAGCTCAGAGTAGAGGCCAGCTCTGGCAGCTCCCTCTTCCTCCAGTGAAGACATTCCAAGGACATCCCAATGGAAAGAGGCACCAGGAAAGGATCCAGCACATGCTGGAGGGACTATGTCTCTCAGCTAACTTAGGAGTGCCTTGGAGTGCCCCCAGTAGAACTGGAGAAAGTTCCTGTGCACAGGGAGCGTAGGCAGCCATCTCTGCCTACACTGCCTACCCAGCTCAATATTAGTGGTAGACATTAAATAGATGTGTGGATTATTTTAAAAGGTTAGAAAAAATACGAAACACTACAACAAAAAACTTAATTAAATTATGAAAATGGTTTTACAGTCCCCCTTTGACATTTTTTTTTATAAAAAAAAAAAAAACAACAAATTCTCAGTTTTTTAATTATGATCATGAAAATTTTAACCAGAATTCCACAACCTAATTGTCTTAAAAAGACATTTTAAAATGTTTGATCTAAAGCCTCATTTACCAAAATCTCATCTAGGTGGGTGCTGAGCTGCCGCCCCTGATCTCACCTGTCTGATTATGATAGCTCTGTGTCTCGCTAGCATAAATCTTCACATTTCCGTGGTCAAAACAAGAAGCTTTGTAGAGTCTCGCTGAGATTTTCCAGTGTTCTCAGACCTGCTATCGTAAGTATAGTATGAAACTCACACCAAAAAATCTAGTGACGCCTGATTTGACCACAGAAATAAGAATGGCGGCTTATTTGAGTGCAGTCAATGAGAAGATGCCATCTTCTCTTCTCAGGTACCTGAGCTGGGCACGCTAGCCGGGCCAGATGAGGGGTTTAGCACATGTTCTGCAGAGCTGTTGTGACGTGAAGAAGGCTCATCAATTCAAACAGAGCCTGTCTGTGACCGTTTTATTTACCGAGATTTAAAAGGAGAAATACTCAGAAATGCAAAAACAAAATGATTTCTTATTTACATGTGTTCTCTTTCATAAGAAGAACACCACACATACATGTTGAAAACTCAAAAAACATGATTTTCATCAGAGGGGGAGTTTGACATCACACAAAATTTCATTAAAGGAAACAAAAAAGTGTTTATAGCATGTCTACGAACTTTGGTACTTTTAATTAGAAAGTGTAATCTGCGTAGTTCCTGTTAAGGTGAAGACAAACCCCACGGGAATAAAAGCCCAAAACTACTGGTTTAAGTAAGATGATTTCATTTTAAGATATGTATCCACACACTGCCTCTTTGCCACATCCCCAACCCATTAGCTATCATCTGACTTTACATTTAAGTTGTTTGTTTGTTTTGTTTGCCTCTCACCCATGCCTTTGCCCTTGCTTCTTAGCAATTCTTCAGGAATCACCACCTTTTTCGTTTTCCAATTTCAGCCGCTTCCTCTAAAGCAAAGTTTGATCAATGTCGCTCACATTAGAGTGACCTCCAAGATAACCCTACCTTTTTTTCCCAGGAAAATTCATCAGACAGAGTTGGGCTAACCCAGAGAGGTGTCATTCGGTACTCAAGGTGAGTGTTTGCTACAGAGGCTTCAGGTGGCCACATATGAGAAAGAAATGAGAAGCATCAAGATGTGCATTTTTTACAACCTTTTTGTAAACACAGGCAACCCCCCAAAAGACCTAATTTCTTTCTTGTCAGGAAAGTGTTATTTGTAATTTTTTGCATTTATTCTCTAAAAGTTGTTTATTGAAAAAAAAAAAAAGTTGGAAAGATCTAAAAACAATGTCTTTTTTTCATATTGTTATTTTAAATTTGATTTTTGTCCATCAAGGTCTAGCTATTTGTGTCAACAAAACAAAACATGCTGGGGTGAATTAATTTTAATGCATGTCAGTATGCGCAAAGTGTGCATGTATCTATGTTTTGGGACAGTATTTTCAATGTTCTTCCATGTAAGAGCTGTTTTGGTTTGATGTATTTATTTTTACCCCACACCCATGTTTTAGAGAATAAATTCATGCATTAACACTGTTACAGATCATTTGGGAAGTTGTAAAAAGTTATGAAACATGGTGGAAGTTTGGGCTCCTGCAAGTAATAAATCAATGTCATCAGATATATTTATATTTTTTTAAGAAGATTAATTCTTGTCTTTGCTTCTACTGGATTAGCATCTGAGAACATTGGTTTTAAGAAAACATTTTGTCCACATATATGCTGCTACTTGTTTGGCTATGGGTCACACAATCAAAACAAAATAAAAGAATGACATAAAATATTAAATAAAAATAATTATTTTCCATTAACTCTTGGCACAAACATGTTTTTCAATTTGTTGGACTACAGCCATGTAGAAATCTAATGTGGGAATGTAAGATTCCATTTTGTACTTTTTGAGTTAAATTTGATATGGGTGCAAAAAAAGAGTTGTTTTAATTTGTGTCTGTTTTTTTAATTGGTTTTAAAGGTTGTACTTAATTTTTGTGAGTTGTTTTTTTTTTTTTTATTCTGTTTAATTAGATAGACTTTTACTTTTACAAAGCTGTTAAATATTTCAATAAATCTGCAAATGATCCTGTTCGAAGAATAATAAAAAAAAACAATAACATATGATCTGAAAAAATACATATTGTGATTAGCCCCAGGGTAGTTGAGATAGAACTAAACTAACTCTAAATGTGCATCTAATGAAAACCGAAACAGACTCGGTGACCAAAAAAAAAAAAAAATAAAGTGTTTAGTGTTGGTGCTGTCACTTCACAGAGTTATGTAAGTGGTAGTTGTAGTGCTGACATTTATGAGCATCACTTAGTGCGTTCTAGTTCGTATTTGATGAAGTCTGTCAGTCACTTCTGTGAGTGTCAAAAAATCTTCTATGACTGTTGACTGACAAGGAGTTAAATATGCCATGTTGCGTCTTAAGAATTTCAAAATGGAGTCTTGTTCTCCATGACTCCAGTTTTGTTTACCATTGTATAGTTAAAACTGTGAAAAATCAATTTTTCCAGGAGAGCTGCGTAGCACAACAAGTTTTATACAGAGTTGTCTGGATTTTTATTTATTTTTTTTTCTTTAAGTTAAACTACTGAGGGAGATGTGCCGAAAGGTGAACGTTATTTGTAATGTCATTAAGTAACATTTCCCACAATTTAATAAAATAATTACTTAGTTGTAGTAATAATTATCTAATTGTTCAAATATATCTCTGGTTATTGCCTTAGTAATTAAAAGAACAATGGCAATGGTTATTGGATTTTGAACAAGTTAATAGACAAAAAAGTCCATGTCAGTCAAGGACAGATTTTACAATGGGCTTGACAGAATGCAGTTTGTAATTACTATTTACAAAAGACTGTCAATTTGAATGCTGTGCCTTTGACTTATATTTATTTATTTATTCATTTATTTTTTCTCGTCTTCAAATTTAATACGGGCTGGATGATGATGGCCTTTTTAGATAAAACTAAAATGACTTGCAGTGAATACATCGTGTTTGTCAAAGCCCAAACAATTTACAATTTACTGACAAGTATACATCTTTGGAAAAATAACATTCAAATAGAAAAACATAATATATCTTGTCCTTTAATAAGCAGCTGTGTTGTAAATAGTTAAATTGTTTGGCTCGCTTGTTTAGAGCCATCTAATCTTAGTGTTCATCCACATATATCTTGCAAAATATCTTACTGTAGTTGTTAAAACCGTATTTGAACATTTATCAGCATTTCATTTTAGGAAGAAAAATAGCCAGAGAACATTAGGAGGACCAGACTGGAGGGATGACATCCCTTGAGAAGATTAAAAATCAATTTCCAACAGAAATGTGCAAAACCAAGGTGCATATTCTAATATTTCAAGTAGTCTGTAGCACACTGAAGATGAACCACAAAAACAGAAGGCAAGAGGGTAATCTCACGAGGCTGGTAAGAGCATCACGGACAACTATGTTAAAGGTGAAGGCCTCAAGGCCATGCAACTTAAACTTCTGAGCAATATGTGTTGCTGCAGCCACAGAAATATTAAGGTCCACGGGGCTGTAGCCAACCTCCCTGGATCTGGTTGCAAGGGAAAATGAATGACAAACAGAAAAGATGGATAGCCTTTATGGCAACCACTGAGCCCAGATCAGCTGAACAACTGGAACTTGTTACATTGCAAACTTTAAACATTAGACTTATTAAAAAAAATAAATAAATATTGATTTTCATTTTTATGTTAGTAATCTACAGCTAGAGCATTTTGCAATCATGCATTTAAAATACATGCTGTCATTTTGCTATTTTGGAAAACACAAATCTTTTTTATTAGAAATAAAATTTTTTTAAAAGAAATAATTTGTAGGTTCTTTAATCTGACCATTGTGGGAAGACAGTGCTTCCCACAATGGTCCCATTTACAGACACCAATTAGTCACCCCATATAATGACACTCCCTCTACATGCTTGTAAAACTAAGAATAGATATTGTTTGTATATTATTTTTTCATTCACCTCCATACCTTTTTTAATATTCCCATAATTCTCCATATATGGCTCGTGCATTCTTGGCTTTCAGTGTTAGTTGTATCATTTTGTAATCTACTGTAACTCAACACAATAGAAAGCTAATCAATTTTCTCTCTTTTTTTTTAAATTCCAGTAAAAACTTACACTGAACGAGAAACACTATTGCACAGGTGTCAACTCCAAGTCTTGAATGCTTGTGTCCTATGCTTTCCAACTAACCTGCCATTGAAGGTCCATATTGGCTAAACACACCTAATCCAGGTAATCAACAACAGATAAAGCAGGATTTCTGAAAAACATCCAGGATGTCATCCCTTGTGTCATGATTTAGTGCTTAGGTTTTGTCATGTTCTGTTTTCCCTGTCAGTTTCACCATGTTCAGGTTGATCATCCACAGCTGTCTTCATTTAGTTAATCATCCTCAGTGTATTTAAGTGTCTGGTTTTCAGTTTCTCATTGTCAGGTCATCTGCTCATTTATGTTCTGTCACTGCACTGGTTTGTTCTCCTGGTTTGTGGCATGTTTAAGTTACTTTAGTAAATGTTTATGTTTCTGCCACCAAGTCTGGTCTCCTGCATTTGGGTCCTCCACCACCATCCCTGACACCTTGAGGCTTGACACCCTTGCATTACTGTGTCTAGTGAAGCTTTAGCACAATTTCAATAAGGAAGATCTACTTCCTCTAAGGCACGCAGGGTGTTCATCGTCACTCTTCGCGTCATCAGTTGGTAAGCATTGGGAGCCAATGGCTGAAGCACTCACTTTCTTCACAGCCAATCAGAATCAAACTTCTGCCTATAAATTCAATGAAGTTTGTTTTTTCCGCATTCCAGGACATTTCCCCGACCCGCCTCCACCCCATTCTCCTCCTAGCTTTTAATCGGCGCGGTCCTGCCTTACCACCATCAGCGTATGGGCTCTGGGTTTCTTCACCTGGTCCAAGTGTCCCTGCGGCTTCCTCTACCTCTTTTCCTTCATTGTGCAGTTCTGCTTGAGGGGGGTCTCTTCACTTGGCCCAAGGTCTTCATCAGCAAGCAAGATTTCTCCAGCCCAGAGCCCAACTGCCAAAAGACTCTTATTTCATGCTAAATGTTAATATCTTCACAATAAAATCTTTCAATTCCACTTTCGAGTTCTCTCCTGATTGAAATATATTTGCTGAGTTCATCAAACATACTGCATTATGACTGACTTGTCATAGAGTTAAAACTTTTTTTATTATTTTTGGCAGATAATTTGTCCAAACCAGTAAATACTTTTTATATTCATAAAGGTGAATTAGGTCGATTGAGGGCACATAATAATAAAAAATTAAATTAAAAAAATCCGCTTTTGACCTGTTGATATGGGGGCGCACAGTATGAACATATAAAGTATATTGTTTCCATCTGTGTATTGCTCCTGAAACAGGCTCATTAGGTCTCCATCTGGTGGATCCAGTAAATGCTGCAACCCAAATTGCTGCAAGGCCAATTGAGCAGAAAAATTATGAGTCTTTTTTTGGATATTCATTATCACCAGATTCTTTCCAAATAAGCTCCTTGATCCTAATCTCTCTTCATTTAGTTCCCTTTTTGTCATCATTCCTAAATATGTTATACGCTTTTACAAAGAGTAAAAAATTCAAGTGACACAGCTTTACATGGAAGCCTGTATATTAAGATGAAAAGAACCAAATTAATTGCATTTGTTCATAGCAACTTTGCTTTTCTCCTAGAACAGCAGGCTTTCCTCTGAACTGAAGCAGTTTTAATTTTCCAATAGTGCTGCATACTGAAAGACCAATATGTGTGAACACAAAATAGGTTTTATTTTTAGATGGGTAAGCATTCATCTCTTGCTGCTGATTGCCATCAAGAGAATACATAAATAGTTGCACAGGTACAGGCATTCTGTAAGTACAATGATTAGAATTAAAATGTTGATCCGGAATTGTGAAAAATAGATACAATATGAGTGTGGGGGACAAGCACCTCCCACTGTAGCACCAGTTTTTTTTGTCTTAGACATTCCTTATAGAGATAAGCACAGTCTCATTACAAGGCTTTACAGAAAGACCAGATGGGAGGGTAAAAGAGTAATCCATGTTTAACACTAAACACTGGGACATAATATTGCTGCTCAGAGGAGGCATTTGATGCAAATGTAATGCTAATTTAAACATGGCTCTATAATGTTATTATTATTTGTTAAGAGGGTTATAGAAAAAAGAGAAACAAGTGTGTGCACATTAAAGAAATATATAAAGAAATGCTGACACGAATAAGCTTTGGTCAAGCTACATTTTTCAGTTACCCACCTAACTCTTTTTGTTAAGCCACTAAATTCTGCCTGGAGTTCACTGAAGTTGGAATAACAGTTTTTTCAGGCTTTTTTCATAAGACCTTCAACAGTCTTTTCCAGATTCTGTGAGCAGTAAGTGGTTTCTGCAATGTTAGGAACACAAATATAGATCGTTGTATCCTGAGTTTACCCAGAGCTTCTGCTCTTTTGCTAAGTGTTGCAGGTAGTACACCAATCAATAGTAGCACAGAGGGAACTTCATGTAAGATTGTAAACATCCTTGTACTCTTTATATGATACAATGATATGATATTTTCTCTTGACATATTCTATAGCTTGGTGCGTTTAGGGAGAAGGCAGTGATGCAATGAAAGTGTTAAAAATCGGAAAATAACTTGTTTCCATGAACCGTCAGGCAACTAAGTTTAAATATTAAGCTGTGAAATAGTGTCTAAGCAATGAAGTAAGACTGCAATAACTGCTTTTACCTTAATTTTGTCACTCAGGGTTTGAATCTATTTTGTTAGTAAATGATAAATGGACATATATTTGTATAACGCTTCACAGTCACAGACCCATTCACACACACCGTCACACACTGGTGGTGGCTCTTCTGCCAAACACTGGTTCCAACTAGAGCTGGTTGAAAAAAATTGATTTGAATCGATTTAAGCTTAATGGATCAAGAATCGATTCACAAAAGACATAAATTGATTTAGAACATAAAGCTAAAGTCCGTTAGCTTGAAGCTAACTTTTAATGGAATTCCCCACTGAACGCTCAGTCGGCCTAAAAATACTTTGCTGACTAAATGAAGAATTTTTATAAACTCACAGGCATGATATTTCCAAACTCTTTTAAGGAAATATTTTTAAAAGAAACAATTTGTGGTCCAAAATGTAATTTCCCCCCCCATACTGTTGTTTTCTTCTTGAATAAGGTGTACTTCTGCAGCGTGATCGCCACCTAGTGGCCAAACTGAAACGCCCTCCAGAAGAAGCAGCGCCGTTTACAATGTTAATGATCTGAATCTTTTTGTTAAAACTTCTCCTTTTAAAAATCCATGTAACACTGTATGATATTAACAATCTCAATATTTCACTAATACAGTTTACAATTTGTGAACTGTATCTGATTACTGTAATTATATTTTAAGATTTTAAAATTCTTTTAATGGTTTATAAATGTTTTTATGGTCTTGGGCCTTCTTATCTCAATGATCTTCTTTTAAAGTATGTAGCCTCGCGGACCCTGAGGTCTTCTGGCACCGGCCTGTTATTGTTCCTAAGGTGAGGACCAAAACTTATGGTGAGACTTCGTTCTCTCATTACGGTCCTCGCCTCTGGAACAGCCTGCCGGAGAACCTCAGGGCCGCAGAGACCATAGAGGTTTTTAAGAAGAGGCTCAAGACCCACCTTTTTAACTCTGCTTTTAGTTGATTTTATGTCCTTATTTATTCTATTAGTTTTAATATGTTATTACTTTTATATTTCACGTTATTTCTTTTATTTTATCTTGTGAATTTATTTTTATTTTTCAACAATATTTTATGTATTTCATTTTAGTATTTTACTATCATTTTAACCCCAGTGTTTCCTGTGGGGATCTATCATATCAGGGCTTGCTGGCTTGGTCTGGGGTCGTTGCCGTGGTTCTTGCCCTTGCTGGGGCGGCTGGAGTCCTGCACTGCAGCCTAACAGCTGTGGAGTGGACTCCGTTGCTGTCCCAGTTTGGGTGGGCGCCATGGCGATGTTCCTTTGACCGAGCTGGCTCCTGGTATGATAGAATCCCCAATACTGTTTCATCACAGTGGAACCAAGCCTTATGTCTTTTTTATGTCTTTTTTACAATTTTCATTTATAAGTCATTTTTCATTGTATTCATTGTGTGTGGGATGGGTTGTATGTGTTGATAGAGGTTGGGGGGTTGTTTTTATTGTATATGTTTTAGTTTTTAATGTAAAGCACTTCGAGCTGCGCAAAGTATGAGAAGCGCTTTTTTTTTATAAACAAAGTTTGATTGATTGATATAAAATTATATAGTAGATTATTAATGTATTTCTCAAAAATGTGTATAAATGTGTAAACTCCAAATTGAATTGAATCGAAAAAATCGGAATGAATCGTTTCTGGAAATTACAATCGATACTCAGCCCTAGGGCCAACCTTCCACCAGTGGTAATGTGGGGTTCAGTGTCTTGGCCATGGACACTTCGACACATGAACGGGCAAGGCGGGAATTGAACCCGCAACCTTCCATCGAGGAGTTGACCGGCCTACCGCTGCACAGTAATTAGTCGTTTTAATTGTCACGTTTTGTTTTTTTTTCTTCTTTGTTATCCCTCACGTTATCAATTTTTTAGTCGTTTAATTGTTTGTTCCATAATATTAAAGCATATTTTTGTCTTAATGACACAATTTTTTTCCCCCAATTTTATTAATAATTCTGAGGAATAGCCTTCTATGCTAATAGTAAAACATGTAAATAAATAAAACCAGTGGGTCCTCATTGTATAAAAATAGGTAAAGAATTACGTATTTCTTCCTATTTGGAATGTGTCTCCTATTGCCAAACAATACGCATCTATTTGTATTACTGTTCACTGTGTGACAAGCAAAAACAATTGCAGAGAAACAAAGGAGGTCATTAAAGTTTCGTGGGTTTTTTGGCTCAAATATGGCTGTTTGCAATGACTGAACACTGACAGCAAATTATTTAGTGAGTTTAGAAGTTAAGATCTGTCATGCTGTAATACAAGTTTTGAATGTGATGTGCTGTGTAATGTCCTGGTGATACCAAATAAATCAAAGTAGTTTTACACAAGCAGAAAAAATTAAAGCTCATGAGCCAAAATCACAATCATAAAATTGAAATCACAAATAAATAGAAAATCACAAGAAAAAAAGAAGTAAAATTTAATCAGTAAAACATAAACTACGCTTAAGATCACTGAAGACAATTGTTTCCAGTTATTGTCCAGTGAGTAACCTATATTTATGGCTGAAAATGTTTTTTCTTTTTCTTTTTCAAAGCCTGGTCCCACTGAACAAAGGGTTGAGCATCTAGCCACTTGTGATCTTATTAAAACCATCCCTAAAGTGAACTCAAATTTAGGACAGCCTGCCCAATGTTTACAATAATGTAAAATCCGCTGAATATATTCAATATTCCTGTAAAGTAAAAATAAGGAAAATTATAAAAATATATA
Source organism: Oryzias javanicus (assembly GCA_003999625.1). NCBI lineage: Eukaryota > Metazoa > Chordata > Actinopteri > Beloniformes > Adrianichthyidae > Oryzias > Oryzias javanicus. Next base: position 15,035,341 of record CM012439.1, on the reverse strand, counting down.
ATAATCCAGCCACAAATGTGTTTCCAAAACTTCACAAGAATGTTGGTATTCTTAAAGAAAATGTTTGAGGAAAAAGGTTTTTGCATGTGTTTTTTACACTGGTATACACTTGGCTATGATCACACACATTTAGGCACTTTAACTATTTTTGTTACTATTCAGAAAGCAATTAATTAATATAATATAATTACAATGATCACATACATGTAATAATAGTAGTTTATAAGCTATAATCTATTTTTGTTATGTTGCAATCTGTACTTGAAAGTGGTTTGAGCTCTGCTCACTGATTGCTCCACTCCCAGAGGCTGAAGGAAGACTTCTGCACCTGTCAACAGAGTCAGCACTGCTGCCCTCTTTACAAGCAGCAATCACCACGGAGCAGAGGGATGCTAAAAAAAAACAAAACTGGTACAATTGTGCGTGATATATGATGAAAAACTGGAGAAAAAATATCAAATATGTATATTTTTTCGCAACTGCTGATAATGTAGAACATATGTGGTTAGAAGCTGCAACAAGCTGTATCTGAGCCACATTTTTTTTTCTAATAAAAAGAGTAAAAGTGTATTCAAGCGTTCTTCCTCTGTTCCCAAACATGACATTTTAAACATGGCTTTTATTCTTTCTGTTCACTGACATTTCTATTATTTATAAGCCAATTGGCCGGCCAATGCTGCTTATGAATGTCTGCATATTAATTTCCAATTGACACATACACGGCTCAGTGGCCTTGTGGAGGAGTGTCCACCCTTAGACTGGAAGGTTGTGGGATCTAAATCCAGGCAAAGGCATAACAACGATTCTAAAAATTGTTTCCTATGCCTCTTTGCTTGTTTTAAATAGTTATCTGAAAATGTTTCAAATCAGGTCCCTAAACTACTTTAAGTGTACAAGGATTCTTTGGCAGCTCTATAGTAGGCCTAATGAAAACCAGAGAAGAGGAGAGCTCATGAAAATATAGCAGCAAAGGCTGTGTTGCTCAGTTGACCAGTCCGAGTAGATTATGTAAGAGATTCATTGCAAGGAAATAAAGATATCACACTCGTGTCCATAACAGCAAAATCATAATTCCCTGATTGGACTTTCTCCCCCCTTGTGTCCAACCAGAAGTGCAACCAGAACCCATGGCTATTGGAACCATAATGTTTAAAAATGCCTCAGTCTTCAAGGGTTCATTGGCGATAAACACAGGTTGTCCATGATGTGTCGTGTGTGTAAAATGGGGAAAATGTCCTTCTTACACCAAGAAAGTGTGTGCTTGTGTGAATGTGAATTAGTTTGTTGCTAGGGGTGAAAATGCCATTTTTGTGACATCCTCCTGCTTCAAATGATAAAGGTATCCCTTGTCCGTGTATTCCCTGCTGATGGATTATTGAAAATCCCACAAGTGTTTCCGACTGCTTTTATCTTAGTGTGGGTGTTGATCCACACTGAGAAGTTAAGAGAGCCTTCTATTTCTTCCCCAGCAAGTGGACTCCTTCAGACTGACCTTCCAAAACCTATGTAAAAGGATCAGCAGCATGGACCAAAGATTCAACTTTTTCTCTATTTTTGCCACCTGTTACAAAAAGATCCACCGCCTTTTCTTTTTTTAAACTCGCACTCTATTTAATGTCTTGATATAGTGTAAAAGCACAAGTTTCCTTATGTATTATTTCAAATAAAGAAAGTTTAATGTTCAAGTGTCTACCAAAACCAATTGCATATTGTTCAAAGCTTTCGTTTGTTTGTCATGTAAACATGCAGGAAAATGATCCTTTACATAAAGGGAGTGATTTACTGTTGATTGTGAAGGCTTTTTCCATGTGTATACATGAAACAGATACAATGGTCTGACAATGTGATGTCCTTGGATGCAATAGCACGGCCTGAAAGCGAGCAGTTGCATAATATAACATGCAAACAATCCAGACATAAAGTCATCTTCCCATTCTCCTTCAAAAAATTTGAGGGACTGATCAAGGTCTTAAGATAATTAAGCCAATTTCTGTTAATAAATGAGTAATGTCTCTGAGAAAGTAAATGATTCATTTAACTGAAAATCAAACAATAGACAAAAGCGTCAAAAGAACCAAGAAAACAGTGACATTTCTTCAACTGTGAATCCCAGCAAAATTGTTGACTGGCAACAAATTGCCCCCATGATGTCCTTCTTGGCCCAATTACATCTGCCAGGTTGTCACTATCCTTTTTACTCTGCTCTGTCCACCCCCTTTCAAATGGGTGCCATTGCCTACTCAGCAGTGACGCAGAGCATACCCGTCATAGCAAAGAGTGCACAGAACATTGATGGAAAGAAATGAAGGCTTAAACTGGACTTTTACGGCTGCCCGTTTCTTCCAATTTAGCCTTATTTTTCTCTTTGTCCTTGAATTTAGTAAACAACATGTTTTTTTCACACTATCTCTGTGATAATGTCTCATTTTAAAGCACAAGACAGTCTGCAATAAGTTTTCTGTGGTTGATATTGATTTTATGTTCAGTTCACATATCTGTTTTCAGGTCATCCACTATGTCTCAGATATTCTGTTGGAAACAAAATAGATGTATTCAAAAATAAACTTCCCCATCAACTCAACTCATACGAATCACTAGAGTTCAGTTCTGTTTGTCCGCGAAAAAGCATGACTTCAAACTGTAAAATAAATTGTTTTTTCTCTTAAAATCTTTTGATATATTCCCAAGAAACATGATGGACCTTGTGTTCGCTCAGCAGTAAAAGCTCCTGGTTACTGATTAGAAGGTCGGTTGTTTCAATCCCTCAGCTGCCATTGTTGGTCCCCTGAACAGGGCCTTTAACCTTATTGGCTCCAGGGTCACTGTGTCTTGGCTGATTCTGCACTCTGGCTTCTGCCTCACAAGCTGTTGCTTGAAGGACACGTTTTCTTAGAAGTATTAAAGACAAAAGGCTCGTTTTTTTTTTATCTTCTGTTAAGGTTTCAAAAGTAGTTGAGTACTATGGAGAGGTCTTATACATGTACTGTGTCCTTAAGTGTCATTTTAGGTTTTATATCTACTTTTCTTGTTTAAAAATAAAAATAAATATATAAATAAATTGATAAAACCTTTCATTTTAAACTGAAAAAAACAGAAAAACAGAAAATGTGATTCACATTCCTGTAAATCAAAGTATTTTAATTTGGGTTGTAGATTGTAAAATCAAATTTACTATTTATTTTCAGTAAAATAATCCTCAAATATTGTCTTGTTTTTTTTTTTTTTTAAATAATGACAGGCTACTTGTGCGTAACTCACAAACAAGACTTGATTGTCATTGTGGTGCTTTTATTATTGAATAAAGAGACAGACATTTCTTCATGATTATATTTCCTTTAGTGCTTGTTCATTGGACACTTTAATATCTGTACCTATTTATACACATTCCATCAATTATTTAAAACAGTATTGACTACTTAAACCGATTTGTATGAATTCAATTAAAATGATGTGTTTAAGTCTTAAACATGTCACATTTTAATATATGCATGTAGAGGTAGAAATCCAAGCCAGATGCTACAAAAGGAGAAGAAAAGAAGAACATAAACAGATTTTGTCACCTGCCGTGCCATTTACAAGAAAAAAATAATAATAATAATATAATATATATATATATATATATATATATATATATATATATATATATTGTATGTGGCTAGCAATTAATACTCATATGGGTTGAATATGTGATATTCGCCTTCAGATCTGTCAAAGTATAAAGTTTATTCGGGCCACCTCCTCAAGGAGGAAATTTTCTTTATTAGTTGTTATTTCTTAATAATAAAGTAACAGTAATTGACTACATTACCTGTTGTTCAAAAGCAATGCAATTCAGTTTTTTTTTTTTGTTTTTTTTTTCAAAATGAAAATCACTGGTTTTACCATGTATTGTAATTTGTGACTGTAATCTCCAATATAGAATGTATTCATATTTTCGTTATACTTTTTGAATTTTTTGACTGCCAAAATGCTTGAGAAGTGAACTTCTTTTTGCAGGTCGTGAAACTCCAAAGAAGTTAGTGACTAACGCAGGGTTCACAATAGACGCAAAGGACGTTGCAAATCGGTGTCCAGACAAAAAATAGACCAGACGCTGAAACAATCGATAAATGGCGCGAGCCGGTGCGAGGTTGACAAGGGCGCTGAATGGAAGCGGCCTCTGTTCCACGCCGCTTTGCAGTGCTTCCCATCCAGTGTGAACCAGGCGTTAGATGTAAAATAAGAGGTAATTGAATTTAGCTTCAGTTCTTTGTTAAACTTTGACAAACACAAAACTTGCTTAACACGAAATCCAAATTTGACTTCATAGCCTGTCCTCGAGTCATGGGGCTGTGCTGCTCTGACAAACAGCCAAGGGAGATCCTGGGCATTAAAAAAAAAGAAAAAGAAAAGAAAAACTGAATTCCCGTTTTCAGAAAAGAAATCATCAAAACAGACATCAGTGCAGTCATACAGCTCTACCCCCATTTGGAACAACAAACTGGAGTCAGCGCTGGCAAGCATCTCACCCGTGCACTGAAGCCAAGGCTGAACCAGCCAAGACCTGCTCTGTCTCTCTCTTTCTCACACTCACACCCTCACATACACAAAAAACCCAGCAGACATCGACAAAGAAAGAAAAAGAGAAGCCCAGGAGACTTTGATGAATGTTACTAATGAAAAAAAGAAGGCTTTCAATTATTGAATTGTGTGATCTATAGAAGATATCATTTTTTTCATACATTTCAAGTATCATTAACTTAAATTATGAACCGTTTTGGTGACCAATTACTGGAAAAATCAACCAACCAAAAATATTAATTAGGAATTTATGTAAATTGATATTTCTATTTTGCCTTAATGCTTATTTATTATTGAACAGAATAAGGAAATCTTTAATTACCTCAAATAATAACTATTGAAATGTTTATCTTTTTTTAAGGGCCTATATCATGCTTTTCTTAAGCCTTTCAGAGTAAACTATATCCATATATATGATAATATCACCTTTTGCGCACTAAAGAACATTTTTTTAATGGAATATGAGTTGTATATTGGATGTTGTCCTTATCCTACCCGGAAGAAAGACAACTCAATATCTGAGGTTCCGCCTTTTTCTTCTTGCAGATGCCGTCCATTTGCCGCCCAAAAAGCTGAAGAACACTTAAAGATGCGCGAATAAAGCAAAATGATGCATTTTATTGAGGAACTAACAATATAATACTCTTAAAACCTCAAAAAAAAATTGCATTGAACAGTTAATGCTAAAGTGGCCTAAATAGAGTTTGCTGTTGTCTGCATGTTAGACTCCATGAAAGTCTCAAGCGTAAAACTTGGTATATTGTTTTTCATCTGTAAAGAAAATTATTCACACTATACTTTTAAAAGAAAAGAAATTGAACATATGCCAATGCTGCATTGCATTCATTAAGAATAATTACTTGTATTTAAAAAAGAGGACAAAAACATCTTGTTACTTCTTGAGATTGCTATAAAAGTAAAGATGTAATCATTTGAAGTATTTTACATTAAAGTGCTATGTTATTGTCCTAACACTACACTTTTCTGCACATGTACACACGCAAACACAGAAAAAGTTTAAACTGGCTTGATGCATGAAATAAATAAACAGATGCCAGCGATCTACAGGTTGGAACTCTTGATTAGTCCAGAACTCAGCAATCAGTGTTTATTGGAGTTATGTGGGGGAGGGACACAGTCTGCTCATAAATCTGACAGCCTGTCGAAGGAAGGCATTTTGCTTCCCGCTGGTTTTGCAGCTGATGCTTCTGTTTCTTGTGGAAGGCGGCAGAGGAGAGAAAGATGTTGTGGGAGTGGTGATGTGGGTCCGTGATGATAGAGGTAGCCCTCTGGATGCTGAGCTGCTCCTATAGTTTTATCAGACAGAGGAGTCGGGCTCCGGGGATTTTGCTGGCTGTCCTAACTTTTTTTGCTCAGCTTGCTTTCTGTGGTGTTGTGTTCAAACCAGGGAGTGAATCTGTGAGATGGAATGCAGTGTCGGGTGCCTCAGTAAAAAATGATCAGGGAAACCTGTTTTGTTGAGTTTGCAGAGATTTGGTGTTATGCTTTTTTGGTCACTTTTGCAGTGTCTGCGATTAGGAAGAAGTCATTAGCATGAATGTTTTTTCCTAGATATATTGTAGTGTTGTTTAATCTATCTGTAGAGGTAAAACTTCACTTTAACTTTTTTTCCAAGAGATATTTATAATAGTAAGTTCAGTACATAATCACTACATACCTGGGTGTACAAGCAAGTTGCCTTGATTCTTTCCAATCTGGTTGTACAATCTGGATCACCTGCATCTAACTCACATTCACAATCACAACACCCTGTTCTGAACAGAAATGATTTTTTTTTTTTATTTATCTTTTATCACTATATTTTATAAATGGATGCATGATTGGATTTTGATGTTGGATTTTAGCAAATATAAGATATCTTGAAACTAAAATCAATGCATGGCGTTATTATTATTTTTTTAAGACAAAATCAGAAAAACAAAACAAAACAAAACAAAAAACTAATTTACAAATGTATTTGTTCAGCACTCAAACAAGACGGCAGTTTGCAACCAAATAAGCCAAGTTTCCAGCACTGAAAAAGGTGGTGTTTAAGTCTTTTATTTCAATTCAGTGAAAAAAAAAAAAAAGAAAAAAAGTTTAGGTAAAAAAACTAAACATTGTTTTTGCACCTCAACTTTTTGGTTGTCACCAATAAATCTTTTTGAAATTCTTACTAACTGCAACAGGAAAGAAAGTGTTATATTCAATGTGGGTTCTAACATGTCATGCTTTGGCTTTAAACTGTTGTTTCAAGAAAAAAATAAATACCAGAACTGAGTTTTACTTTAGCTCTGTGTTTAACAACTAAATGCATAAAAATCTACAGATTGCTAGAAATTGGGATTCAACTGGAAACTTTGAACACATGTCAGCACTACAAGTAATATCTCAACTTTGGTTCTTCTTCCTATTCGACAATTTGGTCATCAAAAAAAAAAAAAAAAAGAATCCAGTTTGGATTTTAGTGCTTGATAATTGTTGTGGTAGTATGACACAGATAGGAAAGACACTAAGGAAGACAAATAAATAAAATAATTTCTTATTTGATCTGTGGTACAGAACACATGTCAGCACTACAAGTGTTAGGCGTGTTTGAGATCATGCAGGCGGACGCGGCGCTGCGCAGATCGCCTGGATTGCGGTGCATGCTGGTTAGTTTCTGTCACCGACGTCACATTTGCGACGACATGAAGTATCGCGACAAATGGGCGGGTTCAAGGCGCCTTCCTAAGCCAGCGCAGCCAGAAAATAGGTACTGCGCTGGCTGCGAGCCGCCTTGATGACTACAAAACAATGCATTGTGGGAAACGGTGTCCCGAAAGTTTTTGTAGTTTAATGTGAAATAACTGGCGCTAAATGAAGGAAATATGTGTATGTTCTTACTTTTTCTGGAAGGTAGTGAATCGCTGATGAAAAAATATACAAGATTTTAAATAATCTGTGGTTATTTGTGTCATAGTTGTCTTGAAAATGAACTTTAATTATTATTTTATCTATTTATTTGGGACTGTGTACATGTAATGAATCCCCCGACTATTTTTTTATCTGTTTTACACTAAGAGTTGTAAAAAAATACTATAAAAGACATAACAGCACAGATCATACTAGGAGGAGTGGCGTATTAAAATTCAGCCGAATGTTGAGGACAGCCCCCAACTCCTCGTTCTCGTGCAGTCTCGTCGTCCACCTTCATCTCAGGCGCCTTTCTCCGCCCCCTCCTGCAGCAGCTTAGTCTCGTCGACGAAGCAGGCGAGGCGCAAGTCAACTCAAACACGCCTACTATCTCAACTTTGGTTCTTCTTCCTATTCGACAATTTGGTCATCAAAAAAAAAAAAAAAAAAAGAATCCAGTTTGGATTTTAGTGCTTGATAATTGTTGTGGTAGTACGACACAGATAGGAAAGACACTAAGGAAGACAAATAAATAAAATAATTTCTTATTTGATCTGTGGTAGACCCCAAACCTTACGATGGTTAGTTTTGACCCCTGGCCTGTGTGCTCAGATGTCCCACCCTCCTCACCATCTCAGCAGGTGTTCATCATTCATGCCTATTAATTCTTTGTGGATCTTTCCTTTAAAAGTTGTTTGCTCTAAGCTGTCACTTTAGACAGGTTAGATTCTACCTCTCATCTCGGTTGTCAAAACAGGACCAAGACATGGAAGTCTGTTTTAGGAGCTCCGGTTCTGTCACATCGACTTTAGTATATTGTTTAGCGACAGTTCTTTTGAAACAACCTTTTGGTAGAAGTTTTCACATAAGTTGATATACACACTCTTTCAAGGGTTAGTAATTTACGATTAAGCTTATCTTTAAAAACATAATTGATGTATTTTGCTTTAGTGCAGAACATTGATATAATACTATGTTTCAACAACTGTTAGAACAAGAAACAAAGAGAGACTCAAGCTACATTCACACTGGGCATGTGATGCTTGTTGAATAACGCACAAAAACTGTATTTTTGAACGTGCTTTAAGGATTATAATGTCAACATTCAACTAGCACTATAATAATGAATGTACTCACATTTAGAGGAGTGCAAAATGTTCAAGGAAATCAAATCTAGCTCCAGGATTTTTCTTTTACAGCTCTATTCCAATATATGAAATATTTGGTCTAATATAGTTGGACAAAAACTCAAATTAATAATTTCTTGCTCATGATCAATTTTCAAATGGTTTGAACTTCTGTGTTTTGAAAAGGACGCCAACTATACTTCACTACCAAATTTAAATCCTAGATTGCTCACCGTTCAGCTGGTTTAACTTTAATGTACATTTAATGGCCGTGGGATTCATATGTAGAGCCCAAAAACAGACTTGAAAACTTGTGTAGCAACACATGATTATGGGAATTTACATAGACCTCTCATTAGTAGTGGTTCCTTTAACGTGTTTCTGAGCTCAGTGTGAAACAGATCAGAGACAAACCAAACCTGTTTGTCTTTCTTCCTTCTTAGCAGGCACTGGAACCTATTCAGCCACACTTGGCCAAGACGAATAACCAAAAAAATGTCCCAGCACAAACCAATTAGCAACACCTGAAACTAATCATTGGTTGAGTGGTGGTCTATTCTTAGAAATCTTTCTTATATACCAAGGAGATTTTTTTTTTTTTTTTTTACAGGATAAAGTAAAACTATATATTTTAGCTACTGTGATCACTTTGCTGTCAATGGGAAAGTAAAATCTTGAATTTAAAGTAGATGATGACTCAAACGATTTGAGTTGAATTTCCAAACAGAAGGAAGGTCCCATCCCCCAAAAAAGAAATATAAAAAAAAAAATCACACCAATGTCTGGTCTTGCTTGGAGTGGATGCCGTCACTAGCTCATTTCAAAATCTGACATTACTATCCTCTGAGAATTCAAAGAATTAAAAACAAGATGCAGTTAGCATACTGTATGTCATTTCACAAGAGGATTTTTTTTTTTTCTTAAGAAGTAATTCTAGTTTCTTAAATGTGACAAAAGTATAAACCATTACTCATTAGGGATCTTTCGATTATACTTTTCCCATTTGATATATTTTTAGTTTACATTGTTTTAAACCAAAACCATTTGGTACAGATATATATCCAAGTGCTTCTAGATCTGTCACTGTACAGAGATGACAGTAGGTTCAGTGCAAAATGGCAAATTGGGGTATTCCTTTCAATAAATGCTTCTCGATCAATATATTCCATTTCACCTTATAAATAGTGTTCACATTTTGCTTCTCAAACTGGCACATCTCACCCTGGAGTTGACAGCAGCTAATCTCAAAGCTTTGTTTTTCGGCGTGATCCACTGCTTATGAGGCGGGTGTGTATTGAATCTATCAACCTTTAAAAGTTAACAAGTTGTCTTGGGAAATGCCATTTGTACCGGTTCGATGGGAAATGTCAGCCTCTGATAAAATGTTGAAGTCTCATACACATGTCAGTTGCTCTCAAGGATTTACAGAAAAGCCTTTGTGCCTTAGATAGTTCTCCTTGACGCTTTTGCAGGCTTTCAGTAATAAAGATACAGAAGAAAAACAATTTGGAAAAAAAAAAAAAAAAACTATTGTTGCTTCTAATTTGACATTCCAATAATAATCTGAAACTCCAGGTTTTTTTTCCGTGATCTATGAGAGTAGTCAAAAAAATTTTTTTTTCCTTTTTTTTTTTTTTTTTTACACTTGCCACATCCATAAGCCAGCAATTTAAATTCCTGGACTCCAGTTACCAATTGGTGATGAAGTGAGCAATAATACATTTTTCCACATCTGGACACTGTTAAACATTTAGTTTTTTAGGGATTTTCTATTTCCATTTTGTGAAGGCATTGGCAGTATCTTGATACGGCTGAAAGGAGAGCAAATTTAAATGTAATGTTTAGCTTAGTTCACTTGCTTCTTTTAACACAGTGTTGGAGATTTTGTTTAATATTTTTGATGTAGTTCTGTGCTGTAAGGATATAAAGTGCAAAGTTCCAATTTGGTTTACTTTAGGGATGCCTAAAAAAAGAAAAAAAAAACTTTGAGATCAATGTTCTATTTGGTTAAAGTGATTAGATCTTTCTTTTTTGGTTCTTCATTTTACTTGATTTTGTTCTTATTCTTGATTTTTGACCTCTTTGCAATTTGAACAGGGAGGCCAGAATGTCGATGCTACAAGTAGGTTGCGTTTCTAAATAGGCCTTGTAAAACATGGACAGTTGTCTTTAAAACGCTTCTGGTTGAGTGTTTGTCTTGGAAAAAGTCTGTTCCTGCTTACTCAGATTCATATTGTTTCTTAATTGTTCAATCTTTAAAACTAATTGTATTCTAAAGTTAGCGCTTGTCATGCATGATGTCAGTGTGTCCTGTTAAAAGACACTGACAGAACATATGGTGGTTAATGACACCGTATGTGTTCTATTGGAATTGAAAACACAAGGTTTGTTCAAATATAATTTAAAATCAGTTGTTTAACAAAAACTTTTATATTGTGTTAGCTTTCTGGATTATATGATTGTGATTCATCTAGTGGGAATACAAGCAACTTTGGCATTGAAGTCTTACAGCAGGGGTCTCAAACTCAATTCAGCCGGGGGCCACTGGAGGCAGAGTCTGGGTGAGGCCGGGCCGCATCAGGATTTCCACAAGAAAATCGCTGATAAAACATTCCAATGTTCTCAAATATCTTTATTTTTAACACAAAATAGTGAATGAATGAATTAAATTAATTTTAAAAAATGAATTAGAAAATCAATCATTAATAATTAAAATAATAACAATGACCATACAGCAGACACAGACGACTGTAGAAACCACATATTGACTGACTGACTACAGCAGTGTTTCTCAAATGGTGGGGCGCGCCCCCCTGGAGGGAATGCAAATAAAAACATGTTTACATTAGTGATGGATATTGTGCATAATCCTACATAGTAAATTGAATATAGCAAAAACAACCTAAAACTCAATTTACAGTGAACCAATGCGAAAGAACTGAATCTCTGAGAAAAGACAGAATTCCATCACTGTGGAGGGAAACGAGGAAAGATTGTTTTTACTTTGTCTGGAAGTTTTGGAAGTATTCTAAAAAAAAAAGAGAGAGAAAAATTAATAAAACTGATTATTTAGAAGTTTTTATTATTATTATTCTTTAAAGATAATAAAAGTATGATATTTTGAGGAGATATACGTTTAACTTGAGCAAATTAACTGATACTAATGTTTGCAGCTGAAAGGGGGGGGGGGTGTCTCAGAGAAAATACCTGAGAAATACTGGACAAGAGAAAACTTTTTTTCTTCAGTTTCAAATGTCTGTATTTACAGCACTTCCTTCATTTCTGAGCTGAGAGCAGCGCTCACTGAAAGCTCAATCCAAACGCCGCACACCAGAATTCCTGGCCTCCGCGTCAGGAGCGCGCGTTGCTACGCAAGTTTTTAAATCTGGTCTCAAGCTCTACACACAAATCGTGCACGCTCTGAGCGCGCACTGAGTCTTCAACCCGGTTCAATATTTTACGCACAGTCGCAGCAGCGCTAATGAACGATAAAAACACAATAGAAGAAGAATCTCCTCTCTATTGCTGCGTGCGTGACCGCGCTGCTCTGGTGATTCTGCTCGCTCGCGGGCATCACTCACGCGGAAGTAGTCAGTCTCTCTCGCGAGGACTTTTTCTGCTCGTGGAGGAGGAAAAAGCGCTCACGAGGGTCTGATTTGTCCGCGCTGAATGTTTGATTCGTGCGCGGAATTGTCGCGCGGCGTCAGAAACACGCTTTTTGACAAGCGGCAGGCTGTGTATCACGTGACAAAAGAGGAGCGGGGCCCGCGGATCACGTTCAGTGAGAAAGCACTTCCAGCAGCTTCATGGCTCCTCCTCCGCTCAGCTGACTGGAGGAATGAATTAAAGAGTGAGGAGGCTCGACAGCCCGCCGATGTCCCGCCCTCCAGAGCCATATACCTTACCGTGATTGGTTCGTTTAGCTCTGGACACAACAACTGTCATTCATCTCAGTCTTGCGGGCCGCACTAACAGTAATCTTTCATATGAAGACGGGGGCCGCAAATTATCATCCCGCGGGCCGCAGATTGCCCGCGGGCCGCGAGTTTGAGACCCCTGTCTTACAGTTTTGATCATATGCAACGTTTATGATCAAAATTGTAAGACTTCATGTGCTTTCACGTAGAAGTCAATCAATATATCAAAGGAGCCTCTTGATGATATTTTTTTAATAACGTAACATGTCCAAAATTAAAATAATACATTCTGTGAAAATAAATCCTAGAAATGTGACAGTCACTGGACATTATTAATAAATATTAAAAAAAAAAAGAAATGGGAAAATTTAAGAAGCCATTAAGTGTTATGTGTGTGTATATATATATATATATAATTAACAAAAATGACAATGAAACATTTCATGTGATCACTAATGTATTTGAAATACCTTAAGACTCAACATGTTTTACATCATATCAGTTTATTTTTGTGTAATAAATAAAAAGTGTCTTTATAAGGGTGTATATTCTCTTTGTTTATAGCTGTTAAGCTTAACTCTCTGAGATGGCTCTTGTTCTTTTTAGACACAAAGAAAACCATTTAGTTTATCTTTACTTCAAGTTTGCACTACTTAGACTACAATCACATATGATCCAGCCAATGGGCCATGGCCTAAATGGAAGCTTTTCACCAAATTTGGTAGGAGGTTTTAAAAAAAAAGTTAATATTTGACACAGCTGAACATTATTCTCTGGAAGTTAACATAGGTCAGTGGCCACCTGGGCACATTTTGGGGTCACAGTCCAGTGACCGGCGAGGTTTGATGCCTTTTACAAAATCAGGCAACAGCTGGGCGACCACAGCGAGGATTTCTGGCTAGCAGCTCCCACTGGACAACATGTAAATATCTTCTGACGGCGGACCCCCAAATCAAGTGCTGCCGGCTGCAAGTGGGCCATTCTGCACGCCTGATTGCTGCCGTTTACATTCATACCAACGATTTCAAAAAAATTAGGTGGCTAATGAAATCTTGAAAAAAATATGTTGATACCTCCCTATTGCGCGGTTGCACTTGTGTCTGTAGCCTAAATTACGTTCAAACCGCCCTCGTTAGTAAGCGTTCAAGCGTCCATTTTCCATTGAGTCTATGTAAATCTGCATCTCGGGCTTCTTCATCAAAATTCTTGTGTTCATGCATTGGAACGCAAGTTACTACAACTGCTTTTGGGCTCTGTTCAAAACGCGTGGCCATTGAATGCGTGTTAAAAGTCAAACCAAATCAAATTTTGACCAATCGAGGATTCAGAGTTGTTAGTGTAGTGTAAATGAAATCCCTTTGAACAAGTTCCCATTGAACTTATTAAAATATTAATAAAAATATAAAGTAAATGAAATGTTAAAGTGATAAACTTTGATTCCATAGAATTAAGGAAAAATACAAGAATATGAAGCAATGAGTAGTTTTCAATCATGGTGTTCAGCAGACAAAGGGTTTACTGAGTGAAACAAACACAACTTTAGTCATAAAAAACTAAAAGCAGGTGTGATAGAGGAACAAAACCTGAAAAGATAACATTACATAGACAGAAAATAAAGCATGACAAGGAAGCCAAAAAACACTGAACTGAAAAAGGCACCAACACTCACATTAAAAAGTAATAAAACATGGTTATACTTGCGCTCAGCATCAGTGGTTGAATTGGGGTGTTAAACCTCCAAATGATTCCTGAGCTGTGAATGCAGCTCACTTCTACCCCAGGGAATGAGTAGATGCTGGGAACACATTTCAACACATTTCTGTGGGGATGTGTGTCTAGTAGTGAGACTTTAATTCAAACTTTTTTACCACTAAAAACCGCAGAACTAATGTTTACTCAGTGATTGAATTTTCCTGTACAAGACCAAACCTTTAGAAAGACAGAAAGAAAAATGTAAATTATTCAGATATATGCATTTTAGTTTTTGCTAAATTATTTTTTAACCATTCAAAGAAAGCAGGATTATTTACTGTTTCTGGTCACATTTATACATAATTTATAATAATGTATATATATTATTTATAAATTATAACAATTGCATTGTCAACGCTTATCAAAAACAATGTCCATATTAAAATTCATCTGTCTTCTCACTTCTTTTCCTATAGTGTGACCTTGATCATTGACTGTGCCACCAAACCCTCAGGACCTTGATCCACCCGATCCACAGGTCACTAAGACAGAATGCCAGATGAGAAGATTTGTTACCATTTTGTGGTCGGATCATTGTTTTCCAGTGGGAACTGGTGTGGAAACTGATATACAACTGGGAGCATTAAGAATCTCTGGCTCTGTGCCGTGTCCCTGACTGTCCTTTTCTCTTCACACACATAACTTTCTCTTCATTGCCACCATCTTTGGTTAACTTTCATCATCTTATTTAAAGCCTTTCTTTTTTATTTGAAAAATTGAAGCAGAAAATAATGAGTGTCAGAATATCGAGTCACAGCCAGTGAAACTTGTTTATAAGAAGATTATTTTAACACCTTTTGATACCTCATGACATTTTGTAATCCTCAAACATTGTTTTTTACATACATAAATCAGTTTGTTAGCTCCCAGATTATTATTTTATTGTTTTTTTCCCTTGTTTTAACACAAGGGTTGTTTTGGCAGGGCTCTAGAGTGCAACAAATTTGGTGACACATGTGACCAAATTTCTCAATGGTTTCACCAAGTGTTGCCATTGGATGAAAACATTCATAATTACAAAGCATTTTAGAAATGGAACGTATCCGTCTAGGGAGCCAGGCTCTTAGGGACCAGCAGCTGTATTCCTTGGATGCTGGCTTCTTGCACCCGGCAGCCTTCACTTCACACAGGGAGAAAGATCTCTGAGATATCTAGCAAGACCATGAGGTGGGGATCACATCACATCAGAGGCTGGAGGTGTCCATGTTCCTGTGGTGCAGGTTCTGGTCCTTGCCCTCAAGCATTGGGCTTCTCGCAAGCCATGCTCTGTCCTGGACCCTCCGCGGGGTGGACGAGGTTGCCTGGAGCATTTGACGGGTCTCCCTATGGGGGCCCTGGCTTTTGCCTGGAGTTGGGGTGGAGTCGATGCTCAGAACTCCTGGGTGGTGGTGGGCTGCTCATCTCGGGCTGGGAGGATTCTTCGGTGATGGTGCACTTTGCTGGGCCCCCTGGTATGATGGGGGTGGGGGTGGAGGGTATTTCTCTGGCTGGGCTGAAGCCTGCTCTCTCTGTGCTCCTGCCTCCTTGCTCTCGGTGGCGGTCCTGCTGGCCCCTCTCTAAAATCCCTTTTTATTCTTCTCTTATTCTTTTCCAAAATTTAATCAATACATATAAAGTTTTGCCTAAATTACAAACCAGGTTTGTACAAACATAGACCTTGTGTGTCAGAGATGCATAACCCCCCTTTTGTAATAGTAAAATATGTCCAACACATGAGGCCTTCAGCTCTTATCTGTTTGCTCAGCTGTTGGACAGAACAAGTTTAAAAAAAAAAAATGAAATGTTCCTGTGGCTTAACTACAGACTCACATTAAGTTCATATTGTGGTCTAAACCAATCAGAGATAGTGGAAAATGTTAGCCCACCTCTGATTGGCTGGGGTCCAGACAATCCAGTATGTGCAGCTTCCATTAGCAAGTGCTGCGGTCAGAGGGAGGTGAGGAGCTAGCTACATCCAATAAACAGAGTGAATGTACCCTCCAATGATGAGGGCAGATTAAAAGAAGAAATTACAACTTTTTGTTAAATTGTTCTTGCCTGATCCAAAACTAAATGGGTTGGACTGGACACAGTTTTACTGCGATTTTGCAATCGCGTGGAGTTGTATAGAGGTGGTGCTTAAAGAGTAACCTTAAAATGGCCTCTGATGTAAGAATGTTAAAGAGAGTCAATTGACCTGTTTCCCTGCTTAGAGACAGTAAAGCCCACAGTGTAGTGCACTTTTATGGATGGTAATAGTGCATTTGTGACTGCTTCAAATAAGTTTTAAGTTGAAACTGTAAAAAAGCTCAGTGCATCTATAAAGCACATTTCATGCAACAATAAATGCACTGCCTGAGTGACTCCTTTTCCCTTTTTCAGCAGCAGCAAATGAACCACATAAGTAAAAAAAGGGAGATTTTAAAATAGTTGTTTTTGAAAATGAGGCTGCTAATAACTTTAGAGCTTGAGCAGTTAAGTGCAAAAACTTTGTCTTAACCCCTGGCTATGTTGTTGATGTTTGTGTTTTACTTTATTCATTTATTTAATTTAAATGTTGGTAAAACAAGAAGAAATTGTTGCTTTGGAAGCTTTTTTCAACTGCAAAAAATGGTAGCAAAAATAAATACATTCAGAACTCTAAAGATAAATAAATATCAGAAGTTTAAAAACTACTAAAATTCGCTACTTAAATAAATAAATGAACAAATGATTAATGTCTTCTGTACAAGAGAAACTTTTTTCAATTTTTCAATGTAAAAAAAGTAAAACAAGTTCACAATTTATTCATTTTTGTACTACATTTTTCCAAAACATCCAGCGACAGAAAAATAAATTGATAAAAGAAAAGACGCTGGATTTTTTCAAACCCTATTTTGTGTTTCCTTTTTAATAGATTTCACAAAATAAAAAAAGAGAGAAAACAAGTACATAGTGTTAACGCTGAGTCAATAAGATCTTCCTTGTAAAAAAAAAGAAAGGGTTCTCTGTAAAGTATCATTAATCACTAGTCGTGTAACTTACTCGCATATCCGTATTTGGTCACATAGATGAATGTTTAAATGACAAATTTCTTGTCTTTTTAATTTTTCATGAGAACATTATATCTGGTGTTTAACCACAAAGTACCATTTGATTGAATTTATCATAAAGAACTATATTTGAATCAAGGGATGACAGCTGCGGTGCCTTGGAAAATAAATTATCTGTAATTGACGAATTGCATTGCCTCAATTAGTCTGCTCCTGCATTTGTCTCTGTAATGTCTAGCTTTCTTCATATAAATGATCTCGCCTCTGCTATTTTCAGGCCTCTTTTAGCTATCTTTCAAATTATGAGCATTTTAATATTCATGTGTTAATAGGAGGCATTACAACTCAAATGAATCATAACAAGTCAAGATGACTTAGATCAAATTAGGACAGACAATGTGCTGTCGAATACATTCAAGGTTTGGCATTGTAAGAATGGGGATTCCCATGTTTGGATGATAGTCTGTAATTGCGCAGTCACTCATTTGATCTATTTGCTCTTCATTGAAGGAAAGATACACAAGCAGTTCGCTCACAGGCACAAAAAATAAATGGCCTAAATTTTCTTCACCAGTGCTGCTGCTTATAGAATATCATGCAAGTTAAAATGTGTGCTTGTAGGACCTTACGTATACAGTACATGTTTTGATCCACTTTTTATTGAAAAAAGAAAACAGTGGATATTGACTTCAAACAGTTTCACTATTTTTTTCCAATGTAGTAATCGATTTAAGAGAAAATCTAAAATGTTAAGTTAACTACAAAGGCATTAAAGATCTTGTATGAGAATTTAGATGTTTCTTGTTATGTAGGTCAAACCATGGGCTTCTAGACCATCCATCCATTCCTATGTGGTCAAATTATGAGCCTAATCTGACTGGTGGGTAAAGACAGGGTACACTCTGGGTTTCCAGGTTACCAGTCTGTTACAAGACTACAAAACCACACACCCACACCTAGGGACAATTTAGAGTCACCAATTAAAGTCTCCCTCTGATGAAAATCATGTTTTTGAGTTTTTAACATGTCTGTGTGGCATTTTTCTTATGAAAGAGAAAAAAATATAATAAGAAATCATTTCGTTTTTGAATTTCTAAGTAATTCTTCTTTTAATTCACTGCCAATATGTCGTAGAAACGCTCAGTTTGAATTAATGAGCCGTTTGTAAGTCACAATGGCCAAGTTGCACCTGCGCAAAACCCCTCATCTGTCCCAGCCAGCGTGCCTAGCTCAGGTGCCGGAAAAAAAAGATGGCAACTTCCTATTGACTGTGGTCAAATGAGTTGCCGTTACCATTTCTGTGGTCGAATCAGCAGTCACTGGGGTTGGGCACCGATTGGGTTTTATACGGTTCCGGTGCTTACGCTGTTCTTTGGTTTAATTTTGGTACTTCTGTAATAAAAATAATGCCTATGCATCTTCCCAAATCAACACATTTTCATTCCATATTCACATATTGACGCATAGTTAAGACCTCCTTGTCAAAAAAGGACGTTTTGAATGTAATTTTTTGACGTGCTGACTGTTCCGATTAAATGAGAGCTCCACAACCTCTGAGCCGCAACCTTGGCACCACATCGGCGGTGTGCCGCTCTTTTGTCGCGCAGCAATTTTGCTGCTTGCCTCCTGTCAAACATCTCATCCTGAGCTTGTCTGAGGAGTTACCGTTGTTTTAATCTCTCTGTCTCTCTGTCAGCATGACAGCTGCTTCCGCTGTTTCTGTGTCTCTGTGACTGACTTTAAAGGCGGTCCCGCATGAACCTGAGCAAGGGAAAAACGGGGACCTTTTTGATTATGTCTCCGCGCTCCCCGCAGCGGCTCTCTTTCTCCTGGCTCGCGAGCTCCACTGAAGTCCAGGAGGCTGTCTGACTGCAGCCAGAGAACCGCCGCGCTCCGACAGGACAAAAACGCTGGTGTTGGATTCATATTTTACCCACTGATCAGGTCACTGAAAATGTCCCGTGCTGATGTGACGCAGCCACCTGTCAAACGGATCTACTCTGAAATTCAGCCAGACATTAAAGCGCTGTGCGATACGTGCTTGCTCTTCCACTTCAGCAGCTTCATATGAGCCCGCCCACTCTCACCAGAAAAGCAACGGGATTGGCTAGAACTTCAAAGTAATGAACAGAGAAGAAGTGATTGACATGTCCAAAGACAAATAGACCTTCAATGAAATAAAGCACTGAAATGCAGCACGTTTGCAGCAGCTTCTCTCAATTTTGGTAGAACTGATAATTTTGGTAAATATAAACGTTCCTACTTGGAACCGAACTTCAGTGCCCAACCCAACCCATACATACACACGGAGAACTCCTGCTGGGATTTGAACCAGGACCTTAATACTGTGAGGTGAAGGTGCCACCCTACTCCACCGTGTAGCCCCTTCTAAGTTCAATTCAACCTGTTCTGCCTTTCAGGCACGTTTTTAATATGCAGGTGTGAGAGCTTTTATTTTGAAATCGCGCTCTTATTTTGCGGGTCGCACTAGCCGACGTGCAGGAGAGTTTTTCCCGAGCAGCAGAGAATGCGGTTGACGCTGGCAAGCTGATATCCCGCCGTTTTTATGTTATCATCTGCCTTTCACAGAAGCATCTGTAGTACTCAGTGAGGTTTAATGAGTTTTTGGGATGTAACTTTTGTTTTACATGTTCTTAAAACTTAAAGGTTTAAAAGTTAGACTTTTTAAATGCTGTGCTACAAGTCTTATTCAGTTCAGCACATTGTTAAAATCAATTAATGAAAGCTAAAAATTTGTAATTCATTTGATGTTGTTAAAAAAGAATACTAATAATTGTTTTTTTTATTTCTATATTTTTTACAGTTTCACTTTTGTACACGAGAGTGCAAGAATGTGTATTAAAACATCGGAAAGGACACGTCTTTGTTTTCTTGTGAACCAAGTTAGCTAGCTGTCTAGCTGAAGGCTACGCTACACTTCAGCGAGGACAGTATACAACCTATTTATGAGAAATTAATTCCCATCTATAACTTAATATTTTCATCAGGTGTGTTCTGCTAAAAAAAAGTTTTAAAAAAAAAGTCAAATTTCTGTATTTTATCAAGTAAATGTGGAAATGTCTTTTTTATTTAACTCCAGGTCAATTTTTTATTCCAATAGGAAAATAGAAAATAGAAATAAAAAAAAAAAAACACTTTGACATGTTTTTCTCGAGGCCACACATACATGCAGTATGATGTTAAAAATAGATGAATTCAAAATGAATTTGTCAAAGACACAGAACACTGCACAGAATAAATATTTTATCAATCTGTTTATTTATGAGAGACAATAACTGCCCATATTGCATGCACCTTTCCTTCACACAGCACACACATGTGATGAATGAATTAGCTTTTTTATTTTTACCTTTGAAATATCTAAGGAATTCAACAGTAAATAAGCAGGTTTTCAGCATCTCCCTCTCCCTCTTCAATAAATTAAATTTATTTCTGCTTTTGTACTTGAACTAAGTGAAAGTAAAAACCCTAAGACGTTCTCTGGAAAGGTTACTTTGAAGGTGTTGACCATAGAAAGGCATGGACATCACCCACTGAGCTCCATAGAGCCGGTTAAAAGCCTGTTTTGTAGCCTGCTGATTATCTCTACTTTGGCCAGACATGACACCTAACCCATTCCTCTCGGAAAATAGTATAAAAAGGAAAATCCAACAAGCTTTGAAAGATAACCTACAAGACAGACGCAGAGTTGACAATTTGATTGTTGGCTGCCAAGTAAAATATCATACCCCGGTTTGTGCACAAAAAAAGTATAAAACATTTTTAAATATTTATTCCCCACCTCGTTTTAAGTCTTAAAAACTTTATACAGAGTTTGAAAAACAGTATAGTGTGAACTTGCTTCTGAAACAGGCAATAAATGTATTGATTTTGTGTAGTAAAGTTTATTTTTTTACACATTACAGGAGGTTGATAAAATTTTGATCATTTAAAAAAAAATAAAAAAAAGAAGGAAAGAGCTTGAATATAATAACACACAGCACACAGAAACTTGGAAGTATGGCTGATCTAAATCATAACTGAGAGGAATTTAAGAATAACAATGTATGCCTAATTTACACTGGTCCCTCTGCGTGAGGTCTCTCTTATACTGCTTTAGGAGTCTGTCTTATGACCATCAGTTAGCTTACTTTGTCTCTGTTGGGTCTCCAGTCAGTGCTACCTGACCCCTGGGTTGTGGTTTGTCCTGCCAAGCGAAGTCAAGTAGATAGTCCTTTCTTCAGTTGTGGCTCTCCTCACTAAGTCCTTGTAAAATACATGTTTTTTGACATAAATTATGCAGTTTTTGTATTTCTAAAATTAAACTTTCATCATCCATGTCAAAAATGGAAGCTGCGTCATCACATGGGGACGTCACCTTAAATATAACATAACCTTTATAAAGTTTTTCTTTAAAAGTAAATACATTTTTGTTTTAAAACCTGTCCCATTTTGTGGGCTTTTTGCTACAAAATCAACGGCCACTGGGCTGAAAATGAAACTCTGTGTGTGGCTTTGGAAGAGACAGATGTGAGACACAGACATGATGAAGGTAAGCAAACATTGGGATTGGTTCATTTTTTTTGTATACAAAAGAGATGCAACACAACAGAGACCCATCCAGATGGACCAGTGTAAATCCAGCATATATCGGGCATAAGAATATACAAAAAAGGAAACAAGCCAAAAAAAAAAAAAAAAAACACTTTCATAAAAAATGTAAATGTTTACATTTGAAATACTTTTTAAATAACTGTTCCATATATGTATGTACGTATATATAAGCTTCAAATTATCTTTTTTTTTTCCATTGAGTTTCTTTCCATCATTTTTTTTATTAAATAATAATGATTATATATATATATATATATATTTATATATTTATATATGGCGCCTTTCTTGGCACTCAAGGTCGCCTCAGAGTACATAAATAAAAGCATAAACACACAGCAATAGGATAAAAACACAACGATTAGATAACAAACACAACAGTAAGTCAACAGTTAAAATTACAGATAAGTGTCAGGTATTGAATACACTGCAAAAAGGTACGTTTTCAGGTGTTTGGAGAATTGAGAAAGTGAGTCCATATTTTGTAGATCTGAGGGAAGGGAGTTCCAGAGTTGTGGGGCAGAGGTGCTGAATGTTCTACCCCCCATGGTGATAAGACGTGATCGTGGAGAATTGAATTTTTTCCATTAAATTTCTGGGCCATTGAATTTTTTTTTGGACCATTGATTTTCAAAGGTTTAAATAATTCAGAAAGAAAATTCAAAGATTCAAAAATTCAAAATAAAATAGCAAAGGTTTAAAACATTCAGAAGAGATAGAACAAATAAACTTCCATAACATGCAAGTATTCAGTCTAAATGTTTTGGTGTATTCAGACTGAATCCACCAAAGAAGGGTTTTGTTGTCAAGCACTGGTTTGACGGCAGTCTGAATACAGACCAAGTCCAAGGTTCAGGACTCAAGACGGACCATTTAAAGTGGACTCTGTCCGGACCACAGATTTTTGCTATGTAAATCCACCCTCAGTTTTCATGAGATTCAGTCCAGAAGTCAGTGCAATTCATCATACCCTTTTTTTGTAATGTACTTTAATCATAGTGCTCAAACATCACAATTTACCAAAAATGTATAAAATATATAAAATGTACCATATGTATATTATATATGCTATATAGAATGGCGTTTATGGAAACGTTTGAAACTGAAAGGTGAAGATGTACCTTACTACAAAAAAAAAAAAACAAACAGTAAGAAAAATAATGAGGATGTTGTGAAATGTTGTCTGGGGCATGCATTCACACCAACAACTCAGACATGCATGAATATCACTTTCAAGTATGAAATACTTTATTGCAATATTCATATTTTAGTCAGGCAAGACCTAACCTTTGAAACTTTTTTTGCTGAATGATTTTGAAGCAACGTTTGAAAGTTCTCCTGCTCTTTCAGCTAAGAAAAATACTTTATTTTACAATGGTAATCTAGCTTCAATTTTGTTTAATACTTTCATGAAAAAGAGTCTGATTACTCAAAAGACAAGACCATTCTTATTGCACAAACTCTCCATCTGGGGATTTTTCTCTCATTATAGCCAGTCCCTGTAGAATTTAGATTCTTGGGTTATGAAAGTTGAGCTAGACAAGAAATAAAATGGTATTTATATTTCCAGAGGCGAATGAAGTACTACTTGTAGATATGCATGTGCCCTTCGTCCTCTGAATGTGAACGAGGAATTGCAGAGTAGCTGAGATTGGAAGATGATACAATTGCCCACAGCAAGCAGCTGCATCAAGTCTCCCTTCAAAACTTAAAAGGCCTGCTGGTCCTCTCTCATGTCTCCAGTCATCTCAGTAGTTCAAATCAGCAGGGGATCCCCGCCCATGTCATTAGCACAGCCCTCAGCAACATGCTTCTCCATGTTGAACTCTTATTTTCCCTTTCTTACAGACCAATTGTACAAGAAAAAAGTTTGATTGGCAAACTAAAACGGTAATATCTCCTCGCTTTGAAGGTCAAGAAGATGGGAGTTGAAGGCCATGAAATGAAATTTCTTAGAAATTGAATTTAAACCTGTGTTAGAGATCTTTTTGTTAAGGTAAAAATGTGACCACTTATTGTGACCGTTCGATCCACTGAGCCTTTTAACAGACCTGATCTTATTTAAAATAAGAGAAATAGGAACGAAATCAAGCTGTTTATTTAGCTGTAGGATTAGATAATTTTCCTTTTTTTACTTGATTCTTTTTTAAAACATCTTAAGTGATCCCACTGAGAAAGCAGTACATCAAAAAATGCACCATTTATTTTTTTTTCATTTGATTTTTTTATATATGATGACAAAATTGATTGAGACATTAGGGACACTGAGCAAAATTAGTGAATATTTTTGTCTATGGTTTTTGGATTGAATCACTTAGTCAGATGAACTTTGTGTTATGCGAATAGAGTAACTTTACCACTTTGTTTTAAGAGAATTAATAATTTAAAAGAAAAAAAATGAAAAACGATTGCCAAGCTTTAATGACCTATACTAAAATTACACTTTTAATTAAATCTGCACTCAAAATAGAGAAATCAACATTTAATAGAAGTGTATTAACCAAAAGTTATTCCATTTGATAAAGTGTGTTTGCAAAGGGATTAAAGTTACAGTCTACAACTTTTGACCTTAGGACAGACTTTTTTTTTTGTTTCAACTTGCTACAGCGCACTCATTTACCCTGATATGTCATAAGAAGCATTTAGAATATATATCATTTCAGAATCAGCAGTAGATTACTGTTCTTGCTTTTAGATGTTTACAAACAGAGACTCATCAACAATCTCCTTAGAGAAAAGAGTTGTCAACACCTTATTTTTACATTTTCTTTTTTTTCCTTCTAGATCTGAAGCCTATTATCTTCTCACTTCTGTCAGTGCTCTTACAACGCAATCTTTGAAGAAGTCAAAGAGGTAAGAATAGTTATATAATATGGCATTGCACAAGGATTTGTCTCAGCTGAATGAGGACAAGACTCTGTTCTGTCTTTCGGTATTAGCATAATCTCCTGTGATCCATCTGACCCAGCGCCGTGCCCTCTCATCTCGAGAATAGTTCTGAGAAATGAAAGTGTGGTTTGACGCTTCTGATTATTGAGCATGTCAACCGCGATGCTTCTCATGCTAATATACAAAGGTGTTTTAAATATGTTTTAAAACTTGACATGATGGAGGCATTCACTCAAAACCCGATGATCAACTCCATGCTTGCCTGCTTTCTCTCCCCACTCCTCTCTCTGTGACTGTGAAACAAAAATGTCAACATTATGATAATGTTTGACCTCATTTACATATGGTGTACCTTGATACTACCAGACACAGGCTGCCTTTGCAGCATATAAATGTCTTAAGTGTACTGGGTGGCACCAGACCTCGGCAAGCTGGTATGTCTTTCCCACCATATGGCATCTTGACAGTGTTTTCCTCACTAATTAGTCCTTAACACATATGCCAAGTCCAAATGACTTTAATGTCAAGCTGCAGCGAGGATCCATATTGAATAACAAAGAAGCTGCCACACCACACAAAGGAAAACATTTAGCTTTCGTTCAGGTACTGCACCAATTTTGATCTAGTGAAAAAACATTTTAACCACTTCTCCATAACAGGGAGTCACCGTGATGGATAACAGCCAGCAGTCTTATCTATAAGAATCAAAGATCACTAAAGAAAATAGGGTCTCCACTTGGCGAAGCGCCTGAATCAGCTGCTATCCTGGAATACATAATGCATTTTACAGTTATTTCTGGTCTTTCAGAACATAAAGTAAACTGTAGAATAATTTGGATGTACAGACACATACAGTAATAGAACCTTTCTAGTATGGCGGTTTAACAGCCAATTTCTTTCATGCCATGTGTCAAAGGGCACGGTGGTTTGTTGCATACCGCATTTGTGTTTGAAGCTGGAACATAGGCGTGGGTGTTTTTGCTTTGCTAACTTATGAAAACATGATGTATACTATGATCTTCCTGGGCATTTGTTCTTTTTTTATTCTTAATCACTCAAACGTGCCTTTTGTAAATTTAAACTTTGTAAATAAAGTAATTGTAGTATGTTTTTGCAAGCAACCTTGTTATTTTTATTGCATGCTTGGTTTCGTTTGTACATAGAAAAGGCAGAACAGCACAAAGAAAGGAGTTGTTTCTGATGTAGCAATAACTATTCCTCTGTCAGAAAACAAAACACAAAAAGAGACAGCAAAGATGACAATTTAAAATGGCAAGCTCAGTAAACACGTTACTGGTAAAGTTTTACTTAATAAACAATTAATACAATTTTCAAAATCTCCGAAGACAAGACATATAAGAAAAAGAAATGAATATGGAGTGTCTTTGTGTTTCCATTTAGACAAACTTAGAAAAAAAAAAAACGGTCCTTATTTGTATATTAATTTAGCAGAGCTAATTATACTGATATGAAGCAGTAAATTGTTTGCCCTGTTTATTTTATTTTTTTATTTTATTTAAGAATTTGTCTGATTTTAAAGAGTTATAATGCAACAATGTTAAAGAAATTATAGCAACTAGCAGGTAAAATGTTACTAACTAGTAAAATTGAATAGTTGTATATTTAAATAGTGCTTTTCTACCTCAATAATTTGAAGAGCCAAAGCGCTTTCTACTCTCTCATTCATTCATCCATGCACACATTCAATGCTTCTTTGCAAAATAAAGTGCCAACCTGTAACCACCAAACAGTTGAAATGAATAAAAAATAAAAATGTATTTGTATAATAGTATTGCAGCCTACCACAGATTCACTTTTATTGCACTGTCCTTGATAAGTGTGAGTTTTAAGGCAAGAAAAGTGATAGAATTAATAAAACAGCTAAATAAAATGGATGGTGGGAAAACCAAAACAACCTGAACCACAACATTTCAAAAGTAAAAGACAGGTGTAAGAATTTCTTTACCAACCTTAACACTGTGCCTTGTGTCCACAGAGTGGTACGGTCCGATTTAGGCCATTCAAGTAAGAGTTTCTACTCAAAGTTGGACTTTCTCCAGGCATGGTGGGTGTAAGTCGATTGTGTAGTTTTGCGTCATAGTGGTGTAACTACTGTAAAAGTGAAGCTGTGAGCATCAACAATTTACAACAACACTTAGCTTTTGGTATTTTGCATACACAAAACATTTAACCCTTTCGCTCTCCTGGGTTCGTTTACATAAAAGTGGGGTCATCTGGGCCCCACAAAACAGTACTCTAAACATATTTTTTTCAATGATTGTCGATCTTTACTGGTGTCCAATGACAGACATGAAGTCTTGTCCACCTTTGTAATAGAAGAGCTAACACGTCAATGTAAGGGTGGGGTCATCTGGACAGTAGATTTGTGCTACCTGCAACCAATTGGAGCCAAAAACGGTATGGTTCAGTTCAGATTAATGAGTCCATTTTATAATGTAACCGCTCAAAATACCGGACTGGAACAGACCAGATTGTACCATTCTACTCAGTGGAAACAAGGCTTAATTTATCACAAAGCTATAAAGGATTGTCGTATTTTATTTATTTATTTTTTTTTTTTTTGCAATAAAACACAATAAAAAGCCTGTCTTATTTCAAACGTGCTTTACATATGAATTAACTCTAGTTGTATTGACTGATATCAAAGTTATAATAAGAAATACATGGTCCTCTATCAAAATGTCAATCAAGGTTTTCAACCAGTGTCAAACAAGTTCTGGTGTTATTATAAATATACTAACGTGTAGTGGTGTCGGACTGTGTATTTTCTCTTTTTTTTTACATGTTACTAACATGGTTGGGAGTTAGAATTGTCAGGGTTATGTGTGTTTAAACAGAATCAGTCTGTTTTTCTTTCTTTTTATGCTTTGCAAACAAGTTTTGTGGTTAAAGCTATTGTGGATACTCCAATGTGGCTAGTGCAGTATGTAGCATGTAACAAGCAAGTTTTAGAATTACTGTGAATGCAGTTAATGAAGTTTGTCTGACTGATTGACACATTTATCTCTGACTCTTTGTTTCTTTCAATGTGCTTTGTAGTTCAGTGCTATAATGAGATAAGTTTGAAAAATAGACCACTTAAACCGCTTTAACCAAATGCACCCTATCATCCTGAAAATACAGAAAACTTTAAACCAACATTGAAAAGATTAAACAAAAATGTTTGCAAAAACCCAAAAACCTGGAAAACTATTATATAAAAGTGCCATACTTAAAAAAAACCCAGTTACGTTAATGTTTCAGTTTTTTATTGCATATATACTGAAAAAAGTGAAACATTGGACAAATTAACAAAAGTTCTGTAATTTGTTACATTTTAAATGATTAATTTTCATTAAATTAAAATTTTGAGTTGATGGTTCACTTAATTTAAAAATGTAATTTGATACAAATATATATATATATTTTTTCAAATGTAACAAATTACAGAGCGTTAGTTATTTGATCCAATGTTTCACTTTCACATTGTAGGTTTTGTGGTTTCATTTATTTATCATATCAGTCTCATCCTCTCCAAGGTCACGCGGAGGCTTGAAACATACAGAAGCTGCCACAGGGAGAAAAAACCCCATGCATCCTGCATGGGTCACCAGTCCATCACGGGGCTAACACAGTGACAAAAACACAAACAACCTTGTCCTCTTCAAAAGTGCCTCATCTCTTCTTGACATGCACTTTCAAGAAAATTGTTGCCCAAGTCTCCTAACAAATAAACAAATTAAATATGCTGCGATTGTACAAAATAGTGTCAAAAAGTGACAAACATTTTAAGTCTTTAAAGAAGGGGTAATCGTCATTGGTGGAGTAACCTCAAGACAGATGCACACTGTGAGATTTTCTCAACGCGGACAATTTGGCTCCACATCAGAGTCAAGCCCACAGTTCAATGACCCGATGAAACCGAAAATTGAGTAGTTTGAACTTGGCTTTCAGAGAGAGAAAATTAAACAAACAGATTTGCTAAAGGATTTCAAGTAACAACAAGCTTGTGTAGAGTGCTTGATTGATATGGCTTTCTTGGCTGATCTCTTTGCCCTATAGAGCCTCATTAATGTTGGCCACTGTGCAGATAGATTAGAAAAGCCACACTGTGTACAAAGGCTAGATATCACTCTGGAATGACACATCTGTCCTTCAGTGACTTTGAGAGATTAATCTTTATTGCTCACAACAACACACCAATGTGTACATTCCAGTCCTCTTTACTTTCTCAATGGCAACAATAAAAATTTAGATATATTTAATTTTGACTTTACTTTATTTTATTTATTTATTTTGACAGAATACCCCACAGGGCTGTAGCATGTGCAGGACAACATGGAGTTAAAGGCAGAGAACTGTTTCAAGTACAGAATAGCCAAACATGTAACTGAAAACAAATTGAATAATTTACACTTAGTTTAACTTACTTTCTATTTCAACTAGTGCTGTCAGTCAATAAAAATAAATCTGATTAGTCACACTTCTGGATTGATTAACCCTAGAACACTTACGCAATAAAAAGTTAAACCATCACTTTTGCTGGGTAATTTTTACTCAATATAAAATACCCAATAAAAAAGTATTTCTCATAAAAAATAGATAAAGTTATGACAACACATGATAAATTAGAGTAGTTTTCTTTTATTTGAAACTGTGCTTTATGCAACAAAGTGAGGGAAAAAAAAGCTTAGGAAGATCCTAAGAGCATGTTTGAAAATGACTGAAAAAGTAGGAATTTGAGAGGAAAAAAATCCTTAAAAATAATAATAATGATACTGAACACTTGGCTTTTGGTCCACTTATTCCTGAGACATGTGAGACTTTACTCAGGGACACATGACTTTCAAAAAATGCAACACATTAAAAAAAATGTAAATGCTTTTGCTCGGGTGCTCTAAGGTTAATCACAATTAATCGCAACATTTATTAGATGTATTTTATATGACAATACTTATGAACAAAAACAGGCCAGAAAGAATATTGTTCTTGCCTTTTTATTTCTGACATTTTTAACTTTATAAAGTGTTAAAACGGATATCCCAAAGTGCATTTTGTGAGCACAAAAACACAACAACAGTAAGAGAAGCAGAACTCTAAAGACTTTTATGTCTGCAGTATTACTTTTATACTTTTGTACGGTGAGCTGGAGAGATGCAGATGACCGGAGAGAGCAAGAGTGCGAATATGGAGAAGATCGGAAAGGTAGGGAGGAGGAAGGCTATGAAGGGATTTAAAAGTGAGAAGGAGGAGTTTGAACTGGATTCCGAATGTAATTGGTAGCCAGTGTAGTTAATGGAGGATGGGGGTGATATGGTAAAATGATGGAGTTCTGGACCAGTTGAAGTTTACTGAGAGTTTTGTTTGGCAGACCAGAAAGAAGTGAATTGGAATAATCTAGACGTGAAGTAATCAGACTGAACTAAGACTGAGGCGGAGTGAACGTTGAGAGAGGGGCACAGACAGTCAATGTTACAAAGATGGAAATAGGCAGACCGAGTGATACTATTGACGTGAGAGTGGAAAGATAGTGTACTGTCAAGGACGACTTGACAAAGTTTACGGCACTCCTTGGAAGCCTCGTGAAACAGAAGACGGAGGTGTGAATGATTTGCGTTAATAAATATTAACATCCTAATTTTTCTGGATTAATCGCCCAAATTTTTACAAGATCTTTGCAGAGCACAAAGTGTAATGTATACCTTTAAATTGACTGTAACATAAGGTAAATGGACATTTTACAAAAAAAACATGAAGCAGATTTAGGCTAAATCTAAATTCATTTCCTACCCCACCAGCTTCTCCCTACCAATACATTTACCCCTCCAACCATAGATATTTAAAAACAGTGCCTTCAAATTTGGACCTTCTACATTAGCATGTAGCTACAAGCGCTCGGAAAACACATAACTACATCTGATTTAGAACTTTAAAAAGTAATGTATTTGAGACTAAACTGTATTTATATTGCTTTTGCCCCAATGCAGGCCACAAGCGGTTCCGATGCATCCACTTGCAGACATGTACGTCTTTGATTTCTTCCTCCAAGCTGTGATCTGACTCAAAACTGTATGGCTGATAGCTTCAATGTTGCTCTTTTTTCCTGATGCACCTGTAATGTTTGGAATTCTAAAGGGCTGCAAGTCAGTGAGAAAGGGTGTACACAGATGGATGATGGGAAGCAACATATCCGCCCTCGAAATGCATTTACAATAAACTTGTCACAGTGAAGAAACCATGTCTTAGAAAATGACAAAGATTTTTATTTTCTTTTATTTCTGCTTAAAACAGCAACATCTTAATTAAAAAAGACCACTGGGCTCAACAGATGATTGGAGTGGGACCTTAAGGAGTTAAACTAAACCATTGATGCTCCTAAACGTAATGTCAGAATGACCCACAAAATGTAACAAGACATAACATTTAACAATGATTACTTAAAACCATTGTCCTAAATGCACTGAGGAAAAATAAACAAAGTAAACAAGGCAATTGGTAATTCCAAACTCAAATGTGGTGCATTCATTGTCCAGGTCATTATTGTAAATAAGAACTTGTTCTTAATGAATTATCTAGTTAAATAAAGGTTTAAAAAATTGTACATTGCAAAAATCCAACCGCTGTACAGGTGAATACAAGTAATTTAACAAAGTTGCAGTTTATAACAAAACCTAGACATGCAGTCTGACTTTTTAGATGTGACAACTGTGAATTTCTAATCCGTCCCCTAATATTGCAGACAAAGTTGCATCCATGTGGTCAGGTGTGCAAGGGCTTGACCGTTTGATGTCGAGCTACCTTGCACACTAAGGAGTCTGGCACTCAGGTCAGTGGAAGTGGCCGCAACCAGATGGTACCTATCCACTGGGGACGAAGGACACAGACATGCTGGTCACAGTTTAACTTTGGAGCCTGCATATTCTAGCATTATTTAGTTCTTGATTACATGCATCATTTATCACAATTATGTCTTGATAAAAGTTTGATGCAAAACACAGCAGAGGCATGCTGAATATTCAAACTTTGCCCTCTCCTGTCTAATCATCCCCAGCAAGTAATGTGAGGCGGGGGTCGACAAGACTGCAACAATTCAAGCAGGAATAAAAAGAAAATAATTCAACGTTGAAAGTGTAAAACATGTATGAGGCAAACTGAGTTTTTAAAACAGAAAAAAAGTGGGTTTAAGGAATAAAAAGACAAAATATTTGACTTGGAGCTCATCAAGGATGTTTTAGCAAAAAGAGTTTGTAGAAGAAATGGCAACACCAATACTATTTTCTATTTAATATGTTACAAGTTCATCATTTAAAACAACATACTGTCACCTTATTACAAACAGAGCAATATCACATATGAGTTCAGGTTAAACATTAAAGTTATTGGTTCTACAAAGTGTAATATTGTAGATTTAACCTTGAACTAGTACAGTAGTTTGCTTTTACTACAAAATGTTAACTTTTTTTCTTACAGTACACTGTCTGGCTATGGTACGACTTATACTCAGGAACAACTTAGTGAATTCCTTTAAATAGTCTTAAATTGCCTCATATACAGTTGTTTCCCACTAACAACCCCTAAAAGTACTGTAGGTGTGTGTATTAGTATTTACTATTGACAAGAACACAGAAGAAGAATTGCCTTCCCAAACAAACTAGGAGTAGAATCTAATCATTCTCTCAAATGTCAGGATTTTATCTCATTAGTACTAAACTCAGCTGGTTCTTGCAGAAAGAAGTAAAGAACGATCGCCATAAAAAAAAAAAAAAAGGATCTCATGAACCAAGACATGGAGACGTGTTACCCAATGCTTTTGTAGAACTCTTCAAAATAAGTAAACATCATTTCTGTGCATTATCAAGTCAAGGCTTCCATGTAGCAATGAGACAAAAAATAAACAGTTGTTTCTCCTAGGAACCTGTAATTTATTAACACTTTTTTGGAATAATGTCGAGCATCATATTTGATGAATGTCAAAGACACAGCAAGCGGACCGTGTTTGAAACGCATTGAAAAAGAGGCAGTTGTATGGCAGAGTCTGACGCATGAAGAGAGTACGGTACAAATGCAGCATCGTGCTGGGATTGGGGATGTTCAGTGGCGTTGCAGTTTTCTCCCAAAAAAGCGAAAAAGTGTCAGGGATGGTGGTGGAGGACCCAAATGCAGGAGACCAGACTTGGTGGCAGAAACATAAACATTTACTAAATCAACTAAAACATGACAAAACCAGGAGAACAAACCAGTGAGGCAACAGAACGTAGAAGAGCAGATGACCTGACAATGAGAAACTGAAAACCAGACACTTAAATACACTGAGGTTGATTAACTAAATGAAGACAGCTGTGGATGATTAACCTGAATGTAGTGAGACTGACAGGGAAAACAGAACGTGACAAAACCTAAGCACTAAATCATGACAAAAAGAAAACAACATTCTATGTGTCACGTTCTACGTGGGTCCTGATCTGTGTGGCCAGATTGAAAAAAAAAAATCATGCTTTCTGACATTGGTCAGCGGGCCGGACTAAATGTGGGAGCGAGCCAGATCTGGGCGAGCCGTAGTTTACCCATGTCTGGTCTATACAGTAAAAACCAAAGCCCTACAAAGTAAGACAAAATAGAAAACTGAAAGCATTAATTTTTACTTTTCATATTCCTCTAAGTGTCAGATAAAAAGTCCATTGGCAACCCAGCTGATTTCTGGGTATTAATTATACAACTTTACAATGATATCATTATCTTACTGTCAAACAGACTAGTCATTTGATGTCTGGCAAATAAAAACACAAAGTATCTTACATTCATTATATAAGACACCACTCTGGATGACATAACCAGCCTGTTTTCATAAATTGACTTTAGTTCCTGTTTTGATTTTAATTTGATTTTGACTGAAGTGAAAGTTAAATAATAGTCAGCTACATTTCTGCATTGTAACATGAAATTAGATTTTTCTTGCACTGTTTATAGACTTCATCCAATCAAGAATACATACACAAAGTCTAAGTGATAGTTTTACCATTGTCATTGGGTTTTTTGTTGTTGTTTTTTTTCTGTAGAGACAGACTCAAATGTTAAAAAGCTGCACTTCTCATACGTTTTCGATTTTTTCCCCCTTTTATTCAATAATTTTGTATATACTCTGAAAGTTTTGTAAGCTCTCTTTGTCATTCACAGATGTCATGGCATAATTTTCTGCACTGTTACATAATAATAATCAACGGTTTGGTTCAGGCCATTAAGAAAGGCCAATTGTAACTAAATGGATTAGTGATCTAAAATGATTTAACTCTTTGTGTGTTCGTTTTTTTTTTTTTTTTTTTTTTTTTTTCTTTTAAGTTTAGTCTTCCAAAAAACATTCTTGAATATGAAATATTAACTGGCACTTTTCACTCCATTTTTTAATAGATTAATGGCCATAAAACGACATTAGCTTCTCTACTGGTGAAAATCGTAACCTGCACAACTCCTCTTTTTAAAGAAGTTGACTGTAATATCATTTCCCCCACTTTTCCTATTAAAAAAAATATGATATATATGCCACATTTATGTTTTGTTGTTGTTTTAATGCTGCCATAGCATTTTTTGTGTCTCTCTAAAGCTCATTGATTTGCCTGTGTGTATGGATGGTGCTACACAAATAAAACTGTCTTGGTTTCTTGGCTTTAAACGCAAGTAAATGTAGGTCTGCCAATGTAGCAGCCTCTCACTGTGCTGAGGAGGCTTTCTCACTAACGCCGGAGTCACACTGGACGCGATAGCGCCGCGCAGCGGCGCGGAGCGGAGAGCGCGCCGCTGCGCGGCGCTCTATTGGTCACACCAGACGCGATTTGTTTCCGCGACGGTCGGCAGGCGCTTCTGCTAGAGCTATTGCTTTTTTGCCATCATGGTCAATAACCAGGATATCTCCCAGTGTTTCTGCTAAAAGGGGATGGTCTCTGCCCCTGTTGACACATACCCCGCCCCCCAGCTCCGCAGTCGGCCCACTTCATTGATCGGTTTGTGCGCGCGTGTGCGTGTCTTTCTGTTCTGTTGTGTGTCTGTGTGCACGCACGCAGGTGTTTCCGTCGGTCAATTAATAAACTGAAAATATTACCAGATGTTTCTTCCCAGAAGAACCGCTCCTCTGCCTCTCTCTCGTTCAAACGCAGCCCCAAGCCCGCTCCAGTGTGCCCCCTTCATTGATCTGTCTCTGTGTGTATCTGTCTTTTTTGTGTGTCTCTGTGCTCGTGAACATGTCTGTGTTTTGATTGTATGCATATTTTCATCTCTACAGTCTGTTTAGACACAAAAACATGATCACATTTGTCAATCGCGGCGTTTTATTGTGAAAAATTGGTTCTATTTTGAAAATAAACCGGATTTTCTCATGTATTTTGATGCAACTTCCTGCCAGTATTGACGCGGAGCGCTCGCGGCTCGCGCACAAAATAGGCCAGACGCCGAAACGTTGCGCTGCACCGCGCGGACCCTCCGCGCCGCTCCGCGTCGCCTCGCGCCTGGTGTGACCGACGCCATAGGTTAACATGGGCGCCGAATGGAAGCGCACGCCGTTCCGCGCCGCTTCGCGGCGCTATCGCGTCCAGTGTGACTCCGGCGTAATATTCAGAAGGACCAAACATACACATCCACTCATAGAACAGAAGTTAGAAGACTCATTAGGATCAGGGAATGCTTATTGGATTGTTTCTCTGCAAAACCACACAAATATGGACAATTTATCATACTAGACTGATTCTTCCACTATGTGCTACATCAGCTGGGACCCGTGGTGCATTGCGGCAGGACATGCTTACCAATGGAATGAAAGTTTTGTAGTTTCACACTGGTGATGAAAGGCCGTTTCCATGGTTAGATGTTGACTGAAATGTGAAAAGTCTTGTCATTCATTTAGCTGAACTTTGGTGGTTTTACTTATTTTTTCCACTAAGCAGTAGTTTAAGTTTAAATTACTGTGTGTTAAATTAACACAACTTAAATGAAGGTGTCTTGCACTTGTTTCATATGATCAATAACAAAGAAAAACAATTACTTTGGATGAATGGAGGCAATTTTGGGTGTGCATATAAGTTTACAAGCAAGAAATATGAATTACCGGTACTATGTCCCTTGTATGAGTTAAAGATCATAATAGAAAAAAATAAAAAGGGACAAAACATGTATTCTATTTAAATATTTTTTATCACTTCAATGTTGGGAGAAGAAGTCAAACCTGTGGAGATAATGTTTTCAACACATTACTAAAGCTTTGCTAAAAGCTAATGTGCAACCGGTAAATGACATGCACTTATAGCACTTTTCTGTCCTTCTCAAGCCCCACAATACTTTTAAAAATCAAACGCAATTCATCCATCGCACACTTGCAAACAGTAATTCTTGCAAAGCACTAACCAGACCACAAGTAGTGTGGCGTCTTGCCTAAAGACACTTCCACACATATATGGGTATGAAGAGCAGAAACCTGCAATCCTCTGATCCTACAATCAGCACTGCCCACCTCGTTGGTCAAACATTAGTGTGGTTTCGGCAAGCAGAGTGCTGCCTGTTCATGTGTGTGGGGGGTATAGTCTGAATACAATAGAGGGGGAGAATGATATGATCCAACATGGTTTGTTGATCGTCTGCATCCATGTCTTTAGGGAATGCTTCAAAGTGGATGCTGATCTTTGGCTTGATAGCCAGATCAGAGTAATTTGAAATCTTTATTTTTTTCATCTCAGAGTGTTAGTAAAAGTTAAGCCCGTCGTTTGAAAGCAGCATTCTCAAACATAATCAATGCCCTTGTCACCACTTGGTGGGATCTTTGTAATGCTCCCTGCTTTGACATTATTCAGCTGTCTATCTCATAACTGCCCCATCCCATGTGTGTTGTTGAACTTGCTCACACATGTATGGGCACATGGGGTCTAATCAATTCATGGGGCTTCCTCTACAGTTTAAACAGATTATTTATTTAGCTTTTGATGGCTGTTCATTGCTTCTGAGCAACGTTTTTGTTGAGTTTCTGTATCTGTATGTTGTCTTGCAGCTCCTTTGATCAGTTGACCAGCTGCTCCTGAGTATACTTGGACCTAAATCAAGTTCACAGGGGGAAGAAGCTTTGATGATAGAGACCCCAAAACTAAGATCACACTGAGCAGAGCTTGACCTTAATGGTAGTTAGTTTAGCACATACCTGGTGTACACTTTTTAACACAACTTCTGCAACCGTCAGCTTTGTTTAAAAATGTTGTTCTAATTTTTTTTTTTTTTTTTTTTTTAAACTTAAGATGTTTTTGTCAACAATATTGTTTTGTTGGTACTTTATACTGTAGAGCAGGGGTCCCCAAACTTTTTCTTTTGAAGGTCACATAACTGTTTTCTTCTCTGATGAGGGGCCGGGGCCGGTTTGTTGAACAGAAAAAGTGTAACAATCACAGCCTAAACGTAAACATTTATGCTTTTCCAGAAAGCCACACATAGCCAAATTTTAAACAATTGATGTCTGTAATCTTAACAGAAAACAATAATGCTAAAAGATTTTTTAAATTAAACAAATAAATGGTCTATCCTTTCCCACAAATGATCAGACTGCTGAAAGGTGGGCTAAAAAAATCACATTCTATGCCAAATGTGGAAGAGGGCCTGATCTGGCCCATGTGCTGTAGTCTGGGAACCACTTCTTTAGATGAAGGGATTGTTGAGTTCCTGGTCAAAGATAGATATTTTTTCTAGCTTTCGTTTCAAGAATAAACTACCTTTTAGCCACTTAATAATCAAGCATAGTATTTTTAGGCAGCAAAATAGTCTGAGCAGAATAAACAAGGTGTCCTTGTGAGGTGAAGATCCCAAGTAAATGCTACTAAAATGGGGTTGTGTTTTAACATTTTATTTATTTTAAGTTAACCTGCCTTCTTGTTTTTGCTGTTGATTCAGGTCCAAAAGAGTCAGGATTTGGATTTGATTTATTATTTATATTATTATTATTATTATTATTTTTGACAATAATTTCCTTTTCTCTTTAAAAAAATAAAAAAAAATCAAATATAGGATATCATTAACTGACTTTTTGAATATTGACTAAATTTAATATAATTACTTATATGTTAAATCTGTATTTCTCTTGCACCTTGTTAGTTAAAAGTTAGAGTTAGTTAAAAAAATTAGAATTTTGCTGTGTGTTTTTACCTCGGACAAAAGCTGTGAACTAATTGAATGTATTTCCATTCTAGGAAGCCATAACAAGTTCCATTTATTGTTGCTGTTGAGCTCCATCAGCATGTAGTCAGAAAGAAACTGATGGATTTATTTTCTTAGGTGCACATTCAAACTTAAAAGCCCCGTTGTGTAATGTTATTACAGAATTAAAATATACAGGAAAGTATATGCTGACCTTCAGAATTTTAGCTCTTCCAATGCAATTTAAAAAATGACTCACTATTGTCTGTTTAATGAAAATATGAAAATATAACAAAGTATAAATACTTTATTGACACATAAATACCAGAAATAAATATTATATATAAAGTTAATCTTGAACATAAAACCTGTATGTTTATCAGCTTTTAACATACATGAATTGGAAAACGGTTTCTTTCAATTCTCATTACTGTATGATTTGGGACTTAAAACTAAACTCCAGGATTCAATATTGTCGCTTAATGTTGCGTAGCTTGACTTTTGACCCATGACAGAAATGGAAAAAAGTCATTTTACACATAAAACCAACAGCTTGTAATGAAAATATTAATAATAATAGTAGACCAACTTTTTTCATGGTGTGAAAATGAACTCAGACATGGAAAGTAGATCTGAATGAAAGTCCTTTGTAAGCTTCTAAATTTCCCAGCTACATTGGTCTGCAAAGCATGCTTGCATCATTTGCATATAGGCTTTTGTGCATAATATGTCGCTCCTTGGGTATAAGCTTCGAATGCAAAGTACTTCCATCCCTAACTCACACTATACTTTGTAGCAACTGTAAGTCATATACAGACTTTGATTTGAAAAGACATTGAATCAGTTCTGTTGACTGTGGCTTAGATTGTTTGAAAGCATTTCCATATACTAGGTTAGTTGGATCATTATTCTTGCGGAAACAGAAAAGTGTGATGCAAAATAATGAAGCGTCTCCAGCAGAAGTGCTTAAGGAACATGACACCTCTCCTTACAGTGTTGGTATTGAATTAAATCCTCTGAGTGGATACAAATATTCAAAAGCAGATGGTCTGACACTAATCTGGATTTCATGTTAATGCCTCAAGTCACTAAGCAATGTATACAACAAAGAAAATTCATGACAAGTTGGAGAATATTTGCAAGTCTCTGCACGGATTGAGCAGCTCTTTTCTTCTCTGTTTCTTTATTTTGTTCTGGCTCACTCCATTTCTCTAACTTCATTATTTTTCCTCTGAAAATCAGCTCCCACTGTCCTGAAAAACGCGTTACCCTGAGGAGAAAGATAATTATTAACAATTAATATTCATAATGATGTCTACGTCCCTAGATAGCCTTCACAGAGTCTCAGTCAAATGGATTTAGAATTCAATTTTTACTTTACATAATCCAATCAGAATGCATATGTGTCCTGGAACACGTCAGTCCTGTATTTTTGAACAGTAACCCATATATTTTAAACCCCAGTTTTCAATGCATGTACATGTGTTGTTTGATTAATGTCTTCCTTATTGCTTTACTATGTATGAAGTGGGTAATCTTATTAAAAAATGTTTCTGATTTTACAAAGCAGTGCAAAAAAATATTCTGTGTTTGATATCAATAAAATTCTGATAAACAAGGGTCAAAGGACAACTACTTAACATAGACAATGCAGGAAGAATTATTTATTTTTTGTAACACTGTTATTAATCTGCCCTGAAAAAGAAACC
This sequence comes from Oryzias javanicus, assembly GCA_003999625.1. NCBI lineage: Eukaryota > Metazoa > Chordata > Actinopteri > Beloniformes > Adrianichthyidae > Oryzias > Oryzias javanicus. The sequence goes on along the minus strand of CM012439.1, from coordinate 14,995,715 downwards.
TTACGGCTTTGGAACAAAAAAGAGTGAATCGGACACGAAACTTACATTTCACGTATTATTAGTATGACTGCTGTAGTCGTTCAGTTACATGGGAGTTTAAGTTGCAGAAACAAAAAACGGGAAATAAAAAAAAAAATTCATATAAATAGCTCTTTTTGTCATGATTTAGTACTTAGGTTTTGTCATGTTCTGTTTTCCCTGTCAGTTTCACAATGTTCAGGTTAACAATCCACAGCTGTCTTCATTTAGTTAATTGCCCTCAGTGTATTTAAGTGTCTGGTTTTTAGTTTCTCATGGTCAGGTCTTCTGCTCTTCTACGTTCTGTTGCCGCACTGGTTTGTGCTCCTGGGTTTTGTCCTGTTTAAGTTAATTTAGTAAATTGTTATGTTTCTGCCACCAACTCTGGTCTCCTGCATTTGGGTCCTCCACCACAATCCCTGACAGTATGACCTGACCACCTTGGACCCAGCAGGAGAACTTTGTCCACGCCATGCCACACCATGCCAGAGGGGGTTTCCTGTTGCCGTCTTCATGTCACGTCATGCCATGCCCACCCGTTCCGTTCCTGAGGGGGACTGTTGGGGCCATCCGTTCCTGTTCCTGTGGAGGGTCGCCGGGGCCGCTCCTCTTCATGTTCCTGTTCCTGAGGAGGGTCGCCGGGACCGCTCCTTCCTGTCCGAGGATGGTCGCCGCTCATCCCCCTGGTCTGTTTCCGGCTCTGAAGGAGGGTTGCTGGGACTGCTCCCCTTCATGTCTCCTGTCCCTGGGGAGAGTCGCCAGGACCGCTCCTCTCCACGTCTGTTCCTGGAGGGGTTCAATACCCCTCATGTCTGTCTGGCTGCAGGATCCCTGTTTTCTGGACTTGTGTTTTTTGTTCCAGGTCCCCTCCTCATTGGTGTTAGGGCATCTGGGATCTGCCCTTTTGGGGAGGGGTACTGTCATGATTCAGTGCTTAGGTTTTGTCATGTTCTGTTTTCCCTGTCAGTCTCACCATGTTCCAGTCAATCATCCACAGCTGTCTTCATTTAGTTAATTGCCCTCAGTGTATTTAAGTGTCTGGTTTTCAGTTTCTCATTGTCAGGTCATCTGCTCATTTATGTTCTGTCACTGCATTGGTTTGTTCTCCTGGTTTTGTCCTGTTTTAGTTGAGTTAGTAAATGTTTATGTTTCTGCCACAAAGTCTGGTCTCCTGCATTTGGGTCCTCCACCACCATTCTTGACACTTTTTACATGCAGATCACCTTTCGCGTCTTGCTGATTCTTTCGGAGCAATTATACTGCTGCGTTTTTTTTTTCTTTTTTTAAACAGCACAGCCTGTTCTGTGTCCTGATTGGCTGGAGACCTTATCAATCAAATCCTCTCTGCTGTGTCTCCATGTGTGCAGCTCTGCTGATCTGCGTAGATTATGACCTTTTTTATTTGTCAAAACTCTGCGCAGAAATAAGAAACAAACATTACTCACGGACAATTACGGCCCCCGCGAGTGCTTTCTGCTCCTGTGCGCACATGTTTAATCTCTGTTGTATAATAAAATCATAGCGCGTACGATTCTTCCTCGGTCATGAGTGATGCGTGCGCGCCAGCAGAGGCTCAGTGAGCGTGCGTGACTTTTGGTCATGAGTGCTCATGGAGACTCTGAATCTCAAAGAGCATCTTTCTGCTTGCGAGGGAAAAATAACTTAACAATTGTGGGCGGAGACAGACGAAACAATTTGACTTTTTTCATCAAAGCTAGATGAGAGCTCAGAGCTGCGGGACACTGCCGCGCTTGCACAAACTGTGAGATGTGGGAGGAGCTGCAGCCTCCAAAGTCTCAGGGACTCTGACGGAGCAGCAGTGGGTTTAGGTCCGGGTAGTTCGGGCTGTTGCTAGCCTCGGCAATTTAAAAAACAAAACAAAAAACTGCTGGTTTTCTATGACACCAGCAAATTAGCGCCCCCTGCAGCTGCACACGGTGGGGTGATCATTTCAACTGTGGGTCTTTCCCAAATGAAGTGGACGGATGGGGGAGGAGGCGGAATCTACTATATAAATTATTTTAACAAATATTTTGATACAGATATATGAAATTCATGCATTTTTTTTAAATCAATGTTTGTGTGAAATGGCCAAATAAAAATGGTGAACACAACATGTTGAGATGAGAATCGGTTTAGACAAAAGTTTGCCCCCCCTGGTATAAACATTTGTTGATAACAGCATTTAACAGGTACAAGGGGTGGAAGGTCACAGTTATAGGATTACTTTAGCCTCTAATAGCCACCTCAAAACTGTTTAAGAAGAATATTAAAGAGCTTAGATAACAGAGTTAGTAACATGAGATATAGCAGTAACCTGATCTGATGATAACACATAGAATGTGTACTAACATTTGAAGTGTAAGACCTGCTGCTCATGGGCATAAATCATGTGTGTCGGGACGTATCCTATTTTTATTTTTTATTTTTTTAATTAAGACTACACCTTCCATGCTATTGTGATTCAGGAGGTATTAGCATAGCAAAGTGTGAAAAACACGAGGCAACAATAATTGAGTTCACTATACATCCTTGCTGTACAATGTAGCATGCAGCAAAATTTATCCCTCTATTAGGCACAATCTAGCCTTTATGAGTACCAACTGACCGTGGCTGATCTGACCTTTCCAAAAGGGAAATGTAGGAAAATTACCATGGTGACATAGTATAGTGTTGTTATTCAGATAGTTCAGGTAATCAAGAGAATATTCTCTAACTGCTACAGACATATTTGAACAACTTTATAAAATAATTTGATTATTTTTCTATCCTAATTTGGGAAAACCAATGTTCCTCTTCAGTTCTTGGCAGATGTAGCACAGACCACCTGTTACAACTCACTGGATGGACTATCTGTGTTTATTAAGCCTCTATGTTTGACAAATGGGATGCTATTATAGCTTCCTAAAAACACAAGACTCTTTTGAAAATACCTTGTTGTACAATCAGAAGAAATGACAATATTTCCTCATTAGTCTTGGACACCATTGTTTACACAAAAGCAGGGGTATGTTTATACACTGAAATGCCTGTCTATGTTATATAAAACAATTATTCAAAACTTATGTAAACAAAAAAGTATACTTTTAAATGTAAAGTGCTCTGATTACTGTTCAGAAAATCAATTGTCTATCTATAGTCATTTAAAGTAAATGTTGAGCAAAAGCAAAACATTTGAACTCCAATGCAGAGAGACCATCCTGTCAGAAGGGAGTGGACATGTAGTAATAACTGCTTTGCTGAAAGCATATCTGAAGATGAATAATATTATATTTATAGATGTTTTGTTCATTTAACCTGCAACACAAAGTAACTTTATATGTGTTGACTTACATTTAAATCAGTGAGCATTACCAGCTTATCCAAGTCATTATCATTATCAGTTACTGAAGTCACTAATTGTATATCTGCATTTAGAGATACTTGACAATATGATTTACTTTTACACAACTTATTCAATTTCTAATAAAAAAAAGGATAGTTTGACAGAATAAGTGATACAACTGTTAGAATCTGGAGAATCACACATCACAGACACCTTTTTGCAGATGCAACATGCAAAATAGAGTCCTCTTTTACTTACTGTTCATCCACTGAGGCAAGGTTTCTTTTTTTTCTTCTTCTAATTTGAGGTCAAATATGATAACAGATGTTCTGAAGACTTTTAAAGACCGACTTCAGTGCAAATTGTGTATTTAGTGGTTTAACATGTTCCGTGGCATTTTTCTCATGATGGAAGACATGAAGAAAGAAAATTAAGCTTGAAATTATTTCTTTATTAAAATTGTTGTGAATCAGAACCAGACGAAAAAAAAAGCTGCTCGAAAAATGTTATAGTTGTCACATACCAACAACAAAAGCTCCCTGCTCTGCTCCATTCTGATACATCCGCTTGCAACCAAATAGGTCCATGTGTGTCTGTGTTTTCCTCATCCTAGCTGTTGTTTAGTTCAAAACTGTAAAGCTGGATAACTCCAGTATTGCTCGCCATTTTATTGCACTGCTACTGTTAGTTTGCGGTTGGCATGCTCTAATTGACTGGACCAGGTTATCGGTCATGCTTGAATCTGGAAATCTTGCTCTGCGGCCCTCAAGCCTAGAGTTGCCTATCCCTGGTGTAAACAAAATCATGATGGGAAATAAGCGCAAGCTTAGTCCGTGTTTATGTCAACATTTCTGAAAAGTATAGTTTTTGCTCTTTTCCCCCTAGAATGGCATAATTACGCTTAAAAACTCCAAGGATATTTTCACAATAGATCAAAAGAAGATTGGAAAATGTACCTTTTTCTAATCTATCTTAAATGAAAGACTCAATTAACAAATAAATACAATAAGTAAGGTAAAATTTAGGTAAAAAAACTTACTTATACTAAGCACATTTTCCGTTTTGATTATTTAACAGTGACACTATAAATGTTTGTTGAGCTATACACTATTCATTAAGAATGAACTCTGCATTTAAGCAGTTGGATACATAGTTTTGTTGAGTGAAGGACTAAACATTTATAACTGTTTTTTGTCACATCTTTAGAATTTAAAATGTTCAGCTTATTTTTTGTAAATGTTATTCAGTGTCTTTAACAATAAATGTTATTTTTTTTAACCTTGATAATCCTTGCCAAAAAAACGTTTTTTTTGTTAGTTTCGGAAATTGACTATGAGAAAATATATCAGAAATGAAGTGAAAGATCTATTATGTGCCCGTTCCAATGAACCCTAACCGCAAGCGTAACTAAATACAAGGTAGGTCAGACAATGACTGAGCAAATCAAATTTAACAACAATAAAATAAGTACATTTGAAACACACACATTTACATTTTAAAACCAAACCATTTACATGGAAGAAGTAAAATGACGGAGCACAGTGTGCATACTGTGTGGTTAAAGTGTGAGCTTTAGTTTCTCCAACTCGCACAGCCTCACAAGGCCTGTTTGAAATGGGCCAATAGTAATTTTACCACATTCCCCACAGCCTTTTTCAACGCCTTTAAGGGACTCCCTCTGGTGCAGAGAGATTTCAGCCTCCTCCTTAGAGAATGGGATACATTCCCCAATAGCAAATGATTAGCCCAAAACCTCTATTGCGTTGTGTGAAGTGGCTGAACTGAGTAGAACTGACTATTTCGGATGAAAGGGATGTTTCAGAGACCAGCTCTTGATGCTGCTCCCTCGTCTCAGCTCTTCTATCTCCAAGTAATTTGTTTGTTTGTTTTTCTTTGTGTGTTTTTCAGAGCTGATTCTGTGATTAATCCAAGCTGACGAGACAGCTAGAAGCTCATGGCACTCTGGTAAATGTATTATTCATGTTATTATTATGTTACTAATATTATCTCTGTCTTTCATGGAATGTTTGATGAAATGTTGGTTTCTTACTCCCAAAAGGTTTACCAAAAAGGGTTTTGAACAAGTAAGTAGTGCAAAAAAAGGAATCGAGGCTTCATTTAAACAACTGCCATCAGATTTCAGAGTGACAAAAAAAAATGATAACCTTGATCGACCACAAAGTCTCATCCACCAGGAAACTGCATCCTGTGCTTCTAGCCTGGATTTTCCAGGGCATTTTCAGTCAAACATGACTGCAAATAACAGTAATGATGATAGTAACTGCTGCCGTTCCTTGTCAGATAACTTTTTTAAGCTTCATCAACGTGCATTGCTTTATATTTCATTTTCCAAATCTATGTCAGTTGACTGGGGCAAGACAAGGAGGACCTTGGGAGAATTATAGACTACAATAATTAGACCATGTGTTATCATTTGAAGGATCTTCCACCACCCCTGCATCTCACCTCCACAGCATTCCAGCTCTGACCTTGAACTAAAAAGTGTCTGCCTAGCCGAAGTTTTCAGAAATTAGATTTTAAATCAATACTCTTAAACTTCTAACCTTCTTTCCTAGTTATCCTTTTTTTTCCCCCTCTTGCTTATGTCTTTTCAAGCTCTGTCTAAGCTGCGTGAGTGCTTTGTTCATTCGCTATGGTTGAGTTGAAGCTTTTGAGTTTGTTTTTTTATTGATTAATGAGTATTAGAGCTTTAAAAAAGTGGGTGCATCATAGCTTCTTCTCTGAAAATGTTATTAAAATACTTCTCATGGTGTTTCTTTAGATTGAGAATGCACAAGTATATACACCATTTTTTTTTTTTGTGAAACTAAAGCAAAAAAGGGTGATCCTGTGTCACATTTATTCTTTTGACTTTCATGGTGCTAATTTAAGCACACAAAATATAAATCTAAGATTTGAGGCTGCTGACACAGAAAAACACTTTTTTTTTGTCACATCACATGAGAGGGGGGGGGGGGGCATAGTACCGGCATAACAAAAAATCTACTTTCACCCCTGGTTCTACCGCTGAGAGGTGACTATTGGTGACGTCATCGAGCAAAAGAAACATCCAAAAATGGGGGCAATATTTTCCCATAATTCTCCATTTGGAAGGCTGAATGTAGGGGACGAGAAAAGAGGAGTTGGGAAAAATTTGGATTGGGACTTCATGTTATCTCAAACACTCCCACTAAGCTAAAATAATAAAAACAAATTTATAAAAAAGTTTTTTAAAAGAAAGACTAAAATGAACTTTTATGTGGAATGACATATTGCCACCCCGTGCTCACATTGTTCTAAAATGAGACATGACCCCCACCCCGCCACCCAAACACACACAAGCCTCCCATTTTCCACTCTCATGATTGTTCTGGAGTTTCTCAGATCTACAACTGCAGGATTATCAGCAGCACTAAGGTCCAACATCATGTTTTTTTTATCCAGTAATAACAAAATAATTTACTCTAAACACACAGTTAATTCTTAAAAAAAAACATTAAAAACAGACAGTATTTTTTATCACATCTAAATTGAATTTCTTTTGATCTGTAGAACCACTATTGTTCAGACTAGGATTTGGCTGGACTGAATGAGTGCATGAGTTTATTTTAAGATCAACAACTGCAACCATTTTTCCTCCCCCTTTGGATCTCTAAGACATTCATTAAACTCCACAAACTCGTCTTTGTCAGTGTGACTGCTTAAAAGTCCCTGTATTTCCCATTTGAATAATTAATATGTTGCTATTTGCAGCCTTTTAAATATCTCTTTTGTTATCCAGGGACTCTGGCAGAGCTAACGCGATGTTGCTCATCCTGTCACTGATAGGCCTTTATCTAGAAACTATTTTCAACACAGACATGCATGCGAAAACTGTATGCTGACAGGGGATTACCCTTGAGTATATAAGGCTAATGGGAGTGTCTGAACCCACTACTCGTTATCATTTTTCAGAAATAGTACAAAACACGACTTAGAGTTTAAAATGCTAATTTGATGGAGCTTTTTAGCAAAGAGCTGGCAAAAACCGTGCTAGCTCGCCAGTGTAAACAGCATCTAATACTACAGGGTCCTTTTCTCAGTTGTTGACAAAAGGTTTAAAAACCATAGTATTAAATATTTAATTTTTAGTGCTCAAGTTGCTATGATAAATCGATTGGATCTCCACAAAGACTAATTGTGCTTGCAGGAAAAGCTGTGGGAGCTGGTAGGCAGAAATTTGATAAGATCTGCAAAACCAGCTGGCAGAGGTCTCCGCCTGCCCTCCCCCAGACAGGTTAGTAGCGAACTCTTCAAAGGTTTGGTGCAAATCAATGAACACGGTAGGGAATAATCAGTTCTCTTCTCTCTAAGGTTTCTAGCAAGATATAAAAAGATTCATGCAGAAAGTTGCCTACAGAGTCAAACTCTGACACCGAAAAGTTGGAATTTGAACAGCTTTTTGTAATTTTTTGTTGCTTTTATCCCTGAGAGATAGGAGATTTTGAGTCAATCTTGAAACTTTGGCATTCTGGATTTTTTTTAAAGGGATGAACATACATGACAATATATTTTACATGAGGAGGTTTTTTGTTAATTGTTAGTAGAAACTTTACAATTATATCTGTAAGGAGGATCAGATGTTCCCATCTCCATAAGTACCTCCTGCACACTGTTTGTGGAGCCTTGAGGTCATGTTTCATAATCTAGTCTTACAGTCCCAGTCCAATCATCATTTGATCTGTTTTAAATGTTTTCCCAGTGGTCTTTTAATTATGTTTATGTCATTTTTACCAAAATAAAAAAGAACTGTGTAGTTTTCTTGGACATAGTTTCTGCAAAGTGGCAGAAGTTCATCAGAAACTTGTTTCCGACTTCTGGGCGGAAGTATTGCTGCTGAGTAAGTCTACCTCATTTCCGATGTCTATCTGTTTACACACTCTTGCTACAGTCCCTCACAACCCCAACCTAGCATTACGGATCCACCAGATGTGGCGCTGAGGAGGCGGGGGCCACAGCTGCCTTACCCAGTGCTGTTTGACGCATTTGAACAGGAAACTCATAAATTTGCTGTTTCTTTACAGAAGGAACCTTAAAAACCCACGCAGAAAAAGGTAATCACAAAAAAAAGACATGTCTAAAAAAATTAATTTGATTTTTACTTTTAATTTTAAAAAAGTATATTCATTTTATGTGATTCATGCCTATTTTGCTTGCCCCCCCTGACTGCATGGCACTGATGTGATCATATGTGTATTTTCCAATCAATTTTTATGACCTGAAATGTTTCACATATCTTTGCACAGATATAACCTCTGTTGCTTGTCTTGTTTTGTCATTCTTTATTTGATTGCTTAAAAGTAAACGTTTTCCAACTCAAGTGTTATAATCTGTGATTGCCGATCCGATCCATAGGTTCTTTGTGAACGTTCCGATTCCATCCAATTCACTGAACTAAAATTGATGCAGGACATCTTTTGTCAAAAATTCAACCAGTGTGACTCAGAGATAAATACCTGGTACTAAACAGTGTAGGTGAAGTTTTCCAGATTCCGTGTATTTCTTGCAAAATAATCAAGTGTAAATTAAAAATGTGCACAAACAAACAAGTTAACAATGAACAAGTCAAATCCCTTTACATTTTAGTTTCATAAAGTTCAGCCCATTGTTATTGTTTTTCACATCAAAATAAGACAAATGGAACATTATTAGAACATTATACCACTCATTTCTGGTCAGATGTCACTGCAAAAATGAGTAAAAATGTGTTTCTGCACATTGGACTGTACATTTTGCTACCATCATGTGTGTTGTCTTGGTCATTTTGGCATTATAATAAACTAAACCTACCACATCTTAATCAAAATTATGTTTTTCATGATTAATTAATGATTTATTCCATTTTTAACATTTTTTTTAATGGGTTTGGCCGATTCAATTAGATTCTGCCTCAAATTGCTCTGGTTGTACTGTAGGAATTAAAATTGATTCATTGATTTTATATCTATATATTTAATATCCTATTGTCTACTCATGTTCTTCAGAAACTTTCTTTTTAAAAACAATGTGTTCATTGGCTCATTGGTGCTCGCAAGTGTTTACAATTTTAGCATTTAATAAGCCTTGCATTAGAATACTTTTTTTACTACTTAAATTACTTAAAAATATATATATATCCCTCAGTATCTTCAAATTTAACTTTAGAACAAAAATGAAACACTTCTTCTAAGTTACTATTAAATAACAAAAGGGCCACAGCTAAAGAAAGGCAAAATAAAAGAGTAAGTTGATTATAGGAAAAGGCAGTCAGTAAGGCAAAAGAAAGTCTAAGCTCTTTAACTAGTGCTTCTTTGCATATAAATGAGAGATTACAGAGAAACTATATCTAACTGCCTGTTGGAATACGTATGCCTAATTACAATATATTCATAAAGTCAGTGTAATTTCCACAAAGCAGATTACAAGCGAAGCACAAGGTCAGGAAAAGCCCCTTCTGTCCTGTTATAGCACATGATGATGCTGATGCTCGTGCTCATTGGTTCTCCTCAGAGATTATTTTCCCTCAGATTAGGTATTAAGATAGGATAAATGGAGGACAAGTAAGTACTAATGAATTATTCATTACCACTGCTGCCCAAAAATACAAAATTAAAGACACACTTTTTTCCACTCATTTAACTTTGTAATCCTGTTTGTTTTTAGTACCTGGTAGGCAGTGGCATAGCTAAATTATTGTAGATCAATGCTTATAGCTGTGAGAATGCCTCTGAATTTTTCTTTTTTTTAAACACTAACAACAGTTTAGCCATCTTTTTTTATTAGTTTATTTTTTTATATTTTGCATCTTCCTGATTGAAAGTAGTTAGAGAATGATTGTTGTCTGTGACAGACACATTTGAGGGTGTTTTACTTGCAAGCCCCACTGAGCATGTTCCATAAAAGACGCCCGCGCCTGTCATAGAAACGCTCTCCACACACATAGGAGGTCACAGTCAATTACTCCTCAGAAGCACCAACCGGAACCTCCCATACCTGTTCCGTTCAATTCAATTTGTAAACAAAAACATTTTGTTTTGCAAAAGTAATTTATACATTTGAGACAGATGCAATGTTGGGATGGATTGTTTTGTTGCAAAACTGTTTGTTATTTTTAACATTAAGAATCATATAATCAATTACCATTGTTCTCCATCTCACTCCAAGTTTTTCATAGAATGAACCTCGCACTCATGATTTTCATTTTTTTCTTACATTCATGCAGTTTTGGATTAATTAAATAATTATGAAACAGCGGCTGAAACGAAACAAGCCATCCTTGCAGAAAAAAGTAAAACATTTCTAAATCAAATTTTTATTTTTTTGTAGTTTTGTTGAATTATTATTTTTTGCTTTTTATACATTCGCATGACATGTTATTAGCTAATTATTTTACTAATTTCATAGAAGTGTGAAAATATTTAAATCAAGAAGCACACATTACAGCTCAGTGTAATGATTTATGTAAGCTTGGAGTGAAGAATCCATTTTTCTGATGTCACCTGCTAACTTTACAGTCTTGTCTTCCTTCTAACACATCTTAATTTTTCACTCTCCTCTGAATATAAATGTCGCAAAAGAAGTCACTGAAAACTCATTGTTCAATTACCAGCAAATGAATTCCAAAATTCCTTATTTCTTGTAATTCTGAACCACTGTCTTTTGTATTAGATTTTTAATAGAAACCGCTTATCTCTGTTCAGGTGTTGAAAAGTCCTCAGATGAAATAAAATAATTTCACAAAGGTGGCAAAATAACAGCTTATTCCATTTTTTTGTCAAAAGGCTGCAGTATGAATGACTTTCAATATATTATAAAGTAGAAGTAATGTTACCCATGTTATCTATTCATTAGAAATACCACAATTCTCTGTTTAAAACTGAACTGTACATTGCACCTTTGAACCAAATCCAAGCCGTTACATCCTTACTGGACACCAGTATTTTATGTTGAAAGGGTTATAATGCAAAGGGTTTCTTCATTGCTACTAGTTTATTTGCAAAAAAAAAAAAAAAAAATCTGAATTTTGTTCTTTTAGTTTTGTAATGCAAAAATCATTGTTTAGAGCAATGAAAACCAAGACCCAAAAATTGAGGTTTGGAGTGAATCATGACGAAAGTTTTTTGTTGCATCTCTGCTATTTATATCTAAGTCTAATCTTACAAACACACATACCTCTCTGTCCATAAAAAGTGAATTGCTAGGACAGCACACATACTGCATAGGACCCTCAAGTTCTCAGGCCTCTGTAGAGGACCCAAGTTTGGGGTGAGAAACCACCCACAGAAGGTGAGAAGGGATTTTTTTTTTCTTTTTTTTTTATAGATATACACTTCTACAACAAGGTAGTTGTTGAGACATGTCAGTAGTTTTAACCTTTTCTTTTTTTTTTTGGTCAGAAAGCAGCAATCACAGCAAGTGTTAGTTCTTCACCACAGAGAAATCGCCTACTGAAAGTGAGGTCTTGGTCATTAGAGGAAAGCAATAACAGCTAAGAAACAAACGGGTCCACAACCTATTCCACACGCTGTTTAAAAACAGCTGTTCCCAACAAGACTTCTTTTTAGATTGCCGTGGTTAACATGGGCGAATCCTGCTGGTGCTTGGGTTTCTCTTGTGTGCACAGATTTACTACAGACTAGAGAGGTTAATCAACAATCCCCCTCCACTTTCTGTCTTTCATCTTAGCCCTCTGTTGAGAGCTCAGGCCTCATCTGGAGGGAATATTGGCAGAGTGTTTGTTCCTTGATTGGCTTGCGGGAGCAATCTATACAGATGTGTCTGTTGTCCCCATATGGATCAAATTTCTGGAAGGGCCAAGACTGACTGAAGCCATCAGATCGCTCTCTAAATAGCCTTTGGGTCCAGGGAATGGCTCTCTCACAGGTGGAGTGCTCATTGATCCTCACTAAAGTGTTAACTCTTGATGATCTGGTCAAGGCATTCTATCAATTGTTTGATGAGCTGCCTGACTTTAATCTTATTTTCACTCAATGTAGCAAAGGATGTAATAATGCTAACATCAATAGATGAAAGAAAGCAGAGGCATGAATCTTATGTTCCAATAAACTGACTCTTAACAGGTTTTTTTAGGTGCTGGAATAAGACTCTTAGAGATCTGACTCTGTTCAGATTGTCTCACTCATACTGTTACCTAAACCCACTGATGGACATATGTTTGGCAAAACGTTGCCATAGCAATGTGAAATAAAGTACACCCACTTTCAGTTATTATCAGGTTTTCACATAACAGGGCACAAACAGCATCAATAACAGCCTGGACCTCACAATGCCTTAAAATTAGGTAATTGCAACCATGGGAGAGTAACAACACCATCAAATAAAAGCCTGTGCATGCAATTTTTCAAGTAAAAATAGGACAAAATTCACATGTGTGAGAAGTAAACACATGATTCAGAAGCTTGCAGCCCCAGATTTTGTTGTGACAACTTGATGGAATACATAATGTAGTTGGACTTCAGTCCACTATACTGATGACTTTTTATAAGCTTGATCTGTCCAATCCTTGATATCACCTTGACATGCTTTTATTGTTTCTATATTACCCACCACCCTGAGTTCTACTAAAGATGGTATGTTTTTCTCCTGCATTCACTCTCTAAACACTTACAGAGCCACTCTGCTTAAAATAATTTTTTTGGTGTTTTTAACACATTCTTGTAGCTTTTTTTCTGACACAGAAAAGATAGAGTAACAAATGCAAGGATCTACAAACATGTAGTTGTAGAGTTAGACGAGCTAATTATTCTTAACAGTCCTGGTAAAATAAAGAATCATGGTTCAATTCATGAATCATTGACCTTGATTGGTGAATTGAATCGGATAGCCACCTTAGCAGCAATCCACGCCCCTAAAGCTTTAATACTGCTCACTTTTTTTTGCACCAGCAATATTAGGTTGGGGTTGTTAGTGGTTGTAAGCTCGCAAGAGAGAGTGTAAACAAATGGATGACGGGAAGCAAGGAGGAGCTTACTCTGTGGCAACAGTCCCATCCACAGCTCAGAGGCAAATTTCTAATTACAACCATTCTAAAAGAAACCATGTTTGATAAAAAAAAAAAAAAAAAAAAACTTTTTTTATTTTTTTTATTTTTATTTTGGATTAAGACAGTGTAATCATAATTCAAAAAACACAAGTCTAAAGCTTCATTTCCACTGAGCATTACGGTCTGTTACGGTACTATAAAGAGTGATATGGTATGGTCCAGCTAATTCTGGTGAGCGTTTCAAATTAGTTAAGCCTTAGTTGAGCAGTTTGTTTTTCACGGCCTATTCGTGATGTAGACCCCTAGCGTGTCATTGCATCATTGCAATAGAAAAGCAAAACAAAGGAGGTCATTCAGCAGCTCGTCTCTTTTATTACATTAAGTCAGGTACATCGTATATAACTGGAATCTAATGTTGTTTGAAAGAAGATAGCGGTCGGGATTGAAACTGTAAAAACCTGAATGCTTCCAAATGTTGGAAACTGTTAGATTAAGGGTTATATTGGCGCTTTCTGATGTCGTCATCACTTTCTGACAATTCACAGCAGCCCCGCCCCAACCAATCCGTTCCACTTTTCAATGGACCTACAACTCATGGGAGCCCCCTAGAGATAAGCTTGGGTACTATTTAATGGATCCATTTAACGATGGAAATGCTCAATATATTGGACCAAACTGGACCGTACTGGGTCGCTCAGTAGAAGCGAGACTTAATTCTTCTTTCACACATTGCTTGGTGTTTGAGTGACCGCTTCCAATTAACAGCATGTAGAAGCACACGTGTGGATTTTGGGCATCTGTGTTTAAAGCTCTTTATGCATTCACATGTCGCTACAGAAGTTTTCAAGTCAGTTCAGTTAGACCAGTTAAATTTCGACCAATTAGGATCTAAAATTTGGTAGTGACGAATGGATAGTCTCTTTCAACTGTGCCTGTACATTAGTATCACATCCATAAACATCAGGTAGCAACAAACCAGAGTGAACACCACATGCGGAAAGCACATTTAAAAACCCACGCTTAGTGTGTTCTTGAAGACGCTACACATGCCTGGTGTGTAGCTTTAAACAGACACACACCTACACACGTATGTGTATTTGCATGTGAATCTGTGATGATATTAATATCATATATCCTTTGTTTTTACAAATTCAGTAAGATTATTTTAAAAGTTGTTCAATTTTTGGGTGCAACACATGAGTCCTATTCATAACTGGAAGTCAACTCACTTATAGCTGTTTATACTTGACTTTGAAGGACTCTGCAGGTTGTAGATTACGGTCACTCCAGCAATTTTTAAGCTCAAGTTCACTAATCAGCCCAGAGAGCCAGCATTAGCATCAGCACTTTGACTCTCAGCTAATTTAAAATAAACAATTAAATGAACAATCATAGTTGTACAGACTTATCTAAACTATTGCGTGCAAATAAAGTTATCACAATAAACTTATATTTTAAAGTTTTTGACATGGATTTTACAACATCATCACTTTTTTGTAGTTAATAAAAAAAACTTTTAATCATTATCTCTCTATGGAAGACTCAATTCTTAAAAAAAAGCTAGTTTTCTTAATATTCCTCTGATCTCTTCACATTTCTTTTAAACAGCAATCACACCATTTTTTCTTCACAACACATATAGACCCTGCTAAAGAAACAAAAGCTCAATGATCAATTTATACTTGTTTATACAGAAATTGCCGATACCTAACAATGTCTGTGTGAAATTGGACTCAGAGCACAAATACGTGAAATAAAATAACCACAATATTATTTATATTTATACAAGAAAAGACTACAAAGATATTAGTTGCCTACATCAATAGTTTTTCTCAAGGATTGAATGTGATTCAGCAATATATGATATTCTTGTTGGTACATATCCAACCAAATTGTAGAGAAAGACTAAATTCAAATCCAGAATTAATTTATTGGATGAACTCATCTAGATACATTATTTAGAGGACTCCAACAGCTTATACAACTGTGGATTTTTAATTACCCAAAAAATTAAGTAATAAACACAAAGAAATATTTATTATTGTTTGGCATCATGGGCGTAGGAAAAAAAGAATAATCTCAAATGGGTAAATTTTTTGTAACTTTTAGCCATTTGTCCTTAAAAATCAATTATTGATTTTTATCGTTGTGTAAAAAAAATGTCTATATCAGCAGGGCATCAAAAATGTTTACTCAAGAAAAAAAAAGAAAATTTTGATGTAAGGAAAAAAAAATCTTTGGCTTCTCAAGTGTATTTATAATATTTACTGTATTAAATATTTGAAACACTTGTCTTTTTATGACAAATAATGTTTAACTCATTGCTTGAATATCTTTTTTTGTTTTTTTTTACATTTTTGACCATGTCTCTTGGTGTTTTGAGATATTGCATAGTCAAATATCACAATATTACAACCTTCTAAACACACTTACGCAATTCAAAAATCATGTGGGGGCTTAATGCCTGTAGCTATATATAAGCTTATGGGAATATGAGTACATGTAATGCATCTGTCTAAGGAATCAAAAATAGATAAGCATTAGAAGGAGTTTCTTACCATTCCTTAGTGTTCTCATTTAACCTATACTATTTTCACAGTGGTTTCTGGGGATGTAATAGCTCAAAAGATCTAGATTTGCCATGTAAGAGCAGAACTGTTGTTGCTGGCCAAGAAACAATTTCTCCTAGCAGAGTCTTAATTTGTCATAGTTATGGTGGTGGTTATTGCATGACACTTCATGTTTTCTCATCACCCTCTCCACTGACCTTCATGTTTCATTTGGTCAGCCACCTCCGTGTATGGTTACAGAAATATAATAAATAGTCCAGCTGTTTTGCTCATGCAGGAGCATGTGTTTTCTACAAAATACGTGGGCATTTTCAGAGAAAATGGCTCACTTTAGACGCTGTGTCATCGAAACTCTGTGAATTGGAGAAAAAGTAAATAAATGAATTAAAATGCAATAAAAGTTATATATATCATATTTATTTTAAAGCATAACCAATCAATGTGTGAACAAACTTGCTCAGTTGGATGCATGCAGGACGGTGGAGTGGGGAAACCAGGGCTTGTTTCTCCAGAGGGTGCAATGAGCTTACTCCAGTGTGGGTCCCTAGGCAAGACCCTTCTTGCTACTGCCCAACTATGTAGTCTGGGTCTCCCTGTGCCTGTCCCCAGCCAGGATAAAATACAACGTTGTATCAGAAAACTGTGCAAAATCAACTGCGCGGATCGGTGAAAGGTGATTAGGTGTGGCAACCCAAGATATACCAAAAGGTCTACAACAGCACTCAGTCCTCTTTTGGTGCTTTGATGGATTGTTATGAAGTTTCTGATTTCAATCAAATGAAAAGTTCCAGAACTAGAACTCTAAATCTTACTGAAAATCAACATAAAAATTAAATTCATTTGGATAGTTCAAAAATGTAATTTAGGAAATTAGTCATGAAACATTGGAGGTAAAAAAAAAAAAAAAATTGACATGGCGTGACAGTTGACCAGCATCAAACACTTGGAGTGATGCTCAGTCTCACTGACAGCCACCACGAATGACAGATGCATGCTTCAATGCAAACATCTTATCACAGCTGCTGGAACACTGTTGTGTTTGTTGTAGTACTCTGTGTGTTTTTTATTATTTTCATTTATTTTTTTTTTTTGGGGGGGGTCTGGAAAAAATAGAGCTGAATCATGTTGGCGTTATTTAAAATATATATTTATGACATTTTTGTTGGAACAACTGAGCAAGGAAGGGTGCTTACTGTTCTGTCAGACAGAGCTGGAACCAAATTGTTATATTAAACATGAATATTTTACTAAATGACGATGTCAGGAAAAGAACTCATAACTGCTTTAGAAACTTCATCCATTCTGTAACATTTTAATTATTTGGTCAGAATACCTCTTTGACGACAGAGTATTTGGGATACCATACAAGAAAAACTAAATAGATGTGAGAAAAAAGTGTGACATTTAAGAATAAGCTCATAAAATCATGAAAAAAAGTCAACATGTAATGAGAATAATATTGCAAATTTATGATTTATACTTAAAAAAGTCATGTTTTTTTAAATGGCATTTACTAAAAAATTAACAGATTCTAAAAGATTATTGAGCAGTGTGACATCCATCCAATTTCTCTTCAAAATCAATTAAATATATACTGTTTGACTGTTTTCGTAAAAAAAATGTCAAAGCTAAATTCAACATTTTGTTGTCATAAAAATGGGACATCTTCGGTGTGTGATTACCACCATATATAGTGTACATTTATTATGTTATTCTTGGAAATTGTTGAATTCATTTAATGTTTGATTTTTTCTTTTAATTATACAACTATATTCTTACATAACATTGGCTTTCTTTTGTTTTTTATGCTTTTATTTTCATATTTGTGTTGATTATTCTTTTTTTCTAATGCTTCATTGTACTTTAGACAAATGTATGTAAAAATATATATGAAAAAAAGGATCTACAAAAGTGTTTTAATTTAAAACTAGAAAATACTGCAATATTTGGAGCAAGAAGCTTGGTCTGCATCAGTGTGCCACCTGGGTCATGGGCATAAACTCCTGAAATCCAGGTGTAAGAAAGTCAACTATGTGGTATTATCAATGTTCTGCGGTCTCTTCCCAGGTAAGTCTGGAAAATAAGGACTGTTGGTTTTATGGAACCAAAACAAATATATAAAAAAAGCAAAATGAATGAACTTAACCTTCTATTTCACTGAAATCCACTTAAAGTGTTTCATCTACCAAAGTGACAGAAAAAAAGGTTTATTATTATTATTATTATTTTTAAAGCTATTCTTCAAATATGCAAAGAACACTTGAAGAAGATGTTTTGGGTTCTAAGATCATGGAATCTGTTTGACAACTGTTAAAACTAGAATTTAAATTAAATTAACGTACGTTTTGGAATGGTCTAGTATTAATTAGTACTCTTGCTATCTTGAAATGCAGCCCTCAGAGTATGGGGATGGTTTTTGTATCTGTCTGCTGTTTTCTCTTTCTGTCTGAAGTGTATGATTTTCTGTCTCTGATTCCCCGCTGAAATTCACTGGGTTCCATTCTGTGCACAGCAGCTTCCTTCTTGAAAAAAAAAAAGAAGAAAAAAATCTGAAAGAAATTGCCATAGAAAAAGTAAATGCGATTGGGAAACCTTTTTTCTTGGCCATGGCGTGACACTAATTTACTTCTTCTCACAAATTCCAAGGCAATTAGCTTTGAAGCCTCTCAGAAACTATTCTTGCTCAAGATGATAGCTAGCATGGCGAGCCAAAATATAAGCCGGTCCATGGGGTGACAAATGATAAATATATCAAATGAGGTTACAGAGAGAGAGAGAGAAAACGCTAAAGGATGAAATTAAAGAGAATTATTTTACTATGGCCTATGTCTTTCAAGTGACACATTTTTTTATTATTATTATGTGAAATATAAATATAAAACATGCATTATATCCATATTTATTATGAAATTCAGAAACAATATCGGTAAGATATTGTTAGAAGTTCCACAGTTATTTATTTCCTTTTCTATTTACATTTAGTTTGACTTCAAGACCCACTCTTGTATATTCAATGTTTTTGGTGTTACTAATATGTTTTTGTGGCATTTTTCTGGTGATGGATGATATTTATGAAGATAATTAATTTTAAAATTGCATTTCTGAGTGATTCTTTATTGAAACCATGTGGAAGCTACTACGGCAAGCCACAAGCTCCCTGCTCTGCACCATTCTGATCAGAAACGCACATTGATTCCCCGTGTCGGTAGTTTCCAAATAGTGTCTAATACACTGAACTAAGAAAGCATTTACTTTTTTTATTTGTTGCACAAATTAACTCTCCTTGGGTTGTCTCTGAGGATTTCTTGCTGCTTTAAAGGTGTTTTTATGTCATGATCTTACAGGCAATGTGTTCAAGAAATGCTGTTCTCACTGCAAACAAAACGTGCTAAAAGAGCACAAATGGATTGACTTTTCTTTATTTATAAGATGTTATATTTAATAGAGAAAACAATTATTATGAAGATTACAGTTGTTTTAATTTGTGATTTTGTTATGTGTTTCTCCAATCAAATTCTGTTTAAAAAAATACAACTGTTATCCTACTGTAGCCTTTTTTTGACTTTTCTAATCCATATGAGGAATATGCAGAATGTAGTCGGGCAAAATAACAAATAAAAGATGGAATGCTCTGGTGCAGCCATCCCGATCACACATTAAGCAAACACACAATTAAAACATTTATTGCAGTAGCTGGATACCTGTAGAATAGTAACAAGGAGTAACTGTTTCAGTATCTGTAATGTCAAACACCCTCACAACTGACAAACATACTGCAATAAGCAAATCACTCCATCTTACTTTACTTTTTTTATACTGTGACATAAATTTGAAAGTGCTTTACAAACTGAATGTAACTGCAATTTAACCAATGCAACCCCGAACCAATTACCACCCAGCAAAAGGAAGGAAGAAAGAAAGACAGAAAGAAAGAAAGAAAGACATACAAATGTATAAGTTAATTCTAAAATCTATATCTTTTTAGCATGCTGTTCCGTTGTGTCTTTGCCTTCCATGCTTTGGGAAAAACCAACCTGATCAGACGATAGAAGGACGGATGATTTTTCACGGGCGACCCATTTTCTGCACATGCCCCCTTTCTTTCCAGAATCAGCAACTCAAATTTTGAGCTTGAACACACATGTTAAACAGGTCTGTAATTTTGGCAAACAATGCGTAAGGCATTTGATTATCTGACGATGTGGCCAAAAAAAATGTAGAGGCCAAAAATGCTGCTGTCATTTGATTAAGCACAAATAAGTGTTCTAGAGAGACATTATGAAGGCACAGTGATTCAAATGTTTTCCTACTCTGATTTTTTAAACGTGTGGAAAAAAAGGATAATCTGTGTGGAAATCATATTTATATACACACATCAATAGATTGCAGGTACAACTGAGAAATTGCACTCAGTGAACTCACAATATAGGAATAAAATCTATACAGTAGTAAGGTAATCGTTAGATAAAACATTTAGCCATTTACAAATATATTGCTTTTTAATTGTACCGAACACTTCCCAAATCAATGTATAGAGAGCCTTCAAAGCTTTTAATTTTTAGAATGCACATATTGAGCACTGACATCCTTCATATAAAATACTTTAAGGAGAAAACGAGATGCTTCTCTCAGATGGGTTCTGTTGTTCTTGAAGAAAACTCTTAAAGATTATGGACTAAATCATTTTTTGAAATCAGATTGCGGTCTTTTAAATAAATAGTTACAACAAGTGAATGAATCCTTGTTCACCTGGAATCCAAAACTGGGATGACAAGCCTTTCTTTATAGTATCACCAGCCAAAGACTGTCTCATTTACTGTGGATACAACAGATACATGGTTGTGGTTAATAAGCCTTATTTACAAACACATAGACAATGAATAAACAAGTGACCACAAACAGTGTTAATATAACTTTTTTTTTTCCTCAGAAATGAATTTCTTCTTCTTTGATTGTGTTGATTAATATAGTTCTGGACAACTCAATAACAATTACACCACAAATATTTGTATATATTTGCCAGACCTTTTTTTTTTTTTTTTTTTTTTGATGTTTTCTGTAGGTCCTTCCTCCACATGTCTGACTCACACATGAAGTGGGCACAAAATGTCATTTCACACTGAAATCCAAGGAGGGTCACAGAAAAAAGAAAGTTTCCTATAGCCATAATAAGGTTCACTGTAAAGAGCACAGCAGAAGCGTTTACTTCGTGGTCTACACAGCCCATACGGCCGTCACACTGCAGAAGCATCAACTTAATCTTGAAGAGATGAAACATGAAAGAAAACAACCGAACAGGAGTGGAGCTCAGGTGAGACGCTCTGCCTGTTAAACTGTGTCCAGATTCAAGAACCCTTCACAGCGCAAAAAAGCAAGGTCCCTTTTATAGCTGCTGGTCCTTCGGGCTGTCCGGGCAGGAGGCTGACTGGCAGGACTTCAAACTCACTAATGGAATATCAGATATGCCACTGCTGGTGAAGTGTCCCTCTCCACTTCCAAACTGCTTCCTTTCACCAAAAGGCTCCGACCGTCCACTCTCATTTTTCCAGGTTCTGGACAGCGTGTGTCCATTGAGGAGTTTGTCCTTTGGACCCCACTCCCGCTGAGACCCAAAACTGGAAACGGGAGATTTGGGCTGCTGGTATGTTCCTAATGTAGGAGGCATCCAACAGTTGTCTGAATGTCCCAGGATTAGGCACTCTTGTGTGCACATCTCTGTGGCTTCTACGAGGCCGCGTGGTCCCAGTGGCCCATCTGAAAGAAAATGACAAAAAAAGAAAATATGGTTAGGAAATTAACTGTTACTTGATACATAATTAGAGTTCATGAGCAACCAACAGAAAATAAGCAAAGCAACCAACATTTTTGGTGTACTTACACCAAACTGTCTAATCCCATCCCGATTATCTTTGATCAATTGTCAAAACTTTTCCAGTGGTCTTTTGATTATGATTATTACTCAGCCAAAAAAAAAAAAAAAGTGGTCTGTGGTTTAGTAGGAAATAGTTTGTACAGAGCTCCAGTTGTTGTCACGGAGTTGTCACACAATTGAATTAGAAAATATTCAGAAACACAGTTTTAATAGTAAATCAGTTTCATACAGGTCCTCTATTATGAGAAAAAGTTAAAAACACACAAAAAGGATGATTTTCAGTGGAGTGAGTCCTTAAAAAAATACCAAAAACACAATTTCATTGCCGTGGGTCTTTAACTTCCAATATTATTGAAAGAAAAAATGTTTCCTAGTTGATTCTTTCTCATGGTTTGATTTGTTGTTTTCTCCCATATAAAGTTAGCAACGGGACCAATAAAGAATGCAAGACAAATGATTCTAAGAAAAAAAAAAAATTGTGTTGCATAATCAAGGTTGTGATCTTTTTAAATGGTAACCAAAGAACTGTTCAAGCATTTCACCTCCAAAAAAGATTTAACATGCAAGCCATGTCGATGACATTAAGTTAGAGGTCAGTTTGGATGCCATTCATTCTTCAAATGTGATTCTGATGTACAAAGCAGCCTCAAGCTCCAACTGAAAAACTAGCAAGAGACGAGAAATAAACGTAACTGTCACTTTCTCTTAAACACTTAGAAATGTACTGAAAAAATTTTAGTGATTACGTTTATATGATCACATTCATTGCCGAATCTTAATGTAGATATGGATGTTTCTCCATTACTTTCAGCAAAAAAAATCAACTGAAACAAAAAAAATATAATAAACAAATACATTTTTGTGCTTAAACAGTATCATGTTATTTCCTTATGGATATATTGAGACTTTTGTAAGGTCTTGTTGCTTCATCCCTCTCAGGTTTTATATGGTATTTCTTCAAACAATCCTATTGTCAAGCTGAGCCAATTCACCAGAGCCAAAGACACAACCATCCAACTTCTGTTGTATAAATTGTATAGAAGTGTACTGTAATGATTGTTTTACTCAGCTGAATTATGTTTAATTCCATTTATTAGAAAAGAGAAGCATCAAGCACCTGTCACAAATGTGATCCTGAGCTTGATGCTGCGCTCATGTTCAGGAGACCCGAGCAGGCTGCCCCGCTCCCGCAGTGGCTGCCTGTCTGCCAGCGTATCGAGCGAGCGAGTTGTGAGAGCGTGAGGGAAGGATTGTGTGCCCTGCGACACATTGCAAACACTTCTAAGGTTTACCCCGCCTTAGCCCAACAGTAGATGGGACAGGCTCCTGCAACCACATGACCACAAAAGGGACATAGTGGGTTAAGAAAATGGATTGATGGTAATACATCATCTGTTTACCAAAAATCCACTTTTTGATTTGAGCCATGTGACTAAAACGGCAATGAAAAAAACAAAACATTTATAAATCTTATCCATAAAAAAGATATAACTAGTATCACATCTAAATATATAGTTATGTGATGATTTCCATTGGCATGCTAACACACAAAATCATAGTCTGTTCCTGCGGTTTTTCGGAAGACTTTCACAGAAAAACTTAAAGCAAGATGAAAACAAATAAGGACATATTTTTATTTTTGTGACAAACTAAGCTGGCATCTTTTTGATGACTCTTCAAGCTCAAGGCCGAATGCGTTTGTCCTTTGTTTTTTTTTTTAGAGCACAACCTTAACTTTGGACTTTATGACTTTATTTACTTTTTGTCCAAAAAATGATTTTACCAAGCAAACCAGATGGTAACTTGTTCTCCATTCATGCACATGAGTAAATGTGACGATAAAAGATACAAGACGATACAAGACGATAAAAGGAAGGGAAGGAAATACAGTCCAGAAACACAAAAGTGACTCTTTCCTATACTTAATTGAAAAAAAAAAGACATGTTGCCTTTAATAAAAATCTTGAATTTTCTGATAACATATTTTCCTATGCAATTTATATTAAATTTTTCATTTACACTTTCTGTTATTAGACCAGCTATGTTTTTCTTCAGGATTTTTTTTTTTTACTGGCAACATTGCTTTATCCTGTGGTTTTTAATTTTCATTCTTTGTTCTTTTTTTCTTTTCTTCTTAGCTAATTTCTGAAGTTTTATATCCACACTAAAGCTACTGGACAAAATATTTATAGGTAAAAGTTTTAAAAGTCATTTTAGGTTTTGAAGTGTTCTGAATTTTATTACAGCCTAATATAAAATAATGTTCACTCGTTTTCTGTGCTCAGCAAATAAAATCTGATTCATAGATTCTGCAACACAAAAGGGAATTTAAAGATTCAAAGCTTTTTTTTTAATGGGTCAATTGTCAGAACAGAAAGTTTAAGGCCAAAATGTATGAAATCTTAGCTCAAGCATAATGGAATATTCTGTTTAAGTGTAGAGTAGTCCTTAAAATTATGATAAAACATGAGAGGAGTTGGTGAGGTTAAACTTCATCTTCATCACCCTCACTCATAGATGAACTAAATAAGGTTCTATAGTGAACTGCGCTGCAGATAAAGAGGGTAAAGAGGAAATTTCCATTTCTCTCATAAAAAAAATGAAAAATTCAAAAACTTAAAAACCTATTGTTAAATGATGCATGAAGCTTTTGCTTATGCATATATGTATTTTCGGTACATTTCATCCTTAAAAGTAAAAAAAAACAAAACATACTATTTATTTAACTATAGCTATATGTTCCTATAATTTTGCATCAGTTTGACATTTACATATTTCAACCTTCAAAATGGGCTTAAGTGCTTCATTTTTAGGCTTGGTTCATGAATTATGAGACACAACAAGGAAAAGCAAAATGAACCAATTAGTTCTGCTTCCTTGGGTTTCAGTAAATTTCTGAATTTAGCTCAAGATGTATTCTTAAAAAGGTAATCTCCACCTCTTTTTCTTTCAGGTTCTAGGTTAAGCAACAAGAGTAAGCAAAGGTGCAGGACCACAGGGTACAAAAAAGATTTGATCTTTGTCTAAATTGATATTTGACCCTTAAAAAAATGAAATGGTGTTTCCTGCTCAGAAGCAAAAATTGAATGTTGCACCTTGTTATTTCTCTCAAAAAGACACATACTGTCATTCTATTTAGTTAAAACATATATGATTGTGCTTAAGTAAAGGATTTATGCAAAAATGAAGTCAAGCATTTGCATTGAAATGGTGCAGTCATTTGCTAGAAATTGGGCAGTTGTTTGATCTAAGTATTCCTTCTGGCAGAATAAATGTCCAAACAGAGTTCAGTTGAAAGGACACATCAAATTATGAGTATAGTGTTTCCTCACTATACCATGATTCACCTTTCAAGGTCTGGCTGGTTGCATGCAATTTTTCCCTGCATTTTGATTAGCTGGAGACCTTTTCAATCAATCTCCTCTGTGCCATGTCTCTTGTGCAGATGGGTGCAGCTCTCCAAGTCTTCAAACATCTTCCATTGTGAGCAGATATTGGTTAACATTCTATAACTTTTGAATGTAAGTTTAATAGTTGAAGATGATGTGTGTTTTGTGTGTGTCTGAAAAAATCTACAAAGTACATAGTACTTAGTATATAGTTCTACAGGCTTAGAGGGGCCCTACCATTAAAATTCTATTTTTTGATGTTTTAAATGCATTTTATTGTTCATTCTTCACTATAAAGAACCCCAAAGCGCTATTTTGATCCATTCATGCATTTAAGAGTAATCCTTTAAAAACCTGCGGTCCCTCCCATACCCATGAAAACGAGCAGGTGGAAACGAGCCGACGTAAGCACGATGTCTACTGCTCCCTCCAGGAAGAGTCTGCTCTGACACCCCCCCACTAACACAACATTCAATCTCCACTGAGCAAGTGGTGATCAGCAAAAAAAACTTTCATTTTAGATACAGAATGTATATCTTCAAGTTGTGTCCTATCTTCAATAACAGGAGTTTTTTACTTTAGATGTGGTGCACCTTTAAGACACCCCCCGCTCCCCGACCTCGGTCCGGCACAGTCGTGAAGGAGTCGCGTGTTTGTGTTGTGGAGCAGTGTAGTGATGACTTGCTTATCCTAAGGTACATACATGACAAATATGGCGCTTGGACCAGAAAATACAGTTTGTCTAAAAAATCAACCTAACCTGCTCCGTGATAGTGATGCCACCCTATGAGAACAGTCGATCAACATATATGAGTGAAAAAATATTGAAATCATAGCCTTCTTCAATTCATGCCGCCATTTATATTATATATATAGGCCACACAGTTGGGAACACAGAGCAGGTGTAGCAGGAAAATCCTCAAGATCCCTTCACATGGATGAAGTGAGAAACAACAGCTGACAGCTCCTCTGATCTTTCACAAGTGTGACGCCAAGACATTTACCTGGCATTTAAACCCAATTCCAAAAACATGAAATTCCCACTCAAGCCCAAATACTTTAAACACAGCTAAAGTACAGCACATTCCTTAAAGTCTTTTTTTACACACTGCAGATAAAACGAGTCCTGCTTTTAACTGTGAAATATGTGAGACTCTTTAATTGAAAGGACAAGGTTGGAGGTGGAATCTTCTGCAATTAGTCCTCATCCCTTTGGAATAGACTGTTTGACATTAAAAGAGAATGAGTCCACCACCCATTTATCAAGTACAGTCTGGAAACTCAAACTTCTTATTAGGCTGTGTGTTACTTTCCTATGGTTTGCTGCAGTTTGTAAAGGAAGCATTGCTCTGGTTTGACCTGCTTTATCTGTTACCATCTGCATAATGCATTTCCATGTAAATAGATTTAATGTGGCTATTTTTACCACATTCCTTCATTCATTAATAAAGTATGTTAATCCAACACAACAATCATCAGAAATTATTGCTACACACTGCTTTGATTTCCTCATAACACTTCTGTTATCAAGGTAACTGGTTTCGTGGGTCATATTTTTAGGGATAAACGGGGAACTGTGGCACGTGTTTTCAAATTTTGATGACATATTATTTTCATTTGCAGTTTCACGCTCAGCGCACATTCAAGCAGTCCAATAGAGTATCAGTCACCGGTGACAAGCGTGAGCTCCAAAAAAGCCTCAAGGAAATCAAGTGACATGCTGTTACTATGAAGAGCTGTGGACAGATGATAAGCACCAACACACCATGATACTACAACTGTAGATAAGATGCTGCTGGGCATGTCCTCTATTGTACTTCTGCTTGACAAACAAACTTATAAATCTTGACTAGATCTCCTCTGGGTTGGAGACTATCAAAGGAAAAAGGAAAAACCTTTTGTGACGGGTGAAGGGAATCTTAGTGGAACTAGACCTGGAACTAAGTGAAAACAACCACCAGCAAGCTGGGAAGGTTTTCAGCCCTCCTTTTGCAAGTGACAGCGCCCACATCTGTTTATGCATCCACGCTATGCTGAGACTGCCATTCCTCAAACTTTAGGAATCCATTTGTGGTTCGAATTTCCATAGTTACTAGAATATCAAAGCCAAAAAGGAAAAGAAAAAATCATAGAAATGTATCTTCAAAGTAAGCGTACTGTTGTAAAATAAGAAATCAACACGTTTCGGTATTACAGCATCAGCATGGATATTCAGGTGATGCTGCAAAGCAACAGGTTTTTGTGTTTATACATATAAAAATGTGCTTCCTTCATTCATAAGAAGCAGTATTCCTTTTGTTTGTTTGTGTTTTTTTTCTTGTTTGTGCATAGCCTCTTGCTAATAGATACTAGATTAAAAGCCAAGTTGCCTTATGCACACATACACGCAAAGTACACACAAGCAAATAGCCGGTGGCTGGTGTTTCAGTGTAGAAGCCCTGAGTGCTTTAAATAACACCGAGGCACAGGTGTAGAGCAATGCAAAGGATTTAGAACTGTGTCAGATGGTGCTGACTTTTGCTTACAGCGCTGTGCAAATGTTGCAGATGTCCACAAAGACAGATACCTTAAAGACAAAGAAACCATTACATTGCCTACTGATGCGGTGTCATCAGGACATGCTGGAGGCAGTTCGGTTAAATTCTGCAGGATCCGTGGAATGAATGCCAGCCATGAGAAATAGCTGTTTAACGATGGGCACTTTGACCAAAGAACACTTCCAGGCTTCTCTTTCTGTCCTCCTACTCAGCCTCAACAGACCACAAAGGTTACAGAGCAGGAGAGAGTCCTGCTCATTTGTGGCCACAGGTTCATTGCAACTGCAAGGGAGTTTTGCTTGTTTTAGTCTTCTAGCTACCGCTAATAAGATAACGTTTGGCTAATTAATTGGACACACAGTCAGCGCTGACGTGCCAGTACCACACCAACAGCAGCCGTCAGAACTGCAAGAGGGAATTGCTGAAGAGGGGGTGTGAGATTGACTCAACGTAGAGGATTTTGTGTCCATAGGGCTTGTTTATTTATCCATGCTGTTAAGCATGCCCAGATGTTGTTATTTGGGGATGAATGAGGCTTTGTTTTGGCCCAACATGGAAGCTTAAAGCTTCACACGGATGTCTCCAGCTGCTTCTCAAAAGCCCCACAGAAACGTGTGGGATATTAATTCTATATGCCACGGACTGCTGCAGGTATTCTATTTGACCCTTTCATCATCCGCTGCAAAACATACAAAAATATATACCACCAATCCATTACTGTTTACAAAATAACAGAATGATGTGCATAACCTACCTGCACGTTAAGACCTGGTGCACACTGGCAGCAAAAAACATTGCAAACGGCTTAGATAAATGTATGAGTGTCATGGTGGTTGGTGCCCAAAAAGGCATGGATTTACAGCTTTGTACTGCTTTATGGAATATATGAAAATAGACCATGTGACCCGCACCAAAGGCTATCTAGGTTTTGGACAGATATACTAGTGAGCAAAGTAGAAGCGAGGAACAAGCTGGATGCATTCTCCTGAGAATAGCAGTCGTTTTGATGGATCCCTCCCAACGTTCCCTTTGAGGCCAGGAAGCAGCTTCTTACGAGAGGAGATGAAGGGCACAAGAGAGTCAAAATAGAAAATGAATGCAAAGAAAAGAGTGGCCAGGAAGAGAAAAAAGAGAAGAGCAAGGAAGATGAAGAAAAGGGAAATGAAGGTGAGGGTAAGTAAGAGGAAAAATAACGCTTGTCAAAAAACAGGAATGTCATTTGCATAACTTCTACAATCGCTGACGAGTATTATTGGCTTAGACCCCACTTGGAACTATTTTAAGACCAATTTGTAATTTAAATGATCAACTAAAGGTGCTTTCTTTCATATCAACCCTTTCAAAACATTTTCATGTTAGAAAAAAATACATCATATGAAGAGCTACACTTGGATGTTAAAATATGTGTTTTTTTTTACATTGTAAAAAGTAGTTAGCATAGAAATAGGTTGGGTGTCTTCTTAATATTTCTATGTTATCAGTGAATATTTTCTTTAGCACACTGAACATTTTTATTCAAACATTTGTTCTAAATATCATACTAAATACTCTGGGCTTTATCAGGATTTTTTAAATTATATTATTATATTTTGTTATAGTACAAAAATGACAGAATTTGCAGATCAATTATCAGTGACAGAAAATAAAACAAGTTCTTTAAAATGTAGCTGCACCAACGTTTACACATGGATGTGATCTTTTGCCTAATAGAAATCCCCGCTTTGATAGTCCATCACAGAAGGAACAGACTATCTGCTTTCAGACTTGGAGGCACAGGAAGAAAGGTTAGGGAAAGGTAAATTAAATTTAGTTTAAAAAAAATCATTTTTCACCTCTACCATGGTGACTTACAAAACAATCTCACTTTTTGCCTCTGTCTAAATTAGTGCTACCAGCCACTATATTTTCAGTCTTTTTGACCCTGGTAGGATGGAAGTTGGCTGATTTCTTCACTGCTGAAACAAAGCGTATCACCATGAATTCCAGCCACATTCCAAATCATTTTTAGTTGTTGTCTGTGGGATTATCTCACAGATACAGCTGCCTGAAGTGAGTTAAACCCAACAATAACCTCTACTCTAGCACTTTTTCACTTTGACCTTTTGGTTTCAAAAGACTTTTGCCTACAGGAGCTTTGACTGAAATTTTACATAAAATGGCTGCATTTAAAGTAATGTTTAAAAACAGAGAATCTGAGTTCAGTATCAACTATTATAATTGATTTACTTCATTTTAATGTCCTAACATGAACTTTAGTAAACATAATACAGTGTTTTTTATGTTATTACATACCAAACTTTGTCATCATTACTGAAAGTTCAATGCGACTTCAATGTGTAAAGGTCAAATAAGATAAATAAAAGTTTATTTTTAAGCACAAAAGCACACAAAGACTCCCCCTTCAAACCACACCTGATAGTGATTCATACATGTTAACACAAACCTGTTTACAAAAAGAAGCTGCTCTGTGGTACACCGCTGTGTACCAAAACACAGTGAGCTGGTACTGAAGATCAGAGATCCTGCGGTTTAAATTTGAGCCAATTTCTGACACTTTTCTTGTTTATTTTTTGACTAACAAAAAATGGTCTGCTAAATTGCTCTTGATCTTGAACCAAAAAATACAAGTCTTGGTTAGACCTTGTTTGTGGAGTTAAAGGGCAATCTAAAAGAGTTAAAATATATAATAACTAGCTTTTTTTAAAATTCTTAAAATACTAAAATACAACTTGTCTGCACAACTGTAATCTACCAAAATTTAGAAATCCTGTTTGAGTTTTAGTGTTCCACTTATTATTCAAGGGAAACATTTGTGCATATTAGACAAAAACATGAACCAAGAGTCAGCTGAACTGAGAACTGCTGCACATGATAGATGAGGATCACATTTGTTTATGGATAGAGAAGATTTCTGCAGCTGAGAATAAAAGAGTAA
Source organism: Oryzias javanicus (assembly GCA_003999625.1). Classification (NCBI taxonomy): domain Eukaryota; kingdom Metazoa; phylum Chordata; class Actinopteri; order Beloniformes; family Adrianichthyidae; genus Oryzias; species Oryzias javanicus. Next base: position 14,965,048 of record CM012439.1, on the reverse strand, counting down.
AAGTTTTGTTAGGCCTTACAACCTCCGAGAGTGTCATTTCCACATGACACTAACATGTTCAGGCAACTACATTAATGTGATCTGGGATTCGGGATTCACACAGAACTTTAACAAGATGTTTTTGTTTTTTTTTTTACATATGATTTTAAAAACACAGGCAGATTAGATTATCTCACACATGTAACATTCAGTCTTCTTGTTTGACATCTGAAGAACCTGCCCCATCCTTCATCCAACCTTTCGTTCTGCCTTTTTTATTAAATAAATTCAGGTTTTTGTGAAGTGACTAAAAACTATAATGGGGTGTGAGAAATGTTTTAAAAGAGACTTTAAAAAAATTCTTTGATGAAAATTGTTTTGTTTTTTTTACATGTTTTTGTGATTTTTTTTCATGATACAGAACATATATTATTAAGCCTAAATAATAGAATATTAATCAAGTATTAATTAATTAAGCTTACACTTTTTTTTAAGTATTTCTTCATTCAATTAATAACAAATAATGCAGTTGGAAATTGCTTGTAGTTGTGAAGCAGTTCCATGAAATCAGAATTGTATGGATACAGTTTTTATTATTTACCGTTTTATTTTTTTCTTTACATTAAATAAAAATATTTATTTGCTGCTTTTTGTTTTTAATATTAGTAAGACTCTATGTTCTCCCTTTTAAAAATCAGAATGTAAACACATTGTTCAAAACATATTCATGCAATTATTCATACAACAAAGCCGTGTTTATTACTGTTTTTTATGATGGGGAGTAATTTACTTCACTTTGTTTTGTTATGAAAAACAAAATTAAATTGATTTTCAGGACATTTTGAAATGCTTTTTGATGCAGCTCAGCTCAGCTGTTCGGCCCTCATTACCACAAGGCCTAGGTGAAATGATTCCATCTCCATTTGTAATTTTCAACTACATTAAAGGCAGCAGCTGACCTCGTAATTTGATTTCTGACCTACATCAGCCAGCTTGCCATTTCACTGCACTATTGGAGTTAAAAGAAGAATACATTTATTATAGAATACAGATATTTGTGATTTCTTTTTCCCTACACAGAAATATTCCAGCTGGGATTCAAACCATCATCATTTTGCTGTGAGGCAAGGGTGCAACCTCCACAGCACATCTATATTTTTTAATATTAGATAGCAGTAGCAGCGATAATAATACCAGATATGACAAACAGATGACCAGATTTCCAATAATTGCTTTGCATGTTGACCTTTGGTGTTACATTTAAAGATAGAATCTCCAAAGTAATGAACAGTATACATCTTGATGGAAATGATGCCCACTATAAGTGACATTAAAACAAATTGTTACATGAAACCACAATCCACATCGATTGTCATTTATCCACCTTTCCATCCATTCTTAATTTTAAATCTGCCTTCAGGGTTTACAATTACTTGAAATTAGAATTAGAAATTAGAATAAATGTGTTTGATAAATATTTTGATTGTTATCATGTGAATCAGCACATCAGCCTAGAACTCTGCTTATCCATTCATTTGCAATATACTTCACAATATTTACACCTGGCATTCATAAAGAACTTTTCATCAAAAACTTTCAGAAACCTCAACGTACCTTGTCTGGTTCGTTTGAATCACTGCTAGTCTCTAATTCATCAAGTAATGATGCAAACGTCAGTGGAAAACTAGTATCCATAGCAATGAGGCACACATAAAGTTTAATTCAAACTTTTTTTTTTTCTTTTCCTGGCAGCTGTTGTGTGGTGAAATATTTGCAGAATCATAACAACTCACTTGTTAAGGAGGCCAGCTGTTGTCAGAACCGTTCTGTAAAGGAGAAACGCATCGGCAGAGCGCTCCAAAACTAACTTTAAACATGCTGTAGGGGGAGTGATGTTGACACAGGAAAAGTGGGTAAAACGTGTTTTTAGAACTCAGACTTTTGACGAGTTCAGTTGAGTGTTTTCTAAGAATAAGCTATTTATTCTAAAAACTAAGAATTAACTCGTGCCCTAAATCAAGGCTATTGATCCTAATTCATTTTGAAAACAAAAATAGGCATAAGGAAAGATTGTGCTCTTTACAGCAGTTTAGGACACAATACAATATATGATCAAGGCAAAATTTGCTTGTTACTTAATAATTAGCCTAAGGAAAGGAAAACACCTCAATGTCGTGTTCAGGAGTCTGCAACCTTTTGAGTCTTTTGGTCCAATTTCTCAAAATCACTGTTTAGAAAAATATACATTATGTTGTTTATGTTTTAGTGACCATTAAAATATGTATTTATAAAATGTACTTATTAAAAAATTACAATAATTTAGGTATTATAATTTTCTTTGTATTTTTATTTATTTTACTTTTGACAACCTTTCATGTAAGCTATTTTCAAAATAAAATTGTCTGTCAAAAAGGATCCTTCAGATCCAGCAGATTTTCTTGAATTAAAAATGCAAGAAAACCAAATCCAACAATGGCATTTTCATTATTTTTCTTCTTTTACCATTGAAAACAAACGTGAAAACATCAGTATGAAATCATTTTTAAATTAAATTATATGTTGTTCAGGCTTATTCTGATAATAAACAATTCTTACTTTTTTTTCTGTGTTATACGACATTTTATGATTCTAAATATAAATGAGAAAATATATTTAACTAAATAAATCGGCTACAAATCCTTTATGTAATGGAATAGTTAGCATTTGTCTTCATAGCCAAGGAGCCAAATTGGAAGAATGAAGCATGTGTCTCCAGAGCCTCAGGTTGCAGACCCCTAGTCTAGAGGAGTTCTACTTAATTTAATTAGAAAAAGAATAAAAAAAAAGCTTTTCTAGACTATAGCAAAACTTTTATTTTTCATTGAGATGAATATGCTTTATAAATGTTAGTTTAACACTTGCATTTTCTTTTAATTAAGAGTTCAGACTCTAGTATTTTGGTTCTTTGTCTAATCAACATTTTATCTTTTTTTTTTTTTTTTTTTCATGGCTCATGGAGTCCGCACAAATTTCTTCCTGCTAAAATATCCTGATGTGTCAGAATGTAAAAGTTCTTCACACTTCAAATTGGAAGTGACAGAAAAAGTTAACACCTCCTCTTCAGCTCTCAAAACCGTCTGCCTTAACTGCAGTGGTGCTGAGGTGTTAGGAAAATTGGCAGGGATGTATTTCAAGTCACATGAGGAATACTGAATTGAAGTCAGTGTAGAACACTTTGAAGCATGTTAGGTCTGCATGTCAGTTTTTACAACGTAAAAAATGTGGGCATTGATAATAGTTTATTTAAATGTAAGTGCCACTTTTATTATTATTATTTTTTTTTGGCAAGTCATTACAATAAATAATATAGCAAAAACATAAACACCTTGCTCTTTTCCATTTTTTAAGGACAAAGAAAGTAGAAATTAATAAAGAAATCAACACCTTAAAGCTAACCTGGATGGTGAGTAGCAACATATGCATAAATCTGCCCCATAAAGCGGTGGGTGCACAGGGAGGAAGTGGAGGTTGGGGTCTGGCAGAGACCCCTGTTGGGTGCAGGTGGCTGATAACTTCTGTCAGCCAAGTAATTAAGTGTCCGTCACATCTTTGCAGGAAGGCAGTGTTACCCACAAGCCCTTTCCAGGGTCCATCTGTGAGATGGACCAAAACTAGAAAATTAGGTAAATCCATTGATGTCACCGACAAAATCTGTCCCACAAATCCGATTTTTTTTTTTTTTTTTTTATGTGTCAGTTTTGGATTTTATAGACAGATACAAGCAGTAAAAATATGAAGATGTTGTCAATTATTGTTAAAATTGGTCATGTTTTCCTACAGTAAGTTATAGAATTGTGTAAAAAAGATTTTAAAGGAATGATAGAGCAGAAGGAAAAGATTCTGGATGTCTATCAGCTCAGATGCTTAAAGCTGTGGAAAGTCTATTTAATATTTTCATTTACTTTTTATTATATACCGATGCAATTTATAGAAAGAGCTTTTACTTTAACTACTTTCAGAACAAGTTGAACTTTAGTGGTCTCTACCTGCTAGGATGAACAATATTTCTTTGATGTTTTTGTATGTGGTCACACCATTTTAATGTTGGAACATGTGTGAAAGTAATTTGTTGTTTTTGAAGATGGCGGCAATTAATCTCTTAAATGACCTGGCTAGATTAAATCAGAAGAAAGGGAAGATGGTAAGAAAATAAATGCCAGCATTAGGGAAGAAATTACAAGATGACCTTACTGCACGGTGATTTATGGATTCCCTAGTCAAGCAATTACAGCAGGTGATACCTTTGAAATTTCAAATCATGGAAATTAAATTTGCTCCTTTGCAAACTGTGCACTTGTCAAGGACGTTTAAACTGTTACCTACACGGTGAGGCTTCCCCTGCAGCCACATCCTTCTTTCTTTAGCAAACAGGTTTCAGAGCAACAGAGCACGAGGGGATGAGAAAGCAAAACAATGTATTAACATGAAAAGCAGACAAGCTTTTAATATTGAAGGGGAGCTGATCTGAAAAAAAAAAAAAGTTTAGAAAGCAGTGAGTATTATCAGGGTAGATGTTGGGATGATGTTTTCCTTCCCCACTCACTTCACCTGTTTAATGTTGTGAGTAATTAGATGTGTCTGCATGACAGGACATTTTCAAGCCCCCCCCTACTGTTTTCTTATTAAACCAACCAACTCACACGACCTCTGGTGACCTTAAAGGGTCCTGGATAGGAACACACAGTGGATTTCCAAAATTCACACTCATCTTTTGAGGCTTTGAGATGACATTTAGATGTGCTTATAAAAAAAAAAAAAAGTCTTCTCCACACTGTTTGATGACCAAAGCTGGTTTTAAATCTCACATATCTGCAGCAGAAGCCCTCACGCACCAAACGGAATACCATTGAACTTTACGCTGCCATTTTTCCTTCACTTGTTTCGCTTAAGATGCAGTGTTACAAAATAAATCCAGTTTAGAAAAAAAAAAGAATGAGAAGAATCTTAGCGATCGTTGGGATTTGTTCTTCCATATTCGCACTATGAGGATGTTATAAGAGAATACTTTGGAGGAGATGTCTTACATAAATGCTAAGCACTGAGGTACTTAAAGGCCGTACATCTGTGCATGCCATCATGATTCTCCCCTGCCGTTCCTGTTGTAATAGCTCTTTCCGTATGCATCTGCAGAACATGACACATGAGGATGAAAGCAGGGCTGCACACCACTCAGGTGCATTTGGAGGACATGTGTCACCTGCACCATGTGCCACAGAAACATAAAGTGACAGGGATAAAGAGAGAGTGTTCCTTTTTTATATGGAATTGGTTACATGGACTTTTACATTAGAAGATTTTAAACCTGTTACATAGTTGTACTCCAAAATTGAAAATAAAAGCACTTTTTCCTTCTTATAATTTGAGAACTCATTCAGTTTGACTATTTAATGCTAATAAATAATAGTTCTCCTTGAGGTAATGCTATTTTAAAAACATTCAATGGTTGATTGCAAGTTTCAGACAATAATGTCTGGTTAGTTTTTGTGCTTCACGTGCCCTTATGTTGTCCTTGTGCAGCATACATTTTTTCGTTCTTCTACGCATTCTTTGAAGACATCCGTTCTGTGGTCATTCCATGTTGCCCCACACACATCCTAAAAAAAGATAACAGGAAAGCTGCTAACGGAACAATGTAAGTAACCAATCCATTTGACAGTACTTCCAGTCCTGGACATTTAAGGAGCAGCTTTCTCTATTACCCTCTCAATGTCAAAAAATCAGCATGCACTTGACACCTTGATGAGGTCAAAGCCTCCTTTCACTGTGAGAGGGTGACCCTGTTGATTTGAGCGTCGTGTCATAACACGGAGCTCTAAACCAAATGTTTTGTGAGATGCCAAAAACTGCTCCATGACGTAAATGACCGGCACATAATGACAACAAGGAAAAAATTCAAATAAACATGCAGTGTCATTGTTATGGGTGTCCACAGCTTTTATATTTTTCATCCTGTGACATACTGAAAAATGCAAATAGAATTTACTCACAAAGGAGAGGATGGAAAATGGAGGGACATATATGTGGCAGAAATGGTGCCAGCGGCTTCATCATTTCATTTCTTTTTAGCCCATCTATAAATGGCATGCATTTTAATCCTTTTAATTATGGATCCTCGCTACAATTACCTCAAATTAAATTACTTTGCAAACCTCAGAAGGATACATAGCTGACTGAAAAGAATGGGATCCGTCTGTTAGGGATTTCATCTCAGTTTCTCGGTGACATGCTAAGCTATCACCCCCACCTCTTAAATCCAAGACTATATTGAACTGAATATTGAAAATACCTAAAGGCTCATACTGCACCGATTCTAGAACTCTATCAGCCCTCAAACTCATCCAAATCCCCCCTTTCCCAGTGCTCCTCCATTCATGGGGGCTATAGAGATTACAGAGAGGAACCCTGCCTGGCAGGCATGCCACACTTAAATAATCTCTGGGTGAAATCCCAGTGTTAATGTGGGGTTTCTGGATCATGGCACTGCAGTGTTTTGCGGCACTGTGGTTGCAGATGACGGCACGTACCAGGAGGCAGAGGATGTATAAAGAGAGGGGAAGACAATTAGAATGAAAGGAAGAAAGATGAAGAAGAGTGATGAGAAGAGAGAGAGAGAGAGAGAGGGGGAATGGAGAGCTGGAGCTGAGGGATGAAAGAGAGGGAAAAATACAATGTGGTGTGTAGCAGTGGAGCAAGATGAGGCGGAAGAGACAGAGAGGGAATAAGGAGGGGGAGAGAGATAGGGCTGTGGAGGCGAGATAGTCCCCTGAGTAGGACACAAGAAGCTTGCCAAGGTCTAAATGACATTACTCTGCATGTTATATACTTCATGGCCTTGGATGGATGTCCCATGTGCCAAGAGAGGCATAAAATCCCGACTGCTATTCTTACCCTTCTCCACAACTGACCCATAAAAACACTCATCTCACACTTGAAGTGTGGCATCAAACCAAGTATGCTCAACACAGCAATGAATTAATTACTTGATGTTTCAATTGCAGCTCTATAATTGCTTTAGTCCAAAGGATAACCAAGAAAGTGAGAAGATAAAATATGCCAGTGACGATGACAGCATAATGACAGGATTAGTGTAGGTCTTAAAGACTTTATCTTTCACAGATACACATGGAAAAAAAAAAAAAGGAAATGGAGAGGCAGACTGAAAGATATGGATGACAGTGAGGAATCTCTTTGAAGGAATGCTCCTTTTTTTAAAACTAGTGAATAACTGCTGATGCAGGGACGCTTATTTCTTTTATAAGAAAAAAAAAATGCACGCACGGCACTGAATCCTGCACATTAATATGAGGATGAAAAGAACAACCCACAAACCCCTTAAGCTCTGTGTTCTACCATCATCAAAAATTTGCAGACAACCTTGTCAGAACATCATTTGGCCTTGATTCTTCGCTCCTTTGCTTCTCTGCTGAAACAAACTTCCCACTCTGGCGAGACGACCAATTTTGTTCATCGAGAGCAAAAATGTGTTCATCAAAAAAAAAAAAAAAAAGGCTGTTCTCTTACAATATACATATCCTCCTAATTCACACACCGACTGGAGTTGCAAATGTCTAAGAACTGAAGTTAGTAGATTCACTCCTGTACAGGTTTAAAGATTCATTGAGTTAGAATACTTGTATTTTCCTGCAATCCAATCAGATCAACCTATTGGTATATTTTACTGTATTTTACTGTACAGTCAAGTGACATCACAGCAGATGACACAAATATGATCGCTACAAAAAATGATCAATTCATCATTATAGTCCAATGTGTGGAAACACTTAGAATTTTGCAAAGACGTGACCCTACAGAAGGTTCTAATAATGTTCCGTTTGGATTATTTTGATGTGGAAAAACAACAATGGGCTGAACCTAATGTGAACATATTTGTCATTAAGTCTTGTTTACTTGTTTGTACACAGATATATCCACTGTATTTTTATTTTACAGTTGATCATTTTTACCTGCGCTGATTAGTACCTTGGTATTTTTTCTCAGTCGCACTGGTTGAATCCAGGAAGATGTTCTGGATCAATTTTAGGTCAGTGAGTTGGATCGTTCAAAATGAATTAATATCAACTATAAATTGTTTTAGCAACCATGATATGAATCGAATTGTTAAAATCAACTGTCACACCCCTACTTCTATTTTTGTTGCACATTTCTAGTGATTTTTTTTTCATTTTTTATAAAGCAAATTTTTAACACAATGTGTTTCAAAAACAAACTGAAGCAGTGGCTTTTTTTTTTTTTTGCACAAATGCTAAAACAATTGCATGCGATAAATCAAGTTACAGCAGTCAGGAGAAACACGTGTCACATGCAATATGTCATGAAAGCAAAATAAATAGAAACTTTACAGCTCACGTTAAGTTGTGTTAGTTTGAGAACTTGACCTCATCCGTCCCAGGAAAATGAATTAGAAGCATGAACAGCCAACAATGGACTTTTTTGAACACTAAACATTGTGCTGTTGTCAAAAAGAAATAATAAAAAGGTGGAAGAGTTACCAATGAATGGTGTATTTGAGAAGGCAGGTGGGAAAGGAAAACTATCTGTACCAGTTAATTAGGAAACATGGGGGAGGGCGTCAGGAGAACCCTGTCTAAATCCTCCCCTTCATCTCGTGCCACCCACAACACGGGCTGTTAGATTAGTCTGCCGGTGTTACAGTACCGACCGACGAGACTGTCAGTTCTCTACTGTGAGGATGAGACTAATGAAGAGGGGGGAGGGGGGACATGTAAAACAGGATTATTAGCCTCCAACAACAACAAGGAAGATTCCTAATTTTCCATTTATAAATACACATGTCGTAAATAATACCATTAGAAGAAAACATAGCATGTATACATTGTGTGTGTGAATCAAAACAAACAAAATTGAATGATTCCTTGTTGTACTTATGGTTGTTTATTTAAAAGAAATAATTGAATCCGCTGTTTTAGTGTCACACAACTTTTACATTGTTTAATTGGAAACGGTAAGTCAAATTCTGTGACAACTTCAAAATGGGGTTTAAATGAGGTGGAATCAGAGGCGGAGCTACGTGGGGTAAGTGGGGGGCAATTGTCCCTCCAGCAGAAAAAGCTTTGCACCCTCGCTTGCTCTCAAATTCTTGGGTCAAATTTAGTAACACATTGACAAAGATAAATAAAGCATCAATACAAGCTTCTTTAAAGGTTGCAAGATTAAAAAAAAAAAAAAAAAAAAACTTTTTTTTAATTAAATTTAATTTTAATCCCTTCAAATTATTTTCTTAGCCCCTGTATTCTGGACCATCAGCACCTTGGCCTTAAAGCCAAAATCTGTGCTGTTTCCTTGCTATGGCAGGAGACAATTCTTACTTTTGGAAAACTAATTAACAATAATTCATCAATAATAAACACTTTTAATTAATTCATTTAAAACGGCCTTCCACTGCTGTTCTCATTTGCCATTCTTCCAAAGTCTTTTCTCCCTTAACATAAAATGTCCTAGCCACTGAGTGGGAATATAAACTTATTTTGGTTCCTGAAAATAAAGAATTAAGTTAATTAGAATTAAACCTAAAAACTATTTAAAAGATCTGCCAAGCCTGACATGTTTGGTTCAAATCAAAAAGTTCAGCTGAATCCCTGACCTAAAAGCATCAACGTTTCCACACTTCATGTGTTATCTGCAGAATAAGAAACAAACTATAGAGCAGGAGTGCTGAATTATTTCTAAGCCCCCTAAAAAAATAAATAAATAAAAAGAGGGGGGTCCTCTCACCCATTTACATCCCTACCTTACAAATTCACATTCTTTTAGTTCTTTAGAGCAACGATAATTCTAAGGTGTCTCACTTGTTTTGACATTACTCCTCCTAGCAATCTGTTCACAAAAAAACACATCTTTTTTTATTAAAAAAGTATTTAGTAACATGCTAAAAATAGGAAAAACAGTAGAATTGAAACCTGTTAAGAATAAAATAAAAAAAGACATTCAATGACTTTTTGACTGTATGTGTTCCTTGCTAACCTTTTATTTTTATTAGGGGTTTTGGAGCCTTTCGGTTGGCAATTCTTTTTATTGGCTGTTTTACCGTTTCAGTGCCTGAACTACGGATGTAGTTTTAGTTTGACATTTGACATGGCTGACACACTAAAAACCAAATCAAAAAGTCACTCTTTTCATCGTCCTCTCCACCCCCTTTGCTCAACCTAATTTTCTTTAAAAGCATACATCATCATGCTGAGAAACGACTCCACTTTTTTCAATAAAAGATAAAGACCATATTATTACCTTCCCATTAAAGACATCACATTTTGTTAAATGGAGTCCTATTTAAAACACTGCTTCAAGCTCTGAGCCAGATTCAATGAATCTCAGGTGCAATTTAATCAGCCTGCTCTCCGAGCTCTCTACAGCCCATTCATGATTCGAAATAATAAAAAATTCACCATTTCTGATTATTCCAGGTACTAATTCAGTGTAGTTGAAGTACCCAAAGGGTGATCTTACATCTTACTTCGTCTAAAGCAGTGGTCCGCAACCTTTTCCAGGCCACAGAGCGGTTTAATGTCAGACAATATTTTTACTGACCAACCTGCAAGAGTCTCAAGTGGACATTCATTTTTTCCCCCCAAGTGTCCAGTTTCCCTTAACTTTTGAGAGTAAAATTGATTTTTTTATCCTCTGTGAAATATATAAATATATATAAATTCTATTCATACAGTAGATTTTGTGTACTAACCATAAAAATGTGATATTGATTTACCCTTAAGTCCTATTAGAACAAAAACTAAAAGAATTGGCGACTAACACAAAAAAGCCTTCACCAAATCTGGTATTTTGTAAAAATAATAATAAACATGAATCCATTGTTTGAATAATGTTTTTAGGAGCAATATATTATGCAAAACAGGTTTTGTGTGTGAACAACTGTTGCAATAAATCCATAAGTAATTATTCATGATTTTTGTCTGTTAAATTCAGCTTTTTTTTTTTTTTTTTTTTTTGAACTCAAATGCTCTTTTTTCTGTTCAAAAGAAGCTTTCTGAATATCTGTGTTTTTTATTAACTATGCTCGGTTTGGGTTTCAATCTAGTGGTCTGCGCAGCCGTTTTGTGGAAGCAGCAGATGGATTTCAATATGTAACAGAGAGACATGACATGCGTCAATAAAGAGTTGGATGTGGTGGAGAGAAGCCAAAATAAAACAGAAGTAGTTTAGGTTGTGATTCTTTGTAGCAAGTACAATCTGTCTCATTTACTTGCACCAGTCCGCAGCTCAAGGATTAAGGACCACTGGTCTGAAGGAGGACACCAATATTATTTCCAAGTCAGAGTAGTAAAAAAAATCTTAATTTTTCACAGATTCTCAAATTCAAACTGCTTTTTTTGATTGATTTAATTCTATTTGGGTAATAAATAGTATCTTCAATTTTTTCTTGTAAGTGCATAATTCAAAAGTAGAATAGAAAACACAAGTTTGCTCTGACTAAATTGGCCATGAACAGTAAATCTAAGCAAACTAAAGAAAAATCCACAAATCAAGACCTTAGTGTCCATAACAAGCTATGGCTCAAGTTTATTTATTTATTTTTTTTGTTCTGTTGCTTTCATTTTGTGAAGCTTGCAAACTTTAATGGACAAAAAAAAAAAAAAAAAAAAAAAAAAACTTCACAGAGCTGTTTCATGAACTTTCTGTGACTGAAGTTGGGAAAAATGCTAATGCTAGAGGATATTTGGACCTCAGAGTCTGCCATGGGGTTTCAGCTCTGATCACGAAGTCTGTGAATAACAGATCTTTTTGTCAGAAAAGGTTATGGAAGTTGAAGACGTTCTGTAAATAGCAAAAGTGCTTCACAAACAGCTTCATCAGCTGTTCTCTTCTAGACAGCTCTTGTACCCAAGGGAAAGGTCACAGTGGCCCATTTTAAGGGCCTCACTTCCAAGTGAGTCATATCAAGGCCCATCATAAATTATCATGTGAAACCCCAGGCTGTAACTGGCAGTTGACAGCATTAGTGAGTGCAAGTCATTAACTTGATTTCGAGATCATCTTCTGTCCTCCCTCTTAGTCCGGAGCAAAAAACTGTCATTGTGTGACATGCAAGGTTCTAATGTGAGCAGAGCTTCAATTGGACTACTGTCATTTTGAAGATGTTGCAATGAATGAATGAATATCTTTCATTCACAAACTGGTTTTCCTCTGTAAAATGTCCCAAATTAATTCATAATGGTTCTCCCCAGGACAAATTAGCTGATAAAATATGATCCACACAGTTTACCAAAATCATTTTCAAAATATACTTTGAAGGGATCATTTTTAACACAGTAGTAACATTTATGTACACAATATGTTTGCCGCTTTAGGCAGTGTTCTATTTCTTCAACCCACTTTATGGCTTGTGTTGTTGCTGTTTTAAAGTGTAGCAATCTTAAAACAAACATCTGGCACATTTACGCGGCATGAGTTGGGATGCTATCCAAGGCACATATGGCCCCCTGATAGGATAGGTTTACTCATTGTCTGTTCTGTAAGCCCATCTGCTGCTGTTGTTCTTACATCATGGCTTTCTGTACCCTTAGACTCTGCTTCTCTAAAGCCACCCGTGTTGCTTCATGTGAGTCAATATCAGGATTTTGAGCAAACTTTACAAGCAAAAAAAAAATTATATGTATTTTTTGCTTGTTTTCAAACACATTTTGAAGTACTTTCTACACAAAATTTGAAATTCTTGAATATTTCTACTCATCAACAACAATTCCAACCATCAATTTAACTAAAACTAAAACCAGCAACATTCCATCACAGCAAACACAAGAGACTATGTGTCCTTCAGCTTTGCTAGCTTTTGTTAAGCTTTTTTCTTTCAAGCAAAAAAAAAAAAAACATAAAACTTGCTAACTCATTAAATTTATAACGGTTTTAATTCAAAATAAGCTACTTTTATGTCACGTCTATAAACTGCTATTTTCTTACTATGTGTCAATTAACTAACTAAAATGTAATTCCTGGCAAAACGACCAGTGTGCTTAATCACATAAAATGAATTAATTTAAATTAGATTATTCATGACTCATTATAGATCTGCAATGGTATTTTGTCCTGTAACGAGAAAAATAAAAATACAATAAAGTGGGGGAAAAAAATAATAAAATGAACAAAATTTCTACAGTTATTTTCTCTTCAAATGCCAAACTCTGACATGTTGTCATTTGCTTTGTGGAACAATTTTTATCTCATAATTCATAGCTCTATGAGCAACCCAGGGAAAGACGATTAGCGGAAATGGCAAAGTTTCAATTCTGTTTTATTTTTTCAAAAGAAATCCAAAGTTCAGCTGTAAATGTAAGTGCTTAGAAGAAGCATGAGCTCAAACTATGTTCCTTATTTTCTTGCACGATTCTTGTTCATAACACAAAGGGAAACTGCTCAATAACTTATCATCCATCTGAGAATTTGGAAGCAGTTTACATAAAAAAGGAAATACAACTTTAATCCTCATTATTTAAATCTTAAATTTGAATTGTCTTTAATAAGGTAGGTTTTTCTTTTTTTTCCAGATGTCTTTTCCAGAATTTGAATTACACTCACCAATAAGCAAGCATGATAATATTAGTACTGTACACTATTAGTATAGGCAAAATACTGTGGGGCAAAAAAGTATCAAGTGTGCAAGTTCTCCCACCTAAAAAGATGAGAGAGTCCTGTAATTTTCATCATAGGTTTACTATACCTCGACTATGAGAGACAAAATGAAAAAAAAAAAAAAAATCAAGCTAATCACATTGTCTGATTTTTGAGGAATGTATTTGTAAAATATGGTATAAAAAAGTATTTGATCTATAAAAAAGTTCATATCAATAGTTTTTTTATAAACCCTTTCTTGGGAATGACAGCAGTCAAACATTGTCTGTAATTCTTCACAAGGTTTTCACAAACTGTTGCTGATATTTTTGGCCCATTCCTCCATGCTGATCTCCTCTAGAGCAGTGAGGTTTAGGGCTGTTGCTAGGCAACATGCAACAAGTTTTAGATCTGAAGACTGGCTAGGCCACTCCAGGACCTTGAAATGGTTCTTACCATGTCACTCCTTTGTTACCCGTGCAGTGTGTTTGAGAGTGTTGTCATGCTGAAATAAACCACCCACGTTCCATCTTCAATGCTCTTGCTTTCACTCAAAATCTGACCATCCGTGGACCTATTCATTAATTCCTTTAAGAATAGTCGACCTGGTTCCTTTCTCCAAAGCATGATGTTTCCACCCTCATGCTTTACAGAAGGTATGGTGTTCTTTGGATGCAACTCGGCATTCTTTCTCTTCCAAACACAACGAGTAGAGTTCTTAAGAAAAAAATTCTATTTCGGTTTAATCTGACCATAGGATCATTCTCCCAATCTTCTTGCTCATCCAAATGCTCTTTAGCAAACTTTAGACGGGCCTACACATGTTCTGGCTTTAGCAGGGGGACATGTCTTGCACTGCAAGATTCGAGTCCCTGGGAGTGTAGGGTGCTACTGATGGTAGCCTTTGTCACTTTGGTCCAAGTTCTCTGCAGGTCATTCACTAGGTCCCCCGTGTGGTTCTTGGATTTTTGCTTAAAGTTCTTATGATCATTTTGACCCCACAGGGTGAGATCTTGTGGGCAGCCCCAGATTGAGGGAGATTATCATGGTTTTGTACATCTTCCATTTTATAATAATTGCTCCCACAGTTGATTTTTTTAATGATTGATGTGTTTCAAGCATGTATGAAAAATACAGGACAAAAGACACATTTATCACAAACTCCTTACAAACATAACGAAATGCACTGATTAGAAAATAGAAAACAAACAAAAACAAAACACACTTGTGTCACATTTGGTTTATTATATTTTGTAATTATTAACTACAGTCAGGTAGAATTTGCTTGAAAAGGAGTGGGAAGAAGCGAACTTATATAATCTCACCCCTACCTAGTTACTTCATTTTCCAATTTTGCATAGTTATAATCTGTGAATTTTTTCACACCAAGCAGCTTGCTTATTGCAGATTCAATCTTCCCAGCCTGGTGCAGGTCAACAATTTTGTTTTTGGTGTCCTTAGACAGCACTTTGGTCATGGCCGTAGTGGAGTTTGGAGTGTGACTGAGGCTGTAGAAAGGTGTATATTATATAAATAGCGAGTTCAAATAGGTGCCATTAATACAGGTAACAGGTGGAGGACAGAGGATCCTCTATGAGAGCCAGAAATCTTGCTTGTTTGTATGACCAAATTTTTATTTTCCACCATGATTTACAGATAAGTTATTTAAAAATCAGACAGCGTGATTATCTTGATTTTTTTTCCGCATTTTGTCTCTCATAGTTGAGGTATACCTATGATGAAAATTACAGGCATCTCCCATATTTATAAGTGGACTTGCAGGATTGGTGGCTGACTGAATACTTTTTGCCTCGTTGTATTTACATAAAATTTGGGAAGGGACTGATAGGAAAACCTCTGCTAATATGGGTCACCTCAGACTATTTGGAATGTGATCAGTTCACTTGTGACACTCTTGTGAACAGCTGTTGGGTTCATTGAATAGCAGTAAAGTCGGATGTCAGAGCATTCAGTTCAGAGGAGGTTATTAGTCTTACACTACACGATAAAATCATTATTTGAGTAAGAAAGTCCCTCAACACCTCTACTCTGGTTTATTTACTTGACCTGCTCCTGTTTTGGTGAGCTTTAACAAATATTAGCTCTACTGTTGAAGAAAAAAAAATGTTTTGGAGCAAAAATTAGCCCACCTACTACATGGCTGTGTGTCTTCAGTGGCCGCATGCACTGCTAAAGCAAAAACATAAAACTTACTGTTTATATGGAAATCAATGGTTAAATTAACAACAGAGGAGCACAAGACCTGAAATGGCATCAGCTATATGATAGACTGGATTTGTGAAAATAAAACACTAGATTGATTGATTACTTGTTTTAATGAACTGTAAACTTTGGGGATTGAATGGAACAAAACGTTTGTTTGAATCTGAACTGCCTTTTTGTTTATTACCAATTTGGTTATTGTTATTTAAGTTGTTTTTTTCTTACATTACATCAGATCCTAGATATGTAAAAATAGTCATATATTGTTCAAATATTGATAACGTGTTTAAAAGTATTGCCTTATCAGATAGCAGCAAAGCTTTCCTTTTTACCAGCAATCGCGCTCGTTCTCAGTCAAGCAGCTGTTAATGCAGTATGTCCAACCCACTCAGGGGCTGCATGACCCTGCACTTGGTTTCACTCATCCACTTTCCCTGCTTTGCCACTTATTAATATTTATTTAACATCTATTAAAAATGCCAAATGTGGACACCCTTGTGCATCCATTCTTGTAAAGTCAGGATGATGGTGATAATGACCATGTTGGCCTTGATGCCTTGAGCCTGGTTTCACATAGTCCCCCCCAAGAGCTTGCATTCTGTTTGCTCTCATTTTCTGCATTCATATTTGATTTTGATGTCACATTACATTAATTGCAGGAACTGTAAAGACCCTGTGAGCTCGGCTTGTTTGTGCAGCCCTCAGCTGTGATTAAGTACAATCCAAACAAGTCCTTGGGTTGCATGGGTGTGTGGGTGTGCATCAGTGAGTGAGTGACAGGGAAACGTTCAGAGTAAACAGCAAGTGGTTGACTCTTGTTTTGTGGCTTGACTTGAATACTCTGTGTGTCCTGCAATACCTTTATTTGAGTGTGATCTGGCTGAGAAGTGAGATGTTCTGGATAACAACTAATAATATGACTAATGACAGTATGTGAAGCAGATATCTTTCTCACAGGACCTGACAATAAGATTGGGGGGGCATTTTTTACTTTTCTTTCTTTTAGTACTTTTAATACTTTTTTTTATTTTTTTTATAATAACTCTTGTGAATTGTGAATATATCCTGAATGTTTACTCGAAAATTAGACTAATCTTGTAAAACGTGTATTTCTATAGGAAAAGATCTATATAAACTGCAGGAAATAAATAGAAAGAGAATAGAAAGAAATAAAGTTATGTCACTGTTTGCTGTTTAACATACAGTTTATTTCCATTGTGCTGTGCAGTACTCGACTAAGTGTGTTGGTCATTTAACTCATTCAATTAGAAACAAACTGTTTCCATTGCAGTTTTGCAAAAAATGTCAATTTTGATTACGCCTCAAAAATCACCTCCTCCAAGCGCAAAACCTTTTCTGTTAAATGCAAGGTTTTTTGAAATTGTGTTCCTATTAGAAAATGTATTATCACAAATCCAATTTGTGCAATTTCATAGTCAAAGGAAACGCAGCTAATCACAGGGCACAGACGATTACAACCCCCAAGGTGGGACATAAAATCCAGTTTCCCCAAAACCCACTAGTAAGCTAAAAAGATTCAAAAACAACAGTCTTTGGGTGTGCTTTAAAAGTAGTCAGAGGCAGAGCTTTCTAGAGTTTCAGGAGTCATCACTTGAAACCCTTGATCCCATCTGGCAATCAATAACTGACTTGGAGATCTAACAGAACCTATGAGATTGTACAGTTCTTAAAGCACAATAATGCATTCAAGAGTTTGACGCCATGCAAGCTTAGAAAAAAAAAGAGCTGACTTTTTATTCTTTTTTTCAAATATGATTTACTTTCCTTCTTTCGTTAAACTCTGTGGACAAAAGGACTCTATAGTTTTCATACATCAGAAAGATCTTGAAACACTGAGGTGTACGTCTGATCTTGGAGCGTCAAACAAGTAAACAACTGATTTGAACATAGTTAACATTGATTCAAATGTGTTGCTATGTTGAATGTGGTGAAACTGTTGTGAACATGCCTTTGGTCTTTCATTGGTTTCGTTACAAAAGACTTTTCAGTTCAGCACAAGTGGACAGCTCGGCCAGTGTCACTCAAGGTCGCCCCTGTATGTTTTTGCCTGACTTTTGCTTTCTTTGCAAAAACCTCGTCTTGTTCTCATTGACGCTTGATGGACAGAAAAGTATGAAATCAACAAATACATTTCAATTCACCCACATTGATGACAGCTTTTACTTTAATGTTCTTTTTTTTCTTTCTTTTTTTATATATTCCAGTAAGTCTACATTATTAACGAATACTGAAAAGAAGAAGTCTGTTTGTGTTCTCCCATTCATCCCATACAGAACTGTTCAATGCTGCAGTGCATGTATAAAAGCACTTTTGTACAAATTTATTTAACTAATTATTGCTACCATTGACCTGTATCCTCACTTTAATGGTAGAATTTAGAAACGCTTGAAGTCATTTGAAGGTCTAAAGGCTGTGGTTGTAGGGAAAAAGTACAAAGAAACTTGAACAAACACTCCATTTCAAATGTTCTCTTATGTAGATGTTTCAGATTCTCTTAACTGTTTTTTTTTGGGGGGTGCAATTTTCCTTTCAGAAAGGAATTAAAGATTTTATCAAACATGTTCAACGCATATAATTGTCAACATACATCTCCTATGTCCTCTAATGAACTAAATTAATTTTATTCACAATAATTATCAATAATCTCCAAAAATGAATAAACATAAGGACATTTTTTTCACTTTTTTTTTTTTTTTTCTAAGGTTTTGTTTAAAGAGTAAACACCTCTTTGGTGGAAGATCTTGACTAGATTATTATTTTTTGAAAGCCTCACGTGATTTGGCTGCTAAATACAATGGATCGGGTCAAGGCTTTGAAGGGAAGGAGAAGTCTCAGTAATCCTCTTCAGCAACGGTTGCCCTAAAGCAGAGAGTCTGTATGAGGCAGATATATCGGATACTTAGTACGGCTGAGAGCCGTTTGCATTTAAGTGTGTGTTTGTGTGTGTGTGTTTATAAATCACTAATCCAGTTCAATAAACACTCTTGGTAACAAACATTTGATACTTTGTATAACTTAAAAAAAATATGACAATTGACAAAATACCTTTTTAGAATAGTTGTTTTGTCATAAATGGTAAATAATGCAAATGTATGATCTATTTTTGTTATGTTTGTTCTGTGTGTTCCATATTTAGTCAACCATCTTTCATCTTTCAATTTCATTTAAATGGTTGCAATTTTGCTTCAACTTTTTATGAATCCCAGGCCACGTAAAGCTATAGTTTGTGTCCTAAAAAGTACGAGTGCTTTTCCTAGAATTTTTTTTTTCTGGTATATGCAGAGCAGTAAAGTTTTTTTTTTTTTTTTTTTTTTTTTTGTTGACTAAGGAATCAGAATATGTTGGTGCATGTACCCCAGCTTTGTTGCTTGAAATATTTTCTCCACGCATGCACACATTCATTGTTCAGTCACTTGAGAGGAACCTGAAACATAAGCCCCCTCATTCGTAAAAGTATGAAATATGCATTTCATCATGTTGAGCTTTGTGCCACAGTAAGAACAAACACAGAGCAAACCAATATTTTTCTACAGCAAAGTACACAGTCATTGCTTCCACCGCTGTGATCTCAAGTGTGTTTCTAAGTCTGCTCAGTGCTGTCCCTTCACTATTACTTTTCCTTGACAGAGACCATATTTGAAAAATCCCTACACACACATGCAGACAAAAAAAGAAATAAAAAGCAAAGTAAAACAATAAGATGTGACATCTTACACACATTATTTTTTGTAAGACTAAAAAAAATTGCAAACATAAAGGAAAAAAATATATACAAAAAATATATATACAGACAAATGTTTTCTGCTCGAATTAGCACTGGAGTTGTAAAAGCTGCAACACTCCAAAAACAAAATCTGTCGTTTTATCTTCTTGGATTTGTTTCCACACTTCTAGCTGTTTAACTGTCCCCAGACAATGAGCCTCGGCTGTGCTGTAAGGTCTCTGGAGCGGGGACTCCAGGCAGGCAGACAGACAGGCCCTCTATTGAGGCAAAGCCGATAGGCCTGGCAAGTGTGTCCTGTTTGGCATTTAAAACACCTCCGCTCACTCCGGCGTCTTGGGAGAAGTGACGAACCTGACAGGCTCAGTCTCTTGGGAGTCACTGGGCCTCTTTCCAATCTCCGTGGGTCAATGCGGGGGTGAGGCGACACTGAAGAGCTCCTGGCTAGAAACACTAATTATCATGGCTGCCTTGCATTCAGCACTGTGTTCAACGCTAGGTATCGTGGCCCTCCTGGTCACGCTGTCAGATAGCTCACAGGACTGGCTCTAATTGTGGAGACTGTAAAGCAATGGGTGTTCAGATTCCGTCTGCCAAGAGCAACTCCGCATCACTGACTTACGTAAACAAACGGGTAAACAAAGAAGTGTTTTACGTCCCTCCCCTAATTTACTGTTGTTGTTGATATGTTTGTATACTCTGCACTGTTTACACTCCCATTTTTAGCGTGCGTGGAATCCTCTGATTGGCGAACTGGAGACTAGTTATGTCGCAAAACTGTGCACACACAAAGAATTGCCTCTGCACAAACTCATGATAATTTAATAAATGCCCAAAGGCAGAGTTTGAGGCTTTGGACAAATATAAATATTAATTAACACACTAGGGACTCAAGTAATGGGTAAAAAACTGCTCTGCCTATTGGCTGCTGCTGTATTAAAGGAAACTCGGGTCAGATTTTTAATATGATTCGGAATATGCATTAGAACTTCAAACGTGAACTTCTAAAGTTAACATCTTCCCACTGATATTGAGGGTTTGAGCTGCAAAATAGTTGAACTTTTTTTTTTTTTTTCCAGGGCGCTGCAGTAAAATTCGGAGGGTTCTCACTGGTTCTCCCTCATGCTTCACGTTTCAACGGGGGTTACTTGCAAAAGTTTCCCATCTCTGATTAGTGTGAATGACAGGAACATGCTAAGAAACTAAAGGTGGTGCGTAAACTTACAATTGGATGTGAGATTCTTTTTCCCCCACAAGACAAAGTTCTGGGTGTTGGACCACTGTGCTTTAATAACGTGGCTGCAGCCTGACAGGACAGAAGACTCTGGAGCTCTCCACTCCCACACTGTCTGGTTTCATCGTAAAACCCGGAGAGGGGACAAGTGGACAGTGTGTGACAGCTGCTACAAGAAGAAGGTTGAGCCTTGACAAGGTCCCTAGTTCCCCATGTTTCAACGTTGTTACATGCAGTCTAAATAATATTGGCATACATGTCTCATGATATACAACTAAATAAGTAGGTTTGGGAAACTTTAAAATACTGACTCTCAGAGATGTTTATTGACAGGAAACACAACTAATTGACCTCACACATGTTACTAACTAGATATAACCAGTTTGACATGGCATTAAAATTGAGTTTCCCCCACATCTGCACACAAGCAAGAGCACATCCTAAGCCCAATTGCTGCAGGGATCAACTTTCACTCCCGTATTACAAGGTGTCTTGTCAGTGGTAAGTCTCAGAAGTAAATTATAGGAATTTTGCTGGTGACTGAACCAGAACTGGACAGGTGTACTGGCATACATGTTCAGCTTAGCTTTTCAGAGTCAGAATTACAAAGTCAGACACACACAATAAGTTCTCTCATCTCTGGCAAGGAGAGAGCTGCCAGCTTTTGCCTGCCAGCTGCCTATACCGCTTTGCTTTGCAAGCCTGACAATTTGGCACACACAAGAGAGAAGGTTCATGTTTCTATTTTTCCTTTAAGATTGTCTCATACAGTGAGAGTTGTGGCCACTCATTGGCACGGGGTGCTGGTGGTATAAATCGTCTGGCTGGCACCTGCCCACCAGCAAATCTATGGCGGAGCTCCGACGGACTCGTAGGTCATTCTTTTGGAAATATTTTGACAAGGGAGAAATACGAGAGGGCGAAGCAACAGTTTTATTGGTCAGTAATCGCATTTGTAAAGGACAAATGATAACTGCAATCCCACTAGCTTTGATTTATATCAATAAGACCAGAAGAAACTTCATCTACAAAGATTTTTTTTTTTAATTCACAGAACTTAATCTTATTGATTAATTGCATTTATTTTATAAAAAGAGTATTCATTTCCCAATTATCTCTTTCAAGAGAGTTATTATTATGATTATATTATTATTATGATTTATAGTAATTGTTATTACAAACTATAAAATTGCATTTTATAGTACTATGATTTCTGATTTTATATGCCATTATCAGTCTTAAGAGCATGTAATATTGTCATGCTGTAACATGACCCAACACAAGTCCATGTTCTTCCATTTCAACTTCTGTTTGATGTACTGTCCATGTTCCAAGACTGCCAGAGCTGAAGCTGTGTAAGGAGTCATGCCACTCCACAGAGATTCTTTAGAGTTCCACATTCTGAGTCATTACAAGACTTTTATTTTTTTCATTTGACTTCTATGCGTTAGGCTTGAGACTTTCAAGATTATATTTTGTAAAAACAAAAGAGTGCACATCAGTAAAAGTACAAGACTAATTTAAAACACTTGGAACTAAGTTACCAATGTCAATATGACTAGACATGTATTAACAATAGCATTCCAGATTGGTGGAGGTCAAAATACCGGTGTGGTCTCATCTTAAAGGGAGTACAGGTGTGTCTTGCAGATCACATGATGCTTGTGTGGCCACCACAAGGGACGTCATGAAAATGAAATGTTCGCTTGTCATGCGTGTGATACGTGTATTATGATGTATTTGTAAGACTAATGGAAGCTGAATGCACTTATGACAGACGGATGAAGCTGTTGTGTGCCCAATAACCCTTGTGCTGTCTTATGGGGTCCAAATGACCCCACTCCCAACGTCAACATACCTGGGATAGCACATTAAGCAGCACTCCAGTCATTGTAAGATGCACTCATTGGATCTTTACTAACTAAGGCTTTGAGCACAGGATATGCAAGTAAAACATATAGAAAGTTCTTGTAAAATGCCCGTATGATTTCCACAGAAATAACACTGATTGTCTAATGTCCTCATTATTAACAGTCAGGCTGCATGCAAGGCACGTGTAGAAGCATACACTTATTCCATGTACAGCACTAACAGGCTCCTTGTGCAGGGTTCCGGGGGTCTTGGAAAAAAACCTGTACTACTTGCCTGCGCCTCACATACTTCACCCTTACTTACATTTAGGTGTTTTTTAAGTGTTCCTTGTCATCCACAGCACACTTTGAAAAAATGCTTATAAACATATATGCTCTATAGGCTGAATTCAATATTTCTTCAAGGCCACATGCGTAACTCATACAAATGTGCCCATTTTTCAACCGTGTTCATCCATAATGGAAGTTGTGACTAAGGCGTTTGAAAAAAGAAAAAAATGCCACCATGCAAAGTGAAATGCTTCCTTTTCTTAAAGAAGTTGAAGCTCAGCTCCAAACAGACTGACCTTTGTAAATTGCTGTGCAAACTCTATTAAACACTATCTGAGTAATAATGTCCACCATGCAAAAGTACAGCTTGTAATGGTGGACAGATTAAATGAAATCACTCTCACCTAGTGGCAAATTCCACACCAGTAAGCAACAAATGGCTTGCCAAGCTCTCAGTGACATTTCTGGGGATTAGCTCATAATGTTAGTTGAGGCTGGACCCAGTAGGAGGGACAGTGGCTCAGTGGCTAAGAATTACATCGCTGTCCATTCCCCATGTTATAGTTTTGTGTCAATTGTGCAATGACCAGAGGCAGGAAGATGCAAAAATGAGAGATTAGAATGTTGATGTTTTGTAAAAGCGTTATTAAGTAGAATAAATGCTTGAATGATCTGTTTTATTTTAGTGGTTTGCATTCTCATTTGATACGGTAGCACCACACTATATAGTGAACATGACAAAGCCCAACAGCTTATTTCCAAAATCAAGTGGAGAATAAAAACAGCCCCACAGCTGCTGATGGTGACGTGTTGTGAGGGGTGATGCACAGAGAGCGCTGAGGTGTGGATGACACAGACAGACGTATAGGAAAGACACTGCGGCTCGCCTTCAAGTTGCTGCAGCTTGCAGCGTAGGCGTAATAACCATTTCACAAGCTGAGTCCAAACAATAATAATAAGCTGCCGATCAAGTCGAGATTTTAGATGAAGAGTGACACTTAAACGTTCAACTTGAGAACTAGAGTTTGGAGTTTGACCAAAATTAAAAGATGCAGAGGAATTACAGACAAAACATAATTCTGACTATTATTAAGCTTTGTGTTCTGTTGCACTTTGGAGTTTAAATGTATAAAATTGTTGCATCTTATTTTACAGCTAAAATGCCAATTTAAATTATGCATAAACAACAATAAGCATCTAATAAGAAACATAAAAATAATGTGCAAAACTTCTGATTCTGTTCAAGATTTATTTTTCTCTTGACACTTCACATCAGTCAAGGATTTTTCTATAGCGCTTTTGTGCAGGGGAGTAGCTAAAAGCCATTTAATTTTAGCTTTTGGGTAAGGAGTGAGTACAAATTGACACCATATTGAGAAAGGTAATAAACACTGACACATGGGTCAGCAGATACCGGCAAATTACCATGGCATTCTTAATTATGGTACAATGATAAAAAGTTAAAAAAAAAAAAAAAAAAAACTCTGATCGTCGCAAAAATAAGATCCATGCCATGGTAATAATGTTTTTTTACAAGGTCAAACATGACATTTCAAACTTTTCTATAAATAAATACCTCAATGTATAAGAAACATAGTGCAGATCTGATTTTGGTTGTGACTATTTTCAAATCTACACACACACTAAAATATACAAATACTGTTGGACTCCTCCGTCCACGTTTCAAGACGGGTCGTTTCGGTTGACAACAACATTGCTACAAACCCCCTGCACCTGTTTTATGTGGCTAAGTCACCGCCCGGTCAGAGTGAACTGGGAACAGTGCACCCCAGTAGACAGTCAGCCCAGAGGCTGGGTACCCTGTCCCTCCCACGGACTGGTGAGTTGGTGCAACAACGGTCATTGGCAAATGCAACTTTTGCCCCTGAGTCAGAACTGTCTGCGATGCACTGCTACGAGGGAAATCATGTCAAAATGCCTGCCACCCAATGGGGGGCTCCCACCCAACCTCCAACTGAAAGACTCAGGCACCTGAGCGACATCAGGCAGGCAGTCTTCTATACGCCACATTTCCCTCATTTGCCCATTGAATGAAGATCCGGCACTGGGTTTATCACTCTTTGCTACTGAGGGAATCATTGTTAGTTTCTTTTCATGTGCTTAGTAATATGCTTAATTTCAAAAGGTTGTCTCGTCTGTTCTGAAGTCGAACACACAAACAAATAAATTCATCCTCTAAAAAACAAGCAAAAAAAAGAAAAAGAAAGAAAAGATAGATGGTCCTGCCAGAAAACGTGCAAAATCTAATCCTTGCATTAGCTTTAATTAGGCTTGCTATCATCACAATATCAGCATAAAAGTTCACTATTCTGAGGGTAAACTCATTCAGATCTTCCTAAAATGTATCTTATACATTATTCTTTATTAGCTCACAATTATATATTTGATATTATATATATATATATATATATATATATATTTTTAACTTGTGAAAAGTCACATCCTTTGTTTTTCTTTTTTGTTGTTTTTTTTTCCAGCTCTTTTTGAGCAATTGTAGCACAGCAGTGAGTTGGCATCTGCCCTTTCCATATGGCGTCCAACTTTCCATATGCAACTCGAGGTGCAGTGTCTCTATCCTATGTAACTCATTGTCCATCTTCTTGCCACATGCAAAAGCAAGTCAAAGCTATCCTCACTCATGTAGGGTCAATTTGATCAACATAACCAAACTGCTTTTTGGCATTTTAAAGATAACAACAAAGGAACCACAACAGTCTCCAAACAAAAAGCAAAGATTTGAACCAGCGGCATTACAACAAAGAGGAAGTTCTAACTACCAACTAATCATAGCACATAATCTTTATACATCATGAAAATGATCCATCCGACAGTTTGTGGCTTACTCACCTCTGGAATTACCTTCAGTGTTGAAATAGATAAGAAATTATGATAACAATCAGCAAAAGGCCACAACAGATTAAAATGGTTAAACCCTCGCTAATGTAACAAACATCAAACTGTCAGCCTACGGGAAACTGTGTCCTTCAATATTCACTGCTCTGCTGTCCTCCCAGAGAGGGTGAGTGTTTGGCACCTTTTCTTCCATGGAACTTGCTTTATTTTGTCAATGACCTTTTCCTTTCTATCACTTGCAGGATCAGTATGCATTCTCCTCTCAGAGTGATTACTTCTCACCCTGTCAGCTCACCTTGACATCACCTGTCATCCCTCCATCCATTGTAAAATGTGATATTTTCTTTCTTGCCTTTTATTAGTTGTGCCCACCTGCCGTCTCTGCTGAGTAACCGGCTCTCTGTCTCCTTTTCTGTCACACTAACACAAGAAAGTACACACCTAAGCATGCCCATGCACTTTGTAATGTATTTGTACTTCAAATGTACAAGGAACACTAAGGATGTCATTTCTTCACAAGTAAAGGTTGATTTAATTTGTCAGAAACCCACAGGAAACTGATATGAACACAAAAAAATCTCAGTTTTGTTTCTTTGGCTTTAAATGTTTCTTATTTTGTCAGCAAAATCAGTAAATGGTGCTAGACAATAACATTCAAGGCAATGTACTGTAAACGTCTCAAACCTCGTGTGGAAACGACTCTAAAAAAGGAAATTTTGCATTTTTTAAATGAGTAAAACTGATACAGTTTTGTTTAATTAAAAAATAACTTATTGTGATCTTGGCTTAAATGTATTCAACATTTCAAATTGGAATGTATTGCATTGAACTATCCTAACTGACAATAACCAGGTTGTTTATTTGTTTTTTTAATAATATAGGAAGATATGACTAGCTGTAATCTCACTGCGTTGATTTTGTTTTGCAGAGCTTTGCAAGCTGGTGGTTTTGATCTCACCTAATGTTTGGCTTCACACAACAGACATACTATCAAAGCCAGATGTATTAATAATCAAAGAGCAAACATGTCATACAAAGTTCAATACAAACAAGCTTCATGTTAGAAAGTATGAAAAAAAGGCAATAAGAACAAAAAAATGGAAGCAAAAACACAAAAATGAATTTACCTAAAAAGACTATACCCAATTTCACAGAGTTTGCATTTGTTTTCATCATTAAATTGTTTTCCCTGGTTTACAGGCTCATTTTTATTAATATATGCAAATTACCATTCACAAAGTGCAGTGGAAATCTGGGAGTGCAGAGCTAATTTCATTGGCCTTGTCACTATCATTATTTGTTAATTTTGATTCTATAAATAGCTGTGGCATGTGAGTGATGATCCCACTCAGAGATGGTTAATATGCAAACTTATCTATTTATTTTGCTTTTTTTTCATCAAAAGAACAAATTTAACTTGTTTAACAAAAGCATCATAGCTCAATTTAAGAACTCTGTGAAAAGGAGTGTGTATACATCCCTTTATTTGTGTGGGCTAGTATATATATATGGTGTGTGTTTGTGTGGTTGTGTGTGTGCTTTAATCAACAATATTTTTTTTAGAAATCTGTTTTTGTTGTGACTTAGACATCTGCTTGAGGCCCACATGTCTTTGGCTTCAAACTTTACTTGCTGTTTCCAGGAGATCACAGGTTGCCATAACAACCAGGGTCTTGAGTAACACTTTACTAAAAATGTAAATGGTTGTGCAAAGAATGTGTCTGCATTGTTACTTTGCCGCAACACAGTGGAAGTAGATTTCTGCTGTATCTATCATCTTGAAAAAAGAAGGTGGTACTTTGTGATAAACTGTTTACTGTGAAAACATAACTTGTGCTGTTTTGTTGGTTTATAAATAGGTTAAAAGTGCTGCTCCATCCAATAAATAAGAACAGTAAATATGCTCTATTCTGTGCCTATGAGTCTTTGTCAGTTTTCAGAAACGTCACCCCCCATTGACACTTAATTGCTGATTTGCCTTTAGCCATCTAGTGTCATTTTACATGGTGGACTGCATAATTGATAGGCTTAGTTCTACCAAGTCGTGTCACAATCAAATCATTCATTTGCAGGACATTGACGATGACATGAAAACCAATGCTGCTTCTCTAATTCTTTGCTTTAGTAAGTCCTCAGAACTGTATGTGGAAGTCCTCAGACACATTAGCTAACGTTTTATTTTTAATTATAAAAAAAGAAAAACATATATTTTAGCTCCAAGTATTTTTAACTAAGATATAAGTATATCTCTTTTTGTCCTGTTAGTTGACAAAAGCTTTAGAAAATCAGGTCATTACATCACCAAAAGTGTTGCATTAAAACAATTAGGAGCTCTACCTTGCAACAGATGGATGAGACAAGGTGCAACGACCATTTTAATTCAATACAAAGAAGCATTCTGTCAACTTTACACCAGCAGCTGGATCTGCGTGATAATGAGACGTGTCTAGTCAGACGCATGCTGATAAACTATAGGTTTAAAAATAACTGTGCCACTAAGCAGTACAGTCCAGTCTTGAGTTCAACATGCAATAGACAAAGCAGAATTGACATGCATAAGGAGGCAGTTCTATGTATTTTGACATGTTTAGGACAATCACATTATTTATAATTTAAAAAAAATGTGTTGTTATGGTTGGACATTCCAGATGTACATATTGAAGAAACAACAGAATAAATGGACTAAATCACTGCAGCATGTTTTATTTTGATCAAACTAAAGCATACATTCCCCCATCCTATTCAGATCTTTGTACGTGCTTTCTATCCCTGTCTCCATCACATTTAAAACACTCAACTAAAGAGGGATCAACTCCAGAGCACCTTCTTACCTGATCATTCTCATTCAGGTCTGCAACCCCTCCCACTCACTGTACTCTGCCAATGAACAGCAACCTTAAGCTAAACCTTCCAACAATGATAGAATGAGCTTTCTATCCTTACACAGCAGACTCCCTCTCAATATTCAGAAATCGTCCACTTAGTTTTCGCTTTTAAATTTTCATTTTTTTCATCTGCTTTTAAAGCGTTACATTGGTAGAGCTTTGATATGATAGAATTACATTGTAATAAGGCTTTTTACATTTTTACAGTGTAATAATGCTAATCACAATAAGGCTGTAAGTGCAGCCTTTTGTTTTTAAATCAAAATAATTAAAAAATGTAAATATAAATTTAAATGTGTTTCTGTGTGAATCTATTTGGTAAATATGGTCAATTTTAGCTCACATTCACCTACTAAGTCAGGTAATTCCAGGTCATGAATATGGTAAATGGATCATACCTTTATATTAAAAGTTTCTTGCATGGACCAAAGGCTTTTACAAATCACTTTTCCATTCTCCAATTCACAGTGCATTCATACACTGATGGCAGGAGAGCTTCCATGCAGGGCGCTAACCAGACCATTGGGACTAGTGCAGGGTTCGGTGTCTTGCCAAAGGACACACATGGCCGGGCAGAGAAAGAATTAAGCCTGCAATCGGAGATCGGCTGCTTTACCTCTGGGATCGAGAAAACAGGGTTGGGTGGCCATGAGTATTCTGAGTTCAGGTATGATGAAGAGGCTTTGACTTTAATCCATTTGAGCTTATTTAAAAAGTGTTCAGTATAGACTTTATAAAGATGACTGTCAAAGTCCTAATCTGGATTTGCCCAATAATATTTTGCGACATGTCACACTATTAATCAGGTTACAGTGTCAAAATCACCTGACACCTATGTACTGCATGGGTTATTCTTCAAGTGCGGGCACTTTGTATCGTACTTTGGAAGCAGATGCGCATTTTTGATGAAACTCTGATTAAGCTTTTATTTATTTCTTTTTTTTCCATAATTTTACTTACACCTTCTAAACATCTGTCGATGTTCTCGGTGTCACATTCTGAATTTCAAATTGGTAAATCTCTGCAATTAACCATAAGGCATGAGTTTAGTTCCTGGTGGATTTTTCTGCAAGCTAAATGCCATATGCTTCAACACGTGAAAAAAAAAAAAAATTCCCCTCGCAATCGCACATTAATAGACACTCACACACTGACATTCACATAAACACCCGCTCATTTTACCCTCATGAGCACATGCACATTTATATTCAATCCTGACACTGAAAGGATTCATCACGGCAACGGCACCACTTCAACACTTTCCGGGTTTGTCAGATGTCTCTTTCTTAGTGTGTGTTCCTCACTTGGTTTCCTCTGGTGTATTTCTCTGAGTCCCGCTCAAAGCACATGGTATAGGATTAGTCCCTATCACAGCATTTACTACCTCCAGATCAGTTCAGCTGGGTTACGGTGCAGCTTTCTCTGTAGATACTGTTTTCATTGTGCACTTCTCACAGTTAAATCTTTGAGGAGACTAGCAAGAGGGGATCTTTAATGCTCTGATAACCCATTTAATTTGCTGTCTCAGTATAAATAATCCCTCTCTTGCACACTCTTGGTCTGCCTGTCTCTATTTGAGTGTCAGGGTCTGCAGGTTTAGTTCTGCAAAAATCAGCAAAATACTAGAGTGCTATTTGTCAGCTTTTAAAGTAGTGTGTGTGACGGTGTATTAAAGTTATGATAAACAGTGTTAAAATGAGGGATTTCAGGGCCGTTTTTGGGTGCCACAGCAGAAATGACATTCAGTGTTGCTGAGGAAAGGTTATTTTTTTATTTTTTTCTTCTGCTTGTGAATCTTACAACATTTACAATATAACGAATGCATAAATATATTGCAAATTCTTTAAATAGCAATATACACTCATTGTCTTGATTTGAATATGTAAATGTAATTTGATCGTCATTTCTAAACTCCTAAGACTTTTGGAGTTCATATATGACAGAAATAACTTTCTAGATAGATAGAACCTTAAAGTCCCCTCTGATCATCTTTGATCTATTGTAAAAACATTACAGATAGGGTTCGTATTAAGTATTATGCAATTTGCCAAAATAATAACTTTAAAAACCTCTGTTGTATTCTAGGACATAGTTTCTGCAGACCAATAATAAGTGGGTTTTTTTTTTTAACTTTCATTTAGACTATACATATCATCAAAATAATACTATATGAACATAAAAATAGTTAATAAAAGGAAAGGAACAGAAAGAAGAAAACTAACCTACTCTGGGTCCAGTGGCATTAACTATATAAGATTTATGAAATTATTTTTCAGCAACTTATCTCTAATATTTACTTAACATCTCCCTCTTGATAATGCTGTTGAAGGCAGCAATTGGTTTTGTGTCTTTAATTTCCTTATGCACTGGATTCCATATGTTGGGACCATATAGTGAGATCTCCCCAACACTTTTGTTCAAAATCTTGTTTTTATGAATATTGCATGTCCTTTTAAGTCAATGTGACTTTGTCTTTTATTAAATTTAACCTGTAAATTCAGGGGTAGCCATGACCTGTGTGCCTTATAGTTTGAGTATATTATAATCCACTATGTCGCTAAACTTTAGTGTTTTCAGGTGACTGAATAGTGGTCCTGATGGGTCTCTATATTTACTTCCTTTCACAATTCTTATCGCTTTCCTTTGTGATGTTAGTTCATTAGAAATGCATCTCTAAATTGTGCTTGGGACATTTCCTATTGTCAATGTGTTTACATGCTGTCCCGCTGGTTTACAGTTCCTCTCAACCTAGAGCTGACAATGGTGGTGCAACAAAAACAGTGAGCAATACTGGAGATGTCCAGCCGCACAATTTTGAGCCAGATGCCAGCTCAGACGGGGAAAACAAAGACCTACATGGATCTAATAATCTACAAGTGGATGATTTCAGCCGACTGGGGAGCTTACAGTTTACCATAGTATTTTCTAGCCTACATATATACAAGGTTTTAACGGTCTTTAAGACCGTACAACTTCCTGACTGAGCATTAAAACAAAACATTGGCAAAAATAAAAAAAAAAAAATTGTGAGTGTTTGGTGGTTCTGTTGTCTTAGATTTTCCTTTTTGAATATTTTATGAATTTATGATATTTTCAGTCATATTCTTTAAAGTAATATATTTTAATATTTAAATATTATTTATAATTTTCTGATTTTCTTTTTCTTTTCTTTTCTTTGTTCAGATGTGCTTGAGAGGTTGTAAACGCAAACAGCTGGCAGCTTTTGAGTATCCTTCAGTATGAATAAAGCTTCTAATTTTATCCCAACAACATTTTTTTCATATGCCCCTTATTCACAACAATTTGATTAAAGAAATCCTTAGAAGTGCAGCTTTTAACTTAATTTTCTTCTTATATGTCTTAGATCATGAGAAAAATGCTATAAAGACATGTTAAAAACATCAAAAACAAGATTTTCATCAGAGTAGTCTGGGGAAATTGATTTGTTAAATATAGATCCAAAGACAAGATAATAATAAAAAGACAATCGATAATGACAGGTTATAAATAGCAACAAAGTATACAATGAATAGCACTATAAAGTGCATGATTAACTTTGATTAACTCGAACTATGTTATCTGTTCATAAACAATCAACATTTTTTCACTTTTTTTTTGTTGTTTTAGACTTGTGCCTGTATACCTTAACCTTAAAAAAGTACATTACATTTTCAGTTCTATAGATTTTTTATATATTTATTATACTTAACTAAACTTATTACAGACTCAGGTCTAATTCCTAAAATTATTAACAGTATTCTCATGGTTTGATGAAAGAAAGATTTTTTAGCTGTGGCCTCCTAGAATTTGTTCATTCGTGTGGTACATTGGTGGTTTTGTATACACACTGCTTTATTTCTAAATTAAATTCCAGAGAATTGGAGAGGGCAAAAAGAAGTCTTTTTTTTCCCACCAGTTAGTTCTATAAAATAGGAGAAAAGAATCAATCAAAATTGATGGCATGTCAATCCTTTTTTACAATGGCTGAAGGATGAGAAGAAGAGTTGTAGCAGAATTACCAGTAATGCCTTTTTCAGGAGGACTTCTCATGAAAAATTGGACATTGTGAAGAGGGTTAGTCCAATTCAGCAGCTAGCAGCTCTCTCCTTACAGAAAAAAAGAGCTGCAAGTTCAATAGGGCAAGAAGAAAAGGAAGGCTTGTCATCATTCAAAAAACTCTGTACTTTCTATTTATGAGAATTTGTTTGATTTACGACTTTGATATGGTGTTGGAAATTCCTTTTTTGGGCCGTTGGAGAAGGAATTTTTCCTTTTTTGTAACTTTGCAGTTTGGTTTTAATTGAAATAGAAACAATAAATTGAACTTAGAGATTCAAACGTAAATAATAATTTGTGTTTTTTGTCTATATGAATGGACAATATGCTGTGTGTTTATAGTGATACCTTCAGTAAATACACTATTTAATAATAACCACTCTGGAAGAAGTTTAATGATGTCCAGTGGATTTAATATATTATTTGTGCAGGTCATAATTTTCAAGGTTTTCACTTTTTTACTCTCAGATAATGCACACAAAAGCTGTTAACTAAGCCATTGGGAGCACATTGAATTTTTTGTGATTTAAATGCTAACTTTTAAGAACGACTTAGACTTAGGACACCCAGTGCATTGCAGCTGTTTTCATAGCATTTAGACCTTTATTAAAGTCTTGATCTAAATCTCTATCAAGGATTTGCTCCGTTTTCTCACAGCAGAAACTGTCATTTCATATTTAATTAATACAATGATAGATGAGCTACAAAAGAAATAAAATACTTATCTTAAATGTATTTATTTTGTAAGTAATCCTTCCACAATTTGAAAATATGAACTATAATTACTCAATGTGGTTCTAATGTTATTAAAAAAAAATTCTTGTGGAAACCCTTAAGGTTTTTTTTTTTTTTTATTGCGTTATTCTCCAAAACCCCCTTCTAAAGTCGTACTTCAGTCTTATAAATTTTCACTTTAAAAAAAAGTATATAACATGAAGTCTGACAACTCTGATTATAAAGAAGCATTTCCAAATGTTAAGTACAGTCTTTACGATGTTAAAATTCCAAGCCTGAAATAATATGTTTCTTTGGAAAAAACCTGAATGATGCTCACTTTATCTGAAACATTTTTCATTCTTTAACAATTCCAAGGCTCAAAGTGAGCATAAACTGTAAATTGTAATTAGCCACTTTACTCACAGCAAATAAGATTCCTATTCCCAGAGGAGTAATCTGACAATCCTCAGATTTTTCCCTTCCCTATTGTGACTAATCATCAGGATAGAAGATCCTCTTCATCAGCCCACCCGTCTGTTCACCATAACTGTTGGCACCAACTGCCATGATAATGACTGAGGCTACTCTGAGATAATGTTTACTAGCTGACAGCAGCACCCCGCTCTCTGTATGCTCCAGCAAGCATTTCCATTTAGCTCACTTCTGAAGCTCCTGCCTAATTTCTCTTTGGAGACAGAAATCCTTTAAACCCCATTGTATCCTGGGGCAACATATTTACTGAGGGCCGGCTTTCCAATACCTGAGAGAGATTAACACTGCTTCCTGATTTATGAATCCATGCCACCCACCCACAGGCATGGTCAGGGGCTCTACCTACTCTACCCTGCTACTTCCTCTTCACACAATGGGATTTAAGTAGCATGGTGAACACACAAACACAAAGCAAAAGTGTGTTTATACAGAGTCTAAACATTGGAAATGCCTATTTAATCCCAGCAAATTTCTTGGGAAAATCTTTCAGAATGAACAGACTTTGGAAAACCGACATTAAAAACAATTAAAACCAGTCCCTAATTAATATTGCAGAGGTGTCTTGAGCAGCCAACTGTATAAATAGAAAAAAATTAAAAATAATAATCCAGTGATTTTAATTTTTGATGTACCTTTAAATACACTGGAGCAGACCCCTGAGGTCTTTCCCACAGCAGCAGCTACTGCTGCTCCATATAGATTTGTGTCAGCCTCAAACACTTTGGCTCACCAATATTAACAGCATTGCTTGTTGTCTGTTACGGATGTGGTCGGAAGCCTGCCAGACGTAGTGACAGCCTGGCATTTGTTTATTGTAGATACTCAATTGCTGGGCATGTGAACTGCAAAAACAACAGCTCTGGCACAGAGTTTAGCATCTCAGTAGACTTGTCAATTGCTCCTCTTCAAATGAGACACCGCCTTTAAACCGCCATCTTGTTAACAAATTATATATGAGAATTAAATTGTTTTGCAAATTCTTTCATACAATGCACAGTTGCATTCGTGGTGTGGTTACAGTTCATTTTTGGAATTTGTGCATTCTCTTTGCAGTCAAAACAAAACTGCTGCAGTCTTAAAATATCTTTAACTCACAGTCCCACTCAGAGCAAAACTGTATATATATTTTTACATGTTCTTGTGTCTTTTTTTCTCTTGATGGACATAAAAAAAAAAAAAAAGCATAGAATTGCATATCTGAGTATTTTTTTACGCAAATAATTGGGAATTAGGACCAGCAAAAAAAAATACAGTGAGGTAGGGGGTATAGTCGCCACAAGCTCCACAAATAGATCCATGTACGACGTCTTTGTTTTCCTCATCCGAGCTGGTATCTGGCTCAAGACGGTGCAACTTGATAGCTCCAATTTTGCTATTTTCAGTTTTGTTGCACCGTAAATGCTAGGTAGGGGTTGTGAGGGGGTGTAAAATAGTGAGAGAGTGCAAACAAAGGGATGATGGGAAGTCAGGGCAGGCTTACGCTACAAATTACCACAAGTGATTTTTAAGGAGGCTAGGAAATGGCGTAATCATAAAAAAGACCACTGGGACCGCTTTTACAAAAGCTCAAAGACTGGAGTGGGACTTTAACAAGAAGAGTGATTACATGTGAATTATAATAATTATAGTAAAATGTGACTGAAAGATGTTCTGAAATATATTTGGATGCTTCAATATCTGTACCAAAATTTTATAAACATGTAATATACTTCTTAAATTTACAAGTCATCTAAAATAACGTTGCAGAAAAATCAATGAAATAAACATGAATTCCTTCAACTGAAAGCAGAAAAAGACATCTCCTGGTTTAATCTTATTACCGCTATGTGCTGAAAGAACATTCTTGGCATTGTTTGCCATAAGGATCAAGAAGAATAATCAGAGCTTTGTTGCAGCATCAGATCAAAGTCACAGCCTTGTGTGTGCATTGCTTTAACTTCAAATGCTATTATCTGTGACACATAAGCACATTCCCTTCCTCCAGCAACCCATCCATAGTGCTGCTATGTTTTTGTTCAACCTAAGTCAAAAGTTAAACAACTCACAGTTCGTTCTTTACAATGGATCATATTCTACATGGAGTCCCAACTAGCAATTTGTGCGGCGAAAGATCTGCTCACACCTACAACAGCAAATCCAAGCCCGCATGCCTCCCTCTGTAATCATCTAAATGGCTTTATTCTTTTTCCTCCATCTGTCGTGGTGATTTAGTCAAAAAGTGAGCCCAAGTTTAATACTTCTTCTTTAAAAGTTCAAGTTATTTTGCCTGCAGTTCGAATACAAGCGGAGAGTAAATCTGGGGAACGTACAATAAAAATGCAAATTGGCAAAGGGAAATCATAGCCTTCCAGTGGATCACTGGTGATATCTGCCTCATCACCTGCTTTTTTTCTGTGTCTTGTATGCTTTTTTAGACTGCTGTAGCCCATCCTAACCTCCAGTAAGTGAGAGGTGGAGCACACACCAGACAAGTTAGTATTCATCGAAGGAGCGGTCGCCTAAACTGACACTTTAGGGCATGAATTTGACATGGCACATACGACATGCCTGCTTTTGGAGTGTGGGGGAAAAAAACGGGTACATCTAGAAAAAGTAAAAGCTCAGTCGTGGATAAGGATTTCATGTGGAAAGTACCACGTCATTTAAGCAGGAGTACTTGGCTAAAAGCTGACAAAGAGTTGCATGAAGAGGATCACGTAGTCTAAAGATTTTAAACAGATTTTCAGGACTAAAGAATAACAACGTATAGCTAATTTTTGCATAAAGTCTAGCATTCATGTTTCGCTACTTAAGTTTTTAAGACAGTCACGCACCAGGTCTAACTTTGACGGGTCTGGGACTCTGATTTGGTTGTGATGTTTGATTGGTTTCCCTTTTAGTGCCGAACATTTGAAAATGTATTACGGAGGAGTTTATAATAATTGTGGTTTGTGTCATATGAAACCAATTCTTTCATTTATCAAAATATATTTTTTAGTGAAACTACAACAGGGTTAAAGTTAAAAGTTAAAAGAGATATATAACTGCAAATTTATATTAGCAGTTAATCAGTCAATTTTAAGATACTAAAAAAAAAAAAAAAAAAAAAGTTCTGTGCTGCAAATTTACTTTTTACACAGTTAGATCTTTAAAATGTTTTCTTTCTTTTTAATGTTTGTTTCAAAAGTTTTAGCAGTTTTTAAGTTAAAAACCTGGATATGTGGACACAAAATATGCTTTGATGTTTTGCATACAGCAGTGCGCCGCTGAACGAAGAAAAATAAAATAGGAACAAAAGAATTATACTGTCTCCTGTCCATCAATATTAATGACAAAAGTTGTTCCGTTGTCAAGGTAAAACACACTTTCAAGCATTTTGTAGCTTTCCGATGAGTCCCTGAACGGCTACCTTTTTCTCCTCCCCTGCTGCTGTACCTCCGTTCTTACCAGTTGGTTGCACTAGAAGTGCATCCATCATGTAATTTTGATGTTCAAATGGTTCAACAATTTCAACAAAAAGAGCTTCATATCTAAAATAAAAAAACGAAAAACTAAAATACAACAAACCTAAACTTTTTCCCTTAATGGTCTATGAAGTTGGAAGATGCTTACATGACAAAGCTGGATTAGAAGAATGTAATTCTTTCTAAAGTATCATTGCATAAAATGCCAATTAGCCATGTGCCATTGACCTTACACTGAATGTATGAAAAGAGGGGCTGTCTGTGACATTCTGGGCCGTTTCATCTCTGGTGGCTTTCTTTACAATTAAAGACATACTGAAAGCAGTCTACTGTCAGAACCTAAAAAATGGATTAATGAGTTCATTTGCAGCCTGACTAACCTGCACAAAATGTAGGACAGTAAAATTTAGTAATTTCCTGTGGAATTTAGAAACTATTGAACCTTCTATTCTTTCTGCCTTAAACAATGTAGAACATAAGTTATCTCACAGCAAGATTTTTTCTTTTTGGTAAATCCAGGCTTGAAGATTTCACTCACATTAAAAATCATAGAGAAGTTTGATCAATAAATCCATTTTTTTTATTTCAGAAAAAAACTGTCCAAATTCTATCTGTTGATTTTTTTTTTTTTTTTTTTTTTTTTAGTTCCATTGCATCATTCAGACACATTAAAAAAAAAAAAACAAGACAGACCTCCAGCTTAGAGCTTTTTCTGTCTTTTCTTCCTTTCTTTCTTTACTTTCTTTTTTAATTTAAATAAGCTTCAGGGAATCAAGCCTGCTTGGCTCAAACTCCTGGTGAGCTTTTTTTTTTTTTTATTTTGTGAGTCAAAGCTGAATTGTTGCTCTGCAAAGTGCATCATGCTGCAATGACTAGTGTGCAGAAGGGATTCAGTACTAAAAGCATGCTTTCAGCATTCATGCACTTTTCTTTTTATTTGGTAAAGTTTCAATATGGTGTAAAAACGAAAAGTTGTAAAGTCGGACTACTAATAGGAATTACAAAACATAAGAGCTGTAAAACGTATAGAAAGATGGACAAAAACAAACAAAAAAAACCAGTTGATCCCATGGGATCATAAAATATGACCACCAGCTGGCAAACGTTTATTGCATATTTTTACAGACAACGTTTGAAATCAAGTCCTATTTTTGACAACTCTGCTGTTTTTTTTGTCCTCTAAAATGTATTAGTTGTTGCGAGCCAGACAAAGCTGTAGTGATCAACTCTTCATAGAAACATCTGCTCAAGAAAGAAGCCGCTCTGATCTTGCTTACAAGCAGAGATCATACATCTTTAATGTACAATGCATAATGTACAGTTGTATTATACACCATCTGAGGAATATGCTCTTTCATACTCTGTCTTTCAAATCCTAGGACTCCCTGTCTCACATATACGAATAAATATTAATTTAAATACATATATATATATATATATATATATATATATATATATATATATATATATATTATATATATATATATATATTAATATATATATATTATTATATATATAATATTATATTATATATATATATATATATATATATATATGCCCCTACCTCCTGGTGAAGGTTATGTATGTTATTTTACTTGGTTTTCAGGGTTTCGTTTTGAATACGTTTGCCCCAAAGAGAAAAAGAAAAGCCAACAACAGGCACAACACTGTTGCTCCCTTAG
The DNA here is from genome assembly GCA_003999625.1 of Oryzias javanicus. Taxonomy (NCBI): domain Eukaryota; kingdom Metazoa; phylum Chordata; class Actinopteri; order Beloniformes; family Adrianichthyidae; genus Oryzias; species Oryzias javanicus. The sequence goes on along the minus strand of CM012439.1, from coordinate 14,925,942 downwards.
AGGAACAATATTTCCGTGTGTCACATTCAGATTTAATGTCACATTCCCTTTGGTCTTTCCATTTAATGGTGCACACACACCAACGAGTTCCTCTTGTCTTAACTGTCTTTAAACAAGCTTTATTTACTTAAGTGTACAATTAATTATTTAAGAAAGAACTTTATCTCCTACCGCTCATTCTTGTTTATCCCGGGCACTCTTGAGGCATACATTATTCCAGCCGCACTGAATCCCTTTCTCATCCACATCAATAAACCAGAAGTCAATTACAATCTAACATTATATTTCTACTAAATAAAAAAAAAAAAAAGAAAAATAATGTTCAACTGCAGAAATGAACACTTTAGTGAAAACGTGAAGTGGTGATTTATTTGTTTTATTAGGAGTTCATTCTGCAGCAAATGTGCAGAATGACTTTACTCTGTAATTGGAAAGGGACATGCAATGGTCCTTGAAAATATTCATTGTGTGGTTGTGGTGTGACTTGCCTTTTTGAGGTCTAATTCATTTGTTCTTATTAAAGTGAATCATTGAAGACTGAAACGTCAATGTTGCGTCAATAGTTTGCAGCTGGAAATAGACAAACAGATAAAAAGAAAATCACAAAGAAATGAAAAGCAACAAAAAAGAAGAGATGCTTTTTTTTTAAGAATTTAAGGACTTTTTAAACAAACTTGCATCATTAGTCATTTGACTTTGCAGTTTTACAATGTTGTGGCAACCATACTGGTGAACTGTTATTTCCCTTGGGTGTGCTGAGGCTTTTTTTTTCTTCAACTGCAGCAGATTGGTATCCTGGCGACCCTTCTCCCTTCTCTGTGGAACACATATGGGCCACAGTGGGTGGGTTGGAAACGCAAAGGGAGTGGCGACACTGATCCAGTGGTGCAGCACAGTCTTCTCCTGTGTGACTCACTCTATCTCTTCAAAAATCACATGCGTTATGATCTCTAATTAAAAATTACATTTAAAAAATATGACGTGCTCATTAAAGCTGTCATAAAAATCAGAGGTAAGTCAGTAATTGTTTATACTAGTCGTACATTAGTGCAAGCAGCAGGTAATCCTGCCCTTATTGGGGTGATAAAGCCCACTGCCAACCCATAATAACCCATTACAGAAGCCATCTCTTTTCAGGCTCACGAGGGAGCAGGAGCCCACCCAAGCTGTCATCAGGCAAGATGCAGGGTAGACCCCACATGAGGCACCAGACCAAGACATTGCCTCACAGGAGAAATGAAAATAAAAAAAAAAAAACAAGGCAAACAAGCGTACATCCTTGCTCACTCCCATAGAACATTGGGAATCCTCAGAAACCCACTGTGTGTTTAGACTGAGGGGAAAATAGAGTAAACAAGGAGGATAACGCAAACCCCACACAGAAAGATTCTTGCTGAAGCTTTCCTAGAACGAGGTGAGCATAAAAAAACTGCCTGACTGCCTACCAATTACAAATCCACTGTCTAAGTTGAATTTTTAAGTGAATGTTGATGAAAAGTTGTTGGAAATCACATTTTCGAATCCTCAAGGTCTGTGGCAAGGTAATTAATTATGCCACTGTTTCTAATGTAATGATTTAATGCAGTTCAAAAAGACCCCATTCATCCACCACAAGGAGATTAAAGATTCATTAAGATCTTCCGTTCTTGGCAATCTTCCAGCATTTTCTATTAAAATAAAAAGAAAAAGTGGGTAACCATTATGTAAAAGGTCTGTCATGACCAAGCGAGCAAATGACACGTTGATTCCACTGAATATCTGAATAACGTTCATCCTATGCTGTTTTATTAGTCAAGCTCTATATGTAGAGCGTGCAGAACTTAAGAACCAATTGAACTTTGGCCAAGAACTGGAGCTATTTTTTTTTTTTTTTTTTTAATGTTCTCTGCTCTGGCACGCTCTAAAATTCTTATTCTAATATATTTTTTTATATAGTTTTTTTTTTTTTTAACAGTATTTTTTAAACAAATAATTGCATCATTATGCATTAAATATGTTATTAGAGCAACAAAAGGGATGTTTTTGTAAAAGTTACAATTCCTCAGGTCTGAGGGTTAAGCAAAAAATTTTTAAGTAATTTTTATGAATATATGATGACAAAACTGGGCTTTATCATTAGACTTCAATGGAGTTAGATCACATGTGTTTCCAGTCCCTTTTAAAACTTTAAAATTATGTTTGTTATTTAGGAAATTATCAAATCAACCCCCCTTAATTTAAACAATGCAGTGTTTTAAACTATAATCTAAATCAAGTAAATTGTAGCAATTATTTTAAAATGTTGAGAAGTAATAAGGAATTTCACTGTTCTAATTGTCACAAGTAGCATCCTTTTTATGTTATTCTTAAAACACAATGTTCAACATCAATTTTAAGCTAATTTAAACCGGAGACAGTCAAGATATTTCATTTTTCAAAAGGGAAGGGAAGAAAAAAAACAAAAGAACTTTTACATGACGCAAGCTAAAAGATCCAGTCTTAAGCTGGACCAAAAGGTTGACAAGAGGATCTAATTCAGAGAAGGTAAAAAACCAAAGGCTTTGGGTGTATTCACATTGGCACAGTCTGTCCAGCTGACAGCCTCGCTGATGCTGTCCGTCGTTCTCCTCGAGAGGAATTCTGACAGCCAAAAGTTGCTCACAGAAATAGTTTTGACCTTGAGGGGTTCCACTTGTTACATCTCCTCTGGCTAGATAACAGGGTGCAACATTTATCACTATTCCCTGCCCATTCAAACCGAGCCCACTGAACTATTGTGGTGTGAGGCAGCCTTTCTTTGACTGTACTGACTGTCGAGTCATCAAACTAAATAAAAACAGCTGCGATGAACAGTTAACAGGACAACAACAAAAACCCAAATTTAGAAAAATCTACATTTTAGTATATTGATTTCATCCAGGGATTCTGCTTTTATGTCAGCTTTATGAATGCATTCTGTTAATGATAATACAGTTTTTTTGTAAGTAGACTGTATTGTTGTTAATGCGGTAATGACATTTTATAAAAAAAATATAAAAAAATGACCAAGTAATAAAGCTATAAAACATATTGATTAAATGACAAAACAGGCCGAAAAATTAAAAGCAGCCTGTGGCAAAAACAGAGTGCACATGAGTGTAAAAGCGCTTCAAACACTTCCCTTTGAAACAAACATTTCAACATAAAACGGTGATAGCCGTCAGTGCCGATTGCTTCTTTTTCTCATGGTCGAAGCGTTAAGCACATTAAACACAGAATGGAAATGCATTTTATGCAGAATTCATTATACCTCATTTTATAATCGATTGATCATCCTATAAAGCAGCTTAAAAGCTCCATTCTAAGACTTCATTTAAATAAAAAAGGCTTTTTTTATAATAATAATTTCTGTTTGTTCAGCCTTTCTAAATGTTTTAACTGTGGAATAGCTTTACGCTTCTTTTTGAGTCACAAAGAAATTAAAACATCTCTTTCTGCTCCCTTCATAATAACAAAGTCAGGAATGCAACTCTCTGTACTCCCACACTGTGTGTTTCCTTAATTCAGATGAAAGTCGCATCCTACACATAGGCCTGAGCGCTTTCCTGTGCTGCAAACGATAATTAAAAAGTTCACTTTTTTTCATCAGAAAGGAGGCTAGGCACCAGAGGTTATCTGATCCGTTTTTACACATTTCATCACTGTCAGGTTTGATGCATGCACTCTGCAGTCTAAAAAAGCCCCGGAAAGACAATCACATCAGCATGATTATAAAATCTATTGTCAGAAAAAAAAGAAGAAAATTAACTGGTGGTCTAAAATTTGGATGTGTTCTAAATAGTTACCTTGTTAGGGCTAAAACTATGACCTCCTCTGAATGGCTGCTCTAATCTTTCTCAAACGTTTATGCTGCTTGAAAGAAATTAAAAATTCTTTAAACTTGACATTTTCTTTCTTTTCTGCAGACTTGTAATAAGTTCATACACCAAGTGTCCGTTTGAATAATTTTCAAGAATCTAATTATTAAAAAATATGTATAACAGTGACATTAATGTTAAAAATTTAAAAAAAGCATAAAAGGACATCTCCTCTGTCAAGGTTTAGATTAAACATGATTTCCTAAATGGGGTTACAGTATTTTCTAACCCCTTATCAAAAGACTGAATTGCCAAAAATCTTCCAGATAAGATTTTTTTTGTTTAGAATTGAGATAAAACTGTACTCTATTTTAAGAGAATAATAATTACTAAAATGTTAGTTAATCGAGACGTTGTATGACAAATCAAACCCTCCAAAAGCAACTTTGAAGAAGGAGATTTGATGGTAATCTATAGTAAAAAAAACATGCACATGATCTAAAATAAAGTTATCACAATTCATACTACTGGTATGATTTTGATTTGTTTTTATATTTTTCAGGACTAAACACAATTTGGAACTACAGTAAATGTGTCCTTTTAATTTTTATATTCATTAATTACCACAGACTCTGAATTAACTCCACTCATAATTTTAAACAATTTTCCACATTTTCTCCTGGATCATATTCATATCAAGTGTTATTTCTAAGGTGAAAATTTATGTCATCAGAAATTTATCATAAAAAATCCCCTTAAATATAATAAAATTAAAAAAAAAAGTTGCTGTGTCTTCTTTGCAATAGTTTGAGTTGTCTTCTTTTTATCTGTTTTAACATTTTGGCGAAAAATTAGAATCTTTTCACACCTTTTTCCTCACATCAAAAAGAAGCGAGAAGAAAAACTTTGACTGGAACCCCGGCAGCATCACTATACTCATTTTGTATAAAAATCCTCTCATGACACATTAATAAATATGCTGTTCGTCTCATTAGTTGTGAGGTGGGATGCTTGTAAAGCTGTTATGGAAGTAGTAGGTGGGGGTGGGGGGCAGAGCCTTTAGCTATCAGTCTCTTCTGCTGAGAAAGCAGCTCCCAAATTGGCTTTAGAAAAAAGAAGGAAAAAAAATCCTCCTAGCTTTTTATGATTAGAATAAAAAGTTCTTTTTGATCGTCTTTCTTGATCAGATGTGAGAATCTGGTGACACTGTGTCATCTGTTCAGCTGAGCTGTAAAGCAGGCTGGGTGGGGGATATGTAACCATAAACGTATAAGCATCTGACTTTGTTGATAATCATCCTAATGTATGCATTTCCATCATTACTGTGCTCTGTGTGTTGTTTCAAAGTCCCATTTCGATCATCTTTTGATGATTTTTAAAAGCATTCCCGGTGGCCTTTTTACTTATAAATATTCGTATTTTAGCCAAAATATAAATACTTTTGACGTTTTCTAGAACAGTTTCTGCAGAGCAGCAGTAGCTCAGAAGAAATTTGCCTCTGACTTGTACACTGGACTTTTGGCGCAGAGTCCCTTTCCCATCATCCACTTGGTAACACTCTCCCACTAGCTTACAGCACCTCACAACCCCAATCTAACATCACAAAAACAAAAATCTCATAGCTGTCCAGCCACACAGCTTTTAGCAGATGTTAGCTCAGACGAAGAGAACAAAGTAATAAATGGATCTATTTGTCTGCAAGTGGCTGGATTAGAATGGAGCGGAGAAGTTAGTTTGTCACACTTACACGCTTTTTCAAAAAGTCTATTGGCATCTGCTGCTGATTTACACTGATATAAATAAAGAATTGCTCAAATTGCAATTTTTATCTTCATCTTCTTCAAAACAATAATATGTTAAAAGCACCAAAAGCACAATTTTCATTAGAGTGAGTTTTAACCACAGCAGGAGCACTATAAGTGATATATTGTGTTGATATTGTTATGTGCTTTATTATTCAATCAAAGTAAAGAGATGACCATATTCTCAACCTCCCACAGTGTGTTTCTAGGCTGTACCAAAATGTTAATGCACCCTTTTATGAAATAGTTTTGTAGCATAATGACAAACGGACATTTCAAAGAGAACATCAGTAGTTTCTATTAAGCTGTAGGTGATTTAAATTCTGCTGCATTTGAAACATATTTACCTTTGTGGTAAATAATATAATTACTTTCTATAAAATGGCTTTTATGTTGTCTTATTTCAAATAAAATTGGCTGATCTGAAAAAAAAAAAACAGATTTCTCCTTGCATGTGAGCAGCTTAGCTCTACCATCCCTCCAAAAACCGTGGGACATATGATGCTTCCTTAATTTGTTAAAACAGTGAGTCAGTGGGCCTTCAGTGTACTCACTCACTGAAACTGCCAACTGAGACTACATCTGCTAAGTCAGAGTCTGTATGAAATCTTGCACTCTCACAGTTTACACATAGCACATGTTTTTGGTGAGTGCTAGCTGCTCCACCCTCAGCAGGAAAACTGGCATCGACCTTCGGGCGATGAGCTTGATCTCTCGCGCACGCCTCACCCTCTTAATGATAAAACGAGAAAACTGGGTCGGAGATGTGCTCTCCCACCAGAAATAGTGGGGAAGTTAACATCTTCAGCCGAGCACCAAGACTTCCAACTGGGAAATCATCTCTAAATAAATCAAATGAGTTTCACAAATAGGTGAGGAGCCTATGGGAGGCCCAGGTTTGCTCCTGGGAGGGATGAACAAGTCTGGATGATTAACTGAGAAATGAATGACCCGTTCATGTATCCACTAGAAACCTACTTGAGCAATCAAATGACTTAAAATGAAACGATATTTGGTGTGTTGGGCTCATCATGGAGACAGATGGTGTCCTTTGTGACTGTTTACTTGGCGTTTCCAAGAAACAAATTCAATACTCCTTTAATTTTTTCGCAAACATTGTTTCTGATGAAAATGCATCTGGATTACAGAAATTTGAAACAATGCAATTATGATGAATTAGATTGTGGCTGTGAGAAAAGACAGCACAGCTATGTACACTAACTCCACTAGTGTAGGCTAAATTACCTTTTAGGAAAGAGAGAAACATTAGGCATCAATGCTTTAAATTCACACAACTTTGAAACCTGCCAAAAATGAGTGCAAAAAATGTATAAAACAAAGGGATTCAACTCACCAGAGTTGGGATCAGAGTTGCCGTCAGCTTCGGTCCTCTTGTCGGGGGAGGCCTGCTCATAGAAGTCGTCCTGCGCCTGCACCAGAGGGAGAGGTTGTGTGAGGAGGGAGCCACTACCTACAGGCTCATGATCCCCGAGACCGCTGTCACTGCAGCTCTCCTGAGAGCCGTCCGGCAGGTGAAACGTGACGCGTCGCTGTGACTAGAACCAAGAGCACAAAACAGAGCCTCTGATGTTAGTGCTCTGCTCTGCCCCCTCAAAACGTTTCTCTTCAAATGTTCACTCTACACTGTTCTGAACATGCTGCTCTACAAACCAATTTTGTCTAAAAGATTTAAAATACTAGAAAACATGCTTTTTGCCAACTAAGAGGGATTTCTGAATGAAAGGTTTGACCTGCATCAAATAATGATTTAGGAAGGAGAGTTAGACAATGATGAGAAGTCTCATTTCACTGCACAATAACAGCATGCAATTACACACCATCCATTGTACCAACAATTAATCAACATGAAAAGTGTAAACTATTTTGCAGCTATACTGTGTAATTAATGGATATGGTAATTAATTAATGTGGTGAAATATCTAAGCTTGGTTGAGTGATCTTGTTGAATGATCTTGCATGTCAGATCTGTGGCACAAACATTTACATTTTGATTTGTTCAGTTCACTTTGTCAATTTGTTTGTGTCTTGGCAGAGTCAGGGAGCCCCGTGGAGTTAACAGAAGCCGCCCTCAGGGTGTCCTTCTTTCTCCGGCTGCGGAGAGGAACCTCTAAATGAACAAGTGCTTTTCAAAGCTCATGCTTCCAATCCCTTCTTTTTTAGATGGGTAGTGGTGGTGGTGGGGGGTGCGGGGGTGAATGCACACGCCCCACCTACCTCAAAGCCACCCTGATTGAATCTACCATTGTTAATTCCCAGTGTCTCTTCCTCATGCTCTAATGACATTTTCCTGCGGCTTTTTCATAAGTCCAGAAATGAGCCTCAAGCTAACCTTTTGTGAGCACAGAGAGGTCCCTGCCACATCCTCGCTGATGACAGACAGAGGCGGGTTTTACAGTAATTATTGGCAATAGCAAAGGTCATCCAATCTGCAGTCTAATGCAAATGACCTCATTATATATTTTAGAGCAGCTCGAAAACATGCAGCATTCAATTCAACAAGAACAAAAAAATTACAGCAGTGATAGCTTAAGGTTTGACTTCAATGAGACTGGAGGATGGATGGATGGATGGATGGATGGATGGATGGATGGATGGATGGATGGATGGATGGATGGATGGATGGATGACAGACAGACAGACAGACAGACATATAGACAGACAGCCAGAGATAGATAGATAGATAGATAGATAGATAGATAGATAGATAGATAGATAGATAGATAGATAGATAGATAGATAGATAGATAGATAGATAGATAGATAGATAGATAGATAGATAGATAGATAGATAGATAGATAGATCATCAGTTGCCAATGACAGCTAAAAGTCCAGGATCTTGTACAATTAAATAGATGTAAAGGTCTTGTAAGACAGTAGGAATCTGGCTAAATGTCACTGTTACCAATTATAAAGAGGTAGATGAACGGATGTGGCATTTCGAATGAAGATGACAAACCAACGAGAAAAGAAAAAAACCCTCTCTAAAGAAACCTCTTTTGTTTGTTTGTCTGCAGTGTATACTCATTAAGCAATGCAGCACAAGAAGTGAGATATGCTCCATCGACACAAACCCGGTGAAAGCGAAGGGTGAGGAAAGCCTTAAAGATGACATGCTTAGCTTATCCGCACTTAATTAACTGTAGCTGCACATTTTTCCTCTTCCTGCTGATGTCAAAGACGCTGGCCTTCGGCAATTTAGCTATCTATTTGTTGCCCTGAAAGTGTCAAATGCTCGTTTGATACTGATACTGGCAGCTTCTCTGCCACCTCTTGTCAGAGTTGAGGAAACAAAATCAATGAAAGCAGCACTCCCTCTGCATGAGTGTAGCGAGTCATTATGATATTGCTAAACTCTCACAGTTTTGGGGCATATATGAACATATTTAGGAACTTTATAGGCTGAAAATAAAAAGATTAAAAGCTCAGACAATCAGTTTTATCAGAGAATGATACTAAATGTTTTGACCAGCAGTCCTATTCTAGGATCAATCACTTGTAACTTTCACTGCAGCCTAAATAATTTCCCTTGGAACATTTCAGCTTCTCCCTCCCATCTTAAAGTTACAGCTTTAAGTGACACTCACTTTCTAGGTATGTGAGTGTTTGTTTGCTCATAAGGTTATTACCCGCTTTAAGCACGTCTGAAGATGTTTGTATTTCTCCGTTGCTGACAGTCACTCGTAGTATTATTAGCATAAGACCGGCTTAAACTATCCCTCCTGCCAGTTTACAAGATATTAGGACTTATCATGCCTGCTAACCCTTATTATCCGCTTGTTTTTATAATTTGCCTGACCAAACACGCAGACTTTAACAAACAAGAAGCCAACAGCAGCACTTTGCTGCTAGAAGGTTTTAATACCAGCAAGTTTGCAAATGATCAAGAAAAGAGTTTGCCCTTGGGTTCTAATTGAATGTTCTACATTAAACAAAGCCAACACAACATCCAACAAGAGAATTGGGTTTGAAAAATGAGTCAGTCGGCATGAAATGTCTTCTAACTAACTCTGAATAGATTGAAACAGTCTATAGTATTTCAAAATATTGATCAAATTGGACAAGTAAAACTCACACTAAAGATTAACTCTACTGACAAAAGGTTTTTTGTGTTTTTATTGTTTTCTTGATGCAATTTTCTGATGCAAATAACAAAAATTAAGCTTAAGGGTGTATTCAGACTTGAAAAGTTTGTTGATCTGAACTGACCCCGCTTAATTCGGTCTGAATCAAGTCGTGAACCTTCTCTGTTTTCGACTGCCTTTCAACTGGTCATTTTTGTTCCGAACTCTAAAATTGTAAACAAAAGCCACATGACTAAAGATCTCTTCAGTCATTGGCAAGGAATTACGAGGTCAGGGAAAAGCAACAAGAGAAAAATTAATGGAAGTCCTACGTTTTGCAATCCTTATCAGAATCGTTCACTTGTTCAAAAGTTATATTTTTCTAACCAGTTTTGAACATCTGTATCAACGCCAGGAACAAAAAAGGTGATTACTGAGGAGACAACAACGAAAAAGGTACACTTAAGTGTTTAAGACATACAGGAAAATAGTGTGAGAAGCAATCTATCTCACGTTGGAAGATTTTTTAATGAGCCTGCTTTCATCCAATCACATTCCGATGAGTTTCTGTGTCTCATCATTGCTTCACTTTTTCCCATGACACATCTGTTGATACATTTGTACTTTCTGGTCCCAGACCATGGTTCGCCTGGTGTAGTCAGACTAAAGACTTTTTCCGTATTTTTGGGGGGAATTCATCAGGATTACAATGAGTTAACCAAACATGTCTAGTCTGAATGCACCCTAAAACTGTGTTTCTGAGCGATTCTTTATTCAAATCATTGTGAATCAGGAGCAGACAAAAGCTCACTCCTCTCTATGTGCATCTTTTTGCTTTGTCTGAGTTGGCATCTATCTAGCTCAAAGCTGACGACTGGATTGTTCCGATGTGCTCAACCATTTTTGCTGCTAGTGTTGGGTTGTAAGCTGTGGGAAAAAGTGTGAACAAGGGGTTGGTGGGAAAGTAGTGCAGGCTTCCTCAGTGTCAACAGTCCCGACCACAAATCAGAGGCAAATTTCTAATCAACTACTGTTGCTCTGCAAAAACTATGTTCTAGAAAAAATTGACAATATTATACTTAAAAGACTTTACAATTGATCAAAAGATGATCTGAGAGAGACTTTAAAACAGTCAATATTCATAGTATATTTTGGCAAAAAACTGGAAATCTATCATTTGAAATTATGTTTACAGTAATATTGCAACACAAACTGTAAAATGGGGAAAAACCTTGCTCAATTTAGTAATAATACAGTTTTTTTTTTTTTTTTTTTTTCTGTATAAATTGCAAAAAAAAAAAAGAAAAAATGCTCAAAACAAATAGAAAGTGAGGGCTTATGATGAAGCACAGGCTTTCTCTCTGCTCCCTTGTCTTTCTCCTCCTGAGACCATATGGAGCTCAGTGTGCAAGTCCAAAACAACTCCTGTGTAATTCTGGTCTCCAAATGAAAACAATATACCACTACCTCTCGATTAGAGAGACATTTACTAGGGAGTAAGCACACAAGGGGAAATCGTGCCCTCATGCACACATATACACACAGAAGCACACACAGAAAATAATGCAACCTTCTCGGAACCACAAAAATCTTATCTATCTGCAGACTGACACCTGCGGTAAGTGAGCACTTCCCACGAGTCCATTTTTACAATCAGACCACTGGGGGAGTTCAGTCAACCAGGAAAACAAAACTCAGTGCAAGATCTCTTTTTCCATTCAGCTCTCCTGCTCCTCCACTCTCTTGTCTGTTGAGACAGTAGGTGCTCTGCCATCTGCTGGTGACTTGCAAAATTACATTGTGTGTTGCACTTTGTTCTTACAGGCTTTTTTGCATTTTACTTTTTAAAAAATCTGTCACACTCTTCTGCACAAAATATTCTATATTTAGGAACAAAGAACACGACAATGTATAACAAAAACATGACCGATATGCAGAATGTTCTCACTTTTATGTTTTATCATTTTTCAGATTGTGTATCTATAAGTATTAGATTTACTTCCCTGCAGTTCTGAAAAGCTGGAGCATTGCATAAAACATCAAATCTAGCATCACATTTGCTGCTGACTAATGCTGCCACCTCTCAACATAACATTTTGGATGTTCTTTAGGCTCATCAGTAATAGGCAGTACAGGATCAGTCAAACTGTTTCGGTGGCATAAACGCCGTGAAAAATGACATTTTCCAAATTTGAAACATGTGAAGATAAAAAAGATTTCCCAAATGTGTTCCTTTAGGTAACGCTTAAATCGAAAGTGACATAAATCACAATCTCCCTGTCCTTGATTCTGACTCCAATATTGACGTGCTCTCCTCCTGCTGCTGCCTCTCCAGAGTCTACGCTTTTTTTGTATTCTGCTTTTTTATAGTTAAATCATCGAAAGGCAGTTTCTGTGAGGAATCTGCATCGAGCCACATCCACAACCAAGCATGATCAATGGGTCTTTTGCCGTCTGGTTTACCTCAAATGCACAACTTAATGTTCAAGAAGACGAGGGCTCTTTTCAAACCCCGTCTGACCCATTTATCAGACTGCAAACTTGCTGGAAAGAAAAGTTATGTTGCACACACGTCTTTGTGTGGTTTTAGTGCGCTTGTAAACTCTGTGTCTAACGAGGATGTGCATCATGTTTTTCATTTAGACAACACTGGCTTAGCATGTGAGTACTTTCACACTCCATCATGTTCAAGTGAAGTGATCTTATGGAGATTTATAGATGCAGCATACAGATTGCAAGTTTGTTTATATATCAATTTACTGTCTGACTCACATCAGAGGCTTTTTTTTTTTTTAGTTTTCCAAAGGAAAAACATAAATCAGTGTGCACTCATACAATATGTTTGTCCCCAGACTTTGAGTCTCACACGTCATCTTTCACGGATGACAGGTGCCGTGCCAAACCTCCCCTTGATTGTGCCATCAAAGTCAACTTTGCTTTCTTTTTATCTTTTCCCTTTTTCATTTTACAAATATAAACACCCCATTGCCTTGCCACAGTTTGCTTTTAAGCAGCACTGCTGCATTCTCCCTAATTTGTGGTTTGCATGATAGTGATTTGGAACATAAAAATGTTTTCATACAAAAGAACGGAAAACAAAGAAATTTAATTTCCTTGAAATAATGCAGACGGACAAACAAAACAGAAAGTAGGCTGCACGGTGTCATTGTTTCAGTGAGATTATTCTCTGAGCATCAACACAACACAAGTTGGCTACATGTCTTCTCTTTGGTTTTATTTTACTTGATAAATATTTACTTGGTAGAACTACAAAGATTTTTTTTGGGAAGCTATCACAGTAATGCCTAACATAACCAAATATTTTGTTCAACAATTAGCAACAGCCAATGAATCGTATACAGTATACTTTTGTAGACATAAATATGATGTACTGGTATTCTGTGACCAAAAACAAAATATTGCCCATGCTAAGTACTTGACCTTTTAAGTCAGTGACGGTGGAGGGACAGCATCCTCACATGTGGGTCCCCCTCCAGTTTAAAGACTGACTTTTGTGCAATAAAAGTGGGTTTTGTTTTTATTTTTGTTTTTTGTTTTTTATAAGAATTGAACATGTTTCAATGCTGAGTAAAAATCTTTGAGGATTACTAAAATAACACATTATTTGTCCAGATGTGACCCTTTCTTAAGCCTTAGACACATGCATTTGTGCGGGGATTGTCATGTACAGGTGTTTCAGGTTTTTCAGTTATCCAGGCCCGTGGAGGGTCGTAGAGAGGAGTGGTTGCTTCATGGTGCATCTTAAGGGAAGCACAGCTTTTTCTTTTCGTTCCCTAGAGGTTTGTATGGACACTGTTGAAAATGCATCCTACAGTTGTGGCCTGTGTGGTAGGTGTATTGTGAAAATGTTAATGTAAGTCGCACACACTTGGGACGGGGTAATGCCGGGGTGACAGGTAATGCTGTTGTATGGTATTCTTATACCAAACTCTAGTAAAACATTAGTATAACTAACTCGATAATAATTTCCAGAATCAAATTGATTTGATTCACCGTTTTTTTTTTTTCTTCAATCTACACAATTCATTTGGATTCAAATAAATTTTTAGTCTACACAGTTTAAACGTTTAGAAACTGTTTCCTTAAAGGAGTGTTGAAATTCATGCCTGTGAGTGTATAATGTTCTTCATTTAGTCAGCATTGTACTGTATATTTTACGTCGACCAAACATTTGCATTAGCTGTCCTTTGGGAAATTCTATTAATCGTTGTCATCAAGCAAGCAGACTTAAGCTTTATGTTCTAAATTGATCTCTATTTTTATGGGTCGATTATTGATCTGTTGAGCCCTAGTTCTTACTACTCTTGCAGCTGTATGCGGACAGAAAATAGCCAAATCTGTACAGGGCATGGAAGAAACCCGAAATAAATGCGCAAACAAAACTGACGGACCCGAGTGTGGGGTCAAAAAAAAAAAAAAATGCCTACATCTCACCTGCTTCACCCTTATTTACCCATATGTGCTACATTTGCTAAGACTTGTTGCTCACAGGATGTTCATGGACGTAAATGTGCATAAACATTTTCACTGTATGGGCTCTCCAAGGCATCTACAACTTTGCTATTTTGTGCAGCGCACCAGCATGCCCTGTAACCATTTGCCGCCTATTTTTTTGCCATGAACCAGTAATAGTAATAGCCATGAACCAAGAAAAAACACAAAAACAGCAAGTAATATAAAAATCAGACACTTTCAGAAATTCTGGAAACTAAACATATATGTGACAAATTTAAATATAACCCTGTTTATTATATTTTTCTTTATTCTGGTCCTGTTACATATCTTTAAAAATATTTTTGCTTTAAGCTAGCTTTAAGAAGAGCTTGAAGTCAAACTGCTGCTGCTTGCTAGCACAGAAGTAGCTAACTGGTTCTGACACGGCATAGCAGGCAACATAAAAAATACATAGCCTACATTTTAGAAGCATCCCTCCTCATTGTAACTCCATCTAAACACCTTACATACACAAATCGTCTTCATGGTCACTTTAGTCTGGATCACATTTTACACTTGAAGTTAGGAAAACAGCAAGTGGTTCACTTAACGAAATAGACTTCTTCAGAGGCTGTACTTCCATCTAAACTTAATGTCATCTAACACCAACTGAGGCTCGACGCCACATCTTAGACTCATCGACTCTTTTATCCCTTCTACCCTGCAGTGAACTCTTCCCCTTTTTGATAGAGGTTTCACCACCCTCTCTGTCTGCATCGCATACTAACTTTAGTGAGCTGTTAAATCAGCTGACTTGGTTGAGTGAGAAGTGTGACACAGTTGTATTTCAACCAGCTTCCCTCCGTGCCTTAAAGCGGTGCTGAAGAAACCTGTGCAACTGCCACAGAGTATTAGCTACAAAGTTAACCACCACTGACTCACTCCTCAGTTCCTCCCTCTGCCGACATCCAGAACCGTAAAATGAAAGACACAGCAGTTCTTCTCTATGCACGTCTCCTGCATCAGGAAGAAGGATTTGACACAGAGACAGTTAACTACAGAGCACAGAGGGCTAAGCCCTGAGCGCTGAACGGGGAAACTTGATGTGTTTATGAGTTACAGTGCATGTGATCTTGATGCTGCGCTCAGACTGTACACAGTGCACTGAACTTACTGCTCTATGCCATCTGCTTCTTATTTATTTACATCAAATGCTTGAGATCCATATTTGTGTCACCAATAACACAAATTAGACCTTAACATTTGTAAATAAATAAATGGTTTATGTCTATGTGTATCTATGCAAACCAATGCATGCTCAGGCATACTTCATGATGTCATGCAATCCTATTAGCTGTCATGAAGAAGTATTTGTGATTTCATTACGTCCAATAGGTACAGAAGCACACATTTGTTTAGTCTGATCCCTGTTTATCTTGTGGAAATAATGGCTATTTACACAACCGTGATTATCCAGCTTTGAGGGATCAAGTCGAATCGATGCAGCAGGAAAGTCTGGTTGACTCTGGCAACCATTCTTCCAAAATTCACAATATTTGAGATATTTATGCAAGTATTTACAAATTGGGTAACTTTAGAAAAAAATGTTTGTCCTTGAAACAAAAGGAGGATTTTTTTTAAACATATATTATTCATAAAGAGATGGAGAAAATTATATTTGTTTTGCTACTTTTGTCTGGAGAGCAGTCTCCTGTGAGTTATTTCATGCAGCAATATGATTTTGAGTGATATCATTTATCTTTTATGTATTAATTGTACTCCTTTTTAAATTTTAATATTTTTCCATATTTCTGTCATGTGCTATAAACTTGTTTTATTTGACTATTACAGGACATGACCAATATCACGCGATGCAGCTAGTTTACAACAATGACAACAATAATATGTATGCATATACTGTATATAATCTCCTCGTACAATTTCTACCCAGCAGGGTACTGAGCTTTGAGGAGGCAGATGGCTAAGACCTTGAGTAAGAACACTAGATTTATTCTGCCGTGATGGAATCAACTTTGTGCTGATGGCAACTCTAAAACAACTTCTACCACTCCTTTAAAGTGAAACAAAGCTTTAAATGTATTCCTGCAACTCTCCCACTTGTGTTGCCTTCAAGCAATTTAATGCTTTTTGACTTTGCAAACAAACAATTCCTTATAATCTAAATAACTGATTGAAACATGGATGGAAAAAGTCATAATAATGTGATACAATTGTTATACTGCACGACAATTAAAAGTATATGTGAAATGATATGTGAAATGTTTGCAGATGAATGTACATTTAAATACAAGCATGTTTGTGTGTTGCTTTTTTTGTGTTCTAACTCAACACATAAATGTGTTATTGACTCTATGTAATTGCTTGACAACCAGTTTTTCTTTTGGTTTACCTCCTACACAGTTGTTTTAGATGATCAATATGTTGTTATTCATCTGCAGAGCATCATAACTTATCATTTGTATTGGTGATAAAACGAATGTCCAGAATCCAAATCATTCCCTTGAAAGACAAGAAGAACATACGCCGGTTAAGACCCAACTGCTGATCCCACGTCCTCTGTCAAGATGTAGAAATATCACAAATGTAGAGATGTGAACTGTAGACATGAAGATGGGCCCATTCATAACACCCATTTATGATACCATCTTTCAAAGTCTACAAAATGGGCTGACAACAAGTCATCTTAGCTGGATGGTGCCTTCATCAATGTGCACAGAGGGCTACAGACCCCTGAGTTATCAGATGTGGAAACAAGTTAGGGGGTTTTTGTGTAACACAATACTGTTACATGAAGTATAAGTAAAACAAAGATACAAGTATCAAAAATATGTTTTGATACGTTGTGTGTTTGAAATATGACATGCCAGTTAAAAAGGAAATATTTTCTGTGCTTGTGCAGTCAGCAATACGTCAGCACTAGTCCAACAATGCCTGAAATAGATGCCATGGGAGCATATCCAAATGTTCTCTGCTGGTCTTGTCATTGTCATGGAACTTGTCATTTCAGTATCCCAGAAAATGGAGAAGACCTTGTTACAGAATGGAAAATTGTGCTTTCTGACATGTGATTAGCATTGTCATAGCAAGTATTGCCATGCAGACCATGACATTTTCCTAATGTTGTTACCTTGGCTTAAAATAACTGTGACGGAAATGCAGCATATGGGATATAATGCTTTCAGTGTTTGTAACTAGGCAGCAATATTCGGTCATTTAAAAATGATTGGTGTGGCAATGTTTTTCAGTTTAGCTGATTTCAAAAACAATTTCTCTACTTCTTTTATTTTTTTCTTTGAAATTTGTATTTTCTGTAGACTTAAGTTTGATATTAGGAGAAAAAAAAAGACACATAAACATCATGTTTGTGTGGTTGCTCTTTGGAACTACTTGTTTTAGGGTTCACCACAGTAAATAACCACATAATCCATACACTATATGTGGTTTGGCTTCATTTTAATACTGAATGGTATTTCTGGTACAACTATTTGCATTTACTGGACATGGAACCAGCATGTGGAAACACTGTAAAGTGCTGCCATGCGGTTGCAGTAACACATGTCTAGTCCAAGAACTAACAACCCCAACCCTACTAGGTCTTGGAGCTCAGATGAAATAAAGTATTAACGGTTTAATTTTGAGCCTGCAAAATGATCTAAAAGCAAGCAGGCTCTACACTGCAATGCTTGTGTGAAAGTCCAAGCATAAAATCTACTGTACTATTATTGTAACCAAATAAACATTTGATGCATTCCTTATTAATGATTATGAATTTATTCTTTTTTTTTCCTTTTTATATATTATAGAAATGGTAAATGGTCTATACCTATATCTTTCTTATAGGGTGCTTTTCCAGAACTCATGTTTACACTATGATGGCGTCTCCACTGGCGCCAACCTATAACCATCAAGTGATTCATTGCCTTGCCCTTGGACACTGGCAAGGCAAGATCTGAACCTGCAAGCTTCTGATCAGAGGTTGAACAAGCAAGTGTTTAGGAACTTGACAATGTTAGACCATAATGCAGGGTATACTGGCACCTTGAAACATCCATAAGGTGACCATTTTTGATATCATCTTTTGTAAATGTATTTGAAAAAGTGTTCACAAATCGACAAAAATATTCTTCAATTTCACCCAATCTGGAATTAAATTGGGTCTTCTTTCTGTTTGTTTTGTTGCTAAGGAGCCCCCAGTTTTCAAGTCAAACAAGCTGGCATGAAGTTTGACAACACAGAAAGACCACTAGAGGACGATTAGTTTTATTTGTATCTGCGCTGCATGTTTGTATTTTTGCTAAAGTGTGAAAAAGAAAAAAGGACAAAAATGATTTAAAGACTATTATAAACAGGTACATGAAAACCGTATGGACGTAATACTGTGGGGATTCTTGTTCTATTTGCTTTGTATAGAAATATCTACTAAAATCTTTAGGGCATTTTGTCTTGGTATCTGTATAAATAAAGGGAGGAATTTATTCAGAGAATTTTAATTATTCCTTTAAAGTAATGCTGTTTCCCCACAATGTCTACAATTATGCATCAATAAAACATAATACATTTATGCTCATTTGTGGTTTTTTGCATCAATTTTCTTTTTCAAGATTTTACAGCTTTTTTTTGACAGATTGGTTTCTAAGAACGCCCAGATGTTTCAGGAAAACTCCAGTGTCCAGTATATTTACTGATTCTTGCAATTGGATGACACAACAAACTTAGAGCATTGTCTTAATGTAAATGATTATAAATAAAAAAAACACACTACAGTGAGTCTGTTTTATATTTATGTGTTTGTCGTGTAGGATTTATAAGACTAAGAGATAAATCTCTTTATTTTGACTTGATGTTTGCTCTTACAAATTAGCAGAGCCATCATCGTTTGGATTCCTGAAGACAATTTTGAAATCCTTTTGTTGCTGTTTCACTTTTCACTGCCAGAGGAGATCTTATATTTATATTAAAAAGTAGACTAAAGTATGTTATTGTCTCCCAGTTTTGGATGTGGCTCTAAATATTTATAACTGCTTTCACAAGACTTTCCTTGAACCAGAACGTCTTTCCACTGTGGCTACAGCTATGTCTTCCCTGAACACTTAGTTGGTGTAAATCTTGCAAGTTTAGTCATGATCTGGTAAACACAGGATCAAACAAACACAGCAAAGCTGTTCTCAGACATGTCTGAAACTTGTGCATCTCAATAAAAACTATTTTGTACAACCTGCTTTCTGTCTGACACTGTTGTGGTGTATCAGCCATTCTTTGAAATGGATAAGGTGTACATTTTTTGGTTCTATCAGTGTCACGTTTATTAAAAATGTGCTTATTACGTTACAGCTTTCTATTCTACTTTCTTTCCTCTTCATCTTTTCAATTTTCTGTGCATATTTTGCTACCCACTGATCTGCAGTATTCATAATCTGACTATATTTGATGTAATACCAGGTGTTCTACTTATAAGGTTTGAGAACAAAGTGGCTTGCATGCTCGTTTAGAGGTAGACAAGTGACTTAATGTAGTATCAAGTGATGTACTTCCACATATTACTGATTACTGCATGTCACCTGGAAGTAACTGAACAACAGTATTTATGTTGAATTTTAACATTCAAAATATATTAATATATTTATATAAATATATTCATCTGTTTTAATAGAAACTAAAAATATGTTTTTTTTTCTATGAAATATTTTTTGTTGTAACTCATGGACTGCAGTATATCAGAACATTTTGAGAATGCTTGCAACTTTTTGATGAAATTGGCCAAGAATGTTTAAAAAGAAACAAAAACTTTGAACTGCATTTCTAAGTCAAGGAAAGTATTGATTTTGGATGAAGTTTGATTTTGGACCTTTCAAGTTTCTCTGAACATTTCGCTTTTTTGATTTTTCAGTCAAAATAATACATTTCTTTCAAATCCCACAAGTTTGACAAATGCTCTTATTTTTGGGCATGTTTACTTTTTCCACTCTAACTGAAAACACTTGATCTTAAAAAAAAAAAAAAAAAAAAAATTCCTCTAAGGTTGAAAATGTTTATTTATTTGTTTATGTCAAATCGTGTGACTCAGGTAAGAAGTCACCTGACGATTGCACTAATGAACAAAGACATTATAAAAATCTTTAGGTCACTGATAGATAATCCAATACAGGAGCATCTGTGCATGTCACTAGTTTAAAAAAAAAAACTGTCAGTACTGTCAAAGGAGTTCTGCACAATGACAAGATGAGGAGAGATCACACTCGAAACACCTTCGGATTGTCTGCATGGACGCTTTGGAGAAGAACAAGACGAGTGTGTACCACTTCCTTGTCATGTATACAGTTAGCTGTCAGTTTGGAACTTGTGTTGTTGGAGTTGTGGCTTGAGTTTCCATATGTCTGAGGATCTTTGTTTCCGCTGTGCTGAGCAGATGCAGTAATATTTCAGAAACGAAAAAGGATGTTTTGGTTTGTGAGACAAGAAGAAATGAAGGTTGCTTTCGGCACAAGTAGTTCACCCTAAAACTGAACGTGTTTTTGCCTGATAACTGTCAGAAAAGGAAATTTTCCAGTGTTATAATGTAAACGAACAAACATTTAAATAAAAACACATTTCATCTTGTAATTTCAGGCTTCAGGCCTGTCCTACATCTCCTGAAAACACTAGTGTCAACCCTGCTCAAATAACACTCAGTATTTTAACCATTACACAGTTTTTCAAGCAGAATATTGTTGCTTTTTTTTTCATTTGAAGAAAGTCCTGGAGCAATAACAGCTTATTACTCATTTATTTGAAATAAATATCTCCAGAGAGAAGAACAAGGAGGCCTGTGAGTTAAACCAGTTTCAACACAAACTGAACAGTTTTTTTTTTTAGCTAAAGAGAGGTGAGTGTATTCCCTGAGTATATATCAGAGCACTAAAGAGCGTGTGCTCACTTGAGACGTGCAAAATAATTTTCCAACTGGGACACAGTGCTGTTTGTCAAGTTAAATACCGTTGTTAGTTTCTTGTTTATGCAGGTCCCTTGGTAATAAAAAAAAGCCGGTAACAGGAGAAACTTAAATTTCTTCATCTACACACATATATACTCCACAGGCTGCAGAATTACAGGGCGCACTGTCAATGACAGGTCTATTTTGGCATTTTTGTCATATGTAAAGGTGCATCAAAGGCACATTAATGGAGATAAGTGATAGAGAGTGTATTCAGACTGGACTTATTTGGTCTGCTTAAAGTAAAGAAGAGCTCATTTCCCCCAATAAATTAACATAAAATACCCTGGTCCAGGACCAAGAACGGCCCTCAGATCCATCTTTTGAGGAGGTTTCAGTTTGTTTCCCATCAGACTAAACTTCTGTTCGCTCTGAAATTCCAGTCTGAATGTGGTCCATGCTGGGACCGGAAAAACTGAACCAAAATGGCTACCATAGCAACTCATTAAGATGTGATTGGATGAATGTAGACTCATTAAAACAACTTTTAACATGATATCCACTGCTCCTCACACTGTTTTCACAGAAATGTATGTTATAGGCACTTTATATACCACGTAGATGTAGCCTCCCCAGTAAATGCCTCGCAGCATGATTTTCGCAGTACCAAAGTAGCAGTAAAAATTGTTGAACCCGATACTGATACAGACGTTCAAAAGTTATCAGCGATATAAAAAGTTTAAATAAGTGAACAATCCTGGCAAGGATATGCAAAGTGCAGCATCTCATTCTTTCTCTTTTTGACCCGCCCCCGTAACTGCTGGCTGAAGAGATCTTTAGTCACATGGTTTTGTTTATAAGCTTTGGTCCAGAAAACAATGGTCTACTTGACTGCACTTTACATACAGACCAAATGCAAGGTTCGGGACTCGATAGGGAACAAATTAGGCGGACTATGTTCGGGACAAATCATTTTCCCAGTCTGAATACACCCAGAGATAAATCTATCAGTCAGTGAGCCTATATTAACTATGTTCACAGTTACTCTAGAACTTTTTTGTAACAATTTTCAAATTATCGAGATCTCTACCTCTCATAATCGCTTCAACCAGAATTACTCCATATATAAGGTGCTCTCGATTATAAAGTGCAATGTTTTTCTTTTTTTTTTTTTTTTTTTTTTAAAGGGTTTTAAGTGTGGCTTATTGGGAAAAATATGGGGTATATGTGTGTGATGTCACTTTAGCAGGTCATCCACAGAAAATGGACCTTGACAGCTCATTGGCATAGTTCACATATTGGCAACAGCATCACTATATATGTCATAACTAGTTTTGCCCATGGAGCTTTTATTTTTTACCTCCGCAAAATTCCAGTGGCTTAACGCATAAACAATTTTAGGCTCCCTTGCAAATCATCAGTATCATCAGTGGAGTTTTGCATATGGTAAGCTCTGTAACTTCATCACATTAAGCCATTAGGGACAGAACACTGATCTGTAACACCACCAGGATTCAGGAAGTTGCATTCCTCCATATGTATCTTCAAATAGAACTGTTGCTTATCTAAATAAGAATAATAATATGGAGTAAAAGAGGAAGAGTAGCATTTATATCCCCCTTTTCTTATCAATGTTTAATGCTATAAAAGACAGGTACAAAATATTAAAACGGTTTTTTTTTAATGTAGCCAAAGGATATACACTGTCAAAGGCTTTTTTTTTTCTTTGGGAGATGAATGTGCCATGGAAAGAGTAGAAGGTATTTATCTTTTATGACATGCTGCAGGTAAAGGGAGGCACGGTTCTCTCCTATTAACAGGAAACGTTCACGAAACAAAAGTTCATACAGTGGGTGTGTGATGGTGCAACGTATTAGTACATAAAATGATGCCTCAAGTCTTGCAGCTGAGCCAAAACAACTTAATGGATTAATTGGGAACCAACAGAGATAATTAGGCCTTTGGGGTTGTATGATTCCACCCCTCGTCGACTGTTGCCTCAGAACTGCGATGTAGTGCGTTCCTGCTGTGTAATCGAGATAATTAGCAAGAATGTTGTGTCACTGTCCAAAGATTAGCAAAAGGGAAAGGCCAAATAAGGCTCATTAAAATGTGGTTCCTAGCTAGAGACACTTGATGGCATTTATTTCCTAGCAGAGGTTATGTCTTGTTTTCATTTACCTTATTTGTGTCCTTGGTAAAGTTGAGGCATGCGGATGAAGTATTTATTTGTTTTAATAAGATGAAAAGTCGTGTTTTCTTTATGTACAGGCACCATGGGGAGAGGAAGTGGTCCAGCCTTTAAAGTGGAAGCCATTAACTGATGTCCACATAACGCCGTGTAATGCATCAGCGTCTGTGGCTCACACTGTACCGCAGCAGAGCGCTGTCATACATTTATTTCCCTCGAGGAGAAATAAGTATGGATAGCTAGATTTTACTGTAGCTGAGACTAACAGAGGCAGGGCTCAGTTGTTTACTGTGCTCCTATTATTGGATGCCAAGGTGTCCTTCTGTGAGCTTGACAGGCACTGAGTACTAGGCCAAATTGATTGGTCTGCTCTTGCCCACCAAGAGGACCTGAACTCAATTTGCTTGTGATGGCTTCAATTTCCTGGCTGGACAAAATCCCCCCCAACCCCACCCCACCCCCTACTCGCCGACACCCCCTCCCACACACACACACCTCTTTTTCTCATGCACTCTTTCTCGCAGCGTCTCTTCCTCACTCAAGAGCTGTCATTTAATTTCATTACTCAACAGGGGAGGTTCATGCCCTTTCTCAGCTTCTGTCTTTCAATCCTCCAACACACCCCCCCCACACAGACACACTTTATCAAAAATTTCAGGAAATGAATATTTGTTTTTGAGACTGTTGTCTTTACTATTTCCTGGATTAGTATCGTTTGCAGATTTTGCCTGGCAACGTCTGAAGAAAAGTTGAAGAAAATACAGGACTAAAGGTCAGATTCTCCTTTCTCCTGGATGCTTTGGAGGTACAGATTTCAAAAAAGTAAAAAAAAGAACAGAAACTAAATCCAGCTTAACAAGTCTGTCTCAGTCTAGTCCTGGTGTTTCTAATTAGTGGGATTCTGTGGTGAGCGTATATTTTATGGATCGGTTTTGTATCATTATCCCAGGCAGTACTCAGCTGGTTATTCAAGAGACAATCATCAAAGGTTGGTTTAATTTAGGCTTTGCTCTATAAAGCTTTTTTTTTCTTCCACTGAGTTTTCAAAGACCCAATTTGCTTCCCCCAACATACGGCAGCAACATTTCGTAAACTAATTTCAGATGCACGTAATGCCCACACGGTCAGCGGCTGATTAGAAAGAAAGCAGGATCTAACACTGGAGTCAAGCATAGAGGTCTTTGAAGTGATTACCTTACATGTTTTGGTCCTGCTTTTGTTGCTCTAAGATAAACATGTGGAGCCACTCAGCATATGCCAGCTTATGTCAAGATGAAAGATTTTACAAGCCATTATCAGAAACCTGCAGATTGTTCTCAGGGTATTAGTTGGCTTCAGAAATGTGCTGCAACTGCAAAGATCTTGCTGTGATTTCAGACACCGTGGATGGGGGGTTAGATTTTCAGCACTTTTAGATGATCTAGATGACTGGCAGGAGATTAAGGGTTGGCAAAATGAGAGGTTTTAAAGTCAGCCAACGACACGCTGTCAGAATAACGTGAAGGAATAAAAAAAAGGGGGGGGGTTCCTAAAATCTTTAAACATACTCACGCAAACAAGCTGAATATTCGACAATGAATAAAAAGAGAAAAGCTAGGAAATGTAAAGCGTCTTGCCTTCCCAACCGTTCCTTCCTTTATTATCTCAAAGGACAGGCTCTCTTCTGTGTATTTACCAGCCGTCTTACAAGCTTTTACCTTCAGGAAACAAGCAGCTGATCTGGTTCATATTTTACAATGATTCATCTTGCTGAGTATCAACCACAAGGCATAAATGTGATACAACCAAATTAAGGCCACTCAGCCAGACAAACAAGCTGGGAAATTTCAAACCTATGCCTTTTCTTTCATTTCGCCTCGTGAGCCACTGCAATTTATTGCTATATTAAAACTGATTCTTCAAGCTGCTTTTCAGGTTGTAGTTTTTCTTTAATGCCGCTTTTATAATTTCAAAGACAGAGCAAAAAAAAAAAAAAAAAAAAGAAGAAGACATTGCTTTGCTTTAAATATTATACTCTATTGACTATTGCAGTCAATGGGAATATTTTCCAGACTTTATTATAGAAAGTCTTAAACCTAAGCAAAGCTGCTGTGTTTTTGTGTGAAATTACATTTCAAGAAAACAAACCGTGCTCACATCAATAAAAAAGACTGTCTGTGAAACACCCAGTTATCACCGTATTCTTCATCTTAACTCGGTGTCTGATCAATGTACTGAACTCATGTTGCATTCAGGCAGTGATACATCTTTTGAGCAGTTTGATCAGCTAAAGCAAGGATGACTTCTGCCGAGAGTGTGTTTGGTTTTCACAGACATGTTACGCCCTCACCATTGCTGGAGGTGTCTGTTCTGACTCTCTTCAAGTGAATCACAAAGCCCAGAGGGACAAAAAGCCAGAATCTTATCTATTGTGCTGAAGGAACAAAGGAGAAAGCACCCTATCTGTTCAACAAATGAGGAGACTAAGCTGGACACTGATGGGCCTACTTAGCTCCTGGGAAATTACAACAAAAGTATAAAATCTGAGCTGAAACGTCAAAAAAAAAAAATATGTTCCTTTTTTCATACAACCATCTGTCCCATATGTGCAATGGTAATTTCCATTATGCTATTGATTACCTAATCATCCCGAGACAAAGGCTGTATAAAATTGTTTGGCGGATCAACCCACTTATCCTGTTCTCCAACATGAATACCTTTAATGAAACTGCATGCAATGAGAATTGAAACTCAAGCTCAGAAAAAAAAAAACAAAAAACAATATATTAAGCTTTTTGACAGTTAAAAAAAGTAATTTTGACATATTTTTTTACAGTATTACCTAGATGTTAGGAGAAGATGCTACATAAATTAAGATAGATAGCTCATTTCTGAGGTCAGTGGATGGTTGGAGTTTAGATGCACGAAGCTGAGGAAGCCTCGGTAACAGAACAGAGCACAAACAAAGCCCTGTTACCATTTGTGTAGATGCTTGTGGGCACTTTAAGCACAAAGCATAATGGAATGCTGTGGTATATTTTTAAGAAAACAAGTGCCTACATTTCTTCGTTATCTTAATTTTACTAATATTAACACTGAAACAAGATTTTTAGACAAACACATAAGATTCTGTAAAATTCTGTCTGACGACAAATCTGTTTCTCTCTTGCTTTTTCAAGAGTCTGTAAAAAAGGTTGAACAAAAGACACAAAATGTAAGTTGAGCAGAGGGATGTAGTAACAGGAGAAAAGAAGTTCCGATCAGAAAAAAGGGTTTGACCTTGACAAACAGAAAGCTAAAAGGTTCGGTGTGTGCAGGTCACAGAGTAAAAGGAAAGAGCTCTCCAAAAAAGAATGGATTTAGAATCACAAACTGGTATTATTTCTATCTATCTGTCTTTCCATCAGTCTGTTTGCCTATCTATCTTCATATCTTTATATCTATCTATCTACTCTGCAGAGTATTGATTTTTTTGTCAGAGACCTGTTGTGATGCAACTGGTTAAATTGCATTCTAAAACAAGATAGATTGTACTGTGCACACAGCTGTGCCAAGCAGATAAATCAATTAAAGTGACCTGATCTGACAAGTCGCCTCGTCCTCAGTCGGGCTTAATATGAGAACACACATCTGAGGCTCGTGCCTATCTCTGTCTCACCATGGAATCCTCTTTCTCCTCAAAGTCTGATTGAAAGACGTGTTGACAGCGCTTCAAGAGATAACATTAACTTCAGCTGAGCAAAAAGATAGCATTGTTTTTTTGTTTGTTTTTTGTTTTTTTCGCATTTGGTAGAAAATACATACAATCAGAGTTTTCACTAAATGGCAACTCAAACAATGACTTAGAAGAAATGAAAAAAGGTAGTAAATCGCAAAGAAGGTTTCAGTGTCCCCACTTATCTCCAATTCAAAGAAATTAGTCATGACCTACGACCCCATTATGATATGTAAATGTGAAATATATATTTAACTCAACTTCAAAAACCCCTCAAATTTATAATTGAATTTTCTAACAAACAAGATACCATATTTTCCACATAATGAGTAACACTTAAAAGTAGTATTATTTTTAATCATAATAGTGCACCTTTTAAGCGAGAGCACCTTTTGGATTCACTTGGTTGTGTTTAACTGATGTGGAAGTGATTTTAAGAGGTACAGATCTCTGTCAAAATGTTAGTCTCATATTTATGATCCAAATGTGCTCTGATGATGAAATGTTGAGGGTTTATTAAAAAATTACATTTAAAAACTTTTTTTTGCAAAAAAAATTTCAAATGTTCATTGTTGTCTTCTCCGATATAGTAAGCATCGATACACACTGGTTTTTCACAAAGATTTATGGGAAATTTCTAGGGCACTTGACTTCAGATTTGTACATTTCAACAGCACTACAAAATGGTGAATGCACTCTAGAGCATTATGTAGTGAGTAGTGAAGGAATTCGGACATGGCCACTGTGTTTTTTTCTCTTTTTTGTGTGTGTTACTCAACGCTGGGGGATGTGTAGTTACAGTGACATTTATTCTAGAGGTATCAGTCTGTTTTTTTTTTAACATGTTCCAATCAAAGTTGTAAATTACAGGATTTGTGAACAAATTAACGTGGCTAACACTTCTAACAGGCTAATGCATAGTATCTTATAAACAGGTTCTTGAGTTACATTGAACACAAGCTTATTGCACCTCATACTTCTGTGTGCCTCATATAATACATAAGTTTAAAAAATTCAACATTCATTAATTGTGTAACCTATAATCAGCTCTGCCCAAAAGTGTAGAAAATCTGGTATGTTTTAGAAGAGTAAACACACTCTATGCTGCTCTATTTTAACCACTTTTCCTAAAAAAACATGATGCACATTTAAGTAAAACTATAAAAGCTTTGTACTTTTTTGAGGTATGATCATCCAGTCTTTAAGCCCTTTTTTAGGGTTCAGACTTGAGTAAGAGGATGAAGAAAAAAAATGTATAAGAATATGTGTTGACATCCTGCAAACAAGTGTTCTGCAGTAAGTGGATAAAAAAAGCTGAAATTTATACAGATATGAACCTAATCAGGACAAGAGGATGCATCGAAACCTGATTGCATCTAGTGCTGATGTGGGATTGTTAAAGGTTATTTATTTGTTTTTAATTTTTTATATTCTGCAATGCAATCTGAAAACCAACATTTGAAGCCCACAGACAGGTTCTTGTCCATCCATCCATCCATTTTCTTAACCCTCTGTATGGGTCACAGGGCTGTTAGAGCTTAATCCGGCCATTGTTGGGCAAAGGCAGACCCCACCCTGGACAACTCACCTGCCTGTCACAGGTGAGGTTCTGCAAATTAGACTTAATTCGGTAGATAAAGCTGAATACAATTCTAATTCTACTTATCATGTCCACATGTGGATTTAAAAAAAAAGTGCTTATCCTGATGCCTTTAAAATGTTTTTGTTCAGTTTTAGTCTGTTTTTGATGCTCACATCACAGATGACTTTTAAAATATATATATCTGTAATAAAAACACCAATCATTTAGACAACCATATTTCAGGTTTGCTCATCACATAAATCCAACTACATGTTGTTTTGCAGCACAAACACTCATGTGCCGAAGTGCTTTACTGCTGGAATTTTCCCAGTGAAGAAATGAAGCACATAAACATTTCTGAAAATTTGATTTACTGCTAGATGTAAATTTTTCATTGGGGAGGCAAATATTACTGTTGAGAGTGATTGTTGTTATTATGCAATGATAATCACTTGTTATACTATCAATCTCATGACTGGTGGCAAAAAGGCCCGTCGCATGTTTTCCCAGTTAAAAAAGATGGTACAGTGATACAGGTGGACTCCCCCTCTTTATGTGTAAAATAAAATCTGCTTTAGTGGTTTTCATGAAAATTAAAATGAGTCATAATGTATGTATTGATACATGGGCTCATTTGCAATGCTGAAGGTAGCTTTGGAGATTTAAACTGAGAACAGAAATAATTTAGTCCGCAGCAAAAGAAGAGCAAAGCATTGAGTCTTATAAGGCGATAGATATCAGAAAAATCAAGAGCAGTGTGAACTCTGCTCTTCTTCTTTTGTTTTTTGGAAAACTATTTAGCTGAAGGGCTCAGTTTGTTCACTGAAAAGCTAGAAGTTTTCCCACGTCAGACTGCACTGCCGAGGCATGTTTGAACTTAGGTGAACGCTTGACTTGACCGACTCGACAACAAAGAACAGAAAAGCTACAAACAGGCACATATACACTGAAGGGATTTTCTTTCTTCTCTATTTTTTTGTTTTTTTTTAAAAAAGCCTTTACTCCTCTGCTAACTCGACCATGGTTTTCCTCTTGAGGGTCACTATCAATCAGCTGAGCTCTCCAGCCACCAAAAATTTGTTTTTGATGATAGCATTTACAAAAAAAACAGATCAAAAAGATTTCCTAAAGAGCTCACTTCAAGGCTGGGCTGTTTTAATCCATATGACCACTAAAGATATGAATGGATTTACATTTCACCTCAGTAGAACAAGAGCACTCTCAAAACTTAATGCAAGGTGATTGCAACTCAAGGCAAAAGTGATATTGCTAATTAATGTACATCCAGAGAGGTCCGGGTCTTTAATCATCTCAAGTACGGGCTGTCTTTTATCAAAACACAGAGGAACTGAGATGGTGCGGCTGCTAAAATGCTATTTGTCTCAAGTACATTAAAAAAGAAACGATTAATTTTTAATCATTTGTCTTGGGAAATACTGTTATACTTAATTCAAACAGTACATATGTGAACTGGGATTGCTCAAACATTGGTTTGATGATCTACTTTCAAAGATCCAATGACACAATCACTTAGGGAAGTGGGCAAACAAAAGGGAGATGTTCACGGCTTGAATGGAAAAGTGGGGAAAAAAAGGGGGGAAACGGTAACACAAAAGGAAGAAAGAATCTGGAGGGGGGGAGTATAGGAACAATATTGGAACTGAGCGTGTTCAAAGAATTCTAAAACAGGCCTTCAAGACTTACATCCTTTTGTTTTCAAAGTGCTGACTGGTTGGCTATCATGATAGCCCTTCACTGGAGCTGTCAGGTGATGAAGTTCAGCATGCAGAGAAAGGGAAGAGTCAGAGAAAGATGCAACACACTCTATCAGTCTATCAATATCTCCTTGTCTCTTTCTATCTCTGTCTCTCTCAATTCGGTTCAGACTGAATCTGCTTCACCGGCAGGAAAGACTCTGCTGCAGACTATGATGTACATGCAAATAATGGAAAACGACATCTATGCACCATCGATAATAAATATTAATTAAGTGTATACTCTGGCAACACAAATGATGCCGTATGAATAAGTGTAGAAGCACATACAGTAGATCAATATAAGGTAGGAACTTCCTTTCCTGTCAGTGCATATAACTGAAGACTTTGGCAGGCATAAGTAGGATTGTTGCTTATGATTTTGGACATTTTTACTTCAAATCTACATTTGCAGTGCTTTTGGTGACATTTCGGAAGGAACTCAGCAGCAGCTGAACCCCCACCGTGTGGATTTCCTTCTTTTACTTTGCAGTACCCTCAGCCTTAATGACACATTGAGTTCTCAGTCAGTGGGGTGAAATGTTGAGATGTTAGCAGTTCTGACACATAGAGGCAAATATAAGGCTTGCATGTGGTAAGTGTGTTTTTTTTTTTCTTTCACATTTTCTCACAGAAGGAGCACTTTTTTTTTTTTCCCCATGGTCGTGAATGTCTTTCTGTTCCATCACCTTCCCTTCCATCCCTCTGACTCCCTCACACTTTCAAAAAGCCTTTTATAACAAATTAGTGTCCTTGTTAGGTGTGTTTGATTGTGAACTAGGCAGACTGTGTTCCTTCAAAGAAATCAGAGGGAAACTTTGTTCAAGCCCAGCTCCATGGTTTAAGCTCTTCACCTTGAGCTCAAAAATTAGGATGCAGTCTGAAAATTTGCTTTAAAACTTATGAAATGTAAACAGTTAAGTTTGTATGCTTTGTACATGTCAACTTTGGTTTGTTCCAGAATTTTGAATACCCAGAAGTGATCTTTGGGCACAAATAATTCCTTCCCTCTCTCACGTAAACCAAATCAAGGTTTGCTGAGGTATTTGATGGGATTTCTTCATCCTTCACTCTGTGCCAATGAAGCCCTCCTATTGACATCCACCCGCTCTGGCTTTGTGCCGTGTAAACGGAATACTGGACTGAAATTTTTAAATGATTATGTACGGTATCTGGTGCAAATATCACTCCTAAGACTGCCAGTGATCTGTTTCGGGTATTACCCCTCTTCCTTCACCTCTCACTCCTTCAGATAAACACGGACGCATTTACTATTTAGCTGGCAGATATTTGAAGAGTCAAAATCTCGACGCCCACCACTCGTCAGGATTTTTTTTTAGACCGTTATTTATTCCCTTGCTGGATTGTCGTATGGATTTAGTAAAAACCAAGACAGCAATAGATGGAGATAGTGTTGTCTGCTTTCTTGCTTTTCAGCAGGGAGGACAACAGGACTTGATTTACTTGTGGTCATCATCTATTGTTTATGGCACAGTTGTCCTTGAAATAGTATTAAATCAGTATTAATGATTTGCAGTCACACATCATTGATTTTTTTTCTTTTCTTTTTTTAAGTGAAATGATACTAATGAGCAGTGCAAAGAATGGTAATTGTTAAACCACTAACGGAGATTTCACAGGTTAATGTGGGGTTCAATCGTGGCTGAGAAGCTATGGATGACTCAGATCTGATCCACAAAAGCTGAAACAGACATGTATATGAATATGATTAAATCCTGACAGAGATATCAATTCAATTCCTCCCTGAGACGTCTCACAGGCTCCAATGTTTACCCAGAGAATTCCTCACACGGCCTGATAATTCTGTAATTTATTCCATCGTCGGTTTTCCCTCTCTTTCTTTTTTTTTAGATATTCTTTATGGAAAAGCATAACTCAAAACTATAAACAACTATAAGCATTTTTTTTTTCATTTTTTTACTTATGGAACAGAAGCTTACTTCCCTGCTATTTTTATACCACCTTTATTCTTTGCTACAGCGGCTCAGAAAGTATCAGCCTTATCAAAAGCTGCATTATGGAGTTTACTCTCCCAGTATTCATGTGCGACTGATCTCTTTTGATCTTTTAAGAGGAAGCTTTGTAAGGACAGAGATCACCACTCTGACCTCCCGAGTAACACAACAGAAGCATTCGGATTCACTCATGATAGCTTTAAACTTGCAGACTGGCCATTTAGCTAGCTCTTGACCCCAAAAGCAATGGCAAGAAGGCTCTTCTTTCTCCCAGACACCTATAGGACATTGGTTTTGGGTCGTGTTACTCTAACCTCTCAAAGTATCCCACCAACCTTCACGGCCATCAATCCCGGAGGTTCTCATTCCACCTTCATCTGTCTGTCTCTTTATCTGTCTCTGTTCTCACCTTCTCCCCCTGCCACACACACTCGCACACACAACCACACTCAAATTCTGGAGCACTTACCCTCATGATCCGCTAATGTGAGTCTAGCACTTGTACTCCAATTATTCTCCTGTACTTGTTCTTGAAAGGGTTCTTGCCTCTCTCTTAGCTAAAGAATGTCACGCCCCTTGTGATTCCTGCTGGACTCTTGTAGTGTTAATCTCTTCAAGCTCATCCATTTAAAAAATGAACATTTCACTGTTATTTGACCTGAAACGTGTTCAACTAACAGAGCTTAGGGGCGCGTAGTTACTTCAGTTTGAGTTTTTATTGAGTGATTGATGCTATAAACTTGCAAGAAATGTTTTGTTTACCCTGTAATTAAATATATTTTAGTGTAACGTTTTAAACTAAAAAAAACAAAGAAAGAAGTTTACTTGTCAGCTAAAATCTATTAATCATCTCTAATGCTCAAACTCATGGTTTAAATCATTTTTTTTCTTCTTGTGATCCATTTTTTATTACTGTTAATTCTACAGTCAGAATGCCATTTACACTAAGCAGATTTTTTTTATAATCCCTATAAAAAGTCACATACAGTTTATTCAGAAAAGCTATGGGACTTACCTGTAGCTTCACTCAATATTTTTACTGCCAGCCCACACATGATTTTTGTTGATATTTGCATCTGTGCTGCAATTATTGCATTATATAAGTCCTTTCAGGGAGCTTGAAAAGTACCACATCCTGATATTAAGCTAAAGCTTTTAGCTCCATGGCAAAACCTGAGTGTAGGAACAGAGGAAGAGCAAGGGAGAGATATATCTGCAGAAATATAATCTCCCTGAACTCTCGTGCACATTTGAGGAATAATCTCTGTCTTTCATGTTAAAGTGTTATCAAGAGCTTAAAAGCAGTGCTACATACAGCCACATACAATGTAAGCCCTGGGGGACAGAGTAGCATTAATGGCATTTATTCCAGCAAAAGTTGGCCATATGCTTGGACATTTGGTAAAAGATGCATGCACATACACATGCTTATACCAGCTACTGATGGTAGCCAAGTGGCACAGGGTTCAGCTCCTTTTTCCGTCTGTTGGTCAGTTCTGTTGGCCTCCAGCTGAAGCCACTGAGCTCCTGCTGCTATTATTTATTTATTTTATTTTTTCAGCCTTTTTACGAATTTAAATATCCACCTTGATGAAAAGAGTATTTTTAGTGTTTTGAACATGTTCTTGTGACAGTATATAAAGGTAATTGAGTTTAAAAGTGCATTTCTGAGTATTATTGTTCATAAACTGTTGTGAAACGGGAGAAGATGAAAACATTTAGTTTGAAAAAGATTGTAGCTGTGACATAGAAGCCTACTGCTCCGTTCCGTTACATACACTTGCAAACAACTTGATTCATTTATGTTGTTGTTGTTTGAGAGGCTGTAAGCTAATGGAGAGTGTGTAAACAGTTGGATCATGGGAAGTGGACAAAGCCATGATTCCACAACAACTGCTGATCTGCAGAATATATGTCCTAGAAAACTACACATTTTTTGCTTTTGGTTATAAATGGCGAAATCTTAATTAAAAGTCCACTGGGAAAGCTTTTAACATAGATTAAAAGATTATTGGAGTGAGACTTTAAACGGAACCCAAGGACTCATACTTTCAACTGTGATACAGAACCTGCATACATGCAGTCCTTCAGTACTTCTGCCATCAGCTGCCGCCGTTTGTGTCTCCCCACCTCTCCGTCTGCCGGAAACAGAACGACAGACAAAGAGACGCGGAGTGACAGAACACTGCCTTTATGGATGCTGCGACTAAAAGAGAGGACCTCTTTTACTTGTGCCCTCTAAAATGCAGCGGTCAGCATTAGTGGTCTGACCTCCATTTTTCCTGCAGAAGCAAGACGATCTGGAGAATGTAAAAAGAAAAATCTGCCCGGATATGAAAGCCATGTGGGCTTTTCAGTGGTCGCTTTGGCTAAAGCATAATCTCATTACTCGGTGGACACATCATACTGTGCTACTAGAAAGCCCAGCAAGTGAAAGAGATAGTTTCTAAAGTGAGATCAAAAACACAATTTTCTCCAGCTCTGCAAGATAAGCCAGTGATAACTGATACAAAATGTTCAAATCAGATAAAGGAAATCACTTAGAAATATGTTAAGGTTTTGCATGCTTTAATTTAGAAATGAATGTATTTAGGTGGCTTTTTTTTTCCTCTTTCTTTTCATAATTAAAAAAGAATGAATATGTCTCAATATGCATACAAAGTAGCTTTCAGTGTGCTCACCAAACCTAATTCTGGCCTTAGAAAACTGTTGAAATAGTAAAATCGGTGGTCAGGCTGTGACTTACTACTGTTTGTCCCAGCTGTTTGTTTCCTCTCATACTAATTCAATGTTTGTTTTGTATTAGATGAATTAAGATAAAGCAGGGAAAAAGCAGGAGGCATGTTCGCAAAAAGAACAAACAGACAGGGAGATCAAAATTGAACAATGGACTTAATTTCCATGTCATTTTTATTCCCCACAGGGGGCACACTCACTGCACTCAGTAAACCCAAAGACCCATTTCATCAGATGTTCTGCTCGGGTTTTAAATATTCAGTTCAAATACATCCTACCTGCCTGCCTGCTCCACAAGGGGGACACATTGTCCATCAACTCTACATGTTCTTTGTAACCATCTCCATTTCCCTCCTTTCGCCCCTTTATTTTATTTTTTTTTTCTGTGATTTTAGGTTTGTCTTTCACCCCAAACCCCCAACTCCCTCTCAGTAACATAATCAATATGTCCAAACCTGTCAATCTTAAACTTAAACTCACTTACTTCAAAGACCTGCATCCATCATGCATCTCAAGGTCACAGATGGACTGAGGATGAGGGACCAAGATAAATGTGCACATGTTGTGCTGTAAGTGTGTGTGCAGGGAGAAAGAGGGAGGGAGGAAAGGACAGCTGCTGAAGATTAAATGTGTGTGCTGCAGAGAGGCACAGTCAGGCACAGAAACAGCGACAGAGACAAAGGCGGAGACAGTGCTGAGGGGCGACTAATGGAGGAGTTGCATAGAGCTCTGCACCACCCTAAGAGTTTCAGTAAGCCAGACCGAGTCTTGGTCTGAAATTAGCTGATTTTTCACTGTGAGCACTGCGCATTATCTGGGTGGGGAACTGGGGGGGAGCCGAGAGAAGCACAGGAGCAAGGATGGAGGAGGCAGGGGTCGGCATTTAACTTAACAAGATTAATATGTTTGCCTCATCTCTCTGGGTTTTATTTCCTTCTCCTTGCAGGGCCCTTGTCAAATCTCTTTGGACAGGCTCTAACACATGATGCTGCAAGGAGACCTCAAGGACACATAGCGCTGTGGTAAAAGACAAACAAAAATAGAAAAAAAAACACAACAGAAAAAGAGTCTTCATAATGTGACTTGCAAATGACAGGGGCAGATGCTTCACAGACCCTTTTTGTTTGATTTCTCCCAGCGTTTTATTTAATCAATGCTCGGTAAACAAAAAACTAGCCTGATTTTCAACGGTGCACACCAGTACAATACTGTGGCCTGGCATTTAGTCGACTTATTTTGTCTTTAAAAAGAATTTGACGTCCTTTCTATCAAATACTGACAAGTGAATAAACAAAAAATGTAAGAGTCCAATATTTTAATGACAAAACCTGATGGTTAAAAACCAATAACATCGACTACAAAAGGCAGAAATCAGGTCCAGAAAGAGAAAACAACTACAAACTGTGAACTCAAAGTTCTCAGTGACATCTATCGACTAGATACATAACATATTTGAGAACATTTTTCATTGTTTGTGTGTTGCCTGACCATGTCATCTCTGATAAAGGATATAATTCTCTTCATTTGACCAAAATGGAGTTGACTTGCTAATAACAGTTGTAGAGAGCAGTGTCCAATCCCTCCGATGCCAACCTGTAATCATGTACTCAATATACTCTGAACATAGGACAGTGCTTATTTTTTCTTTAAATTATTATATATTTATTTGTTTTTATGTTTTGACAACCATAACCATCAAATAACCAATAACTATTAGGTCAGAGTTACTGTCATTTTATAAATGTGTAATTCATTTATTTTGTAAATTTAATTGAGTTTTTTTTCTCCCAATGCTGTGACCACCTGTAAAAAGGGTGCATGATTCTCTTTATTTCTTTTCAAAAATGAACTTCCTTTTGGCTTTTTACAGTTTACAGAGAACATAAATTATAATAACTTGACAGTGCTAGAGTTATGACTTGATTTTACAAATATGATGAATGCATGAGTGCATGATTTAAAACATATAAGTAGTCAAATCTGAAAGAGCATCCATGAAACCATTTTGAATTTGAAGCTGGATACATTTTATGTATGTCTTTTTTGTCCAATTATAAGGTCCCACTTTGATCATTATTTGATTTATTTCAAAAGCGTTCCCAGTTGCGTTTATCTATGATTATGCTGTTTTTTTTTGTTAAATCTAAAACCTATGTTGTTTTCTAGGAACTAATTTCTGCAGAGTGGCAAGAATTCCTCAGAAATTCACCTCAGAGTTGTGGGCGGGACCATTGGCATGGAATAAGC
Organism: Oryzias javanicus; assembly: GCA_003999625.1. NCBI lineage: Eukaryota > Metazoa > Chordata > Actinopteri > Beloniformes > Adrianichthyidae > Oryzias > Oryzias javanicus. The sequence continues at coordinate 14,888,676 of CM012439.1, read as the reverse complement.
CTTACCTCAGTTCCCATTAGTCCCCTTTGTTTACACTCGCTCTATCCAACTCACAGCCCCTCACAACCCCTAGCTAACAAAGCCAGTGCAACAAAATTGGTGAGCAATATCGGAGGATATAGTGTAAACATTTCAAATTTAAAGCTAATTATGGTTAAGATTTGTATTACACTCAGATTGCATATGACCTGATCAATCAGCTTATCAAAAAACTAATAAAATACTGATAAAATAATTGTTTGTGGTAGCCCTGAAGTCCTCCATCATCAGAAAAATGCTAAAGGAACATGCTAAACACACAAAAAAGTAAATTTTCTATCAGAGTGGGTTTATAAAATCTCCCTCTTCCTTTTTTTAATTGCAATTTTCAACATTTGCAACACATTGATGGTATTGACATAAAAGAAGACATGTATTTGGCTATGCTGCTTTGTGGGTGAAATCCCTATGCAACAGCAGCAGCATCTCTTTGAGGCTCTGCCTATTCAGTCATCCTTTATAATGCCACAACATGGTGAACATGGCACATACTTCTAAATATGCTTTCCTCAGATTGTAAAAAAAAAAAAAAAAAAAAATCACAATATTTTGCTGACATCTGGGTTAATAAATTTCTTTGGACCCAGATGTTTAGTGGTTAGTCAGATTAGTGAGCAATAATGAAATCGAAATTGAAATCCCCGCTCAGAAAGAACCCTGCTCCTCCAAAGCATACATTTATAACGGTTTTATTAAGAATAAAGGTGTATGGCGACAGAAAATTTCTCTGAGGAGATTAAAGTACAGGTATGATGAGATTAAGAAGAGGGATGAAGTGATTAAGACAGACTACTTTAAAATGATTATGAGAGACTTAGAGGAGTGGGTCATACATGGCATATTAGAAACAGAAAAAGGCAGGACTCAGCACAATCTGGAGTTTTTGATCCATGGGAACAACAAAGATGATCTCACTGTGCTTGTTACAGTCCTCTATCAGCCACATTTTTAACAGCATTGCTTGATATTACAGGGAGAGGAAGGAAGAAAACAAAAGGCAAAAAAACAAGAAGAATAAAAAACATGATGCATGCACTCCCACATGACCTAAGAGAAACAATGACAATGAAATGGCCTGCAGCAGATTTCCCCTCCCTCCTTCTCTTTCGCTGTCTTTCTCTCTCCTTTTCTGTGTACTTTGATGTACAAAATAGCCTCAATCCATAAACAGCACCATTACTTCCACTGCCTACCAACAGCGCTCTTTCTTTCTTTATTCTCTTTCTTTTCTCATCACGTTTTCCTTTCTCTCTCAAGCTGTCCTTCTTCCTCTCCCTCTCTCCTTCTCTCTCTCTCACACGCTCACAAACAGTCTCACAAATTTGCTTTCAAGGTATATTTTGCTCTTTTTTTGTGGAAAATTGTGGGCCATCTGTGTCACTGTCGATGTTCACCATCACACGCTACAGGTGGAAAAATTACATATGACTGACATGTAACAATTTTTACACCTCTTTGGAAGTAAATGGCTGCCTGTCTTTATTAATCCATCACTCTGTCAAACCCCTCACTCCTCAGTACAAGACAACAGAAACGCCACACTCCATCTTGGATGTGGCCTTAACCACTGAACATTAGCAATGAATGAGAATTAAAATAAGTTCCTTCAAAGGATGTTTACATCCAGGGATGGAGCTAAGGGGGGCACAAGGGGGACAGCTGCACCCCAAACAAAAAGCTTTGACTATGTCCAAATTCCCTCCTTACTCCCCAACTACGAAAAAATAATATAGTGCAGAACGAGTCTCCTAGATTTAAAAAGCCAATAGAACATCCTACTCACTGCAAATACATTTATTTTTGTAAATGGCAAATATGACCTCACCTTTCACCTTGAAAAAACTTAAAGAATACAAATACTTTACAAAAAACATCTATCAGTCCACTGTACTGATGACAAAACGTTTATGCTTTTTATCAAAAAAAGTTAATTATTTATTTAAGCACAATGCATTGTGCTTTTTCGAAAAGAAAACAAAGACTAAGACATCCTCAATTGAAGCTTCTTTACACATTATAGCACCTAAGCTAATAGCTAATAATACTGCTGTTCTAACATTAATAGCAGTGTCAGGAGTCAGAGCTCTCCAGAGTACAGAAGACACTACATCTCCCAGCAACCCCAGCACACACTTCCTCAGATGCTTCTCAGCTGACTCTTATTGTCAATCACCCACAGGACACTTAAGCAGTGCACAAAACCTCATTCGGTACTAAGTATTGTTTGTGCCACCATACCTGCATTACCGACCTGATCCTGCTTTATCTCTGATTGCTTGCCGCCTGCCCTGACCCTCGCCTGGACCCTGACGATTCTAGTCTTCTTCTTCTTGGATGCTCTGGTGCTCCTGGTGATTGACCTCTGCCTGTCTGACCCTGCTCTAGCTTTGTGAACTTTTAGCTGTTCTTAGTTCCTTTCTGAACTACTAAACCTGCTGCAAGTGGAACCTTCTGTCTGCCCGTTTGTAACAAACAGTAACAATAATGAAACTGTTTGAAGTTCGCATTTTTGATACTTTTATTTGTAATAGCATTCCACTCTGCTGTTCTCATTTGACACTTTTCCAAAGAGTTCTACAACCCCCACCAACACCACCATATTCTAGCTCCACCTCTGGTTTCATTTTTTTTCTCATTCTGTGTGTCACAATATTTATTATTGGAAAGTATTCAATCTGATTTATACTTATAAAAAAATTTATACTGCAATTTTTCCAACGGTGGCTAATTTCTCTCAAAAGATAATAATCTCATAATCTGATTTTGTCTTTGAATGTTAAGAATATAAATGTTTTTTAATTCTCAAAATAATCATTATCAGTTAACTCATCCAGTCAAGGTTACATGTTGGACACAAATAAAACCATGCAAGAAAAAAAAAAAAAAAACAAGCCAAAAAAAAAAAACAACAAATACGCATATGTGAAATTTACTTTAATGTCTTTTTTTTTACACAAAAATGGCTGTTTTTGCAATTACTTTGCAGACGGGGGTTTCTCAGTGGCACAACATTGTTCACTGATGGGCTAATTGTTATTTATATCAGCAGTGATACAGGATGAGATGAGAGAAAAAGAAAAAAAAAGAAAGACATTGACATTGTATTACAAGGCCACATGGGAGAACAATGAAAACAACAGCAAATATTAGTCATCCCTCTTCATGTAGTTCATTAGGAATAAAATGAAGTTTAAGAACAGGAAGAATGGATATATATATATATATATATATATATATATATATATATATATAATATAAAACAGTAGCCCAAAACTGGCTAAAGTGCAGATAGTAAAAAAGTTTACCAGTCAGTGTTCAACGTTGTTTCACAGGAAACCAAAACTTTGACAACCTTTTATAGTCTAATTAAGACAGTGTTTCTTAAATCCAAAACAAAGCCTGCATCAGACTCAGAAAGTCCACTGTTTATTGTTATTCTAATGGTATTCCAGAGGTCTACAGTGCGTTCTTTTTTTGCATTTCCTTTCACATAAGTCTCTTGACAAGTTTTTTTTTTTTTTTTTTTCCCAGCACATATAGTCTCTATTGCTGAGAGGTTACAAAAAAGCAACTAAAACAATAAAAATCTGACATCCCACTAGGACAAATGCCAAACATGTTATGTGTCTTTAACTAGTTGCTTAGGCGCTGTAAGGCAATGGATATGCTATCTTTTTTCATGTTCATGACAACAAAGTCAAATTAATTTATCTGGCAATGATTCAAGGTAAAATGCATCACTAATAAGCATCATTACAACTAATTAGTTTCCATAGTTAGAGCAACACTTTCACAAAACAATAAAGTCATTAGTGGAGCAATCTTGTCATTTTGAGGAGGACAATCCAATTTGTTACACCCTTTGTTCTCCTTTTTCGGTTGCAGATACATGAAGTTATCGCTGTGTTTGTCAAATAGTCTGCCTCTTCATAATAAAAGCTGATGCAGAATTTCCGAGTTCATGCCAATGACAACAGCACAACAAATTCACAAGGTAAGAGTCACCTGTAGGTTTCATTTGGCTGAATGGCTTTCATGTCACATACTTAAGGACATTGGTGCTGGCTTGGCAAAATGATATAGATGAGTAATGGGATGCTGGCCACATCCGGACACTCTGGGAAGGTGAGGTGATGCTGCCAAGTCCCAGTCTCTGTTGACCTCTCCTTATTGTGCACTCAGCAAATTTGCCAATGAAACCCCATGGGGCACTCTCACCAGTGGTGACATATGTCAGCCATTTTTGTTGTTTCTGTTTGTACCCGCCAGCTACCAATGTGGCACATAGAACAGAAGAAAGGATTTTAAAACCTAGAGATTCAACAGGTTCAACATTGACAAAAAAATGAACAAACCTAAAAAAGGAGCATGCTCTTTTTTTTTTTTTTTTCACTTGATCCAAAAAAAAAAATCTTGATCTTACTTTAGGACAAACATGCATAAAAATGGCCTTCCAGCACACTGCTGATTCAAGGTTTTAGTAGAGCAAATCTTCGGCAGCGAGTTAAAAACACAGAGCTGGCCATTTTGCAGTTTGCTCTCATCTGCCAATTTCTTCCCAGGGCTTTCAGAGTCAATCAAAGAGCTACCAGAATGCTCACACCAGTCTTTTAATTATTCATGGTAATTCTATGCCACTACACACTCTCTCTCCAGCCCCTGTCGCCTCCCCCTGAGTGAGGTGTGCTCTGATGTGTTTATGTGTACTGAATATATGAAGAAAACCGCTTCCATCTATTACAAAACTGAGTTTTTGCTTCACTCTGTGTCACGCTGGCCGGTTTTTCAGGGTCAACTGGCTTTCATTTCTGCGGACAGATGAGCCAATAAATGTTGGGACCTATAGACTTTTTTTCCCATTTACTTGACATGCTGCACACTTATATTGAGCTTTTTTATGTGTGGAGTTAAAAAAAATTTGCAATAAAATTTCACTTCCATAATATTATTAAGAATTTCATTTGACGATTTCCCATCCCAGGCTGGTCACACAGACAAAATGTGAAAAAAGAGAATGCCGTTTCCTGCAGGCTGTGATGAGGCATGCATGTGTGGGACAGACTGTCCTTTCAAAGCGTTTAAGTAAATTCATAGGCAGAATGTTTCTCTAGCTTTTGCCGTGTCCTTTCCCAACTTTAAACTTACAAATTATATATTTCCTGAGCATTTTCCTGAGATATGGTGACTATCTCACACAATTTCCGAGATCTCTCAGGATAGTAGTCTGACCACTTAATACCATGTGTGTTTACTGTGCCTATTTAAAGGGCTTCCGTTCTTGATAATAGTGGTGCCTCAAAGGCCAGGCTGGTGTAAAAAGGCCTGCCTATCATCACGTCTGCCTGGGGATTGGAATTTTTTTGATAAGCGTAAGCCTTGCTGAAATGGCATTAATTTCCTTCTATAAGCTAATTACCTTCAGAGGGGGCAACTCTGCCATTCTTGGCTGTCCATCAAGCTGCCAACAACCACTGACGTTACCAGGTAGATGTCAAGTTCAGCCTTTTGTGTCTGAGACAGGCCTATTACCAAGAAGTCTTAGCACAGGGGTTTAAGTAAGTATGAGGCAGCAGGTTGATGTTCTCAAAATATCAGGGAAGAAAAGCAAGACCGCAAATTTTTAGACTCACACAACAAAGTCTAATAGGTTTCAAAGAAACATGGAAACTAGGAGATTTGTGTTTTAGAAAAGGAAAAATGCTGACCGAGAACTAGAGGTTTTGGCATGTGGTACAATATGCTGTGCGCTTGTGATGTCTCCTTGCAACTTTCACTGCAGTAGTATCAAAGAAAGGTGCTGCTGCTTTTGGGCTCTTTGAGGAAAAGGTGATGTCTCTGGGGCAAAGAAGCTGTTATATTTTGTTGGTTGGGGGTAGGAGAAAAATGACACATCCTCTTTTTGACTTGTCTTTACAAGTCTTCTTGTACAAAAAATAAAAAATAATTTTCTGCCTCTTGTCTTTGTGTTTAAAGCATCAAAAGTGAAATGAGAAGTGCAGGTGAGGTAGAGACGGGAATGAGTTATGCTTTTAGATTTTGTTCATGTATAAGGTCTTTCAATTTCATGTTTTTGGGTTTCGCTTTGGATTAAAATGTCTTTAGTCGGATGTCACTTTGAACATATAGTGTTAATTATAATATGTTTCACTCCTAAAACCATTTTTCTCAGAGCTCGGATGCTTTTTGGACACAAACAAAATTAAAAATAAAAACACATTTCCATCCCATTACTCTTATTTTCTGCTAGCTCTTCTTCTCTTTTGAATGAGTAAAACTGGCCAACATGTGAATGCCTCATCCCTCTTTGTTTTGCTAGACTTCTTCACAATAATTTCATGTTTTATTGCATCCATTTTTGTCAGCAAAAAAAAAAGTTCAAATATTTTCATTCAAGGTGGTTTGACGACAGGAACTGGGAAAACACCTTTCACAGCAAAACCGTTTCTGGAAAATATTTGCAGTTATGAGTCCAATCTTTGTGAATAGATGCAGCAGATGCCTTTGCTTAGCCTCTGGAATAAACACTTGTGTTTTGAAGTTGTTGAAAAATGAAAAAAGGGGAAAAGAAAGAATCCACTTTTTGGTAAAAAAAAAAAAAAAAAAAAAGAAGGAAGAATGGGTCCTTTAAACTTGCTACAAGAAAAAAATGACAAGGGATGATGAGCACCTTGGAAAGAAATCCAGCACTTTACTTTACATAGTTCACATGATTCATTTGGCCAGTTTAAGAAACCTGAGTAATATATTGAACCATTATGAATACAAAATTTATGAAATCCTTCTTCCTTCCCCTAAAATATGAGTGCTTGTTTGTAAACATCCAACTTACCGAGTAATGGCGGTCACCCTGCAGGGGAGGAATTCCAATTCAGAGTGCTCTAAATAACAGGGGAAGACACACTTGGCCTCAAGCATAATGTTTCTCTCTAGTTACATCGAGAGACCAGTATCCCATAATACCACTCTGCATTCACGGCATGTTTCCTCCATCTCCAAGGCAGTGTTGATAAATGGCTAACAGTGGAGCAGCGCTCCCCTCTGAGGACCCCAACCTTACCCTTGTGAGTGTCCAGTACAGCATTCTGTCTGATTACAAACAGAAACAACTGCGTCATGCCAGGGCCACAAAAACATGAGAGATGGAAAAGATTATGCTCTTTATACACCTATGATAATTTTTCTCGTGCATTACTATCATAGGACATGTGTACATATTGGTTGTACATCATAGTTTGTGTATCTTTTGGTCGTTTTACTGCCCAGCCTGCCAGGAAGAAATGAAACAAAAGTGGATGAAAAATGTGGGAACCGGGAGGGAACGACTTTAGCTTCAGTCAGTGAGTCTGAAGGAGAGGAACAATGATGCATTTTGCTACAAATTGGATCTTACGTGACAGCAAAAGAGCGTCACCTTTCTATTGGTCCTCTCCTTTTCTACTCCTACACCTCATCCTTGTTTTCATGCCAAGGTTAGTAGCCATAACTACAAGTGCTTTCCTAAATTGTCTCTTAAAGTTCTGAAATGATCAGGCATACAGATCACATTAAGTTTCAAATGCTTTAACATGGGCCATGATGTTGAGAAATGCTTCCACTGAAGTGCCAGTTTCAAAAATGCTCAATTTGTCTTACATTTAGAGAAAGCCGCGTAGGCTGAGAGGAGAGTAAACACCGAGGAGCATCAAGTAATCCCTGAATGGATATTTTATAGTGAAAATAACAACAAAGTGTGTCTGGTGTGTTTGGGGGTCATACCGAGCCTTCAGAGGATAACAACAGAGGGAGCACAGGCAGCAAGGGAAATAAAGTGAATTCTGTGATGTCTTTAGGATCCCTGATTTCCGCCGCTCAGTGAGGGAAAAAAAAAAAAAATCGCTCTGCTGCCAAGTGTTGGCTTCAAAAATTTGACTCACTCTGATGTAGCTGTCATCCTTTCAAAGGAAGTGGATAGCAAGGGGGAATGGGTGCATGTACCATGTCTTTCACTGAGCTTTTCTGAAGTCTACAGGAAGATGCAGGACTTCTTTTTCAATCTGCATGGAAACAATGCTGAAATGCATTTTATTTCATCATGTCATCTCAAGGGCCCTTCCATTCAGCAGTTTGAGAAATTGTTGTGGATGTAGACAGCATCCTAGACAAAGAGGAAGACACCACCAGGAGGTAAAGGATTTTGACATAAACACGTCTCGGTCGCTTTATTAGGTAAAGATATGCAATCCAGTGCAATCAAATCCAGCAGGTCTGCCATGAATTCTGCTATTAAGAGATCCACTCTGATGAAAATTGTGTTTTTAACATGTTTTGTGGCATTTTTCCTAATTATGGAGGACATATATAAAGAAAAGTAAGCTAAAAATTAAATTTCTGAGTATTTCTTGATTTAAATCGTTGTGAATTAATAACAGATGAAATAATGCAATTTGAAAAAAGCTTGTAGCTGTGACATAAAAGCTACTACTTCATTCTGATACACCCACTAACAGACAAATAGATCCAAGAGCATCTTTGTTTTCCTCGTCCGAGAAATGTTGTTCAACATTTTGTTGCACTGATAATGTTGGGTTAAGGCTGTAAGCTAGCAGGAGAGGCTAAAAAAACAGATTGTTGAGTTCTGGGTGATGGAAAAAAGAGGGTTTCCTCTGCGCCGATAGTCCCATCCACAACTGTGAATGAACTACACTGTATAAGTGAAACGTTAGATCAAATAACAAAAATTCTGTAATTTGTTGCATTTAAAATAATTTGTTTTTATCAAATTAAAAACACGAGTTGATGGTTACTCACCGAAAAATTCAAATTGATAAAAAAACTATATATTTAAGCATTACAAATCTTTTGTTAATTGATCCAATCTTTCAGTTTTTACAGTATACTGCCACTCTGCAGAAAACGACACAGCTTTTTTAAAATTTTAGCTAAAAATGGCATAATCACCACTAAAAGACCACTGGGAACTCTTTAACAATAATTCAGGAGATGATCGAGCGGGGCTTTAAGAAAACATCATTATAAATAGTATTCATTGTACTATAATATTTGACATATTTTAGCCCTTTTGTGTAACTGATATGAGAAGCTTAGCTTCAAATGTTCATTTTAACTGCAAAGTGAATTAGATAGAGAGCAGAATGCCTGTAAAAATGCACTCAGCTTTATTTAAAACAACAACAACACAAAAAATCAGTATGTCTGACAGCTACAATATGTTCAAACAGTCAAGTCAAAGGCTTTCACTCCCCGCTGTGTTTTGCTGCAGAGAACAAAACTTATATTAAATCACCCTTTTGACACAAAGGAGGGTTGATGACAAAGCAGTTTTATTTATTTATTTCACCTAAAAAAAACTGTTTCCAGTTCACGTGCACATGATTCACATTGTCAGACAGAGCCTGTTATGGCTTTGTATCACCATGTGTCCTGGGCCATTCAATCTCAAGTAATGTGTTCACGCTGGGCAATAAATGCATGTCCCAGATGTGGCTTGAGTGACAGTTTGATTTCACATCTTAGTTTCTACATACAAATAAACATAAAGTGTGTTCCACAAAGACATCTGTCCTCTGAGTTTCAATCAAAACCTGGAGTTCTGCAGGTTGTAGAACTTTTGTCTTTAGTTAAAACATGCTAATTTATACACTTATGGTAAAACAGTTTTAGGGTCCAATTTTTTGTTGCTGCATAGTTTTTGAAAACAGCAAAACAAAAAAAAACATAACAGAATTTTAAGGCTAACGCATGTGTATTTGACACATGAAGCCGCATTTTTATAAAAAATCCTAACAGTCTTCATGATTGGGATGGATTCACAGGGTAAGGAGAAAATATTTAAGTTTTACTGGCCATGCACCCACTTCTCAAGCCATCAACAATTCTGAACAAGCAGAAATTGCACTACGTTACTGAACATGCAATGACAACCTGTCTTGCTGAAAGGCTTTTGATTGGCACAGTCTGCCTCCGGGCAGAACATCGCCCATATTCAGCAATGTCTGCTTCGGCTGAGGTAAAGATACTTCCTGGCCTTTACTCTTCCACATTATCCGTTTAGTATTGAAGAAAGAATGAAGAAAAACAACACAAATTTCCACCAAAGCTCCAGCCGCTACGCCTTCAATGTTTGTTTCCCAGATGCCTGTACCCAGGCAGACAGAAAACTGCAGAAAAAAACAAGAAATGTTTCATTTTTAGAGTTTTTTTAGGGTTTCTTACAGTCTGCCGATACATGCCTGTTTTAATTTTTCCTCGCCTCAGCTTTTTGTTCACTAAATCTAGGTCCTATTATTGCACGGCGGTGTAAATGGAAGAACTCCTTTGAGTATATGTTTTTCATTTCCTATTATTAATCTTAGTAAACTAGAAAATAGAGCAATGAACCATTTTAATGACATTGAAACTAGTTTTCTTTGTGTCTAACATGACTGGAGCTGCAGCCCATTTCCCATCACCGGCGGAGGCTCTGTGGATTTCATGCTTGAGAAGATGTGCATGATGTTAACTAATTTTCAAAAGTGACAGCATATCTCTTGTTTACAGTAAGAAAAGCTTGTTGTATTTGGAGTTTGGTATTGCTCAGCCCCCTCCTTTTTCTCTATTCAATCCCAAAGTAATTCATACTTTTTTTTTTTTTTTTTAACTCACATAATGTGACAACAGAAAATTAAAGCCAACCCCACTGCGGTGGTCATCTGTGACAATGTCTGGCTTTAAAAGGCTTATAGCGAGGAGATTTATACACCAAACAGAGAGAAAGAAAACGACCCAGTTTGAAGCACTCCACCTCTTCCCATCTTTCTCTATCTCCCACTCTAATGCGTCTCGGGTGTAAAATGCTCCACAGCAACGCATTTTGAACTAAGAAACCATAAAAAGTACAGCAGAAGGTTATGTAGGAGTCATTACAACTGAGTGTATTTCATTAAACGCACACAAAGCCTTCTCATATGAAATAAGCCTACAATGCCATTCTCAAAACTTGATTTAGTAAAATCAATAGGATGTTTTTAGGCGTGCTTTGTGATCGCACATCTTTTGAATATCCCTCTTTCTTTTTCTTCACCTTGTAATCCAATAGACTCTCTATAGTCCATCTGTATCTGTAGATCAGGAGAGTGGATCTATGTATGACTGAAAGCCTCTGAACTATTTTCAATACAACAAAAAACATTTCTATAGTCCTTGCTGACTTTCTTTTTTTTTTTTTTTCTCTCCGGCAGTATGCAGGATTAGTAAGTAGCAGCAGGCTGACTATCAGTCCAAGATGTGCTCTTCCATCCTGCTGCTCCACGCTGATAAAGGAACTGCTCAACGAGTGACTCAGGTGCGCAGAAACGCTTGTAGCAAACAACATTTCTCTCACTGAGGCGCAGTCCTGCATGTTAATGGCAGCCAATAAGCAAAGGACGAATCTTACTCACAACACGGCCAGCACAAACCAACAGAAAAGAAAATGGCATGCAAACGTGCACAAATAGTAATGTAAGATGACGTTGTATGTCATGTAATCTCTCTGTCAAGCCCCTAGCTTTGAGTCAAGCTGTTCCTGACTCATTTATTTGACTCACTGGTTTGGCTGATTTGATGGTACCTTAGTTTGAAAATAAACTACTGAGAAAATAAGCACCTTGCATAGGTCACAGATTCCCGAGTGTTGAATGACTTCTTTTCTTTGCCAGTAAGCTCAGGATTTGAACGACTATTAGTTTGCTTCAAAACTAAACTTCACCTTTTGCTAGTTATTGTAGCTTTACCTTAACTGGTTGCCATTTATTTATTTTTATTTAGTTTTTTTTATCATAAGTTATTCAAGTTATAAGATCAGATGCCTTAGTAAAAGTATGTGGTGCCCACTGGCCCCGCCTCAATGTTTGATTGACAGATTCCCCCTGATCTGCTTTCAGTGGGAGGGGTGTGGACTTCCAACAACCCGGAACAAGCTCAGCCATGATTGGCGACAGTAGTTACTCTAAAAATGTGACTCTGACTAACTACTAACTGCTGTCGAGGGGTTGCAATATGGCGCAGACATATCAGGAAGTGATGGCGAAGCCTCTGGCCTGATTTTGCGAGGGCCGAAAGTAATGCATTTTCTATGGGGGACCTTAACACTTGTTATGTCCAGCTCTTACAAACAGTCTATGGTCTGTCCCTTCTTTCCCCCTTGCTTTCAGATTAGTGGTTTGTTCCACCACCCCGTGTTATCAAAATCCAAAACGTTGGCAGTCAGTTTCCATGCGTTTCCTTTCATCCAGTCCATGTAAAATACATGTGTAGTGTCATAAATATTGTGTTTTTGAACTTCCAAAATTCAGCTTTTGTCCTGCACAGTGAAAACAGACAACTGTGTAAACAGATTGTGTTGGGCATATCAATGGAAATAAAAATACTATATTATAAAGTCTTATTTTAAAAGAAGAACAGAAAGGTTTATTTTGAAACCTTGACCTTTTTCCCATTTCCCTGCTTTTGTAGCAAAATTGATGCATCAACAGAGTGAAAATAGAACTTCTGCATAAAGCTTGCAGAGGGACAGACTTATGATGCAGACATGATGGAGTTCTATTTTTTAATGTCAACAAAACAGAGACACACCACAGACGGACCAGTGCCAATCAGCCATTGTGACTTTTTTTTTTAGCTTTTACTACATCAATGCTCAATACAGGCAGGTAAAATCCACAAATATGTTTGTGTGAGAGACCTGGCCAAGTTCAGATTTAATTTTTGCAGGGTACCTTTACTTTCATAGAGGTAGAAATCCTCTTTTCTCTATGGCACTAAGTCAAATTTTTTTGGTTGGTTCAGGTGCAGGATACACAGTTCTGAACCTCTCAAGAGCCCTGAATTACAAATGACTTTTACTGTGATCCCTCTTGACTTCTGAGGGGAAGGAATGGAAACCAGCTTGCGAGGCCAGGGGAGAAAAAAAAGGAAAGAAAAAAGGCAATGCATGCATCTTTAACAGAACACAGGTGAAAAATGAGACACAGCATGTTTGATTATATACAGCGCTCCTTAGTCGTGCTATCCTTTCACACTCCTTTTGCCCTATGTCACTTTAAATCTATTCAAGGGGAACAAAGGAAACTCAGCTTTGGCTCGCATCCTTCCATCCCTCCATTCACTGAAACCGTTGAAGTCATTTACATGAGCTCTACACATTGGCCTATAGTTTTGCTTTACACACAGTCCGATTTGTTGTTTTCTGTACTTGATTCGAGACAGCACACGTGTTTTAAACTGACATTAAATAAACAAATTAAGCCACTTTATAAATTGGCCTCTTATGTTACCAGCACCTTAAACAGTTCTGAGGACATATTTGATCATCAGAACTAAAAATACTACAAGTTGTCTGCCTGAAACGTCAAATGCTTCAGCCCGAATAAAAGCTTTTAAAGAGCTGTCTACCTTTCATGCCAAGCCTGGATGTGTCTCTTAGTCAGTAGTGCCCAAAAATGTCACATGCTGTTCGTCTGAGGTGAATCATTTTTAAATAATGAAAAAAGGAAAAGGGAGAAGAGATGTCCAACTGAGCGGATTCAAAACTAAACACGTGAAATGAGCGAAATATGAAATGACATTGGGATGGTAAACAGTCCATCTGTGTTTTCCCAAAGGATGCCTGCCATAGTTTGAAATGCACTTAAACAGGAAGTAAAGCAGTTCAGTATCAATCAAAGAGTATTCTAATGGCACTGAAGCTTTCCTTTTTTGTCTTGAAATGGAAAAGAAAAACTGCAAGAGTGGCTTTATGGAATTGAAAATGACAAAAGCACTAATGGTTTATTCATACTTTCAGAATGCATCCAATGTTTTGTTTCTGACTCAGAAAGAACAAACTTTGCATCAGATAAGCTGAAAGTTATGAAGTTAAAGACAATTGTCTCTGTGAGATATCAAAAATTCCAAATAAAATAATAGACTATTAAAGATATTCATTGGAAAAGTACATTATTTTTAAAAAACATGCTTTAGTTTACTGTCATATTACATTGTTTGATCTGGTATTTATCATGGGAATTTCTCAGTGGATTACACATTTTCTATGTCTGTCTGCGACTTGGGGAAAATCTAGAAAGAACAGATCTCTATGGAGACGAATCCGGAAGTTAAAATTCATCTGTACACTGTTGTTTGTGTAGAGCAGTATCCATGTGAGATTACGCACACCACAATCCATGAATAATAAAATGTGCACGCTCCAACCATGCATATTAATCTCCTACACCATTCATGTGTTTGTAACTCCTAGTGCTTATCATTTGATAATCAAACAGAAAAACAAAAAAAGGAAAAAAAAATACTGCTTTAGCAGCCAGTTTAAATGAAAACAAAAGATTTTTTTTCTTTTTAGAAGAGAAAAACATCAAACTAGTTCAGGCTCCTGGGCCCCTACTTCCACTTATTTGGTGTGGTCTGGTTTAAAATGGTTCAGGTGAGCATTTCCACTCGAAGTTGGACCGTCACAGCGCATGCAGCATGAAGCTAGCAACAATAACAGAGGTCATCAAGCAGCTAATTTTGTTCCACTTGACTTTTAGTTGTAAATACAAAGCATTTAATGATGTTTGAGAGAAGATTGCGGGCGGCAAAGAAGAATTCAGCTGCTTTCTTGAAGCTTTCTTTTGTCCCAATGACCTTCCGCCAATCAATGGGTTTCAATTCAATTTTTCTTTGGACCTACAACTAACGGGGGGGGCAAAAATGATATGACTCAGTTCAGTTTAATGGGGCAGTTTCATAAAACAAAAGCTGAACCGGACCTTACCAGGAACAAGGTATTAGTTTGCCCCGTTGGTTTGGCTTCTTTAGAGCTATTCCTAAAGTAAGGCCAAATATATTAATTTAAGACATATGGTTAAAACATTCAAAAACATGCTGTCCATTCTCAACCTTAATCGATGAAAATAGCTTTTTAAATAACCAGTTCATTATAACTTTGTACATCTCCCAAAAAAAAAAAAAAAAAAAAAAAAAAGGTTAAGATGTCTTCAGAGGTCACTGTGGCAAAAGTTAGACCAAAGTTGTTTCAAGATGTTTGGTCAGCATGACACTAGTGGCTAACATTTTGCAAAATTAGGTTGAAACCATTCATGTTGGAGTTTATACATTGTTGTTCTGCCGGGTTTTTTTTATTATATTGTTTCTTCCACTGCTGCCCCACTTTTTTTTTAATTGTTATACTATATGCAACTTGCAGTGGTGCACCTCCAATTGAGCTTCGGAATAGAGCTAACAGCGATGGGACAAAATGTAGCAATACAAAAAATAATCTAAACAAAAATGTGGCTGTCTATATTATATAAAATGTTCCCAAATTCAATATGTATCTCCATGTGTGAAAAAAATGCAGCAGGGGGTATATCAGGGAGGGAACCAATCATTACTTATCGAGAGACACTCAAAGTAATTAATGACTTGTGCAAACTGTTGCAAGTGGAAAACATTAATGAATAATTTTCGATACATAATCAAGTAATTAGGAAATGAACTCAAGAGTAAATCCAGGAACCATGATAATGAATACTGGTGATTATCAATTTGAAGCCATCTCCATCGTGTCCTCCGGGGACCTGTGCTAGTTTTAGACGGAGAGAGAGGAAGAGGAAGGAAGTTTCTTTCCTCACCACAATAACGTTCCGGTTCCTCTCAAAGATCCTGAGTGACACACTGTGGTGAGACAACAGTTTAGGAACACATTTTATGTCTAAAACTTTGACACGTCTGGTTTAGTTCACTCTGTGGAATAAGAGAAATCTTTTTAAAGACCAACTGCAATGAAAACAGTTTTCTTGGTGTTTTTAACATGTTCTTGTAGCATTTTATCATGATGGAAGACTAAAAATAATAATCTCTTATGATTTTGAGCATTTCTTTATTTAAATCATTGCAAACAAGTAAGAGACAATAAAAATCCCATCCAAAAAGCTTGTAGGTGTGATGTAGAAGCTACAATCATCAGGCTACGAGCTCTCTGCTCCGCTCATTCTGATCCATCCACTTTCAGACAAATAGATCCATGTGCGTCTTCATTTTTCTCATCTGAGCTGGCATATAAAACTGTATAGTGGGACAGCTCCGATATTGCTCTCCAATGTTATTGTAATGTTAGATTAGAATTGTGATGAGTGGGTGTAAGGTAGCGGAAGAGAATATACAACAGAGGAAAATGATTGCTAAATTATTATTCTGCGCCAACATTACTGGCCACAACTGAGAGGTGAATGTCTGAGGAACTCTTGCAGCTCTGCAGAAACTATGTCTGAGAAAATCAATACAGATTTTTTTTTCAGCTAAAAATGACATTTTCATAATAGATTAAAAAAATATTGTAGTGGCTTTATTTTTTTTAGAAGGCAGTTATTTCTGTCTTTCTTACTCTATTCTTAATCACAAACTACTTGAAAAAGGCTTAATTAGTTTTTTTCAGCTATTTACTCATTTTTGAGATATAATGGATTGAAGCATTATTATTGCATATATTATAATTTCTGCTTTTCTTTTTTCTCAAGTTTAGTCTCACATTTACTGTTTTAACTAAAAATCTCTGTGATTTTAATATTAACTTCTTGTCAAAAATGAGGAATCAGGTGTGTCAGGGACATTGTTGGGTCAATTACGTTTAAAGAGTAATTGATTACTTTAGTTACTGGATGAAAATGTAATTAAATTACTTTACTCGTGCTTTATTTTAAACAGTAATTCACTTCTCATCCCTTTACTTTCCTTGTTTCCACTCTCATACAAATTCTCACAACAATAAAGCTAGCACAAACAAGATATCCTCGTATAATTTACAAAAAAAGAGGCTACACAATCAGGGTGTTCAGCACCACCTTATTCATTTCACCAAATGAACACGAGAAATGTACATGTATTGTAGTAGCCTAAATAGTGTGCAGATGGGTTCCTCATTGGCGCTAATGCAGTGGAAAAAAGTTAAACTCCAGGAAAAACTTTGCATTTAACTGAATTGTTTTTGCCTTTGTTGTCAACAAATTGGAAATAATCTGAATATCTCCAGTTGCCCAATTCCCCTACAAATTCATCCATATATCCAATCTATTCATCTTAGTTTGACCAATCTCTGCATTAGCGTGCATGCGTGCAGACATTTGCAAACAACTTTTTTTTATTAATATCAGCTTTGTTTAATTTAACCAAGAGACATTGTCATGGTGCATTCACACCAGACGTGGCAGGCATGTCAAAATCATGTCTTCCGCCTCTCTTGGCGTGTGTCAAGTTTACTTTTTATAATCTTGCCGTCTTGATGACCCTATCGCAGAGCAACAGCCAAAGTTGTTCTGGAATTCATCTGTTGCAACATCATGGAAAAACATGGATGATGTTGAGGGAGTAGCTTGGGTTTATATGTTTTGGAGAGCTCTGCAGAGGGACTGGTGAGCACATGGCTGTTTGTTTTACCAGATCTTTCAGAGTTTCTCTGGGTCCTGTGTTCTTCGTTCTTGCGGCGAGAGCTGCACCTGAGGGCCGTTTTAAAACGTTTCTTCCATCTGTCTATGGCTCAATTTGAACATTAATCCAAGAGCGCGGAAATAAAAATAAAACTGGGGGATCTTTTTACCATAGTCTTGATGAAAATAACAAAACATCATAAGCACATGAAGCTAGAGCAAAACCAAGCGCTACAACGGCACTCGCAGACGCTCTCCAGGCTGCCGGGCAGCTAACCGCCAGCGGGCGAGCAGATCGGGCTCTGCTGCCCAGGTACCCCCAGCCTGGGCAGTAGATCTCGCTATCTGCCGGAGCCTGAGCAGAATTGCTAAGATATCCACCGGGCGGTTGTCTAGCATAGCCGTCGACCCAGCTCATTGAGCTCTGTGACGGGCTGGCGGTCTGTCCAGGGTGTGTCACGCCTTCACCGAATAGTAAATGGGACAGTTTCTGGGAACCCAGCGACCCCCGTGGGTTAAGAAAATGGATGGAAGTTATGGACGGAAATCTTTACAACAAATGGCCATCTTGAATGTTTATTTATTTTATCTGATCATGGAAAATGTTAGCGCCCAAAGCTGGGTCCCTGATTGGTTCATGCACCACACCACACCCGACGACCCAAAAGCATCTTTACATTAACTTAACATTGAAACTTGAGGCCTCTGCCGCACCTGCCGTTTGTGGTGTGAATGCACAATCAGAGCCAAGTCTTACACAAGTTCATTTGTTGTATTAGTCACCTGAGGTTTCACTGCACCAAAATGTGAGTAAGGAAGAAATGAGGATCTCTGTAATCTTAGTAATTGTAATTTGATCATCCAAATTGTAATTTGATTACCCAGATTTTAACTGTAATTTGTTACTGTAACTCAGTTGCTGACAAAAGTAATTTAATTACTGTAAATAAATGTAATTTATTAATTTCGGGGAAATAATGTTTAAATAGCACTTTTATTGAAGGATTTCTTGACTGGGAAAGTGAGTTATTTTTTTTTTTTTTTCCAGGTACAAAAGGGGGCATCAATGGATTGTGGAGCATTTTCTTATATTTCAGGGTTGCAGATAAAAAAGGTTCAAATATTAGATTTAGTTACGACAGCATCCATTTGAATTCAAAAGAAACTCCAACGTGTTTGTCCTTTGCACTACTCGTGGAATTACTAAGGAAACCTACTGCTATATTGAAAATGTGTTTCACATTTGATCTGGATAAATCAAATGTGGTGAAAACATCAAACGAACAAGAAAAGGGTTGATTTGGATCAAACTGTCATGTATTCAATATTTATTTCAATAAACTCATTTAATAAATTGCTTTAAAATGTGGTAACAAATGACTCAATTTGCTTCTTAGGTATGAAAAGTTGTCGGATAAATAGCGCTCTGGGGAACAATCATTATTTACACCAGCTCCGGTTATTACAAAAGGATGGCAGGTTGGAAGATTTAAAAATAGAGGCTAGAAGGGTTGTAATTTAGGAGATAAACAGCAAATCACCTCTGCAAGAGATATTTTATAGACTTTAAACCTAACATGGTCCTACATCAGGTTCTCATTAGACAGGTATATTTAGAGTTTTGCAAATTACCTTCAACCTGTCATGGCCATCAAAGACCAGGAAGTTATTGAAAGGATGCCCAGAGGAGAAAAAGGAAACGATTATCAGCGAGTTCATCATAAGCGGCCAAGATGAAAGGCTGTAGTTTGCGTTGCTGTGAGAATGACATAAAGTAAATAATTACTGCTCCTGCAGGTCTTATTGGTAATTTGGCTTCGTACCTTAGAGAAATAACAACAGTTTTATTGCACAGAAAACCATGACACTCACTGTGTTAACATGACTCACTTTTACTTATCTCACATTGGCCTTTGGCCAGGACCAAGTAGCAAATACACAAAACTATAGTCTATGACTTCTGTCTGGTTCTAACGGCATAGAAGTACTTCCTATTGTACACCATTGTACACATGAGTCTGAATGATCTTAATTTTCATTTGTCCCACTTTTACGTTAAAAACTATGTTACAAATCACAATTATCTTAATCTGTAATCACTTAGCTGACCTCTAAGGGATTTAACTTGCTTATACATCGATGCCTATAATGACTTTAATGCAATCAAATGTCCAGTTGCATATATTTTTCAATCAATTCTCTTATTTCTTTGTTTTTGTTTCCCTCTGTTTTACATCTCTATGGATTTTCTGTTTAATTTTGGCCAGTATTGTGAAGGCAGACAGGCTATTGATTTTTGTCTCAGGAGGCTTACGGGAACCACGTGGAGCTTGTCTCCTTGAGGCTTCACAGCAGGCTGTGACATCCACAGAATATATTCTTCAATCGAAGTGGAAATCTAACGGCGTACCAGCCAGGAGTCCGATTCACCCTGATGCCTCCCACCGTAGCTCCGGTGGGTAGTCACTGCTTTTTGAGGAAATGGAAAAAAAAAATCAAAGCAAAAGTATGGCGGTCGAGTTGACCGAGTATAGAGGTGGAATCTTGTCCAGTATTCACTTCAAGATGCACATACAGGAGGTCAGGATGCTGGCAAGCTCAAGTTGTTTGTTGCTCCAAAAGTGGCTATAATTGTCCCCTTCTGGGTATCTTCAAAATGGCCCCCAAGGTCAACCTAGCTCTCGACTCCCTAATTCTACTATCCAGATTCAAAGGAGATGAGAGAAGAGCAAGCGGGGGAGAAATGCAAGTGGAAGCCAAATTTATGAGAAGGATGAGAACTTTAAGTTATTATGCAAAGCAGCTAAACGTGTAACAAGGGCTTCAAGGGGAGATGTAAAATAGTGTTACAGTAGTCAGTGACCAAGGGCAAGTGAACTCATATCTGCAATCTGCGAGAAATGTGGATTCATTTTTAGAATTTCCCATAGAAAAATACTGTGAATACAACTTTGAATGCAGTAAATCTCTTTGTTCAATGATTCTATTGGCAAAAAAAACATGTTTTTCACACAAAATAAGAGATTAGCAGTTATATGATATATCATACATAAACCTTTTATGATGGAAAACTATTACATGGTGTATTTGCATAACTTAATAAAAACAAAAAAATGACAGCTATCATTATTGCTGACTTACAAAGACACAATTTTTACCAAATTGTTTTAAACTTCAATGCAAATCAGCGCTGGATAAACTGTTGTTATCTACACAAAAATACAAACCAAAGAAAAAAAAAGTAATTAGGTCCATTGCTGTTGTTAAACAACACCTGAAGCATATTCAGCGGGGTTATTGCTTGGTTTATTGGGCCAACCAACCATCCTGGCAGAGAGAAATGAAAGGGGCAACATTTTTATAAAAGAATAGATTTTGGGGGCTTGAGGTCATCTTGGTGCCTGAAGAGAGGATGAAATGAAAAAAAAAATGCTGTGAAAGAAATAAACATGTTGGCTTATCTGGAAGATGTGCTGCAACAGAAAATACTTGGGGAAATAGAGCGCATTTCTTTCTTTTTTTGGATGCCTTGCTTTAGGAAACCAAGGGATAATTGAAATCCAGATCTGCCTTGGAGGACCACAATTCCAGTTCCATTGATGAAATCACTTCCATCCTTACACTCATACTGAAAATCCCACACAGTGTATCCACACAAAAATGATCCTCAAGGATAACAGAAAAGCAAAGACTGGCTCTGTATATATAAATAGTGCCTTCAGGGCCTCTATTGTCTTGTGTTTTGGTTCACTTTTGACTCGCACATGGCATCCTTTCTGGAGATTGTATTCTTTTCTTCTATTTTTTTCTTGTGGGAGAGTAACTGCCAGAATGTACTGTATATCTAAAGATACTGTGCGGCACACATCCACCATCCATTGAGAAACTCCACTGAGACAACACATTGTGAAGCTGGCAATCCAAAGTAAGTTGTTTGAGTATACTGCAGTAATTAAGTCCAGAATTAAGTGTAAAACCCAAAACTTTGCCAAGAAAAAGGCAGTGGGTGTCATTGTGCAGGCCCTGGAAACATGCTTTACTTGCAGGTTCTTTCTCATTGACTCCTGCTTAGTTTTGTAGTTTTTATGCCATACTTGCCCAACTTGAAAAATAATACAAAAACAAGAAACTTCTGAGCTGTCAAAGTTTTACAGTCCAGGCCATTTGTCATCCGGTTCCACTGAATGTGTGCAAAAGTCTCATTTGCATGTTTCATTAAATATTCAAGCAAGGTCAAACTCTGTCTCTGTTGTTTGTTCATGTTCTGTATCATCAATAGCTTTGATGTAATTGTCACTGTTATAGAAGAGTGGATAGCAGGAACATTCTTTTTAACAAACACAGACCCTGTCATTTTCTTATTTGCACTACATTATTTTTAACAATCATTTTTCATCCAGATAAATTTAAATTTCCACCCGACGTTGCTGCAATATATTGCACTCTACTCGTGTCTTTTACGCAGCATTTTGTGTTATTGATCCTGGCTGTGGCTTCCGTTCCTTAGTGTCAAGGCTGAACTCGGGATCATCAGCCTCTCAGGTTTCTGTCTTGTGTTTACAAACATACCTCTGCTGCCATTGGAGACACTCGTGCTTCATGTGCACACATGCTCCCACAAGTTCACGCTCTGAGGTCCATCTCTATCCTACAGAAGGGTTTGACTTTTATTGGTTTCTCTGCTGTTTCCACCCAGAGGATGGAGGTCAAGTCTCAAATTTAAGCTCAACACCAGCTTCAGATTAAAGGTCATGACTTCATCTTTCATTTGTTCATCTACCTTTGAAATGTAGTCATAATGCAGGATTAGTCCCATCCTTACCTTTGGACTTTATCTTCTTTTACATAAATCCTATGTTGTACAAAGGACCCTTTTTCTCTGTTTTAGCCTCTATTGTATGTACGGAATGTCCCATATTCTTCGAATCACACTGCTCTTGGCGGGCAGCTCAATCTCAATATCATGTTATCGGACTCAGGGGCCAAGGATATAAATACCACGCACCATAACTCTCTGCTGTTCAATAGCCATTATATGCTCTACTTTATACATTAGAAGCACCTGATGGGGCAGTAAATTCACAGCTGCAGCTCGACCATCTCAGAGCGGCTGCAAAGGAAAAATGGATGTTTAAGCCAGTGAAATGTTGAAAGGGAAAGGGGAAGTATAAAGAAAGTAAGGAAAGGCTGGAAAAAATGATGCAAAAAAGGCATGAAATATGGACTCATGGCTGGATACTTAAAATTAAAGAAAAATAGAGAAAAAGCAGCCAAAAAGAAATTTTTCTCACCATTGCCAGAACCACAGTGTGTCTGTCATAAGCCTTTTTTGTCATACTTCCCACAGTCACTCCGAGTCCTGCCATACCATTTACTATAAACTCTATCTACACACACAAAAGGTTGCTGTTCTTCTTGCTGAGACTATTTCAACACTAACGCTAGCATCTGTTCACTTGCCAAGGATGGCAATCAGTAAAAAATATTTCCATCTAAGTGAACAGACTGAAGAGAGAATAGAACGACAAAAAATGTCCTAAACTCAAAGCACGCGGCATATAAGAACACACACAGGCAGGAGCGCTCTCTCACACACACACACGTACACACACGATTTTGTTTACCACATAAGCATGACTGGATGCAGCACTGGGTTCACGCCTCAGTGCACTTTTTCATTTGGAAAGCTAGGGTGGTTTCCCACTGAGCGGGAGCTGATTAAGAAAACAGTCCCATTTAATTCCTTTCTCCTCAACGGCCAGCAAGAGAAATGTAATTAAAGCCACTAAATCTCCCATGGGCCATGCTACCTGCTACACGACCAACATGACACATCGTGTACTTCGGCCGACTTACAAAGGCAACGGTAGCTTTTTTTTTTTTTTTTTTTTGTCATGGTTGCAGGAACATTGCAGGTGTTTGCAAATAAAAGCCATCCAGAAACAAAGAAGTTGAGGTTGAGGACTTTTAATTTCTAATCTCTGCTGGAGGTCCAGTTCCTTCTAAGCGGATTGATAGGGTACTTTCAGCCTTTTAAACATCAGCAGGAGTCATATTGTTTTTTTGTTTTTTTTTTTATATTGAACAAGCTTTCATTTACATAAATATTGAAAACTTCTGGTTTAATAATTCCAATTATACTAAATTCTACTTAACAGCACCACCAATGCTTCCACAACATGATAAAAACCCAGTCAACATAATTAAGAATGCTGTTTCTAAACATTTGAATTCCTGAAAATATGTGCTTGCTGCAACAGAGTTTGTGAGCTTTAAAGGGTCTTGGAGTATTAGTTCAACAGTTTCACTCAAGGGCCTCAGCTAGTCAAATTACCAATGTCCTAATGGCCCTTTATCAAAAGTTACAGAAGTGTGTGCACCAGCACCTCACTCCTTCATTCAGACTTTTACTGTAGAATGACCTAACAGATGTCATTCCACTCTAAAAGACACTTGACAGCTCACTTGAGGTTCACTAAAATCCATCAGAACCTCACTCAGACCAACAAGGTAAAATCATTCTGATCTGATGAGAGAGGCTGATGTTTTGAGATAGCCAGGCAATGACGTTCACCTTAACGAGGGTTGCTCTTTTTTCATACTACAGCCGATCCTGAAAGCATCACTTTTACTGAAAATAAGATAAACACAGATGCAGAAAAATATCTTCCATCATTTCGTTGTGACACGATGTGAACTTTAGATTTCAGCAAGCCAAAGAGGATCTCGGAGAAGGAACAGAAGGATTTCCAGGAAGCTGATGGAGAATGCCACAAGAGCCCCCGCCACAAAGTCCCGTGGGGCTATAGTTGTTGCATGAGTTAGTGGTCAAGAATAAGGCACCATTTGTGCAGTGCTTTTATAATCCGCACTATTAAAGACAACCATCAACCTTAATGTAACAATAGAACTCCAATCTTACAAGCATTAAGATTTTCCAGTGACTATCAAAATGCACTTTTAATATATTTACATCTATAAACTAACTAATCACTAATGTTTATCAGACAGATTTTTAAAATGGTGTTGCCAATTCAAGCTGAAGTCAGCAAAGATAATAATTTCATTTTGTTGCAGTTATTAGCCATCATTTCTTTTTTTAAAACATGCGTAAATATTCCCCTACCTGTGCGCGGAAGCTGAGTTGTTTTAAATGTTTACTTTTCTGTTTTCAATTGTTAATGAATGGTAGGAGGATTTCAATAATTGATCTCCTTCAGGCATATAAACATACAAATGCTTTTAATGGGAATGTTATACAGAGCCAAACAGCAGGCAACATCATTTAAAATGCACAAACCAAATAAAGGAAGGACGTAATAGAATAAAACTGTGGAGAATGTCAAGAGCATGGTGACCAAAAGAAAAACAGGAAAAAAGAAGAAAAAAAAAATTCAGGCAGTCTGAAACACAAACCCTCAGCCAAAATCCAATTTCTTCCTCAAAGTTTTGTCCCACTGAGTCTTAGAGAAAGCTGCTGTGCACCGCAGGAGCATCCGTTCACAGAAAACAAGACATCCAGCGTAGTCAAAGGAGACACACTTTATTTCTTAAAGGAATACTGCACGTTTCCATTATAAATATGAAATGAACAAAGACGGACCAAACTCTTGCACAGCTCAACTCTGAAAAGTATTTCCGATGGGTACCACCTGAACTTTGACTGGCCAGTACTTTTCACATGGTGAAAATGAGGGAACTATAAAGAGAACTCCCCCTTGAAAACCTGGCAGTATCTGTTGTTGCAGTTCTGGTTAGCTACTATGACATAAATGAGTTCACGTCAGTGATGTCAAATAATTAAGTTTTTTTAGATCCAGGAGTACAAAGTAAACCGCTTATTGCTATCTCATAACAAAGCAGTCACTAAAACTGTGTGTTTATGCTCTCTCAGCCATTTGGAAAAAAATAGGAGCACTTGAGCCTGTGACGATGTCTCGCTGCACGGTGCCAAATTTGTGAAGGCAGCATGAAATATATGTGGCGGGCACTGCTTTGTTTGCTGGTTTCATTAATTATTCAGCAGCGTATGTCTCAAAAGTGCCAACAAATACAGTGGAGAAACATGTGCTTTGGCACCAATCCATGCTTCTAATTGGGAACCTTGGGCTTCAGCGGTGCAGGATGCACCTTCGCTCTGAAACTCTCCTCCATTATTCATAGAAATGTAAGAATTATAGAACAAAACCTAGAAGCTCAACTGACTAAGCTAGTAGAGAAGAATGAGAGCTGCACACTAAAAAAAGCTTAATAATCTATTTTACTTCAAATGAAGGCTGCTAAAATTTTGAAACATCCATCCAAAAAAAAAATCATAATTTTTAAACAATACAAACATTATTACTTTGTCACTCTAATCCAGAAACAGTGATTTAAGATTTGAAATGTGCTGTTGATGACGCATACTTTTCTCTGTAAATTTAAAGCAAAGCAGATGAAAAAAAGCAAATTTTCTACTCTAAGGCCCAATCCGAATTATTCCATTCTCCCTTCCCCTTCAATTAGCCCTCCAAACAGAAAGTTTTGAAAAAATTGTTTTCACATTTCAGATGTCACTTTCGTTCGATGACGCCCCCAATAATCGTCAGTCTTTAGCGCAGAGCATCCAGTGCTTAAATAAACATAATGGTTTTATAACTTTAAAAAGGTCATGCTACAACAAAAATTCATTACTTACATTTAAATGTAAGCTTTTACAGTTAAGAGCACACATACGTGAAGAAAAGTGCTTCTCAGCGCGATACGGTTTGCAGAAGACTTTCAGATTTAAAAAAAAAAAAAAATGTTCCAGACACACTTACACTAAAAATGCCCCTTCTAATGGAAAGGAAGGGAGAATGAAAGATTTCGGCCTAAATTTCTGTTCCACTACATTAGTTTGTTTTCATTTTAAACCGCTTATGTTGGCTCTTTTTTGCAGTTCAATGTAACCTGTGACATTTCTAATAACGACCTGCACTTGACCTCTAACACCTTGAGCTATGCTTGTCCACTGGAATAGTAAAAGGCAAAACTTTTCCTCTAAAAAGATGCTTTGTTTTACTTGTAAAATTCACTGACCACTTTCCTCCTCTGTGGCAGAGCAAGGTCGGTGCATGTTCTGTAGACGTTACCATGACAACACATCACACCACAATTCAAGTAGGCTACTTTCTGTGGAAAAAAAACTAAACAATAAACAATGACTAAAGTACTAATAATGAATGTAATATTTACTTATTTTATAAGCTAGCATAGTCTAAGAGGGATACTGCCCTTTGAGGTGTGCATAATTAGAAATTAATGGACTTTCCAGAAGTCTCTGTCCGACACTCTTTCTGAGTTTCTGAATCCTAAAACCTTGTTGGACATTAACACAAAACAGATAATAGTTACAGATTAAATAAACAAATGCACATAAAAATCTCCCAAAATTGTCAGTGATCAATTAGTTGCGATCAACAGGATAACTCGACAGCCTGACAAAAGAACTATCACAAATGAGCATTGCATGTTTCAACCAGTATGGAATTTCCATGGAAACACACACATGATGCAGGAGGGGACCATCTGCATTAAAATGTTGCACTGGCAGGAAATGGCGACATTTATTGCAAGTGGCTGACAAGCATCACAATGTTGAGCCAACGTCTTTCAGGCAACAGCAGATACCCACACATGCAAGCACACACTCACTATTATTCCATTTAAATAATACAACAGCAAAGACGGTGAGACAACTGCAGAAGAAACAAAGAGCCTGTAAACTAGCAGCCTTGAAACATGCGAGTGGTCCTCACGGATATCAGTCATAGTCAGTGGCCCATAAGGTTGTTGCGAGAGAGAAATTGTGAAGCGTAAGTGAAGTGTAACAGCTCAGAGCATGAGCGTTAACACAGTTTTAGAAAAAGAATGGTGGGCCAAAAGTTAAAAAAAAAAAAAAAACGGATTACTTCATCAGTGAAGACAACCCGAAGAACGCCGAGCATGATAGTGAAACCCTCAGCTGTGTTGAGACTCCGTTTTAAGGAACATAATTTGTGTGGGTGTAGACAGCATGCATGTATATATAATGTAGGTTGGGAAACATTGATGGAGAATGAGCTCTAAGATGCACGTGTGCACGTGTAAATGAATATGTCATGTGTTTGTTTTGTTTGCTTTGATGCCATAGACTGCATGCTAAATAAAATATTGGAACGACCTGTAATCAAAGCTGTTTGAGCTTCTTCCCTCACGATTTAATAGATTATTTTAAATCTGCACACACAAGCTGTCGAAAAGGCAAAATGGAAAACGGTTCATCTCCTTAAAATCTCCTCAAGCAGTACAAGAGCAATTCTGGGTGACTTTTATCCTTACATACCTGCTACTTTCCTGCGAGGATACTGGGAAGAACAAAATCTGAGAATACTTTACTGCATTTGATCCCCCCCATTCATCTCTCACTTGGTGGGCCTAAGCAGCTCCCAGAGGTAGATATGAGTTAAGAAGAAAAGCGTAAACTGTGACCATCCTTCAATAGCTATTAGAGATGCAGCAATTAGCATGAAAAAGGTAACTACAATAGACAGCACAAGGCAGCGAGATTAAGGGAGAGAAACAAAAGAGAGTAAAGCAAGGGAATTAAAAGGAAAAAAAAGTATAAAACCATTCAGAAGATAGGATGTCTTTGCGTTTAGAGAAAAAGTATGCACAGGTGTCTGGATTTAAATTTTTCAGGCAGGTCTAAAAAATAAATCACTTAAGGAATCTAGGGTTTATTTGAAGTCATTTTAACAAGTCATTTGTGTATTTTCAAGTCACTTTTAGATGATGCAGATGGAAGAAAATAGCCTACTTGTAAATAAATGATACATGTTGGTGGCATAAATTGTTGTTGTCTCTTGCAAATGGATGTTGGCAACAGTTTCTATTCAAACAGCCAACTCAGGAGCCAACGCAGTCATGTAGGGTTAAATGAAAGCAAATTTAAAATTGTAACCATTACTTCACATCAACAAATACATTAAATTTACAACCGTCATAAACACTCTGATGACGAGACGCTCAGAGAGCATGAACTACAGAGGTGACTTTATTGTTCGGTGGAAAGATGTTGGTTGAAAGTTAGTTTTAGCTTAAGGGAGAATGAATAAATGAGTCGCATGAAGGACAAAGTGCCAAAAACAATAAAGAGGGAGGCAGAGTTGGTGAAAGGTCATGACAATTCTCATTGCTTTAAAAATTTTCACTTCACATCAAAGTAAATCTTTGACCAATGTGATTTTTGTCTTTTCCTCTCCAGGACTCACAAGTGCAAACAACCAACGCAATAACAGCTATCCAGTGCAAGGTGTAAGATTATTCACCCTACCACACATCCCTCAGAAGATGAGACTTAGGACAGTCTCCATGCTTTTGATATTCTCACTGCTGATTCCTGCACTTTAGATTTTTGTATTTGACAAATAACAAAAGTTTGTGAAAATTTGAAATACCGTATCTCTCTGTTTATATGAATAATTTGTTATTTGTGGTTTTAATTAGTATTTTATTTTATTGGCAAAAATGTACAATTAAATACATAAATAATGCTATGGGGCAATTGGAACTATGGAAACTATGAAAATAAAAAGGATATAAAGATGGTTATAGTGAAAGTTTCTTATTAAAAAGTCTTCACACCATGACTATATTATTTAGATCCATCATTTGGAATAAACACTTCAATGTAATATGAAAATAAATCACCCTGACACTAAAAACAATACCAAGTTAATGAAAAAAAACACGATAATTGGGTTATTGTAGAAGACAATATTATGATCAAATATATATTGCAGAGACATTGTTATTTTTTTTCTTGATGGATTTCAAAACAGTCTTGCAGATGTTAACAGTTGACGGTGTTTAAAAATGCATGTTAATATGACATCGCTGGCTCTACATTTTGAATGTAAATCAAGGCTTACAGCACAATCATGGAGGCAGTATGCTTTTTTAAAATTGATTTGTGTATTAATCAGACGTGGTTACATAATAGGGTCGTCTCGTTCCATTTCTCTTTAATCCTTTTGAGTTTTTTGGTCAAACTGGATGTTTTAAGAAAGGAAATTTGCACAATATATTTACACTGTATGTGTGTGCAACATTTTGCCCTGTGTGTGTTCTTATGTTCTTACAGGTCACTGTGTGGTAGTTGTTATTCTTTGTCATTCCAGTGAGTAACAATGACATGGAGCAAAAAGTGGGTGCTGAGATCAGTGTCACGCTGAAAGCTAGAATTTACCAGTGCACCTGAATGCAGCAATTGAAAACGCATAAGTGTGGGAATTCCATGCACCCCCTGAATGCACCTCCTGCTGCAGTGACTCTGTGAAATAAAGTCAGAATTGAATGTTTGAAGCAACTCTGAGATTGATGTTTTTGGTAGCCAAGTGGGGCGGGAAAGCAGACACATGGTTGAGAGTTAAGCCCCCCTATGATGATGAACAATGTCTCTCACCTGCCAAAGTGGCCAGTGAAATAGTTTTTCTACTGCCAAATAAAAGTTTTACTCAAATTTGGCAGGTGAGCGGATGTTCATTCAGAGCTTTGTATATATATATGGAAATCTTAAAACAGCTTTCTTTATCTTTTAGGTTGGAAATCTTGCATACCTTGTCAAGGATGTAATACATATATTATTGATTCAATAGTAGTTAAATATATATTATGAATCATTTGAAAAAAATAAAAAAAGAAGTAGACCCTGAAGCATTATTTTAAAAGGCAAATGTACTCTAACTAAGAATTGCAAATTCAGTAACTTTACATGTATGTTGTTGGTTCTTTCCTCTATCATGATATTTTCCCCTCTATTACACTAAATACTGAACACACAGCAGCGATTTATTGGTGTAGGTTGCCAGCGTTGCCGGTGCAAGAATGCCTTTTTTTATTGACAAGTTTAGGATCACAACACAATACAACAGACGTCTCCACACAGCTTTGTTACTCCAGGGATTAGCAGTCAACCCCAGTCATGCTCTATGGCACTTCCACTCTTCAGAACAGCTAACTATCACACTGTGTGGAAAACGGCACAAAGAACAGACTACAAAGGCAGGCTTAAAATTCCAGGCATGTTTGTGTTTGCGTATGTGTATACGTATCTCAATGGCACGGGCGGCAGCATAGTGCATCTGTTTCTGCAGCATGAAATGACCTATTTTAGATTAGAGAAACACTCTTTATTACGCTGACATTTTTGTCTTCTTCTACTTATCTTCTTACACTTTTTTAACAATGTATGACAGATCAAGCCGATGTGCTTGGGCTTTGACCGTGGTGACCATGAACCCATCAGTGCGCCTGCAACAGACTTCAACGTACTGGATGCTTTGTGACCATTGACTTTTATACAGTTGGCAGATAATATCTGACCTTACCCATTGGCTTCTGAAGGGTGAAAATAAAGCCTGAAATGGGACGGGCACATTGATCGCAAAATTTAACAATGTGCTGAAAATGTCAACAGGATCAAACCAAGTAGAGTAAATCTAGTGGAGTCCACTATTCTCGCAATTAAAGAAAATCATTTAGTATGTAAAAAAAAGAAAAATAACAATAAATAACAATGGTCATTTCTGTTTACTGAAGAGCAAGATGCAACAAATGTTTTTTTTTTTTTTTTTTTTTTGTATATCAGCATAAACAACCAATCTAAAAAAATCAAAATACAATAAAATAAAATCAAGGCTAGGATTTTCATGCAGCTTTTAGAATACTCATGTTTTACTAAAATGGCTAATTTAATTTAAATTATTCAGTTTTAACAGAACAACAAATAATTAAATTAAATTTTGATGTTTATAATGTCATTGTTCATAAAGTGAAAAAGTAAAAGTGAAACATTTTCTTCCAGAGTATAACAACAGGCAATGACATTTTGTGAAACCATAGCTGTCCAAAAGTAACCTCCTGACTCATAATAGTTATAAGTTGGCATAAAACGGTATGATTGTGCACATTATTTGTTTACCCCCAAATGCTTCCAAATTTATTCAAGTTACATTCATGTTATCCCAAATTAGACAAACCAATGTCTGTTGTTAGTGTCCTACACTATCCAGAATGTCTACAGGGCCAAGAGATGGTCATACGTTCAGTATGCCCTTTGTGGCAATGATACATTCACAGTGCAATACAACATTTCTGTCATAGTTTAACCTTGCATATTTGGACAATCTGTTTCAAACCCAGTTATCCAAAAGGACAATGCTGGAGTCTTATTGTCACTATGACTGTTTGCTTTAAAAGTCTGTCAATATTAAAAAAAAAAAAATATATATATATATATATATATATATATATATATATATATATATATATTATATTCATCTACAGTCCATCTTTAGGTGCCCAACACTCTGCTTTAGTATTAGTAGGTAGTGAGTAAAATACTTTTGCACTTTATTTTGAAACAAAAAAAACAAAAAAGCAAACGCGTGCCAAAAATTATTTCATGCATTAACATGTGATTATTAAATTCACATGTTATCAATAATTTCAAATATATCATTTTAAATATTGAAAGGTACTTATTATTTTTTTTTTTCCTTTAAGGGCTTCGAGTGATGTAGTGATTATCATTGTCGCCTCACAGGGGCTGCAGGTTCAAACCCCAACTGGGTCCTTTCTATGTGGAGTTTGCATGATCTCCTTGTGGATGCATGACTGTCCTGTCAGTCCAGAAATATTTGTCAATTGGTGATTCATATTGTGGCATAAATGTGAAAGTGACGTTTTTTTTTTGTCAGTGTGTGGCTATGCAATGGACTTGTGACCTGTACCACACCTTGGACTTAAAGCAAGAGGTATAAGCTTAAGCATCCGTGGGAGCCTCCACTGGACAATACTGGTGTAGAAATTACATGCTTCTTTTTTTGTTTGTTTGTTTTTTGTGATGTAGTCTACTTGTTAAATATTCACAAACCCTTTATCAAAATGACTGCAGACCATATTTCTGCTCTGTAACTCTGAATCCATTGTTACAAATGTAATTTTTAGCATTTCAAGTTTTGGAATGTTATGATGGTATGATATCAAGCAAACTGATAAAGTTGAAAAATAATCACTTTCTCTGAAATAGCTGCATCAGAAATGAAGTCTACGTTTGGATTGGATGAGCTTAAAAAACAAAAACAAAAAAAAAGATTGTGAAAAAAAGATGGTTGGAGGCAGGATTCAAACCATTGTAGGAATAATGTCAGCATGCCAGATACAAACATTGCCTACTGAATAACAGTTTCAATTTTTGTCCCACAAGAGTATTTTATTTTAGCAAATCAACTAGCTGTAGAAATACTGAAATGGGTAAAATGGATGAGTCAGAGTTGCTGTAGTTGAAATGAACATTAGGTCCACTAATTTGCTCAATCTGAAAAAGAGCTTGGCTATCACACAAGGGATGTGGGTAAGCCTCAAGCTGTTTGACCGTAAAACGCCCTCTATGATTAAGGAAATGTGTAAGGAAAAAGAAAAAAGTACAATGTCCTTTTGTTTGTTATTTATAGTTAAAAAAAAGACACATTGAGTTGCTGTCCGTCTGACACATAACATGATTTACTTTTACTTTTTAAAATTTATTTTGTTGTCATGGTGGGGGTAAAAAACACACAAAACACATTTAAGTTTCTCAAATTGATTTCTCACCTCCTGGGTGGTGTGTAATGAGAGTTGCTGAGCATAAAAGAAAACCAATCTTTCAGCAGTTAGAGGAGTTACATAAAGTAGAACCGTCCCCCCCCTTTTTTTTTTTTTTTTTTAGAAAATTTTGGACCGAGAATTTTCTCTTCTCTAAACACACAAAGCGAATGACTGAATATAGGTTGCGAATGTTGTGAATGTCAATACTGCCACGTAGAAATAAAACTGAGTACATTTCAGCACAGTCTTCTATGTGAGTTTGTCATTGCTTGAGGCTACAAACACAACGAATGTCAAGTCTTTAATGATCACTGAATTTGCCATGAGTCAGAAAAGGACACTTAATGTTTATTTGATTGGATCAGGGGTGGTATATTTTATATCATTATCAAAATACTCTTGTTTGTGGTGAAATCTATTTAATGATCTGACAAGAACACAGTAATGAGTCTCAGCCAATTTTCATGGCACCATTTCAACAGGATAACAGTTGGAAGTGTTTTGTCCCTCTATGAGCCGCAAGGCTTCACGGTTTCCCTATTCCTCCAACATGTGGCTATTTATGTTTCCGGTCTATTTACACAACTTCAGCCCAAGACCAGATAGACCCCATTTTCGTGATATCCATGTTTGTAAGTTGCAATGCAAATGATCTCTAAGCCTGACTTACCTCTTCAAGGATCATAAATTACAATGTATTGTTGCATCAAACAAAAATACATTGTAATTAATGACTGTGTATCAGAACTGGACCCATAGAAAATAGCTTGCTCCCAGCTCCTGCAAAATTAAGTCAGTTCAGTTACTTTTAATTTTTTTCTTTCATTTCATAAATGATAGTCCTGTGTTAGAGGGAACCATAAATTGTAAGTAAGCAGTCTTCACTATGGGTTGGTCTGTAATAGCATTTCTATGGTGGTTCTGGGTTGACACCAGTGTTCTGGAGCTGAGTCAGTGTGTGTGTGGATGGGTGAGTGGGACTGTGACAGCAAAGCGCTTTGGGACTTCAAGGAAGGTGCTAAAGTGCTATACAAGTATACGCCATTTACCATTTAATCTCTAACACCAACCAGGGTTGAGCTTTTTGGAAGACAGTGCCCCTACCACTTGAAAGTGGGCTCAGGAGAATCTGGTGATCAGATGCTTTGAATGTTTGAGGTGAAACCACATACTTTTAGGCAAGCATCTTATTGGCCAGTCTATAACTTGAATAACTTGCATTAGAGAAATAATTTCAAGATAATTGGATTAGCAAGAATATTTAAAAAATTATCCATTTGACATTTATAATGAGTAATACGGAGTAATAGTTTCTTTATTTTTTAAAAAGAAGTCTTTAGGATTTGGCTTGTTGGAGTTAAGAGCACGAGGACAAAAGGTCACTCAGTCCAATTCTCATTTTCTCATTTAGACCAAGTACACTGAGTCAAAATTTGATTAAAAAAAAAAAAAAAAAAAAAAAAAACAGAAAATGAATCTGTCATTCCTCTAAATGAACTATGTAAAAAGACTACTGCATTGGACTAAGTGGGAGGATTTTCATTTCAAATATTTTAGGACAGGTAAAACTACCATAAGGAAATTGTACAAAAAAACTATGTAAGTGAATGTAACTAAGTTATAACAATAACCAGTTTCAGGATAAAAAATGCATTAAGCTTAATTGTAAAACTGATTTATCACTCATTTCGTTTTACATTTTCTGGTTAACCTGCGGTCACTCACATTGAACACAGATACGATAAGATCCATTCACACCAGAAGCTAACCTACACTCACAAAGGTAACACAATATGCATGACTGGGAGGAGGGCAAAGCACCTGGAGAAGGCAGGATCCAGCTGGCCTCCAAGTTCAAAGCCAGAATCTCCTTGCAGTGAAGCCAATGTGAGCAATGTGTATGGCTGCATCTTTAATCCCTATAATAATTACTGCCAGCAGTCCCACTGACAGAAACAGATTTACATTTATTCTCTATCAACCTAAGCGACACGTGATAAGTATTTTCTGAAATAATAAAACCATCTCCCCAGTGCTAAAAATGCAAAATTTGGAACTGTATTACTATAATAAGGAGAATAATAAAAAATGACAGAAAATGTGATAATGAACATGTATTTTGGTTGTACAGTAACATAGATCCCTAACACATTTCACCAACAATATTATATCTTTTTAGATAAAACCAGATATATACAAAAGCTATTATTTCCCCATCTCAGAATATTGCTCTTTTAAAAATCAGTTTCTGTATGCCCTAAGCATTAGCAGAGTTATTGCAGAGCTGGGTAGCTGCATAAAAAAAAAAAAAAGAAAGGCAAACAGCTCTGGACAAATACCAAGTTATACTCTGTCTTTTGATTGATAATTGAAGTTCTGGATGGTGGAAAACATCACTGTAGCATGTGGGCACATGGTGGGGGATGAGTTATTAACTCTAAGAGAAAGGTCTCTGCCATGCCAAAGGGAATACAAATGGAATATTCTGTTTTCCAGTCACGTAGACACCATGATCAGAGTATTGTCTCATTAAAACTAAGTTCAGTAGATGGAACTTTGCTGTATATGTAAACATGACTGATGTTGGGAAGGACAGGGAGGATGTAACACTTTGTGTTCAACAACAACTAAGAGCACACGACTTTAAAGAGTATTTTAGTAATTAGATTAATAAAGTTATAATCGGATCAGCCATCCCAACAACACTCCCTATTACTTTGACAGAAAGTGTAAAAAAGGAGCATGTATTTTTAACATGTATAATGACTAACATGTTAATTTTTGTTCACACCTGCTATGCTGCCTCTGTTGTGTATCTATATTCATTTTGCCAATAATACTCTACAATCCTAGAACAGCATGTGGACCAAATGCACAGTCGGAGTGCTGATCTCACTCCAGTTCATTACAGTCATGGGTGGTCCGCAGATCATCCTCTCACTCAGCGGCTGTGGTTTCCACCATGTGAAGAACTTGGAGGATGAAAGTGATAGAATAGATGCTGGTTGCTGTTTTTTATGAACTAGTAATAGATTACTATTGTGCGGTAGATATTGGGCAAATAAGTGTAGCATTAGTAAAAGAAATTAGGAATTTATAAATTTAAATGCAGAGTTTTGTAACAGTTGGTATTTTAAAAACTATTTTCTAATTTAAATTTTTCACACCAAAATTAATTGATCGTATTTTATTTAAACTATGTTTCAGTTTGTTTTAGATTAGCTTAAATACATGCTAACTTTTATGGTCGTATTGATCAGCTGTTCATCAGAAACATCTCATTCTCAACTGTTTTTCTGTTTTTCTGAGGGACAGCCTTTACTTCAGCATTCATCATTAATAATTGTTGCTATTTAGCTTATCAGATTGTCCGTAGCAATCTCATCCTTTTTCCTCATCATTTTAGTTGTCTGGGGAGATTCAGCCAAGCTCTTCAGTACAGCCATCTGTTAATCCTGCTCAACCAATGCCACCATGGTGTGGGGGAAATGGTGGAAGAGTACGATTGTCATGTGCTTAGAGGAAGAAAAAGGTGGAAACAGATTCTTAGTTAAACAGTTTTTAGTCCTTGATTAAAAGCAGCAATAAAGCTAGGTTGTAGTGATGTTGCTAACTATCTGCTAATGGAATCAACAGTTTTGTTTACAAACGAACTAACTTGAGAGTGTTGCCAATGAGTGTACCACTCAATTACAGTCAATGCGAGTAGCTAAAGAGAAGTCAGACAATTGATGATTCTTGTCTAGCATGGTTGTGTACAAATTAGCTGGTGTGTGTTGGTCCTGAGGTTCTCAAATATTACCCTATAGGAATTAAGTTCAGAGAAAAAATGTTTCCAAATGTTCCAATTTCTTAAAATCAACATGCCTTTTTTATTACTTAAAAAAAGCTCTGTATTATGTTTTCCTCCACCACTTTTTGAGTTCCTATTGCCATCTCTCTTCTGTTTGTTGGGAAAAGTGTCCTGGTTGATCAAACGAATCCCCTTTTACGCAACTTTTGTGCTTATTGTGTCCATTAATCCAAAAGCAAAGAAAATATCCTGCGTTCATTTTGCGGAAAAACTGATTTATTTAATTGCTGAAACAGTTCTTTTTGGGGGAAAATCATTAAGCTGCATTGATGTTTGTCAACAGCTGTCATTGCTGGCACTGCTGTCTTGGAAATACCTTTTGAGGTAAACTTCAATCAGCACAGATGTGCTGGAATAATCAGCAAACGGTGAATAGTGTGCATTCATCTATCACCTTTTCTAACTTGTCTAAGACGCATGGGGCTTTACAGTCTTAGTCCCGTTCGCCCATGCACACACATTAACATTTACACACTGATAACAGCTCAGTTGTAATCACCTTGTAACAACTGAGGGTTTAATGTCTTGCCCAGTGACACTCATGGCAAGCAAGGCAGGAACCAAACTTGTGACCTTTAAACTGGGATTTGACCTCTAAAACACGTTCTCATAGGGGTACAGAAAGCTACAGCAAAGCCTGTAATTTTCAGATTTGTTCTGTATTGAAAAAAAAAATAGAGCAATGTCTGCAACAATCTTAAAATAAAAAATAATGATAAACAAGAGCATCTATCTTCAAATAATCTATAATAACTAGGAACAAAATATGTTTTTCTAAGAGATTACCATTGAATGTGTAGATATTACTATATGAAAAACAACAAATTTGGTTCAGAAAAGGTAGTGATAATAATTACATATTAATGTTTAATCTAGAAGTTATTCATTAGACTGGTTGAAGTCAGCCAATTTAAAAGAGGCTATCTTTTATTCAAAAGGTCACCAACGACAGCTTTACAGATAGGTCTAAATAAATAAATTAAACATGTGATTTACCTTTTTCCACAGTAATTTTATCACTATATGCTTTCTCCTGGTTTCCCTGTCCTCTCCGAAAAGGTAAATCAAATTATATGGCCTTATCAATTTTGTTTATTAACCTATTTTTTATAGTTATACAGCCAGATCTGTTTCACCAATTATATATATATTAATATATATAAACTACTATTGCAATTTTCTAAATAGTACCAAAAATGTAGTAAATGCTGTACATTTGTCAGAACATTTTATTGGTTTTTTTTTTTTTTTTTTTTTTTTTTAAAGACAATCTTAATAAAGACAGCAAGCATGGATTGTGTACCAGAAACTTCTCTTCAAAATATGATTCAACATTCATCAACAACATACGACCGAAATCTGACAACATGCTAAGTTATATTTTAAAGAATGTAATTTACAACCAAGCTGTATTGATTTAGTCTTTTATTGCTATAAAAGAGAATATTGGGAAATGTTGTTCTAGCAAATAGATAATAATGCGGCACGTGTAATTGTATGAATAAACAGTATTAGCTCTGTTAATCCAAGTAGTAAATGTAAGCCGTAGCTAAGCCAAAAATAAATACTCAGTCTCTTTCTTTTTTTTTTTTTTTCTTTTTTGATTTAGCTAATCCTTTAAAACATTACCAACTTTTTGTGTTTCATGTATTCCAAGAATCAGCCTATGCTGAAGTACAGTTGTCTCTTCTTTTTTTTTTTTTTTTTTTTGTATTTTCGGTTCAGGTGGGCACTGTGAATTCAGCTTTGATCACACAGAGATTTTTTTCTGTACAGCACTGGGCCATTAGGAGTAATAACCCCACCAAAAATACAAAAGTTTCAGAGTGCCGAAAACCGTGACTAGTTGCTATGGTGATAAGTGCTTTCAGATAACTTCTGCAGGGAATATAGCTTTTTGTTTAATAAATCGTGTTAGTGTTAGCAGTTAGATCGGAGATACATTAATGTTGTTTGCCTCATGCGCAAACACTATCTGCCAGTAAAAGGTTGGCGTATTGCATTCAGTGAGCCATACATGCAGTAAATCCTTTAGCTCTGTAAGTATGTTTAGATTAAACAGATCCTTTCAGGAAAAGACAATCTGAACGGATTTGATCAATTTTATTGTTGGATTGTTCAACACTCAAAAGAGGTAAATTTTAATTTTAAAGAAAGAGGGAATCTTAATCTTAAAAAAAGAAATAAATAACCTCATCACTAGAGATTGTTTCTTGAACCTCACTCTCAAAAGACATCACTTCAAAGTCTGGATCCCTTTAGGAGAAATCTGCATAAACATATTGAAAACAATAACCCCACTACTGGAATAAACAGAATCAATATGCAACTGTACAAAGAAGCCATTCTCATGCAAATGATTTAGGGAAATTAAGGACTTCCTTCTACTGTGTACAAAATCATTTCTTCCCTTGAGCATGAGGGCTACTGTTCACACAAGCTGTCAGTGCATTTGATCCAGTACAGTTTTCTTCCTGACACTGGGGAAGTGAGCACTCCTTCACCACAGTTTCTGTTTCATCATAAAAGTCTAAAATTGCTGTAGATTTCCCGTTCTCAATATCCCTGATGGCAGGGCTTAGAGGTCTGTTTCAAAACAAAACAACCTCCCCCCTTCCCCCCCAAAATAGGTCATTGAAGCTGAAAGTGCGCCTTTATTATATGAAAGGATTACCAAGAAAAAAGGTATTCACTTAATTTCAATACCAAACTGGGTCATGAAAACATACACCGGGATTAGAGAAATCCATAGGAAATAAAACTGATTAGGATTTATTGGTCTGTGTTGAAATAATCAACTTTGTTGTAAAGCATTTATATTTCCAATTTCCTGCAAAATCCAGAAAAAATGAAAACAATATTTTAGTTTACTAGCTTTGTCTGCATGTGGCCAGAAACATAAGAATCCTGGCTTACTGAGAATTCCTCTTCAAAACTCCAAACAAAACACAACCCATCTAGAAGTTAGAACCTCAAAAACACCCTCTGCAAAGTTTGACCACTCACTAACTTAATATCAATTTTTCAGTTGCAAAAAAAATAAGAACATTAATATAATTGTGAATACTAACTCTTTCCACCCACACAAGCACATAGCCTCAAGGACCACAAGTGGGCATGAATCAAAATCCCGATGTATAATCCTTCGAATAGAAAATCTACTTCAAAGTCTTGTTTCATCCACCCAAGACTCATGCTCATGTGTGCACTACTACAGTCAGGCCCCTCAGGTACTAGTTTTAGGGTCAATGCGCTGATAAAAACCCAGCTAATGATGCCTTCAAAGACCAGAAGGTCTATGGAGGCTGACCACAGGAGATTCCACTTTTTATTTAAATATTTATAAATATATGTGAGAGCAATTATTTATTAATTTAACCCCCTCGAACCTTAGCTTAATTCTTTGGCCTTTTCATTTAATATTCATCCATGAACTTTGTTCAGATGCCGCGCGGATTTTGTTTGGAAGTTCTTAAGAGCGTCTGATCAAGCAAAAGGATCGCTGACACTTGTCAGCGTGCTGGTGTGTACAGCTGTAGTTCAGAGGTGGGGGCCTCTGAATAAATAATGATGTCAAAGTGGACTTTAAAGGGAAGTGCCCTTAAAACAATGCATGTTGACATGAGTGTTTAACAGAAGTGTTAGAGAAACAATGAAACACGGAAAGAATAATGGTTCCAGCTAAAATGTAAAAGCAATCGACTGACTTTTTTGAATGTTCTCTGTGGTGTACCTGATGTGCCACAAACACATTATTTCCAAAAATTATCCCTAAATACCCACTCAGATGGAAATTTTGTTCTGTTTTTTAAAGCATGTTCCTCTTGGGATTGAGCAAGTATATAGAACATTTTAGGTTAAAATTGGATTTTATGAGTATTTTTATTCAAACCGCTGTCATCATGAACATACAAACAAAAAAATGCTATTGGAAAAAGCTTCTAAGTGTGATATAAAAGCTACTATAGCGAGTCAAATGCTCCCTGCTCCGCTCCATTCTGAAGCATCTGCCCGTAAACTATTAGATTCATGTACGTCTTAGTTTTCCTCATCCGAGTTGGTGTTTGACTCAAAACCTGTATGGCTGGATAGCTCCAATATTGTTCGCGATTTTTGTTGCACTGGTAATGCTATGTTGAGGTTTTGAGGGATTGTAAACCAGGAGAGTGTGTAAAACAAATGGATGATGGGAAGGAGGCAACCTTATTCAGCACCAACAGTCCCGATCACAACTCTAATGAACTACTGCCGCTCTACAGAAACTATGTCCTAGAACACAACACTGGCTTTTTGATTAAAAATGGAAATCATAAAATACTTATTTTATAGCAGATCAGATTATGATTGGAGTAGAGCTTTATAATAGCTTTTGCGAAATTTCACTAGTGGTCTCAGTTTGATTTCCATTGCTGTGTTTGCTAAGGCTGTTGCATTTTAAGATATTATTTAGGTGTGGCAATGAAAACATTGCTTAAAACTTTCTTTACATTTTACAAGCTGTCTTTTTTTTTAAACAAACTTACAAGGGTGAGCGGATCTTTTCAATTTTTTTAACAAAACCTTTATTTGTGTCTTCGTTTTCAGGTCATTTTCCATTTCAGAAGGATTTATTTTTTCTTCTGCTAAACAGGACTCTGCTGGGTTTCATAAAAGATGAAGGCTGACTGTACGTACAGTTGCATGCTGCTGTTCAACCGTGAACAAAAAGACTTTATCAGTCCACTTAAAAATTCCAACATGTTACCTGGAGCGTTGTCTCCAAGTGAGCACAGTAAGCTGCACATGTGAAGAAATTTCATCAGAAACCAAGTGCGAGTCTTCAGAGTTCTTCCTTTAATACATTCCAGCATGTGTAAAAAGAATAGAAGAAAAAGCTATCTTAAATGTTTATTTATGTGGCTATGCATGGCACTTCAGCCAGAAATCATTTGTGCTGCTATCAGGCAGAATAAGCAAGTTCCAGGGATTAATGCCGACATCTAAATCTTCTCGGATACTCCCTAAAGAAATGTTATCGAGCAACGTTTCCCCTTCTTTTAAGATTAACCCAGACAGTGAACAGTATTCTTGTGAACAAGTGAGTAAATCCAGCTTCTGAATTACTCTATGCCCTGCAGGCAAGAAAAAAAGGAGGCAGCTGTGCAGAATAGGTGTGCAGGAAAATGAGCTTCTGTTTGAGTAGAAAAGGTCTGAAAGTTATTTTTTCTAAATTTAAGTCATTATGACTAAGCACACCACAAAGACAAATGTGATTTGAAAGTTAATTGATTTTAGCATTAATTTCCCTAAAACCTGATTTTTTTTTGGGGGGGGTTTTACAAAATAAAAGCTCATAGTAAAAGACAAAAGTTAATCCAACCAACACTTTTTTAGTAAAAAGAAAGTGAAGATTCTTCAACTTTGCCACATTTTTGCCAGCTACTTCAACACCTAAGAATATTAGGAACAGCAAAAATGAGGTATGTGTAACCAATGGTTATTTTGGATGCTTTTAACCACTGTTTTTTGCAACCAGAATAACTAAGACTATAGTTTCTTGAAATCAGAATGTTCGTCCAAAAGTTGTAATTTCGGATGGTCCTTAAATGCACCACAGCCCTGCAGGTAGCCCCGTAGAAACAGAGAAAAAAGGAGTTGTCGCACATTTTGTCAGACTCAGAAGCCAAGCAGACAACCTGTGTAGACGAGGACGATTCTGGAGGAGAAGTTTTATTGAGAACTTGAGTTCTTTCCTTATGAACATTTTGTTTTTTTATGAACATCCTGGTGAGTTTTAAGTTTTAATTTCTAGTTAAACTGTTTGCACGTGCTGTAAGACAAAACGGACGTATACAGATTTGCAAATGAGGGCATATTGTTAATAAAAAACCAGTCAGGATTGTTTTTTTCCGAAGGAATACTTGATTACCTTGCACTATAAGCTAGCATAGCTTCTTTTTTTTTTAGCTTGCCGCGTTGCATAAGCTAGCAGACCTGCACGTGGGTGAAGCAAATCTTCTTTTGTTCTTTTTTATGTGAATTTACGTTGTTGCTCTTTCGTGAATGTATTATGTTGTTGGGAAACTATATTTTTTTATTCGTAAGTACAGTCTGAACTTATTTGGAGTTGTGTAAGTAAACATTTATTAGCTATTTATTTTTATTTTTACACTCAGTAATTGTTCTGCACACTTGTGTGCAGACTGGTTTTTTTTTATGATTGGACTCTCCGTGAAGATCCAAAGTGCACCATCGAGGGCAGGATTCTGCGAGGCTGAACATCTGGACATCTGGACATCGTGGATCTGAAGGTTTAACCAGGAGTGCGGTAACGCAAATTATTCAGTTTTGAGGATTCCCTCCCTTTC
Organism: Oryzias javanicus; assembly: GCA_003999625.1. Taxonomy (NCBI): domain Eukaryota; kingdom Metazoa; phylum Chordata; class Actinopteri; order Beloniformes; family Adrianichthyidae; genus Oryzias; species Oryzias javanicus. Next base: position 14,845,366 of record CM012439.1, on the reverse strand, counting down.
TTATTTTTCCTATTTTATCCTGAGATTCTCAGAGAACTATTTTTTTACTTTTTTTTGGTCAGGCCTGACAGAAAAGACAAAAAAACAAACTGATAATTGATGCATCAAACTTGAAAACAGAGAATTTGTATTTTGTTAATAAATAGTGTGTATTATCTGAATGCGAGTTGGTGTTCTTATTGAAGTTGGAGGTTTTTTTTTTTACAGCCAATCTCCTAAAACCTAGAAATTAGACTTAAATTGTTAGAAACCCTGAATGTAGCGTTTGTAGATTTAGACACCCCTGCTTATCCAGGCTAAAAAGGGTTACAAAAGTGGCGAGCCAGCCAGGAGATTAGTTTTTTTATTTACCTCCAACCAAATAAGACACACTAACTTGTTGACTACGGGAAAAATGAACTTTGTGATCGCTTTCAGGTAGACAGCCATAGAGCTTTGTATGCAACGGGTGTTAAAATGGTTGCAGTGATGATGACCTTTCAGACATTTTTTGTGATAAATGGTAAAATTTCCAAGATTGTTAGGATTCCCAATGAGGCTAATCATCCTGAAGCAGAGTTCTTATTGAATATGAGTCTGAACAGGCTATTTTGAAAATAAACCCAGACACTTTAGGTGAACTAACGAGTACACAGATCCAACCTTGAAATGGTCAGTTAGAACCATTAGAGACATCACCCAGGGGGAGTTGGGCAAAGAAATGGCCCGCAGGTACCTCAGGGAACTACAGGTAATGGGAGGGAGTGTCCAAGCAGAGTTCCTTGGTTTTTCTTCAAAGAGAATTGCAGGCAGACTACATACCCCGCACTGAAACACAGCCACCTGAAGAACACAATGTTAATACGACCACTCATGACACTTCAGGTGCAGATTCAGTTAAATCTGTCGATCCTGCTAGCTTTCATTCCTCACTCTGATACAGTTAGAGGTTCACCACATGTTGATGAAAGCGTTTACAACCCTCCACATGTTCAGAAATTAGTGGTCGAGCACATTATTCGTAATGAGCCAGTCCACACGACACCCACACAGACAAAGATACGTACCTTCTCTGGCCGATTACCAAGGCCCCAACGGTGAAGTTGAGTATGAAACGTGGCGCACCCAAGTTGATCTTCTGCTCAGTGATCCTTCCTTGACTGATGCACACAAGGTGAGAAAAATGCTCGAGAGCTTGCTCAGCCCTGCAGCTGAGGTTGTAAAGCCTTAGGGGTCACTGCAGCGCCAAAAAGCTTATGTTGCTCAACTTGATTCTGCTTTTGGAGCTGTTGAGGATGGAGAAGAGTTGTTCACAGCATTTCTTGGCTCCAACCAGGATAGTGGAGAGAAACTTCAGCTTTCTTGAATCGCCTTCACAGTCTTCTCACCAAAGTAGTTTGTAGAGGGGGGGCTTCTGCCGAAAAGGTCAACGAGCTGCTGCTTAAGCAATTCATTAGAGGCTGCTGGGATCAGAGCCTCATCATCAGCCTCCAGCTAGAAGCCAAAAAGAATGATCCACCTTCGTTTCCGGAGCTACTTCTCATGCTTCGCACTGAGGAAGATCGTCGATCAGCGAAGCTTGATCGTATGAAAAGACATTTAGGCACAACAAAAGCTGCTTCACATGTTCACTCAATATTTGATATTCCAAACTTTTGACCAAAGATTCAACGCTGCCCCTATTTCTACATCAAGCGAACGCCTCAAACTTGAAAATAAAGTCAGCGAACTAACCAAACAAGTTGAGAAACTGGAGCCAAAAGCCAAAAGAAAAAGCTCAAAGCTCTGACTCCACAGTTAACGTGGAAGCAGTGAGACCAAAGACTGCAGAAAAATGGGCAAGTTGGAAAGTAAAATTGACAAATTAACAAGGCAAATTTGAAATTCTAGCTCAAAGTCAGAAGCCTTCTGCCAGAGTGGGAAAATCTCCAACACAAAGGATCTCGTACTGATGATACAGCACACCTACGAACTAGAACCAAAGTCCCTGGATGCCAAGAAGCGTGGTTCTGTTTTAAGTGTGGGGAAGACAACCACATAGCTGCTCGTTGTGTAAATGAACCAATCCCACATTGGTCCCACAAGAAGAATGCAGAACTGAAAAGAAAACAGTCTGATCTTTGTAAGCTCAACAGGCTGCAACCCCCTTTGCTTTAAACTAATGTCAGCTTCTGCAGTGGGACATCCAGGAGCTGAAACTCTTGATCAGACTAGTCCCAGGAGATTTTCTTGTGATGCTGGAGAACTAAACATAGAGCAAGAACAAAGCAACCTTAGCTCTAGCGATCAATTACCCCAAGGACTTATTGGCCCCCAGTGTGCAGCTTCAGTACTTGTGAACGGAACAGCATGCGAGTCCATAATAGACTCAGGTTCACAGGTTACGACCATTTCTGAGTCATTTCACCAAACTTACCTTTCAGATCTTCTCATTCAGCCAATCCACACCCTACTTGAAATTGAGGGTGCTGGGGGACAAAACGTTCCATACCTAGGCTACATTGAAACGCAGATTACATTTCCAAAAAACATTACTGGTGCAGAAGAAGCGCTAACTGTGCTAGCACTTGTGGTTCCTGAATGCCGCCTTAACAACAGGATTCCATTGTTAATAGGAACCAATGTGCTTTTGCGACTTCATGAGCAGTTACTTGAAAAAGAAGGAACAAAAATTTTCAACAAGATACAACCAAAACAGTTTGCAATAATCTTACAACATGTCGCCCTACTGCAGAAAAATGACACATACAGCTGTCCCGTTATGTTGCATAGTAAGAAGCCAGTGACGATTCCTCCTCAAAAGAAGCTTTGTCTTTTGGGAAATGTTAAACTAAGAAAACACAATAGAAACACAAGTTTTGTCCTTGAACCAAATGAACAGTATACATTACCCGGTGGCTTATTTCTTGAGTCAGTATTAGTAGACCTTCCTCAAAGAACTACTAACAAAGTACCAGTCATCCTACATAATGTGAGTGAGCGCAGTGTTACATTGCAGCCCAAGTGCATTGTTGCTCAAGCTAGTGCAGCTCAACATCCCTCACCACTCACACCAGATCAGAACCTCCATCATCATGAAAAAAATAATGGCAGCAAACTAAGTTTTAACCTGAATGAGTCACCTATTTCAGAACAATGGAAGGAGCGTATTCTTCAGAAGTTGCAGTCAATACCTGAAGTATTTGCTTTTGATGACACAACATATGGTCATACTACAGCAGTAAAACACCATATAAAATTAAATGATGAAACGCCCTTCAAAGAAAGGCCAAGACCCATTCACCCAAGTGACAGAGAGGCAGTGAAACAGCATCTCAGAGAACTGCTTGATGCAGGAATCATTCGAGAGTCACAAAGCCCATTTGCATCACCAATAGTTTTGGTAAAAAAGAAGAACGGTTCAATAAGACTATGCATTGATTATCGTAAGCTAAATTTGCGAACCATAAGAGATGCATATGCTCTTCCAAACATCGAGGAGACATTTGCAGCTCTCAGTGGAGCCAAATGGTTCTCTGTCATGGACCTAAAGTCGGGGTATTATCAAGTTGAGATGGCTGAGGAGGACAAACCTAAGACGGCCTTTGTGTGCCCCCTTGGCTTCTATGAGTTTAACAGAATGCCACAGGGTGTCACAAACGCCCCAAGTACTTTTCAACGTCTAATGGAGAGGTGTGTAGGCGATCTCCACCTCAACGAAGTGCTTGTTTTTTTGGACGACTTAATTGTGTTCTCAGAAACATTAGAAGAGCACGAGTCCAGACTAATGAAGGTTCTAAACCGCCTCAAGGATTATGGGCTGAAACTATCGCCAGATAAATGCCATTTTTTCAAAACATCTGTAAAGTATCTTGGGCACATTGTTGATGCTGAAGGAGTTCATACAGATCCTGATAAGATCTCAGCCTTAAAAAGTTGGCCTCGTCCCACTAATTTTAAGGAGCTGAAATGTTTTTTAGGCTTTGCTGGATACTATCGCAGATTTGTTGAAGGGTACTCCAAGATAGCCAAACCACTGAACCGCCTCACTGTAGGCTACTACCCCCCAAGGAAAAGGGGGAAAATCTACAAACAAAAGAAACCTAGACAACCTCACAGACCCAACCAGCCTTTTGCAGAGCAATGGACTTCTGAGTGTGAGACTGCATTCCAAACTTTGATCCAAAAACTCACCTCTGCGCCTGTTTTGGCCTTTGCCAATCCCCAACTACCATACATACTGCACACTGATGCCAGTCGTGATGGGTTGGGAGCAGCACTCTATCAGGAGCAAGAAGGAAGACTCAGAGCAGTTGCCTTTGCTAGTAGAGGTCTTTCAAAAAGTGAACAGAACTATCCCACCCACAAACTTGAATTCCTATCTTTAAAGTGGGCTGTTTGTGAAAAGTTTAGTGATTATTTGTATGGTTCAACTTTCACGGTTTTGACTGACAATAATCCACTAACATATATTTTGACCACAGCCAAGTTAGATGCAGCAGGACACAGGTGGCTGGCTGCATTGTCCACTTACCATTTTACGATAAAGTACAGGGCTGGACATGCAAACGGAGACGCAGACGGGTTGTCGAGAAGGCCACAAAATCAGCCTGAAGAAGATGAGACTTTTGTCAAAGAGAAAGCTCGGATAAATGACATGAAAAAACGTCTCTTTGAAACACAAACCGAGCTACCTCATGAAACATTTTTGGCTCTCTGTCAGTGTCATTCTGCTATGCTTGAAAGTAAGCCTCCTCGCCAGCAATCCGTTGTCATGGCAGAATCCCTGGCAATTGATCCTACATCTATTCCTGACATTTTTGGTGAAGATGTTTTACCAGCAATGACCAATGCTGACTGGAGTGAAGCGCAAAAGTCTGATCCATCTATCTCTTGTGTGATAGCTCTGCTAGAAAGAGGAATACCTCCCAGTTCAAAAGAAACAAATCTTGAACCTCTGGATGTCAAACTCCTACTCAAAGAATGGAAGAAACTCGTACTCATGAATGGAGTGCTGTACAGGAAGTACAATGACAATGATTCTACAGTTTATCAGTTAGTGTTGCCATCCTCATTTAGGGAAAAAGCCCTGCAAGGTGTTCATGACGAAGTGGGTCACCTAGGCTCTGAGCGCACGTTACATCTTGCTCGTGCCAGATTCTACTGGCCTAGGATGGCCAGGTCAGTTGAGGATAAGTGCAAAAAGTGTCCCCGTTGTCTCAGAAGGAAGGCTGTTCCTCAAAAAGCTGCTCCATTGGAGAACATTCTTGCAACTTATCCCCTTGAACTCGTATGCATTGACTATCTATCCATTGAACCAGATAATAAAGACACTAGAAATGTTCTAGTACTTACAGATCACTTCACAAAATTTGCCATCGCTGTTCCAACCAAAGACCAAAAAGCCAGAACTGTAGCCAGAGCTTTGTGGGAATCCCTCATCATTCCTTATGGGTTTCCTAGTCGTCTGCTCAGTGACCAGGGAAGGGATTTTGAATCCAAGATCATTAAGGAGCTATGTTCTGTGATCGGGACCGAAAAAATTCGCACCACTCCTTATCACCCTCGTGGGAACCCAGTGGAACGATTCAATAGGACATTATTGGACATGCTGGGTACGCTGGAAGAGAAAGACAAATACCACTGGAGAGACTTTGTCAAACCCCTAACTCATGCATACAATTGCACGAGAAATGACACCACAGGGTATTCTCCTTATGAACTGATGTTCGGCAGACAACCAAGACTGCCTATTGACCTTGCCTTTGGCATACACCCAGGAAAAAGCAACCATAAGTCATATTCAGAGTATGTCAAAACCCTTCGTCAGAACCTTGAAGAGAGTTACAACCTTGCCATTGAACATTCAAAGAAAATGGGTGAAAAGAACAAACTAAGATTTGACAAAAAAGTCAGAGCAGCTGAACTCTTTGCTGGAGATAGGGTCCTAGTACGAAATGTGAATATAAGAGGAAAGCATAAACTTGCCAACAGGTGGGAGCAAACCATTCACATTGTGGTTAAACGTATCCAGGACAGTCCTGTTTATGTTGTGGAACCTGAAACTGGGGGTGGTCCAAAACGTACTTTACACAGAGATCTGCTCTTACCCTGTGGATTCTTACCTACAGAGGAACATGGAAAATCCAAACCCCAAACTGAACCACAAAGAAGAATAAAAACAAGGAGTCGACAAAACAAAAGAGAAACAACCAACAATGACCAAGAGGAGTACAGTGAGGATGAACTGAGTGATGAACAGGAGCTGTGTATTGGCACATGGAAGCCACATATTATCACCAGGGGTCCTTACGTTCAGACAGAGGTTTACCCTAACAGCCCTACGCCACTCAGACAACAACACTCACCTGTACCTATTCCTGATACATGTGCGATGCCACAGTCATCTACCCATACCATTGACGAAGCTGTTAAAATGCAACATGAAGTCTCGAGTCCAAATAATGCACATGAGGTCACACTTTCTGGCATTGAGTCTCCTGATTATGTTGTAATTGACATCCCAGAACCTGATTTGGTGTCTGACACTATTGAAGCAGGACTCTCTCAAGTAAAACATTCAGTCAATAGCGCAGATAGTGCTGCTATACCCTACTCAGTTACGTCCAACCCTGACCCAGTAGGTTTACGGCGGTCTGATAGAGAGAGACGTCCACCTAAGAAGTTTACTTATGATGAGCTTGGTGAGCCATTAACGTTGGCTATTAGTTCCTTCTTTCAGACATTAGGCCTTGCCTTTTCAGATGGTGGGGTTTTTCCTTCCCCATTTGTAAATGGGTCAAATGTGCATGAAGGGACTCATGTGTTTTAGAGGGGGAGGGTGTAACCCATGGTTATTTTAGGGCCTTAACCCACTGTTGTTTTGCAACCAGAATAACTAAGACTATAGTTATCTTGAAATCAGAATGTTCGTCAAAAGTTGTAATTTCGGATGGTCCTTAAATGCACCACAGCCCTGCAGGTAGCCCCGTAGAAACAGAGAAAAAAGGAGTTGTCGCACATTTTGTCAGACTCAGAAGCCAAGCAGACAACCTGTGTAGACGAGGACGATTCTGGAGGAGAAGTTTTATTGAAGAACTTGAGTTTTTTCCTATGAACATTTTGTTTTTTTATGAACATCCTGGTGAGTTTTAAGTTTTAATTTCTAGTTAAACTGTTTGCACGTGCTGTAAGACAAAACGGACGTATACAGATTATGCAAATGAGGGCATATTGTTAATAAAAAACCAGTCAGGATTTGTTTTTTTTCCGAAGGAATACTTGATTACCTTGCACTATAAGCTAGCATAGCTTCATTTTTTTTTAGCTTGCCGCGTTGCATAAGCTAGCAGACCTGCACGTGGGGTGAAGCAAATCTTCTTTTGTTCTTTTTATGTGAAATTTACGTTGTTGCTCTTTCGTGAATGTATTATGTTGTTGAGAGAAACTATATTTTTTTATTTCGTAAGTACAGTCTGAACTTATTTGGAGTTTGTGTAAGTAAACATTTATTTAGCCTATTATTTTTTATTTTACAATACACATTTCCACGTAATTGTTCTTGCACACTTGCTGTGCGAGAACTGGTTTTTTTTTATTGATTGGACTCTCCGGTGAAAATCCAAAGTTGCACCATCGAGGCAGGATTTCTGCTGAGTCTGAACATCTGGACATCTGGACATCGTGGATCTGAAGGTTTAACCAGGAGTGCGGTAACGCAAATTGAATTCAGTTTTTGAGGATTCCCTTTCTTATTTTTCCTATTTTTTATCCTGAGATCTCAGAGAACTATTTTTTTACTTTTTTTGGTCAGGCCTGACAGAAAAGACAAAAAAACAAACTGATAATTGATGCATCAAACTTGAAAACAGAGAATTTGTATATTTTTTTGTTAAAATAAATGTGTGTGTATTATCTGAATGCGAGTTGGTGTTCTTATTGAAGTTGGAGGGTTTTTTTTTTTACAGCCAATCTCCTACAAACCTAGAAATTAGACTTAAATTGTTAGAAACCCTGAATGTAGCGTTTGTAGATTTAGACACCCCTGCTTATCCAGGCTAAAAAGGGTTACATATGGATGTTCAGCTAATTTGGATGCTTTGTGGATCATGTTTTTAAATACCTCTGAGTGTGTTTTTGGAACTGTTTTTTCCTAGATTAATGGTAAGCACTTTATTTCCCAAGGTGCACAGCATGTGGCTGCTGCAGATTGACATGGACTTTTAAGCTGCTAAAGTGGCTGGAGATTGAAAATCATTTGTGCATTTGAAGGGATTACCGTGTCCTGAGAATAGGTAACCTGGCTTAAAGAGATAAATTGATCAAAAAACACCAAACAGGAGACATTTAAGAGCAGGGTTTGAACTGCTTGTTCCTGCATAATGTTGTGCTTCGGATCGTTGTACTCTACTGTTAATCTATCATTCATGCACCGTCTTTTATGAGGCCGTGGATAGATATCCAATAGCAGAACAGCCCTGTAGTATATTTAAATGTACCATCAGCAAAAGTTAATTGAAGAAACATTTAAGTAAGGCTTTATTATATAGTGATGCATTGATTACTGAGTGCATTCTAGAAAGACCACTTCAACAAACCACAGTGCAAAAAAAATCTTACTGAGACATTGAACAGCAACTAATTACTGTAAACGGCAAAGTGATTTTAGTCTCATAAATTAAAATTAAATTAAGAAAAAAATGACCTAAATAGGTGGCAGTGATGTTAGCTGTTGATGTCTTTTGATTGCAGAACTTCCTCCCTTTGGAAATGAGCTGTCCCCGAACAACAACCCTTTTTACAGCAGAGAACAAGAGCAACACCACAAAGCAGATATATGTTGACATCAGGAGAGCCCTGTTGAGAGTCTTAAAGCAACAAAGAACAAAGCCTTTACAAACTATTGTGCATTGTTTAACTTTCCTCTGTGAAGTTTCAACCTTGTTGTCATCGTTCAGAATATAGTGCGATAATGATGGTAATTTTACAAAAAAAAAAAAGAATAAAAGCAACTTAAGCACATAAATAGAACTAAGTTTATTGTTTTATATAGATTGGGAAGTAAATTAAAAAACTGTGAGCATATCATCCTTACAGTATTGAAAAACTGCAGGCCAGATCTTTAGCATGTAAATTGTGCGTGTTACTTGACACAAGCTTCCATTGTTGAGAGCAGAGTATCAACTAAAATCACATCCTTCCAAAAAGTAATAATTGTATTAGTCCCAACTAATTTCATCCCTTTTATAAGAGATTGAGGATTAAGGAAAAATATATCTAAACTATAAACATCATCAGGAACACTTCCATTCCTTCACGTGTGTGTTTATTTCCTGATGCACATTTTGTTGTGATCACAAACTAATGTTCTTGCTGCAGTCAGATCGTTATAAAACAACGAGTTAGGGTGGAAAATAAGGTCAAACGCACATATTTCCCGAGAGTACCTTCCAATTCTGTTTCCACAGCTCCAATTAACAGCTTTGGTACCAATTAGTAAAATCAAGCCTTCTCTGACAAAAACCCATGGGGCTATATGTGTCAAGAACAACTGTTTGTGCTGAAAAGAAGTTAGCAAAATGAGCATAGACCTCAGAGAGGAATAGCTGGGGCAATGAGGTTAAATATCTTTGTTCTTGCTCCATCTGTGCTTTTCTTAACATATGCAATATTTAACAAGTGGGAAAACTTTTAGGTAGCCACGCTTATTCTGATGTACTCTCATGTTTCTACAGCTATTTTAGGTCTATCAGCACACATTAGACTTTATTGTCATTTTAAGTTTGAGATCCATAATCCTTCAAGCTTTTTCTTATAGAAATATAGAGATTTAAAGACAGCCAACAATATAAAATCAGCCAAACTGTTTAATTTGAATTCCAGGAATATCAAATCAATAAATATGTTTTTTTTTATTATCTTTTACAATTGAATCTATCTATTCCTTTATCGTTCTACCAATGTGCCAAGCTCTCAAAATATAAAATACACAGACTATACATTTAGAATATGCCTAAACCATTATTACTTTCAGGATCTTAAATAATATCTTTTTGTTAAAAAAAAGTGAATATGTCCAAGCTAAATTGTATCTTTAATGATCTAAATATGTCATAAAAGTAATTTATTTTTTCTAATACTTTAATTATTTTGTAATCATAAATGTGTTCTTTATTATTTTCTTATGTATACTCAATGTTTGGTGTAGCTTCAGCCATCAGCCTCCATTCTTCATGACAGCTATAAACTTAGTCTCTAAGAAGGTCATTATGATCAATCAAAAGATTGAGCTTTGCCTGCCATCTTTACTGCCATGCAACACAATGATTTCAAAACTTTATTACATTCTGAAGTAGTGGGCTTCAAGAGTTAATATTTTCAAGCCACATTCAAAACAAGAGTTACTAACCTCGGGCTTCAGGTGGAATCTGCCCTCCAGGATGCAATCTACCCTTGAACTATTGTCTTGTGTTGCGAGTATGCACACTAAAGAATAAAAAGGAAAAAAGGAGCAGCTGTGCCTCAGGAGGGAGGTCACTTGCATGTCAATCAGATCCACAAAAATCAATCCACCATCAAATCTCCACATGTCAAAGTCTGCTTGTGGATGGGTGTGTAAATAGTTTAGACCCGTCAACAAGACTATCTACACACTATAAATAGTACATGGCTGATAAAAAAGAGCATTTTTTTCTTCGCAAATGGTAAAAGAATAAATCTGGAATTTTGCCACGGAGAAAGCAGATGTTGCTGCCAAGCTGGCAGGTAAATTGTATTATGTTGGTTGATATTTTAGGAGTGCAGTGGTTTGGTGGTTAGCCCTGGGCTGTTACCTCATAGCGAGAAAGTTTCTGGCTTGAATCCCAGCTGGGGTCTTTAACTGTAAAGTTAGCATGTTGTCTTTCTGCCCGCAAGGGTTTCTCCAAGTACCCCCACTTCAAAAAAAACTTGAAAAAGTAATGTTAACTTGGGATCCTATAATGATCAAGAGTAAGAAAAAGGCATACCAGGTTGTCTTTTTTTTTCCTTTTTTTTACTTTTGTGAATCTGAGCATAGATGTGAGCTGTTCCAGACTGTAAATGGATGTTGGAGAAAAAAAGTCCAAATCTGTGGGGATAATCCATGACTATTATAGCTCAACCAGGATTGTATAGAACTTCACCAATGCACAACTAACACAGGATGAGTATCACTGATATAGCATTACATTGAAAGGCTTACAACTTCATATACTTTTAAGAGCCATTTATTTAAACATAAATCTATTTGTCAAATTTACACCAAAAACAGTTATATTTGGCTGAAAAAGGTGGAAATTTGGTCAGTGAAGGCTCTTATTTATCCAGATGGAGTGTATAATGCCAGTGGTGGAGTTACCAGTTTGGGGCCCTGGGCAGAAAAAAAAATCAAATGGAGCCCTCTGCAGCAGTTGTATTAATCATTAAAAATAATCCTTATCCAGGTACTTCATTGGTGAAGTAGTAGAATGAATCAGTGTCAAGAATCCAAATATTTTGATAAGCATTTAAACCTGGAAGTCTACATTACTCTGAAACAGGAAATGTGCCAGATACAGCAATTTTGAGATTAAAAGTGAAATGATTCAGATCAAATGGAACAAGTTTCCCTCACGTATATTTATTTTATTATAAGTAGGCTATAGATCTTGTGGTGGTCATGGGGGACAGGTGAAGCAGTGCCTCACCTGCCCCCCATGACCGCACATCCGGTTGAAACGTATTTTGTTAAGGAACTAAAAGTTGTCAAACCAAACCCAAACCTACCCCAATTACATCCACCCGCCCAAAGCAATTTTCCCCCTGAAAAGTTGGAATCAAACGGTTCAGTCTGGAAAAGCTGAATTCTCTGCTGGCTATCTTGCTGTTGACTACAATATTCCATTATGCAGAGGGACGGTGGAAGACAAAGCACTTTCACATGATAAGTCTTGTGCCATTTCAGTGATTTGGGCTCGGGGGCTCCTGATGGGGAGGGGGGCATTGGACGACTGTTTCTTTTGTTGAAATATGTTAAACTTGTTTTGAAGAATATGTTTAGTTTTGGTTCTCAAAGCTTTACATTAATAGTAATATTTTACTTTAATTAATATTTTGGTTTTTAATGTTTTACATTTGTATTGTGTCATTGGTCTGATCAACTGGTAGGAAATCTCTCTAATGTTTCCTGCTGTTGATTTTGGTCAGGGTGGTATGAACTTTTGTTCCTGAATCTCTAGTTATATTTTGTGAAGTTGACCCCATTTCAGTTTAGGCCCATGCACTCCTAGTGTTGGGTGAAATAAAAATTATTTTTCTGAAGATCGTTTTTTTGACAAATCTCAATCCCTGCCGAGCTGCCCCATATATATATATACACACATATATATATCTTGAAAAAATAAAGTCTGAATCTTCTATTTGAGGAGCAATTTCCTTTCATTATTTGACTTAAAAAAAAAAAAAAAAAACAGCCTTACTAACAAAGCAAAAGCAAGCAAGGTGATCATGTATATTTTGTGGTTCTTTCTTTTGGTTTGGTGGATTCCTGAAAGTGAAGGTTACCGTTTCCTTTTGAATACCAGCTTTCTTTGTTACGACTTTGTTAATTAAAACAAATAAGTGAAAACTAGGTTGCATTTTTATTCTTTATGATTTCAGTTGGCTTTAACATTTTTAAGAGTCTATGATTGTTTGGGCAGAAAAATAGAATCATTTAATCTAAAGCCCTTTAGTTAAGTAGGACATTATATTAACACTGAAACTGTTTGAAAAATATAGTGAAGCTTACCTTTGTTCACAGAAAAAGCATCAAATCATGAATCAGTTTAAGATTTAAAAACCCTTTTTCTTTAGCTGTTTGAGCTATTATAAATCCATATATCTGGTTTTTTTTTTTGTTTTTTTTTTTTTGGTAGGTTTCAAAATTCTGAATTACCTTTATGGTTAAATCCTTGTTTATGTGTCTTGCCTAATGCAATGCGTCAACCCTACATTTTCTTTTTTTCATTTATGAAAGGGTTGCTATCGGCTCAAGTAAACACCATCAGATGATTTTAATGCATCCCCCACCACCTTTTTTGTTTTTTAATTTAAACATAGAAAAACAAATACGCGCCTTTGTGCTCATCCGTCTCTCTCCACACTGCATTCCAAGAAGGGCATTTGTTTCCAAGAACCTGGCCCCCTCACTATTGTACCTCATTGTCGGAGACAAAGGGGTTTTAAAACTGACGGATTTGGCAGGCGCCACCACTTGCAAGCAATATTTCAACCCATCCATCCAGCAAGGATAATGGAGTGTCCTTGCCTTTCAATGCCTAGAGGAGTGACCAGTTATCACAAGCCACCAGCTCTGTTGTTAATAAAACAGGGGATGGGAGGGTCTCAGTGAGCGAAGGATGAAAAGAAAGAAAGATGGACAGAGGGGTAAAGGAGAAATGAGTGCGTGTTATTCTGACAGGCCTATCGCAAAGGTGAGGCTGATCGCGGTCAGCAGTTAGATGCCAAGCTGGCAGGAGTTTTCTCTTAACATCTCAGCTTAGGCTTCTGGGAAGATAAATTTTGTGCCATCGCATCTCCCTTCAGACTGTGGAAGGGGTGGGGGTGGGGAAGTGAGAAGGGCGGAGATGAGAGGAATTGAAGTGGAGAGGTGGGGCAGGCTGCGTTAGGATGATCTAGCTAATGGCCAAAATGACCTTCACAGAAAGTCAAACAGTGAAAGGAAGTAGAGTGTCATTCAAAGCCACTGTAGCTTCATCAAGGCTGCCTCCATTATGCTTGGCCTTACCATGGTTTTAGGCAACCTGTTAAAATTGTGCGTGTCTGTGAGCACAGCTTGAGCCATGCAGAAATGAACAACAAAGATACAAACAAAGCAAAGAAAACAAAGTGACTTTTATCCCTTTCTGCACTGCAAGAAAGGACAAAAATTGAATAAGAATAAATATTGCAAAATATGGAGAAAGCTTGTAATGCCATAATGTGAAATAACTGTTGTGTTTTGCATCATGAGTAGGGCATTGGTGCTAAAGTAGCAGGAGGCTGAATGAAGCATAATAATGTATAGGAGCAATATAATTTTGAATAGTAGAAAAGAGCTGGTTTCATATAAAGTGAAATTGCTGCAGGCCTTTTTTACTGTTTTGTTTTTATTCCTTCATATTATTCTACTCTGCAGCCTTCAGTGCATTTTTTTTCTCTCTCTGCAGAACCTGAAGCACAGTCTCAAGCAAATCCTCACAATGACATCTTCGCTATTTCATCTCCCAAAGACAGAAAACAGCCATCTTCAAATCTGAATAGGAAAAAGGAAAACATTATTGTTTCTCTGCAGTTACGAAAGTGGCAGTTAACAAGGCAGATTTTCTTTCTGCTGATTCACAGAAGAGAAAGTCACGGAATTAGCAGAGCCCTGTCTGAAGCAGTGCAGCAAAGCTTTACCTGACTAAACACTTTGGAAGTTTTCAAGAAATTACAGGAAACCTATGTTCTAAACATTTATTTAGAATTCACCACTCCAATATTAAAAGGTTTAGCCATGAGAACATACATTCACACACTGATGACAGCACCAACTACCGGAACCAACTCACAGTATAACCACCAGGAGAAATTTGGGGTTCAGTGTCTTGCCCAAGGACACTTCGCCAAGCCAGGATAAGAACTGAACTGTCAAAATATCAGTCAAAGGTTAACCACCCTTCTTCTGCACTAATGCCCAGTGTGCATTTCTTGATTTATTTTTCAATTTGTAACACTTCCTGTGAAAGAAAATTTGACCATAGCACTAAAAGGATGAACTGGTGGAAAAACATGCATCTCCATACTACACATATCAGACTTTTGTACAAACCAAGTAAACATGTCACCAAAATATATATGAATGGAACTTTAATTGCTGAGCCAGGAGATACATTACAAATTAGCTGCCAACTAACAATAGGTGATTGACATAGCAGAACCCTCTTTAATTATTTTTTAATCATTTTGAATTTTGGAAGAGTATTTTAAAAATGCATTAATGTCTGACATTGATAACAGTTCTTATTTACATATCTGCTACCAAAGCTGAGGTAAAATTACAGAGGAAAAAAAAATGACAGTGTGGAAATGATTTTTAGCTATTAACACTATCTGTAAAATAATACTAATTGAGAAACTGATTAATTGCTAATTAGTTAATCTATTGTCTCAAATTAGCATTTATTTTTATTTATTTTTTTGTCATTAAAAGTTGCTGTTTGACAGAAAAATATATATATTTAATATTGTTGAAAGTTAAATAAAGAAGGTTATCTGCTTAAAAAAAAAAAAAAAAAAAACATTTGGCTAATGTGATTTCCCAATCTGCTCAGTCAGACTGTTTTGATAGTAATGCATTTAGCTCATGCTTAAACCTTGTAACTGCACTTGACATTGCTTTGCTGCAGACTTTCAACAATTGATTCTAACACAATCTCTTCAGTGCTGCCCAGAACAGTATTTCAGGTAATTTTCTTTTGAGCTTGGTTTAATCATAAATCCACATAATAGAAAAGCTGTTTATCTTCAAAAAAGTAATTGTCAACAACTCTAGATGATATTGGTTGTAAAGCAATGGTGTGTTTGAAGAGTTTAATTTGTTTTCCAATCTTTTTCATGTCAAGTAGAACCTTTGCTAAGTGAAAAGAATAGAATTGAATTTGACATTGAAGCAAATATTCTGCATTTAAGTCATTTTTTCATTGTGAGAATATATTAGGTTTTATGGGGTGCATAAACATTCCTGTTTTTACAAAAAAGATAGATCCCTATGGCTGCTTTCCCTCTAGGATAGTCCTGTAAACTCAGGCCAAAAAGGTGGAGAAAAATAATAAGTTTTAGACCGTTGGCCAGTGTGTTTGGTTTGACAGAAAGTTTTCAAACTACATTCCCACAGCCCTGAGTAACACGCACTCAAGCAAGGACTTCCAATGACAAGTTTTGAAAGCTTTTGAGTTCAGGCGTCACCACACAACTTTCTATGACCGTTTTGGGGCTCTATCTACAAAACGTATGTGAAGCCTGTACCTCCTACCCACATGTACTTGTATACTTGTAAAGTGCTTTTCTACATTTCTTGAAGGCCCAAAATGCTTTACAGTCATAGACACATTCACCCATTCATAGACATTCACACACTGATGATAGCTCTGCTGCCGAAAACTGGCGCCAACCTTCCACCAGGCAATTTGGGGTTTAGTGTCTAGCTAGCCCAAGGACACTTCGACACATAGGCAGGCATGGTGGGAATCAAACCTCCAATCTTCTGATCAGGAGTCGACCACCCTACTGTTGCCCACTTGGGGCGATACCACTTGTCCAAGAAGTGGAAAGAGCAAGGAGGAGGGAAGAAAGTCTGTACCTCCTCCCTGCATGTTGGCTCTGTTATGCACTCTGTTAGACATTTTACAACTTGACTCCTGGCTCCTCAGTTTTGTGCTGTAGGCAGTTTATTTTGCTCCTCATAATACGTGGCACTTACATCTTTTACTCCCTTTTTTTATACTTCCCCACTTTGGTTCACCCTCAAGCAAACTGACAAGCTCGCTCTCAAGACGACCAGGATTTGTTTACATGTTTGGTCAGCACCATAGTTCAGGTCTGCTTTGACACTTGCCAAATGAAGTGAAATATCCGAACCAGTGAACCCTGGTCCAGACAAAAACCTGCTGGTATTAATGTGCCCCAAAAAAAGCATCGCCTGGAGTCTAGGACATAACTTTTCCAGTTTGTTGTCACGCCACAAAAAACGACTGCTCTCTGAGCGTGCCTTGTTTTGTGTTATGACTGCTCTACATAATAAATGCCTGACACATTCCTGTCCCCATAACTCAAAGTACCATTAAGCTGTTAATGAACAAAGGTGTCTGTGCAGTCAAGGACTGCTTAACAATCAGCTGAAGGACTCAACAGCGATGGGAGGGGATCCTTTCCACCAGCTGTGTCTTTTCACACCAGCCTTTGCCCCTTTTTCAACCCTCCCCTGCCAGTGCAACATATCTCTGATGCACTCCGAACGACAGGGAAAAGGAAACTATCGAACACCAATACAATAAACCTGTCTGGTAACCTAATAGGTCTGCTGAGAAGGAGCACTGTGGCCATCTTGCATTGAGGCGATAATGAGAGTCATCATTCCCTGTTGGGCTAAAAGAAAGAGGCCTGTATGAGTGAGCATACATTTGTGCTTGTACGCATGCGCACGTGGCTCTTTGAGCCTCTGTGGTCCGGAGAGGCCCTGTGAGCAAACACCGCAGTGCTTTAACAAAGCCAGAGAGATGCTCCCCTGAATATAGCTCAGGAGATATTTGTGGGAAATTTGCTTCATTAAATCAAGCTAAAGTCCAAATATTGACTTTGTAAGCTTTAGGGAGACAGAAAACATATACTGTCAAATACATCACATCACAGATCCCAAAAGTACAGCGCTGGAAATTGTTTTTCTGGTTATCAGAATCTGTCTCTTAGAGGAACATGAGAAAACAATTCTTAATGTGGCCCAACAGAAATGTTGATAATTCACAAATCACACATCTGTGTAAGAAATACTGTTACTGATCAGTGCTTGATACTCAAAAAAACAACATAATGATTAGTTTGAATACAGTTTTTTTTTTTAAATCTGCCACTATCAAGAAGCTATTCTGATATTTTACAAATACTGTCTGTAAGTCTAATGATAAAAGGGTATTTTTTTTTTATTTTCCATTTGTCAGTTCCTTTAACTGTTCATGGTTTGTTATTAACAAGCAGTGAAAGAAATGTCAAACTCGCATATATAAGATTTAAATGCATTAATTTAGTGTTTAAAACTTATTCCGACTTCAAATTTTGTTTACTGAATAAGGGCTGCACAATGTGTGTAGTGGCTAGCACTCTTGCCTCACTGGCAGACGATCTTGTTTCAAATCTCAACTGTGCATGTTCTCCTCGTGCATCCGTGGGTTTTCTGCAGGCATTCTGGCTTCTTCATGGAGTCCAAAAATATTCTTCATAGGTTAATTGGTGGTTCTAAAAGTGTCCCTTAGGTGTGAATGTGAGCGGTTGACTGTCTTTATGTGGCTCTGTGATGGACTGGCTGCACTCCACCTTTGCCCTATAGCTGGTTTGTGTCCAACAACCCCATAACCTTGAACAAGAATAAGCGGATATAGAAAATGGATGGATGGTTTACCAAATCAAACAAGAACTACTTTTAAGAAAAAAAAAATAGAAATGGTACTTGGTGCTGTACACCTCAATAAATGGGTAAAGTAGTGTACTACTATAAAGCAATAACAGATGATTGTCTGTCTCTGCAGTAAGATTATTTTAAATGATGTAGTGTGCACAGTAACACCAAGGGAGCTTGGATACAAGGGACTGCATTATGTTTACACCTATGCCTCGTTAGCTCTTCGACTTGTTGATAGTGGGCCCATGGGTGCACATAAAGCAATTAATATTTAATGAAGAGAAAACTAAGAAAACAACTTTTATTGACCAACATTTCTAGAAAGCCAAAAATAAGTAATGTAATCACAGAAAGCCAAACGAAGCTTGAAAAAATAATTTCATTTTAAAAAATAAATCAGAGTAATTTTTCTATATGTCGTAACCAATAAAGCAAATATTTTCTCTTAACTGTCTATCTCACCACAGTATGCTACCATGTTTAATATTAAGTGAATCACAGTTAAATGTCAGTGCACAGTCCCCCCATGTATGTTAACTGCTCATACTGTTGGTTAAATAATCACACTAGATAACTGTAATCTATAAGCAGCCGACAGCAGAGACACACACCTACGCTCACTGTAGTCACAGTAAGGAGAGTGAACAGCCAGCTGACACTTGTTTGTTTGCAGCATTCTGCATTTGTGAAAGTGTGAATTAAGGTCTGGCATCGTGGTTAGAAAGCCTCTCACAGCTGCACTTTTTTTTTCTTATAAATCAATTCTTTTGATTAACTGTAACCTTTAAACCAACATTGCCTTTTTTTATTTTTTCTCACCAGTAACACATTGAAACAATGCGCACGATTGTTAGTGTGTTTTTAAGGTTAGATTATTTGCAATCACCTTTAATAGCACCTTCAAAAATATAGATATAGACATGAAGGAAAAAAAAAAAAAACAAAGAGTGCATTCGTAGCATCATCACCAATGCATGAAACTGAGTGGTCAGTGCAAAATTCACAGACTGCATCATGAGGAAGCAAAAATAAACTTGGCTCTGGAGTGCACAATGGAGACAAATAATCGAGAGTCCAAGCTCCCCCTGCACCACGTTGATGTACTGTAGCTGATAACAGAGACTTAGAAAAACTAACATCATTAATATTCACTGGTGTGCAAGCAAAGCAGCACAGACAAACCTACTCTAACCCCAAGATGCCTATCAAGCACTGTGTTTTCTAAGCATGTAGCTAATGAGACAAATACTTATTTCTCAAGTAAAAATGGCAGGAATATTAGTACCACATTAGGCCCTGAGTTTAATGATGTTCTAAGTACAATATGTCACTGTTACTAGGAGGCAAAACATCCTTAAACAGTGTAAAGAGATGAGGGGGAAAATATTTAAGTAGCACAGTCTATTTAATGTCACACTCTGGAGCGTTCCAAAGCAAGGATGGAGGCATGAATGAGAAAATGGTGCTGTGTCTAATGATCCATGTTTGGCCTCGGCATGCAACACTGACGTAAAATGGCTGTTCGAAATGGACTGGACTCATGAAATGAAGCAATTTCTGTTAAGTGAAATTGTTGTTGATAATTTATTAGAGTAAAAGGACCGTCAGTACTCACTAAAGGGGTGCAAGGGTCCAATTTCAGAATTCACCCTCTCGGCTCCGGGGTGCATTACAGGAAGGTTCAGTTTAACTATTCACGAGAAATTTGTACATGTTCCCTTAATAGAGAATTGAAAAAAAAATTGTTAGACCTTATTGTATTAATGTAGATCAGCGTTAATGTCTAAAATGTGGGTAAACATTAGGGGATTTCTAGAATTCCCTAAATTCAACAAGTGTTAAATAACAAAAACAATCCCAAATATTTCTCAGTGTTTTCACACTTTTCAATAAAAAAAATATATTATTCAATTAACACTGATAAATATGATCATCTTATGGGAAATTCAACATTTCTCATGATAAAAATTGGTGTAGAATTTCTATTAATGAGGTTAGAATATAGTTTTCTGCTCCTAAGTCCCTCTTTCCCAAATGGCAGGCCAAAGGAATGGACTGAATCTTCTGGGCCCCATGAGGTCTATGATGTATACTGTAATTATCTGCTGATTCTCAAAATGGCTGTGTGTAATGAGGCTATGCTGCATGAAGCCCCAGGCATAAATCACTGTCTTTAACTGACTTCCCGATGACCAATAACAACACAGAGCATGCAGAGAGAAAATAAGAAATGGGTCATCTACGAAAGCGCTACCATAAATGTGTGTCTCTTATCAGCAAACACCACATTGGCAGTTGTAAATTATGTTTAGAATTTTTTTTTCCAAAATATAGCCGTTTTTTTTTTTTTTTTTTTTTTTTCGTATTTGCATGGTTATAACTTTATTTAGTAATGCAACACAGGTGGGAACTTTTGTTTGGTTTGTGTGAGGCGGTGTTGTGTTGTGTGGTGGCGGACCAGCCAGCCTGTCAGATTGCCATAGTAATACCTCTACATACAGCCTGACTCACTCACAACCAAAAGCTCAGAAATCCTTGAACACATGTGAAGTCTGAGCTTGAAATATACATATAGATAGAAAAAATATGTTGAAAGTAGCAGTATATTTATAAATGTAATGGACCAGCTGTTGGACCATGTTGACTGGGAAATACACTTACAGAATGGAGGAAGTCTAAAACCACATTAATTTTAGGGAGTTTTTTGTCTTTCAAAAGAAATCATATTTTGACAGTGAATATTTTCTCATTCATTTAGGTTAGGAAGAGTTTAAATTGACTTATTTCATATCGATGACAGTAACCTTTTAAAATCGCAAGCCACAAATAAGAATCCTGAATGATAATTTACAACAACATATTTTTTTATTTATTGACATTTTCTTTTTTTTTTTTTTTTTTTCATTCTGCATCACTGCAGCTATTGGATGTGTGTGTATGCAAACTCACTGGCCACTATTAGGTATACATTGCTTGTACCAGTTTGAACTCCTTTTTGCTTTCAAACTGCCTCGATCGTGGGTGGCATAGATTCAACAAGGTACTGGGAACATTCCTCAGAGAGTTTGGTCCATTTTGGCTTTATAGCGTCACAAGGTTGCTGCAGATTTAGCGGCTTCACATCAATGATGTCAACCTCCCGTTCTACCACATCCCAAAGATGATCTACAGGGTTGAGATCTGGTAACTAGGTAGCCAATTGAGTACAGCTAACTCATTTTAACGTTCTAGAAACCAGTCTGAGATGATTCAAGCTTTATGACATGACGTGTTGCCCTGCTGGAAGTAGCAATCAGAAGATGGGTACATAAAGGAATGGACATGGGCAGTATTTAGGTAGGCTGTGGTGTTGTATTGATGCTCACTTAGTACTAAGGGGCTCATAGGATAAAAACAAAATATCCCACAAATCATTATACCACCACCGCCACCAGCCTGAAGTGTTGATAAATGCAGGATACATCACTGCTTTCATGTTGTTGACCCCAATTTCTGACTCCACCATCCAAATGTCAGAGATCATCAGACCAGGCAACATTTTCCAGTCTTCTTTTGTCCGATTCTGCTGATCTTATGTGAATTGCAGCCCCAGTTTCCTGTTTCTAGCTGGCTGCAGTGGCACCTGGTGTGGTATGCCATCTGCCTTAAGGTTGAATGTGTTGTATGTTCAGGGAAGCTCTTCTGCAGACCTCAATCGTTACAAGTTGTTATTTGAGTTCCTGTTACCTTTCTATCAGCTGGAACAAATCTGACCATTCTCCTTTGACCTCTGACAAAAACAAAGCATTTCCATCCACAGAACTCTCACTCACTGGGAATTTTCTCTTTCTCTGACCATTCTCTCTAAACCCTAGAGATTGTTGTGCGTGAAAATCCCAGTAGATCAGCAGTTTCTGAAATACTAAGACCAGCCCGTCTGGCATCAACAACAAGCAACAAAGTAACTCAAATCACCCTATTACCCCATTCTGATCCGGTTTGAACCATAACAGACAGTCTTAACCATATCTACATATCTAAATGAATTGAGTTACTGCTATGGATATTCACAACAGCAGTAAGTGCATCAAATCCACCTAACGTTATAGAAACATGCATGATTTCTGTTTAAATAAAAATCAACTTAATTCATTCAGACTGACAACCATCTTTTTATTTTGTCACAACCCACCAGGTATGACATTTTTTTTACTTTCTAAAAAATGTTCCATATCCAGCATGTTTTGCTGCTTGTGCATTCAAAACGACACACCTATAGATATGGGCTCATGTTGACCTAAGCTCACTGCTAGCCATGTTCTAAGTTCATGCTTTAGCACCTTCAAAACTTATGATGTTATAAAATCAAGCGTTGACAGAACGGAAAAGCTTTTTGCTGCAAGTTATTGAAGTGTTCTATTTTTGTTGTTATTTTTGTCAGATTGAGCTTCGATGTTATGGCTTATGCTGTTTAGACTCTCTATGGTTTTGCTCTTTGATGTTTCAACCCTGTTCTGTGTTTACTTCTGTTTGGCTTAGCTTCACATTCCTTGAATGCTTAGTGTTGTTGCTCCGTATAATATTTTAGAAGATATTTTTTTGAAGGTTTTGAGGTGTGCTCTAGTTTAGACATGCAGTCTTAATTTGTGTGATGTGATCCAAGAGAGCACCAAACATTAAATCAAGTGTAACCGTGATAACCAATGTAAAATAATAACATAGTATAACTTTGCACTGGAAACATAAACTGAAGACTTTTTTTTTTTTTTAAACTTGAATCGCTAGGTTGAAATCTGCATTGTAGCCAATCAATTTTCATCCTTCCATCATCCATTCTAGCTTAGTCCTGTACAGGGTCATGGAAGGTGCTGGAGCCTATCCCAGCTACTCCATAAAAAGGATAATTCTACACAAAAATGACTTAATTGGATTATAAACCAGTCCCTCCTTACTGTGTGGCGAGAGTACTAACCAGCTTACCACACTTTAAAATATTTTTTTTAAACTTTTCCTTAAAAAATGATGCAATTACAAGAAAAATAAGAGGAAAAATGGGTGAAGGGAGTGAGAACAACACCCGGAACCTCTGTCTCATTATGTGTCCTCTTAATATACGGTTCCACTTGTCTGTCACTCTAATTAATGACAATGCTCTTCCATAAACCTCCCAGAAAGTAGGATTATTTATTAGAAACCAGCTATTTATCACTGGTGTAATAAGTGACAGGGGGAAAGGAAGTGAGAGTTGGCAGCATTATAATTGATCATTTTTCACTTTACATTGTCAGCAGGATTGTGTAAAAATCCTGGTTGGAGTTGACAATATCGCATGTTGTGCTGTCAGCCCTGACAGCAAAAATAAGGTGCATGAATAAAGCAAGTTATGGAGATTGATTGAGTGCTGGCAGTGGCATGGAAAGGAGAAATTCTTAGAAATATAGCAGAAGAAGATAAACAAATCATTAAAGTGAAGGAGCACAAAGAGTCTACCTTGTCAGGGATACTGATGATCATCTTTAGGGGTAATAGATTTGGGTTTCAATTTACTGAAGGGCTGGGAGGCTGTCAAGAGATTAGCTAAAACTCGACAGAAAGAGCTACCGCTATTTCAAGAGTGTGAAGTTAATTCGGCAAAAGCTTGTAATATTCTTCCTAAAAGCTTATTTTTATTAAATTGGCAACATTCCAGTTCAATAAAGATAGAAAATAAAGTTTGATAACAATGGCCTCCACATTGTTTTGAGACATTACACCATAGATATACTAGATGTGTTAATTTATCGTGTTAATAGCAATTATTTAATTACAGACAAATTGGTACTTTTTTTTTTATACTCATCTAATTTTTAATCTATAACTATTGTTGTGATCTCAAATAAAACAAGAGCCCAACTGTTTCCTTGGATGAACGTTTTTTTTCTGAACTCAGCAGAAAACGCTCCATTCTCGCGCCGATCTTGAGCCGTGTTTCCACATAACGGTATGGTCCGGTTCGGACTGGTTTAGGACGGTCCAGGCAATTTACATGAGAATTTCCATTCAAAGATTGACAGTCACGGCACATGCCGAGTGTAAATCAATTGTGTAGTTTTGCGTCATAGTAATCCGACTACAGCAAAAGCAAAGCTAACAGCAACTACAATGGAGGTCATCCAGTAACAAATCTTTTTCCTGCTCAGTTTTTGATACTTCGTATATATAAAGCATTAAATGTTGTTTGAGAGCTGAAACAGAGTGGGTAGTTTTCTTGCCTCACAGCAAGAAAGTCCCAAGTTCAAGACCCAGCTGGGGGACCTGAAACAGAAACATCAATGGGGACCGTTTCGTGTGGAGTTTGCATGTTCTCCCCATGCATGCATGGGTTTTCTCTGGGGGCTCCAGCTTTCTGGGGCAGACTGGTGACCTGTCCAGGGTGTATCCTGCCTTCACCCAGAAGTGGCCGGGCTAGGCTTCAGCAGCGCCATGACCCCAAAAGGGACAAAGCGGTTTCGAAAATGAATAGGTTGTATGAGAGAAGATTGCAGATGGCGAAAAGTAATACAGCTGCTTTCAATTTCAATTTCAATTTCAATTTTATTTATATAGCCCAATATCACAAATTCAATTTGCCTCATTGGGCTTCATGCCTGCAGTTTTTACAGATGCACAGATGGAGTCATAAAATATGCACAATAGGTAAAAACTAAACAGACTATAAAGAACAGGTCATCCCTGTCCTTAGACCCTCCCTCGCGGTAAGGAAAAACTCCTAAAAAAACCTGAGTCAGGAAAAAAAGAAGAAACCTTAGGGATTCCCACATGAGGGAGAGATCCCATCCCAGGACGGACAGGCGATACCAAAACGGTTAAAGAAAAGTTAGCTGCTAAAACTGCATATATGAGTAGAGTTCATTCATATAGAGCTGAGTTCATTCATATAGAGCTGAGGGACGAGTGATGATTAAGTCCATAGTCCAGATGAGGCAGAACTGCAGACCACGACCAGGAGCAGGAGGGCAGACGACCCACCAGGAATCTTTCTTAGCATTTAATTTTGTTGTAAAGAAATAACGGATTTAAACATTAGCTAACCACTATTTTATTTTTTTTCTAGACCTACAACCAACGGGGAACAAAAAATGGTACAGTTTGGTTCAGCTTAATGGGGCCATTTTATGATGTAAATGCTAAAAATACCAGACTGGACCAGACCGCACCGTACCGCTCAGTGGAAACAATGCTCTGGTGTCCCAGTGCATAGTGTGCACCAATTTCCAATGTGACATTATCAATATGCAATTTTGCAGTTCTTAACATAATCAACCCAAAACACTGCCATAATGCCACAATCATTTTTTATTATGTAATGGATGAAGCCCAACAAGGTTTTTATCATCATACACTAATGTGATACACTGAGGGTTGATCATAAAAGACCCTAAAGTGTGGAATAGGGTATTTTATCATAAATATTAGATTATGAATAAAAAGTTGTGGTCAATATGTTTTAGATTGCTCTGAAAAGTGTTCCTAGTGTTGTCTGATGTGCTATGACCTTTAGAGCTCTATTTTTTTTCTTAATTGTTTAAGATTAAAAATACTTTTTGGTGGTGTAAAAGTAAAGGTTGGAAATCTGTTTTAGTGGAATAACTTCAAAAGGCCCCTTTTTTACTTGTATTTTGATCCATTGTGCCACAAATTGAAATGAAAATACCTCAAAATAAAGTTTGTCAGAGCAATAATCAGGTTTGATTAAATCAGATTACTTAATTTAATTAATCCCAGATCATGATTAAATAATTACACACAAAAGTTAATCACATGACAAACAATAAAATCATCAGTTGAAAATATTTGTTTGGTTTAGTTATTGTCAATAAAGACTGATATCTGTTTGAAAAGCAAAAAGAGATCGTTTGAATTACCCGCATGGTTCATGAATTAAAAACCAGTATTGGAACAGTAATGAACTCAAAGATATATCACTTTAATGACATGTCACTGTAAAGATAACAATATGTCCCAGAGAGTCTTTGTGGACCTGTAAAGCCTCTCTGCCGAACATCGTTTGATACTGTGGGCAGGGAGGATGAGTTTCATTCGTGGGATAAAACACACTTTAATTAGCTCTGCCATTAGTCTATCCCTGCCAAACCTTCCCAGTCACAGCAGACCTTTAATTCTGCTTAATTACCTTGGAGATACCAATGTATGCACTCTTCCTTGACATCACAAGACAACATTCATTTTTCAACAAGTCTTGTGTGCGTGTGTGTACTGTTAAGGAAAGAACACGATGTTTATCTTGTGACTAAGTAGCAGGACTCACAAGGGATAAAGGCTTTCATGTGAGAGCTTCTGCATGTCTCTTCCAAGCAATTCTTCAATCATTTCCTTTATTTATCTAATGACATAAATATATCAGCAGTGTTACACTGATGAATAGGAAGGTTTGATATAAAATTGATAGGGAAAAAAAAAAAAAAAAAAACTTGAGTTGAATTGGAAGATGATTACAAAACGCATAGTGGAACAGTAGATTGGCCTGAACAGATAATGTGCAACAATGAGCCCTCTACACTAGTTATATGAAGACTTACAACACAGTGAAAATCAATCACAGCGTTATCCACCTTGTCTCTGGAAACTGCTCGCCATCGGTTAATATATTACAGCCATAATCACCCAGCATGGCATGATTCTCGTCTTTCTGTAACAGGCTGATGACTTACAGTCAGAGCTGTGTTAATGCAAATGAGCCTGCAAAGTGGCCTTATAGCATGTGGGGAATTTCCCTCCGGACAGACTGAAATCAGCTGAGCAGAGATGTCCTCTCCATGCAAGACAATTAGACTTAGCCAGTTTTTGGAGGTTTTTTTATGTTCACTTCCCTCCATAATTTGTGTCTCTTTCCTGCAAGTACAGAATCCCAGCATCACGAAAAGTAAGAAAAAAGATAGGGGGACTTATACTTAATAAAAGAGAGATAGAGGGGAATTAGAAATGAATTGAAATAGTCGTGATTACGAAATGAAAGTGCACATGTGCCTGCCATCAACTTATTTATATAACACCACCAAGATGGCTTGGGAAGAAAATCTGTGATTATTATTCTTTGATTTGCAAAGCTTCACTGTGGTAGGACCTTTCTTTGGTGGCGGCATTAAACCTTATGTTTATGAGTCCCAATATTAAACCCATTTCCACGCTTCCTATTCCACACGCTAAGTATTGACATTCCATTTAAGTTGGCGACAATGAGAGGGGTATTTTATGACAGAAATTTAATGGAAATGCATGCAGTGAGTTTACTGCAGTAAAAAATATCGCCCAATTACAAAGACATCTTTGCCTGGGTGCAGAGTAGAAGAACACACACAAGATGCAGCCCTCCTTTCTTTGGAAGGAACAAAGAAACTGAATCCATTTCAGTTCTCTGCCTTTTCCTCTGTCAGATGTATTAAAAGCCATACAGAAAGAATATTATAAAAAGGCCAAAGAGTGTTTAAATTTGTCATAAAAGAAAATTATATATAAAAAAAATACATCTGATTTAGCATTTAATTCAACCTGTTTATACATCGCCTTGATATGGAAAAAGTCCAGAAAGAAAAAATAATTGTCAAGTGAGCAAAGAAGAAAAATGAGTATAATACAGCAGATTAACATGGCTTTCAATGAGAGCGCTTTGTGGACGAATGGAAAACAAATTAGGTTAAAGTCTTGTGACAAGATAAATAAAACCTAGATCAATTAAGTGCTGGAAAAAGACGACACTCCGGCGCTCAATGGGAGCAGTCTTGCTGTTACAGTTTAATTCTTGAGCCACAGAGAGGCATTGATTCTCTCTGGCACCCTGTCCCTGTCATTACTGTCGATGCTGAGGCCAGCCCAGACCCTTCCCAACAGCGGCTAATGACTTTAAGGAATTCAGCTGGACTTATGGCAGAATTCTAATAAGCAGATTTTGCGAATATTCAGAGCATGAACTGGATGACAGAAAGCTGCAGGTGAAGGCATTTACAAAACACTTTTCTCCCATTACTTGGAATTACTTTTATTCAGTGATGCTGAATGGAGATTAAAAGCACTGAAAAGGTCAGCATTTCTGACCACTATAGCTATATTCTTATCAAAATGTGTGTTTTTTTTTTTAATCAAATTCCAGGTTAATAACTTTTTTTTTGCAACTTTTAGTTATTTTGGTATGTGTTTCATATTTTTCCTCATCCTTGTATCTATTCAGAAAACACCTTTCATCTTTCCAGTGTAGAACTTCAACTCACCAGGGGTCTGTCTCTGGTTCCGGCCTTAGAACAGAGTTATTCAGGGAGCGCTCCCACAGGAGGTATGTACAAAAGGAGAGGAAATATGTTGCAGCGCAGCTATGAGATCTGATCTGTTTTTTTTTGCCACAGCGCTGTCCAGGAGTTTGACCCTCATTTCCTATCAGCTTTTGTTGAGAGAGCAGTACCTTCGTCACATAATCTCAGTGACATGCAAAATCCACCAAGAATTCTGAAGCAATTCTCATAATTTGACCTAAAATTTGTAAGGAAAAATGTTTCTAAAACGCTTTTCAATTTTACAACCTGACTGGTGTGTTTCACCATCTTTCATTGCAGAAGCGCTGTTCAAAAGAAAAACAACTTTAATGATTTTTTGTTTTTTATAATAATAGCATTTGTGCAGGTGCTTTTCTATTGGGAAACTGAGAGATATGAGGGGAGTTTTTAAAAAAAAGATCATGTGTAATTCTTTGAAAAGAAAAACTTTGTGTTTTGTCATGAGAAACAAAAAATACGTATAATTTTTGGTTTTCATTGGGTTTCCTCTCTTTTCAGGGTGGAAGGTTGTGACTATAAAAGCTATAAAAGTGGCAAAAGTCCAGCACAGAAGTCAACCATGGATTCTCACTTAAGGCTATTACATGTTCTTACCAAAAATACTCTTAAATTTACTCTACATGAGGGTCAGAACAAAATAAAAGTAAGAATTTCAGATTGGCCAAATCTACTGTTTCCTATCTCTGTGTATGTGTTACAAAGGAATAAATACAGAATGCGATATGTAGAATGAGGGCCATTACTCTCTAACCTCCATCCTCCGCGTGCACTGCATTACTTCCTTCCTGATGGGGATTTTTATGATCTTGGAAAAGACAGACTCTCAAGATTGAATCTTGCACACCCTCGAGGTAGGACAAAGTGTGAATATAAGCTGAACGACAAATTCTCTTTCTCCGTGCCAACTCTTGGACAGTTTTAGCAGCACGAACAGGAAAGAAGACGCTAGTATTGTCAGCTGACGGTCAGGAGTAGCCCCACTTGTAAGTACCTATCTGATACTGCACATTTGTATCTATTATCTGAATTTGTTTCATTTTTTTTTTCAATAACTTTAGGCAGCTAAGAGCTGATACCTACAAAACTGTTTTAAAACTACTATGCCTAAAATAGCAATAATGCTCGCCCTTAGTATATATTTCGTTCTACAGTAAAATCTATTCTCTCTAAGGTTTAGCTTAGATTTTTTTCCCTGGCTTATAATTCTAAGGAGTTTCACAGTTTTGCTTACAAGGGAAGTGCTAAATATATATTTTGAGAGACACATTTAAATTTAAAAGGGGACCCCCAATTTGTAGGATGTTTCAAGTATACATAAATTGCAATAATTTTTGTGCTTTTTTCACTTAATGTAATTCTATTTAATTATAAATGTTTTTAATAAAGCATTTTTTAAAAGAGTCATCTTCCTTTACAAAAAATTAATAAAAATAAATGAAAATATAATAGGAAATGTCAATTTCAATATATATATACATATTTAAGTGTCAATAGAAATTTTATATGGAACACAAAACTATGAAAAGTTACAAAAACAGAAATAATCCTATATTATCAAATATAGACATTTAAAATATCTTTAAATATAATCTTTAATAAACCATCCAACGTCATTTCCACTATTTAGCAACACAAAAGTAAAGTACTGAGCATGTTGTCCAAAGTGCTTTTAAAATCTAGGGCACTATATAGTCCCACTTTGTGTAGTTTTTTAGTAGTTGAGGATTAGGGTGGGAATTTGGAGAAAGCGTAAGCCTTTTTACTGTCTAATAAAATGTTTTCATTTTTTTTCTTTTGTTTTTGTTATTTGTTGAAGTAATCCTTCCTCTCTCCTAGGCTTGTTTACATAAAAGTGGGGTCATCTGGACCCTACATGACAGTGCGCTGAACTTTCTTTTTCAATGATTGTCGATCTTTACTGGTGTCCAATGACAGACATGAAGTCTTGTCCACCTTGTTAACCTTTGTCATGGAAGGGCCAACGCCTCAATGTAAGGGTGGGGTCATTTGGACCCCATAAGAAAGCACGAGGGTTAAGCCCCTTGGAAGGAAGCTCAGAGATTTATTGTTGAAAGCCGCTACTCTGTAGGCTTTCATTATACTCACTAAAGGAGAACTAAATGATCTGTTGGACTTCCATGGTTCACAAATTAAAAACATTTGTCACCGAAAGTCTAGTCTAATCCATAGGCATGTTGGGCCTTATAAAATATTAAAGGAAATTTAAAATCAATTTAAAAGCTAGTGCAGGAAACCAGTGAAAATGCTGTAAAACCCATGTTGTGTATGCTCCCTCTTGTCTCTGAGAGCACATGTGCAGTAAATTCAGGATTAACTGAGTGCATTGGATTCCTCTGTAGACCAAGAAAAAGAAAGTGCAACAATAACTTAGCTTGCTAGCTTTAAAAGCCTGCATTAGTCTCTTTGTGTTCCAGCCCAGAAACACTGCAGAGCGAGTAATGGACCTGCCGCTGGCCTGAGACAGGCTACAGTGTCAGAGCCTTAGTTTGCAATATGATGTAAGAAAAAACAAAACCTCAGGCCAACCTCAACACAGGAGGAGCTATGTTCTTTGATTATTTATTTCGCTTTATTTTGTAGCTGACGGGGGTTAAAAAGAAATAGTGGGGCTGCTAAGAAAACAATTGTTTTAAAAAGAAAGTATCTGTTATAAAATAACATTAAAAAATTCTAGGTTCTTTCTTTTTACAGGTTTTTTTTCTCACTTCTTGGTTTGAAATGAGTTTTAACATATTACTGAAGCTCCATTTGGTTTCTTTGTGCAAACATGTCTCTTTTACTAACAGATAAGGTGTGAGGAATCCATTTATTATTAAAAAAGCGCCAAAAGATGGGTATATGAGCTTTCTGATTAGGCACCATGATTGTATTTGCAACCTTGTCAGATATTACATATCCCATTTACAATCCTCAAACATAAATAGAAAAAAAAAAAAAAACATCATGAAGGCTTTATATTCCTGGAAGACCATTAAAATGTAGCTCTTAAAGACCCACTCCAATGAAAATTGTTTTTTTTTTTTGTAAAATGTTCAAGTTGCATTTTTCTCATAATAGATTACATATATATATACATAAGACTAATTTCACAACTGCTACTCCCAATATTGGACTATGGTGATTTCATATTTCTTAATGCTACCTCCTCCTGTCTACACTCTTTAGATATAATTTATAACAGTCTCTGCCGCTTTATTCTTCGTTGTCCTTATACAACTCATCATTGTACATTATATAATAGTTTGGGCTGGCTATCACCATCGGGCAGACGGCAATATCACTGGTTACAGTTTGTTTTTAAATGTATTTATTTTGACTTTCCTTTCTATTTGAAACAGCACTTGGTACCCTATACTTCACAACATAATCTACGCCACAATAGCCAGGTTTTTTTTTGTGTACCAAGAATTCACAAACATTCTGGTAAATTAGCATTTTGTTTTAAGGCACCAAATGACTGGAACAACCTCCCTCCATCATTACGCTCTATAAGGTCCTTCTCAGCTTTTAGAAGAGCTCTTTTGGTTCATTTTGAACACACGTGCCATTGTTTTTAGTTTTCTTATTTTACATTGCCTTTTAATTGTGTGTTGTATAGGCATTTCTTTTATTTTTTATATATTTTTTTTTTATTTATTTATTTTTTTTTTTCCTGTGTAATCTCTTGTAATGAATTGAGATGAGGAGGAGAGGTGTATTATGTGAGCCGGTGTGTCTCGTATGAATGTTGAATGTGTGAGTGTTGTTGTTGTTATTATTATTTATTATCATTGATATTATAATTATTATTTTATTTCTGTTTGTTTTTATTGTAAATTAGTTTGGTTAAGTTTCAATGTTGATATTTCTTCTCTGCCATTCTTTGTTGTACCTGATATTTTTTTGAAAAGGAGGACCCTCTTGAAAACGAGATGTTTCATCTCAAGAGGCTTTATCCTCCCATTCTTGATTTCAAATGTTAAATAAATAAATAAATATAAAAATGATTTAAGAATAAAAATACGTTTTTGAGTATTTTCAAATCACCTTGGATCCGGAGCAGATGAAAACCTGTGGTTTGAAAAAAACTGTTTATGATGCAGCAACTGCCATGGGCAGGCCAAAATCTCTCTGCTCCGCTACAAGTCTGTTGCATCAGAGGCAAACAAATAACGTCTTCTGAGCTGCCATGTAGCTCCAATCTAGAAAGCTAGATACCTCTCACATTGCTCGATGTTTTTTGCAACGTTTTAGCTTACGCTTGTGAGATGCAAGAAGCTAGTGGGAGATGTGTAAAAAAACGGTTGATGGAAAGTTAGCGAAAGGTTAACTTCTGTGCAAATAGTCCTGCCCTTAACTCAGAGGTGAATTTCTAATGTACAATATGAATTTATCTCATGAAAGTTGTAATTTTATGAGAAAAAAATAGTAATATTACTTTTTTTTTTTGGTTCTGGTGGCCCTACTCCGACGTTCTAATGAGCTCTTGCTGCGCTGAAGAAAATATGTCTTAAAAAAACGACACAGACTTTCTGATTTTTGCTAAAAACTGCGTAATCCTAATTAAACGTAGCTGGGAGTGATTTTACAATAGAAAAAATATATAGTTTGAAATAAAGAAAATAAAAGCTAATTTGTAACTGTCTTTTAAGTTTAACAATGACTAAAAGCAATTTTAGCGAAAGACTATTATATTTGTTTTTCTCTTTTTTGAATTATTCACGTTTTAATTTTTTATCTTTAAAAAGAAAAAAAATATCTGTGAATAAATGTTTTTTTTTTTTTAATGAAACTAGTAAAACCTGGTGCCAAGTGAGAGACAAATAGCACATGCAGCACCGTGGGCTGCATGGCGCCCTAGGCGAAACGTGACAACTCCCCCCTCTGCACGCACATGCATGCACACAATACTCACAAAAACCACGGCCTAACAAAAAAGAATTATCGCTGCTGCCTGGAATGTGTAAGATTTCTCCCTGACTGGAACACTAACCCTGAACCTCTGCAATTGAAGGCAGTTGCACTGACCACTGTAATAACATTTGATACAGCTCTCCGAGCGTGGTAGCTGTTTTCACAGTCATAGTTTAAATATTTATGTTGTTAAGGGTTTAAAGAGAGGAAAAGAAAAAAAATAAAATAAACCACTTGTCCAGATAAATGATTCTACTGTATTCCAATGAAAAAACAATATTATGTTTTGACCGAAATGGGGGGGGAGTCCAAGCAAATGATTGTAAAGAAAACTGACAAACCTCTGCTTTGAGTCTGTTCTTTTTTCTCCTCTTCCTTCCTTTTATGACCTCAAAGCTGTCCCTGAGGACTTGTTTAGCTGTTTTTTTCATCCTTAAAGTTTTAAAGAAGCACTAACACATAACCCAGTGCACCCCTCCTTCGCCACCTGTCCACCAAGGTTCGACAGGGGCTGCGTCAGGTGAGGAGGGGCACAGCACCAGACAAAATGATTGATTATGTCAAACTTTTGATTTATTCTATTCATGATTTTAATAACTACAGTTTTTTATATTTTACAAAACACAAATGGTGTGTAAATTGGTAAAAAAAAACCATTGCAATTCAGCACCCCATCCAGCAGATGGCACCCTAGGCAGATGCCTAGCTCCCCAATGCCCAAAGCCGATTCTGAACACATGAGTGAGACAAAAGCATAGCTAAAATAGACTGAAGCTTGTTTAAATTTTTCTCAATTGGTTGAACGGAGTTGTGTCCATCAGAATATCAGAATGTTGATGCTTACATCAAAAGCCTTGTTTCCTCTGAGCGATCCAGTATAGTATGGTCCAATATTTTGAGGGTTTCCATTGCACAGTACCGAACCATACCTCTTGAGGGTTCCTATCCATTGTAGGTCCATAGAAAACTAGAACGGGACAGTCGTGATGAGTAGAAAGTGATGTTAATGTGCAACGACATTAGAAAGCACCAGTATAGCGCTAAGCGAGTGTTTCCGTTTTCCTCTTAATGTTGGCATTCTGTCAAACAACATTAAATTCCTGTTATGCACAATGTACAAAAAGTAAAGCAAGATGAGCTGCTGGATGACCTCCATTGTTGTTAGTTTTCTAGTCGTCGCACTACAATGACGCAATGACACGCTAGTGGTCTACACCACGCATGTGCAGTGAAAACAAAACGCTGAGTGGAAGTGAAGCTTAACTGTGTAACACATGCCAGAAAAAAGGGACCGTACCATACCACTCTTTATCGGACCAGACCTGACCGCTCAGCGGAAACGAGGCTAAAGTGTAGCAATCAACATGGCTACCACTGCTGCCTAATAGCCTAATACACAGGTATTTTTTTAATGTAATTTTAAAGCAATGAGACTGTGGAGCTACTTAGTAATCATAACATTTACAAATAAATCAGGGATGAAAAAGATATTAGATACGTATGAAAAAATCGATCGGGCTCTGGAAGTAACAGCAGAATCAGTTAGGATGTAAAAAAAATAGATACGTATTGAAAATCGATTGAGCAACTACAGTATAATTTGAAAACTACAGATATA
Source organism: Oryzias javanicus (assembly GCA_003999625.1). Taxonomy (NCBI): domain Eukaryota; kingdom Metazoa; phylum Chordata; class Actinopteri; order Beloniformes; family Adrianichthyidae; genus Oryzias; species Oryzias javanicus. The sequence continues at coordinate 14,810,379 of CM012439.1, read as the reverse complement.
CACAAGATTATGTTGGTTAAAGTGTATAAAATAAATCATGAAGTAAATAACTGATTTCTGGCAAACTGCAGTTTCTGTTCTTGTTTTTGTTCCTGTACCGTCTCTGTCTATTTATGTACATGCAAGGCAAACAAAACGACGTCCAATCAAAAGCTTGCTTCTTCCAAGTCAATACATTAATAAATGTATCTGTCAAATGCTATGCATTATTATTTTTAGCTTTAAATTTCATACAGATACGACATATCTAGATTTAAGTGTTTTTTGTAAAACATTTACAAAAAATACTGCATTGTATTACCAAAAAGTGTTTTGAATGCTTAATGTATCGATTTGTAAACCATATATTGAGATGTGTATCGAATCGTGTGAGAGGGAAAGATACACACCCCTAAATATATTTGTTTATAAGGTAAAAAAGCATGTTGTCTTTTCATGGAAAAATATGATTACTGTTGTGAGTTAAAGTACACCACTTTCTTAAATCTTTAATTAGCATGTGTTTTGTTCTACACTCACATAATAGGACTGTAAGTTTCATTCTGAAGTTGAGTCAGTCCCCAAAGATTCTCTGTTAATACTCTGAATTCATTTTCTTCAATAATGCAGCTGTAACAGAAAGCTGAATTTAGATAATGATTATTAAAGATTATATCAAGTGAATCTGCAAATGATTGACAGTTTTCTTTGAAATCTTTGTACTTATGAGAAGACACGAAGGTTAACCGTGAATCTGTTTTTACATATTATTAGTGCAACATCTTTTAGTTATTCGTCCTGCAAGGTCTTGCTGTCAAAAACACTAATTTACCATGACTGAAGCAGTTTTTGTATCAATGGAACATCTGCCAGCACTAAACTTTCTCTTTTTGAATATGTAAATCAGCCATGAACCTGAAAGAATTCCCCAAAAGCTGCAGGCCAAAATCCAACAAAGATAAATCACAAAATGAAAAGAATTGGTGTTACAGTGGGTGCTGACGCGTTAATGGTAGGGCAACATTAGGAAATCTAAGATCACTGATTTAAATCATCAGATGTTATCTTTGATGTTCAACTTTTAATTCCAAGGAGTAGGAATTTATGAGCTGTGTCAACAATGCTAGTGGTCCAGATTATCTTTAAGCTGATGGAACTCAAGGAAAAGCTGTAGGCAGCAGAATCGCTGCTTTCTCTTGGCGTCACTGTGTTTTACAGCTGGAAAACAGCGGCTGGATTTTGAGGATATAAGGTTGTGGCTGGAAAAAAATGAAAGTGATTTAATGGGTCAGCAGTGACACGGACTGAGCAGAGTACTGTCAGAGATAGGGTTATAGGTGCTGAGAGTGTAAAGATCACTCCAACAATGAAACAGAACCTCTTGTTTATACCTATAAAGGTTTGAGGTTTTATTTGTCCCCGATTGTGATATTTGGTTAAAACTCAAATCACGGTAAAAGCTTCTCGCAGACCGTTATCTCTCTTCAGAGCACTGCAGCAAATGCCAGAATCACTGGTCAGGGAAAATACAACTTGATGTTTAACAGAAGTTCACTTGATATTGCAATATTGATTGTGCTTCAAACTTCAAACAAATTCCTTTTGCCCTAAAGGTAACAAGCAAAAATGAAAGAGTAAAACTCAGAAAGTCAGGTTTTTGAGGGCTGTGGGATTAAATTAAATTCAGTTGGACTTTAAAGGGGCCATTAGAAGGAATGTTGGATGTGATTTAAGTAACCTTTACTTGCTTCCACCATTTGCCATAACGGCAAAATCCCAAGCTGCAGTATGTTTCCCCTTTCTGCTTCTGCAAAAGCTATTCTTCCACAATTTGGGAAATGAAATCCACACCAGAAAATCAATATCTTATCACCAAAACGGATAATGATGTTGAAATGATGATAATGTAAAATGTTACAATAAGAAAAAAAAAAAACAAAAAATGAACAAATTCATATTTTTTTACTGCTTGCTCTTTAGCTTGACATTGAAATGTAGTTCCTGCGTGAAATTTTATTTTTTGTTTTTTTCTGACAGGATAAAACAGATATTCTTGGCTGTTTTTGGGTTGCCATATCAAATTCTGCACCGCCTTTTTCTTAGTTTGAAGTGATAGATAAAGACAACGGCTAGGTACTGAGAACCCCAAACCAAGTTTTTAGTTTGACAGTTTTTACTTTAAACAGAAAACAAATCAGTTAACTGCTTACCATACAGAAAACAGACGGAGATGTGCTACACCAGTCAGCACTGCACAGTCTCAGAAACAGCCCCCATTGTTGCCTGCTTTAGAGGAGACACTATCATGCATCAGTTTAACAGCATTGAGAGAGAATTTGCTCTGTTGTCTCCACCTGCATGTTGAGGGGAAGACAGCTGTAATGAGATCAGCTGTCGGCGCTGTCAGACACGTGTGGAAACTGTACTGTTTAGCAGGTGAGAAGGCATCAGGTGTGACATCAAAGACCTTTGAATTGTCAACGTATGATTTGGAATTTTTTTTTTTTTTTTTTAAGAATTAAGACAGTAGCCTGTATATAAACTGGTATAAATGGGCTAACGGTTAGCAGTAGCAGTGGAAGTCCTCTTTTTCCTCATGTTGTTTGCATTTCCAAATCTAGATCAGTCCTTAAATATTTTATTGATCCCCAAGTGCAAAGCTGTATCCACATAATTCTTTGTCTTTGAGACGCAAATGCAGGGAAAATATATTCAAACTAACAACAAACGTATGAGTTAAGCATTTTTTCCCCCTCTTTTTATAGCAAAAGGCAGGAACTGTTTTGATCTCTGAATCAATAAACGGCACAGGCTAAGGTAAAAGCCAATAGAACTGTCAATTCCTTAAACCTAACATAATTTCAAAATAAAAGCTTTGCTCTCACAAACCTTTGTTAAGCTTTGTTAAGTATACTAAAGATAAGTTTTGTAAAAAAAAAAATAAATAACAGACAGGAATCTTCCAAAGAAGACTCTATTTATCATACTGAACATTTAATGCACTGCATCAACCTCCTATGACTGTTCAGGGGAAAAAAAATGGAGACCATTGTGTCTGACTAAATGCTCAAAAAGGACCATCAACATTGTTATGCAGCAGCTCCAAAAGCTAGAATCTCGAATGCTGAAAGGACAAAACAGCACCTGTGGCAAAAGTCATTTCCCACTTGTGTGCTGGCAACACTAACGCCTGCAGTCCTGACTTGTCCCCAATTGAGACCGTGTGGAAAATTGCGAACCCCCCAAAAAAATATTCTACAACAACAATCCAATTTTGCTGCAAACTTCAACACATGTTTGCAGAAAAAAAGAAAGAAACAAAATCACACCTGGAATGCTTTATCTTCGGCTTCAGAACAAGAATTTGTTGTTGTGAAAAAGAATGCCAGCGCTGCAAAGGGGTAAACACTTTATCATCTATAATAGTGCAGAAGGAAATAATGGAAACAATTTGTGGGCTGGGAAGAAAAAAAAGGCTAAAACAATTGAACCTTAGAGAAAAATGACATCTGAGAAATACCTGCTTATTAAAAAGGTACTAAAGGAAACGTAAATGAACCTGGAAAAAATGTTTTGCCCTTGCCATAAGTGCTGTCTTTCATTTGGATTAATTCTGCATAGAGCACTTGTGTCTGCTAAATTATCCAACTGTGAACCAGTTAGATAAAACGTCTAATTAAAAATGAATCTGCTATGAGCATTTAAAATATCCATTGTAGTGTTCTCTCTAGGAGTTTGTTTCTTGTACTCTACATGGCAGTCTATGAAAGAACAAAACCCAACGGTGAAATTATTCAGAGAAAATTCCAAGTGAAGGGACGGTATCCCTGCCCGTGGGCTAAATCATGTGAGGAACATGAACAAAAACATGTGACAGACTTTGACAACAGGTAGTGAGAATCTGTGCCACACGAGCTGATAGATTTCAACCTTCGCTAGAAATTGGATAAGGTGATATTGCATTTTCAATAATGAAAATGGGTAGTGTCATTCCGGAGACCTTTTCTCTCAAACTCCACATCTTGGGCTTCTAACAAAAGCTTTCAGCACAGAGGTATTAAACATAATCAGATAGCATCATCATGACACCCTTTTTCTTCAGAGCCATAGCTGCCATAAAAGGCCATAAAAAACAACCTTCTTTAGGACAATAAAATGATCTTACTGTGTAAAATCTATAGAGCTGTAACAGACATCCTGATGACTTTTGTATATGGTCAACTTTAACCTGAGGCAAATGATGGTTTTAGCTGATCCCAAACTAGAAATGTCACACCTGAATATAATTTTCCTGATTTGTGTTGGTGCCAGATGTTCAACAGCATTTTGAATTACAATTCAAAGAGATTTTTTTTTTTTTTTACTTTTTTTTTGGGTAGAAACATTAATTTCTATTGCAGGAGTACGGGGACCAGTGGTCCTCAAAATACATCTAAAATGTCAAGTTGTCGAGTTCTATTAATTAAATCACAACTTTCCTCCCTAAAGCGAGCATTTAGCGACCTCCACACTTCATGTAAATGTTGTCTTACCAGTTTTTTACTCTTTAACCTGCAAGCTGGGTTCTGTAATAACTTTTCGGTTTACTTTTTCATTTTTTTTTTTTTTCCTTAGGGTAATCCAGCAATTTTTTAGTGGTTTTGTTGGGTTCTAGTGTCTTTGGATTGCTACATGTTGTTGGGTTTGAATTTCATCAACCAATTAATTAAATAAAACACATTAATATGTGTTTTCTAATATAAGTTAGCAAAATGTAGCACACAGTACACATCTGAAGCCTAATAACTGTTGCAGTGATCACTGTCTCCCTCTTCAGAGATACTTAATGCTTCCTCCTAACTTGCAGGGAATGTCATAATTGGCTGTGGTCCATTTGCTCACCCACGTGTGTGTCCTCTCACTAACAGCAGATTTTAATGAATCAGTTTTACAGTGATTAGAGCTCCTGGCTATGGGGAGGTCATAGAGGGAGTAAACGACTCTGACCGACAGGAAACAGCCAAGCATGGATGTCTGTAGTCTGTGTGCGGCGAGCGCAGCGTGGCAGGCTTAATCAAGATACCGCCGTTTTGTTTCTCCTTGATAACTCTTTCGCAGCTATTACATGGCAACTGTCTTTCTAAGAGTGCACTCCGAAACCTTTTGTCTCTCTATCAGCTTTTCTCTGTCATAAACTCTTTTTGTTCTTGCTTTCTGCCTGCAGTGAATTTCTGCCTCCTCCTTTTCATGATACTGAACCTCGCAGGAAAGTTACTCGAGAAATGCATGAACGTTTGAAAAGAGAGAAAAGGGAAAACCTTTGTACTTGGATCAGCTTTCACTCCATTTTATTGACTCCTCGTGCTCTTGTCTCTGCATCAAGGGTGCCAGAAAGGTTGAACCAAAGGTTACTGAAGCAATTTCAAACTGTAGTCATTCATATCTATCTTCTGTCATGCAAAACAAGAAAAAAAGCTATAGGTCTGTAAATTAAAGGGTGTCATTTCAAATGATAATGTTTCAAATCCTATTTGATCCCTAAACCAGAATGACGGGATTTCCATTATGCTGCGTTCCCACCAGCCTCAGTAACACGTGTTCAAGCGACCACTTCCAGAGAAGTTTTTGTAAATTTGCACTTTGTGCTTCCCTGTTCAAAACTCTTGCATTCACACGTCAGTACGCATTTTTGTGTTTAAGCTCTAAGTACAAAACGTGCAGCCATTGAACAGGTGTTGAACATTAAACCACTTCTTTGACCAAGTAGTAGTAGTGAATAATGAGTAGCACTTTTTTTTAATTCACGGAAGTGCCAAGCATTTGAAGATTATTAATGTAGGAGAAATTAATTATTGCTGTTTATGCCCAGCTGGGACTGAATGACACCAAGACTTTCAAATATTGGAATAGAGCTTTAAAAAAGCTTAGAGAAAGATTTGCAAGATTTACGCCACTTTGACATTTTGCTCCTCTAACTGTAGCTACATAGGTGCCAACTAATGAGCTATATAGACTAGAGGTGCTATACTACCTTTTTGCATACGTAAAGCTGGATGCCATATTTGATATATCAAGATTTGAATAAAATCACAGCCATGAATCAGGTATACATTTAATGTCCTATGTAATGACATATTTATTTATAGAAAAATTTGAAATGTCGTTCATCTATTGCACTTTGTAGAAAAAAATTAATACCATGACCGGGGTTACATTTAAGTAATCATCAGAGTTTTTTGCTTTTAAATGACCGTAAAATTGAGGATTTTGTCGTCATTTTGCTGTATCTGCTGAGCTGTGTCTCATTGTTTTTCTGAACTGTCCAATATGGTGTCGCTCTTCACGTGTCTTGGAAAATGGTAATAGGCTAGCATGTCATCTCTACTGATATATCTCATTGGTAGCAACATTCCAGTCTGAACACCGTATGCTAGAAGTGCGTTAAAGAATCTGCACGTTCAGTATGTTCTTGAAAGCATGTTAAATGTTTATAGGATCACAAGTTAGCAAAAGAAAGATGTGAAAATTTTAATTACATTATATCCACAACTTTGTGAAGATATTCAATAAACTACATTTTATTAATCATAACATTATTTTATGCGTCAGCTGATTTCTAAACTGTTTTCTTGTGTTTGAAACTGTAATTTGCACGTAATAACAAGAAACACTTAAAACATTAACATCCACACAGTGAAAATGCCTTTGCTTGTGTCTTCTGGTTGATAGGCACAGCTCATTGCCTGAAGCTCTGTCTGTGTTGTGACAAAAAGCATGGCTCACAGAAGAGTAATGCAGAGCCAACTCCACTGATTTACCATGTCTCCTTCTCTAATTCACCGTGTTCTCCATGTTGGCCAGACAATCCTTGTAGACAGCCTCAAACCAGCCACATTGACGAGAAAGGAAACAGTATTTGGGGGTCTTCCCAGTTCGTCTGTGCCTATAATACACCTGTCAGTCAAATGGAAATACCACAATATGTGAGCCAGAGAGCTCCGGGTCTGGTGCTTGTGCCAAAAGGACATATGATATGCATATGCACAGCCTGGAGGGGGGTGAAGGTCCTGCACTGATGTTTTGGTTGGATCCCCTCAAGATTTAATTACAGCACACATTTGCTAAAGCATCATCTCATTTTGCTTACATAATATTACAACTATTATTTCACACCAGATCAGTGTTCAAGTTTCTCCAAGATCTGGTTTCCTTTCATTAGAGGAGCTGGTTTGCGTTCAGTCTTCAACACCACGACTCAAAAATTCTCTATGAATTTAACCTCTTTACTATCCATTTTGGAAACTCATGACTGCAGCTCCCTTAATCTCATTTTTATTATCCAATAAGAAAGAAAAGGTCCTCAGATGGACAACGCTGATCACTAATAGCATGTAAAAATTAAGCACCTACACACACAGATGCTTGGCTGTCGAACATTTAAGCTTCCTATTTTCAAAATAGTTCTGCATTTTGTGTCTTTTTTTGTACGAGTTAAACAGAGTTCCATAACATTCCACAAGGGGAGGTTGAAAACTAATCTGTTCCGCCTTTTTTCACTTACAAATGTATCATTTTCTGGTTATGTGAACTCATTACTTTCGTCCACCCACTGCTCATTTCATTTACAAGTTATTTGCAAGTGTGTGCAAGCATGTAGATTATATTTAAAAAAAAAAAAAAAAAAGAGGAAATGGATTTGGATTTATTTACTCCTTTAATAATAAAGAATCTTTTTGATATTGGATGGAAATCAAATTAATTTCTTTTTAATAATCAAGTCTGTGGCCTTTGGATATTTCCAAATTTAAAAAATTAATTCACTGTAAACCATTTTTTATACTGTTTTGGAGGTTGGTGGCTGTGCAGTCAGTAAACACTTATCCAGATGTTAATGCATTGTCGTTCTGACCCAAAATGCACATTAATTAAATATATTGATACGTTTTATAATGTATTGCTGCAAGTTGAAAGGTATCTTCCGCATTGTTTCTGTGATAAGAGCTTTTGGACAACGATACAAATGAAGCCTGTACAAAATCTAGAATTTCCAAAGTTTTTATTCTTCCTGCAGTTCTGAAAACTATATGATAATGATCAAATAAGTATTTTAAAGATAGGTGGTATTCTGGTAACACTCATGGAAAAATAAAAAGCTAGTTGTTTATTTATTTATTTATTTAATTTTCCTTTAATGTACAAGTATCAAAGTCAGGTAAAACAGCCGGACAACATAACATATAACAAAGAAAATAAAGAGATTTTATTTGTTTTTCCTAAAAAGTCTGATTTTATTTGAATTTCAGGATTTGTTTGTTTTGTTGGGGAACTTTCATATTTGGATTTTAACAGGATGTATTCCTGGAACTTCTATAAAACTGAACAACTTTCCTAGTTGTTTAAGTTTTAAATTTCTCGTTATCATAAAATTAATTATCAGTTAATAGTTCATTACATCCTTTTCAAATAAGGTCCAAAATCCCAAGATCTGTGTACAGCGTGCATCAATTCTCTAAGTCGTTTTGCTTTTGAAACTGGGTTGAAACTGCATTGTGAGTAAAGAAAAAAAAAGAGACTCTTAAAACTGTTGCCACTCCTTTTTTTTTTTTTTTTTTTTTGTTATTCAGATGAAACAGATTAGACATCAAATGCATCAAATTTCTAGATGACAAAATCTCTTGACTGACAGCTGCCCAGTTGTTCTGAACAATGTTTTGTCTCTTCCATTCCTGCTTTCAGCTCATTCTTGTTTTGTTTCTCCTACTGCCTCACAAGATGGTCCAAAAAAAGGAGTTTCATTCTGTGGTGCTGCAGTTCACACATCGCATTGTACTGAAAAAAAGAGTGGGTAGATATACAACAAATAGGCTGTGAACAAGGCTCATGATCTTTGTTGATGTGTGTTTTTTTTTCCTTCAGCTACATCCTCCAGACCAGTAAACCTCTGTTTTATGGGGACACTCACGCCTATTGATGATAAATAATCAAGTGCCTCGCACCAGACTGCTAATTACCCTCCTAATTCCTTCAGGAAACGAGCGGTGCACTCGATTTTTCAACTGCTGCCTCTTTCTGTTGGTACCAGGTTTGAAGTTTTTTTTTTTTTTTGTCAAATAAATAATGGCACACATTAATAAGTTTCATGTTCGTGTCCATGCAGAACTGAATTCATCTTCAACAAAAAGGCTTTGTTAAATGGCCTGCATAGCTGATGATACATTAAAAATTAGTCAAGCTAACATTTAAGGGTAACAAACAGCTGTGATTTATGAGTATTCTGCACATTGCTTTGTTTCCCACACTTTCTTATTGTGCAGCTCAAATAGGCTCTGAGAAGGCGGTGACTCCCTTCACTTTCTGCAAAGATAATAAAGGTCTGATAATGGCACATGCACATAGCAATACTGTGTGATCTTTGGGTTTACTAGCTTTATTTATTTATATTTTTTCCGTTTTTTAATATATTAGCATATTAGGAGAGTGAAGGCAAGGTAAAATGGTGCCAATTAGAGGTACTGTAACACTTGCTGCTATACGGGAAGAAGAGTTGCGGATGATGTGGAGGATTTGTTTACATTTTTGCTGCTGGAATTTTCTGTGAGATTACCCAGGGGAGATGTTAAGGAGACATGTTTCTGCTCTGTCAACGAGTATTTTCTCGCTAATTCAAAGACAAGGTAAAGTCGCATCTTCACCTTGTTAACTTACTGGCTGATGTCTGTTGATAAAATGCGGCAAACTACGTTTTATTGCTAAAAGCAACTGTTGTACGCTCTGGGACTTTATTAATGCAATTTTTTTTTCTTTTTAAGTTTTTGTGCCTTTGCTGTGTGTTTAAAACTGTTTACCCAAACACAAAGTATGAAGCCAGAGATTACTTGACTTTTTTTTTTCAAATCAGCCAACAAAGATGAAGAAACGTAATCAAACAAGTGTGTATATGTTGTGTTTTTAAGACTGATTTGAACATGATCAAAGCCAGCAACAATGACGACTGACAATGGTTTTTTTTTTTATGTGTTTGTTACCAAGATGCCAAATTGTACACAAATCAGTATCTTCCGCCCAGCAGTGAGGGGATTTACACAAATGGTCTTTTAAATAGACAGAATAGACAGTTGCCTCGGGCTTTCATCCACAGGGGGCGCCTCTGTGGCAAATCAAATTATTCTTGGCAGGTATTCATGCAGATGTCAACCTCTGAGGTTACTTCATTAGCATCAAAATGAAGAGGTACAAGGTGTTAGGAGGCCAGTTTCAAAAAACAACTATGACTAGAGGTGAAATCAAAACAAATGGAGCCCCCCCCCCCCCCCATTACCAACTGCCTGCTGCTTTTAACTTGAAAGAGTTTTAACTTTTCTAACATTTGTGAAGTAATTTCATACTATTTTTTTTTAAATAAATGTGCAGTGATATGAAAAACAATAATCCATCATGTAAAACTAATGAACACATATGAAGAAGACCCTGGGACAGACTGGTGATTTGCCCACATTGTGCCCCAGCAGTGGCATAAAAGCAACCTGCATAACCCCAGAAATGTAAATTAGGAGCATCGGTGATACTGTTTTCCTGATTAGCATATGAACTCTTGACTTGCGTGCAGAAAGACTTTTTCAGAACATGGCGATCCTGACCTTTGGGTGCTACAATGAGCTCATCCTTTAGTCCAGGTTAACATTATTGCTGAATATAACGACGCTCCTTTAAAGACATCGACTTCAAAAGAAAAGGGGAGAACGAATGGAGTGCCTAAACACGCAGCACCTTCACAGTTGTCATCGACACAAAGGCATAACAAAATCTCATCATGAAAGTGTCACTGTTTTAGTGCTTTGACCACTCATCAGTCAGACGTGATCTGTAATCTTCAAAGCAGCTCTTATGTCAAGAAGATTTATGCTTTATGGACTCCTGTTTTTCCTTTTCTTTCATCTTTTTCTAACACAATGTAAGTGAAGCTAGTGAGGTGTTCAGATCAATCTACAGTCCTGACAGTTTCCAGAAATAAAAGCTGCTCCTTACATCTTATAAGAGGCCAGTTTCTGAGTGTGCTACATTTCAAGAGACTACGGCTCATGGATTGGAACAACTCCCTTGCACACGAATCTAAAAAATAACTGTAGGTTTTTGTGAGACTTAGAAAAAAAAACATATTTGAGTACAAGCTTTAGGTTAATTGCAAAAGAAGTAATCAGTTTGCCACAGGTTTATGTTAAAAAATCTTATCTCGTGTTCTGCAGAGCGCCATAAAAATTAAGGTTTGACATTCAAACCATTGACATTAAAGATTACGCCAGAACGTTACTCTGGAAAGTGTGCGAGGAAATAAGCGCTATGGCAGTTTAGCAGGAAAAGGTCAGCGTGGAAATGACTGTTCACTAATTACAGAGCTACTGAAGCAACGTTTTAGAGTCACTTTGTAATGGTTGTCAAGTCAACCCCCGCCAGTGACTGTTATGATAAACTGGAGCAGAAGAGTACAGTTCTCAACTGTATCCATCCATGTTTTATTTGCATCCAACGTTATCATTATATAGCTTTTTTTTTTTTTTGGCCTCAAATGTGAATGTTTGCTAAACAGAATAGAAGAACAAATGACATTGCAGTTTTTATTGCTAAATACTGACATGTTTTCACATGTAGGATAATGCAGGCTTTCTATTCAAGCACTAAAAAGGAGAGGTTTCTATTTAATGTTACATATTCATGGTGAAAACTTCCATTAGTCATTTTAGTGAGTCTTTGGAATAAGAGTATTCTAAAGGGGGAAATAAATGAACTTGATTTGACTTAAAACTTAAAAATCAATTTGGAAACAGTGAAATTGATGAACATTGTTTTGTGTTGAAGATTGTTTTGTTTAAGCCAAGTAGTTCAAAAAAAGTTTCTTGAAAATGATGTGCATAGTACATGAACAGATAAAGATATGTCACAAAATTTCGGTGGATCAATAAAGTTTTTGAGGTCTGTTTCTTTGGGACTATGTTGGGGGAGTAACCCATCTGACAGGTCCAGATATAAAACTATTTCATACAATAGAGCAGTAGTCCCCAATCTTTTTCAGGCTACGAACCCGTTTAAATAAGACAACATTTTCACAGATTGGTCCGAACGGGGAAAAAGTTGACATTTTTAAGCTTCCAGTTTCTAAAAAAATTAATTTTCAAAATAAAATTCTACGATAAGAAATTTAGTTTAAAAAAAAAAAGAAAAAAAATCATTCGATATTTTCATACAGATGATGAACATTCAACGAAGAAAAGCTGTTCATTTGTAGAAGTCGTTCATTAGTTGAAAAAAGTTCAATTTTTTTTTTTCAATGACATTTTAACACTCAATCCAGCTTCAATTGTCTGTCAAATGTAGCTTTTACAAGTTCCCACAAATCAGCAGCTTTATTTGATTGAATCTTCATTCTCTGTCAAATGTTTGCGTCTGGTTTGAATTTTGTGATGAGGATTCTCCCTTTAACATCAAAGTGGATGCTAACAACCGGACACTAACTTCAGCTACGTCCGATTTTTAAGGTGCGATAGATAAATAAAGAAAAATAAAATGACCCAACCGTCGTAAAACTGTTATATTCTAAACATAATCTAAACATAAATCCATTGTGTCTTCAACTGTTTTATCTGTGTTGAGAATCTATCGCCGCGTATTAGACAGAGCTGCTTCTGCTGCATGAGAACAACTGTCGCAATAATTTTGTATGTCGAGGAAGACTCGCGGTTTTGTCTGAAAACTGCAGCTTTATTATTTAAGGTGAAGACTCTTATTCGGTTTCCTCATCCTGAAGGAACTTTCCAAATATGTTTTATTTCTTTGGTTTTTGTTATATTTTAAGATTTGGACTGCTAATTTATTAATCCAGGTGGCCACACACGTAGCTGCTTTAAAGTCATGTGACCAAGACGGATGTTGGGAACAGAATCTGGGAGTTTTTCTAATAATACTTCCTTCAGCATCAGAAAATAAAATTAATGGAAATAATTTAAGTTATGGCATGTATTTTTTTTTCTGTCTGCAACCCAGTACCAAGTGACCTTCGGACCAGTACCGGTCTGAGGCCCGGGGGTTGGCGACTACTGTGCTAGAGTATATGGATATATGTGTAGTGGAATAATGAAAAAATGAGAGTCAAGAGTGGCCTATAATTCTATGATATTAAATGTTTCAATATGACAGGTAAAATTAATTGTACAAACATATTTTGGGTTATATTATAATGCAATTAGGCATTTTAATGCCCTTCATTTTTTTTTTTTTTTCGATTTCAAGTTTGAAAAATATACATAATGGAAGTTTATCAACTATAACCAAGAGGCTTTTTTTTTTTTTAACATATTCTTGAATTTTACATATTCACAAATTTAAACTTAACCAAATATCTGCAGCATTCATACATTTATACATGTATTTATATATAATTTGTGTGGTGGGATACCCACCCCTTCGCTTCTTTTCCCTGAGCAAACACTTCATTCTCCATGTTGACTGGCCCAGATAAGACATCAGCTTCGAGTCATCAAGCACAAAAATGACCTGTGGCATGCAGCTTTGCTTCATTTTGACTTGCCTTGCAGAGAGGGACACATCGCTCCATCCCTGCAGCAATCGCTGACACTCTGGTCACCTCTTCTCTTTGGCCTCCCCCTTCGTGCAGACCTCCCCCTGTAACCTGTGTTCCTTTTTTGTGAGTGCTTCAACTCGTGACTCATTCCCGTCTGTACTTCTCAGTAGGACAAAATTAATTAGCATAAGTGGAAACATGGAATTAAGCCTGCACACACACATTCATTCACTCATACCACAGGAAGTCAATTAAACGTGCACTGAGAAATCACTGAATTTTAAGCCTCCTGGGCTTTCCTGTTTACATTAGTGATGGTGTTATCAGCAGGACCTTTTTTTTTTTTAAAGTATGGCTTGGAAAAGGTTTTATTAAGTCAAGAGTGATAACAATAACTCCCACCAACTCTACGAGCAAAAATAAAAAGAAGTAGAAAAACACTTTTTTTATTTTTATTTTAATGTATTTATTCCTGAAAAATAAATGAACAGCTGGTTGCCTAAAGAGGGGAAAAAAACGTTGAATATTAAAACAAAGGCTGGATGGTTTACTCTAACAGTTAAAATGGAGAGATGCAAAGCAAAAAAAAAGTCAATTTAAAATTGAATCCAAAGGAAAAGAAATTTAACATATTTTAACAGTATTTATTTTTCCTAAACAATTAAAAGTTGGGAGTCATTCTAATTTTGTAAGAAAGGTTCTCTTTAAAAAAATACAATTATTATTATTTTTTTTCCAACGTGTAATATCACATGCTTTACAATTATTGTACAAGTTGTACAAATGCAAAAATATCTCTGGAAAAAAAAATGGACTTTCAGGCTTTCTTACATTTCTCAAAAATTGCATATTCAATTCATTTTTTTTTTTGTATACACCAAAATCACAGAATTTTGCTTTATTGGGCTTCATGCAGGTAATATCATGCAGGTAATGTCATATCAGTAGAGGCCGACTAAATACACATTTTCAGGCCTCAAGTTGGAAAATTGTTGATGTTTACTTCAAATGATGGAAAATCAATTTCCTTTTTCAGAAAAAAATAGCAGCCATTTATTAAAAGGCATACATTACCTAGAAGTACTTTTTCATTTTGAGGAAGAAAGTTTCTAAAAACTTTCAATAAATGTCCCCTGGATATAAGGAGTTGTTTTTGTGACTTTTTCACACTTGATGTGAGACCACTCAGTTTCAAAGAACATTGAAACTGTTCTTCTAATTTTTCTCTGAGTGAGATCATCCCACATAAACTCTCAGCACACTGCTTCTGTGTGAAATCACAACAAACAGCTTTCCTTGTGTGATGATAATGAAGTGTGTGCGGCGAGCTGCAGTAAAGGTTGCTGTGAAAAGTATAGGCTTGGAAGATGAGCCACTGTGAGAATCACTGGACTTGTTAAACTCTTACAACGCACAACAAGGATCACAGGCCTTCTGAGTTACAAAAAAAAATATTCTAAGAAAATTAAAAAAGGCACTGCTTTGAGCTCTTTTATTTCAACCAAACAGCCTCCTAGAAAGAGGAATCTATCACTAACCACGTGGCAAACCTTTTTAGTCCACATGTTGTGTGAGCTTGGGTTTCAAAAAACAAGTTTTACACATGGATTTTCATGAGTTAAGCAAATCAAGGAGCCAAAAAAGCTGTTATAAATATGCATCTCTGGAGGGAAAAAAGATTGGGTTTTACAAACCACACTGTGTGTCATTCACCTCATCATTGTGAATCTAATATATCAAAGTGTGACACCTGAATAACGTGATCACTTCATTATTTCAGGGCAGTTTTCCGGTGCTCAAGTTAATCAGGACCCACTTATGAAACATGGTTAGCTATGAGAGGCAGCTTGGGTCTTTGGAGAGCCAAAAAGGAAAAAAAAAAAAAATTATATTCTGGAAATCCTTTTTTCAAGAAAAACAAAACATGGTGAATTAATCTTTTAAAAAAGGAGTTCAATTTGCACTTTTTTGTGTACTAAAAGATTTGAACCTTTAAAAAAAGATTCATTTTTCTAATGAAAAACCACTGAAACAGGAGTTTGCCATTTGTTTTTGGTATTTTTCAACCAAGTGTTAAAACAGCTGTTATAAATCAACCTCTGATGAAAATTTCTTGACAATTTGTGTGTTTGTCTAAAATATATTTCACATTAGGTATTGTTTGTTGCATAATGTGCTGTTTTGAACAATAACGAGTGAGGGGACGTGTAGTGTACAGCCACGATGTGTTTCAGAAGAACCAAATTGGTGTTTCACCTGGATATTTCCAATGGAATAACATGACCATCCTTGTACGTGATTTTTTTATTTCCTAGGGGAACAACTGCATAAAAATACAATTTTTACAGGCTGTACATTGTATGATGTGTCTATAGTAATTTTTTATGCAACAACTCTACACAGTGTCTGCAGAGTCAGTTACTAACATTGTCAGCACTTGTCGATTTACAAAATGTGTGAAACTACAGGAGACTGTCTGTGTCAGAAGCATTCTCACATCTGGAAATACTCCATTGTGGCACCTTAGAAAAGCACACTGGGAGCAGTAGATGTCGCTGAAATAATGTGTTCAGTGCAAGACAATGAGAATAGCTGAGATAGCTACATTTATTCATTCCAAAGACTGTTTTCACACCAATATCAGTGCCACTTGTATTTGCATGGCCAACAAAAGGAGGAAAAATAATACATAGGCTTTTGTGGGGTTTTTTCTATGGAAAGCAGAGACATCAATTATTAGCACAACACTCAAAAGTTGTGATTAAAGATAGAAAAAAAGTGTGTTCTATTTAGGCTGACATATGTTTCCTTGTAGGCAAATTTGACAGGTAAAGTTCCCATATTCTTGGCACATTTGTGTCTCCCAGATATAGCTTTATTAGAGAGTTGTATTTTTTGGGGAATTTAAGTCACGGCAGCTAAAGCAATGCATAATAATAAAAAAAATATCTATCAAAGAAAATTAAAAAAAGATATTAAAGTGTAACCAAACAGGGAAGTTGGAAGCTGACTCCACCCACAGCTAAAATGTGAAAATCCAGTCAGAGGGGTGGGGGTGGGGAACAGGACTGTTACCATTACTGGAGCTGCAGATCATGACACGGGACTTCTGAAAAGACTTAAATGTTTTGACCAATCACAAAATTCAACTGTAATACCTCATTTCAACCTGTAGAAGGTAGCACATAGATGGTTTATGGCTATATTTTCAAGAATTAAACACAATTATTTTAATTGTGGAAAATTTGGCAATTGATAAAAAACAGCAATTTTAAATTTCCAGCATCCAGAAGACCAGGAGAAAAGACTTCATTATTTCAGGACCATTCTTTCCTGTATGTGAGTGTTGCACGTCTGTAAACACTTCACACATGTTAACACCGTGACCCCAACCAAATATGAAAATTGAGGAAAATATAGTGACATAATTGCTTTGAGAAATCAATAATTAAAAAACAAGTCTGGAAGGCTTTTCATCCCTAATCTAACTTTGAAAAAAAATGAAAGCTTGAGCTTCAATAATGAAGAATGACAAATTCAGAATGGCATCCTGACTGTCAGGACTGTGATTGGACTAATTTTCTGTGGTTCTCTAAAGCTGCTTCTGTCTGCGCACATCGGCTGGAACTTGTCAAACTCTATCAAAAATGCCCCTCCATGGAGCCCAACACAATAGCAGCACTGCTGCACAAACAAACAAACAAGATCAAGAACCACACCATTTCTTTGTGACTCTTTTAAGATTTGTTGGAACCTTCTCTGCCTCTATTTTGAGCTCACGCGCACAAGCATCCAGCACACGCATGAGGGGATGCACACTCATGAACACCCATCCACACACATACGTGCATGCATGAATGCATTCGGCTCAAATCAAAAGCTTTAAGAATCTCACAGACAAAAAGGTCTATTATTAAAAAAAAAAAAAAAACAATAATTTATCAAAAGTGTCAGACATGCTTCAGTCAGTGTTCAATATCTAAAAACAACATAGACAATCCAGTAAAAGGCTTGTCTCTGTTAATGTTGAGCGTGCACACGCCCTCTCCTGTTTGGAGGTGCTGGTGAGTCAGATTATCCCCCTTATTTTTTACCATCTAATGGCACAATTGTGTACCACCGTGCACATTTCCCCAGAGCCTGGTAATGGTAGGGAGATTTTTTCCCTTTTCCAAAGCAAGCCTTGTTTACTCTTATGCAGGATGACAAGCACATGCAAGGAAACTGACAATGTGCAAGTGTAAATTAGGTCCCAAGTCTGCTGTGCATTAATTATGAATTAAGTATAATTGCAGTGGGATTCTCTGAAGTCAATTCGTTTGGACTGACTGTAATATGAATGAATTCTGAGCAAACAAGCCGTATGTTTTAAAGGGCTCAAAAGGCAAGCTTAGACAGAGCAGAGCTTCTGTCCCAGCTGGAAAAAAAAAAAAAAAAAAAAAACAAGGTGAACAACCAGCAAAGAGCACCAACATTCTCTTGTGAATCATTTTAATTTGGAGTATTTGAAACCGATTAAGATAGAAACATTTAGTGTCTTAAGAAGTAATTTCTTTGTTATCACTATTACAATAAAAAAATCCCATCTATATTTTATCAACATGTCTTTGCCCATTTATAAGTGTTATTTTCCTGGAATTAAGCAAGGCGGTAAACAAGTCAACCAAAATGATTCACCTCATTTTACAGTGCACAGACATCCCTTAATTTTCTCTGTTTCAGCTGCTGTCTTGACCAAACTAATGAAGGTTCTTAGCATTTGTGCAACAGAAAAAGAGGAACACTAATTGCAACTATATGTCACTAGCGGTCTAATAGTCAGACACTGGTGTGCGCTGATGTGTTTGCAATAAAAGTAAGTACCATAACAAACTGCTTTATACCAGATGAGCACATTATTTAAAGAAGAAGTGAAACGAATGCACAAATGCGAAAGCCTAAAATGACCAAAGCAGAAATGGTTTGGAGATTCTCTTTAAATGTGCTTTTTGAGAAGTCCTGCATAAACATAGCTTATAAAAGAATTCATGCAACATAAAAGCACTTGTGGTGTTCGGTTCCTTTTTTATTATAGGACGTCAAGAATGATTGTACCCATCATGGCTCATCATCCTTTTCCCTTAGCTCTTTTAGAACATGTATTACTCATTAAAGGGATGTTTAGTCAAAAGCTCCACTATTACTTTACTAAAAGAAAAAAAAACTAAAGAAAGAAACAGGCTTGAATACAGTATACATTCATTTAATTACAAATGTATTTAATCTTTTGTCTTCTGAGTTTTTAGAGCTATGAATATGAAAACGTGTACATTTGCCGGTTTAAAACATTTGTGTAAATATAGAAATGACACATCTGCTTTTTTCCGTCACTGACTCTTAAATGACTGTCAAGTATAAATATAGGAATTTGTTTTTAAAAAGTGTCTGTTCATCATTGAATGGCGTTGTGCAGACAGTTTCTGCAAGGTGTAGCATTATCCTTTGTGCTTATAGCAGCACCTTATTACCCCTAATTAGTCAAACATTTTCTACCAACAAAGGATTTTCTTTAACTCGAGCCAAGCTTTTAATATATATGTGAAACATTTTTTTACATCATTTGATTGCTTTGCATTACAGTATTTCCTCCCTAATTTGCGTTTCTTTATTCACGGTTTCGAGTATTTGCAGACATTTTTTTTTAGTCTCGTGACTCTTCCAGTTTGTCACAAAAACTTCAACAACTGAAGATGCTTAATGATTTTTTTTGCATCCAAAGGAGGTGCTGGGATGGTGAGCTGTATCTGTGTGCCCGGAGGGGAGCGAAGATGATGAGCATGCCGGTACGTCGGCTACCCCCTCCCTCTATCCATGCTCCTGCATGGAGAAATGGCATCAGCTTACTCAGAAGTGGCTGAAAAAAATCCCGATATGCTGAAGTAGATAATCGTGGAGCAGGTGTTTATTATGGATGAAACCTGCCTTTTCTGGAAGAAGATGCCCTCTCGCACTTATTTGATGAAGGAGGAAGCACATGCTCCTGGTTTTAAGGTACAGAGAGACATAGTGACACTCCTCAATGTGTCATAAAGTATGCTGCTTTTCTGAATTAAAAAAAAAATATTCTGTTGAGCAATACTCCTATGTTTTTAAAATGAATGGCCAACAAAGCATGATCAGAAGTGTTTTTGATGAGTATTAATCAGTAACAGGTATTTTTTGGTCACATGGGTAAGGATGGAGACAGTTGTGTTCTCTGTATTCGTGGATTTGGCTTATTCGCGGATGTATTCTGCCCCGCAAAAAGGCGGTAACACTGTTTGCAATATGACCTCTTAGAGGAGGAGGTTTATTTAAATAGACTTACACACCTCTTTTCTCTCAACTGGATTGTTTTTAATGCTAAAACAATAATTAGCCTGAGTAAACAGAGAAAACAATATCAACTGTAATAGTTCAAATCCTAAACGCATATAAGGAAAACAGGAAGACTATAGAGCTCTAAAGATTCACAGCCTGAAATCTGAAAATGGCCCGTACAGCTGGAAACAGCTTCCCCACTCACAGTGAATGGGTCTATTATCAGGACAACAGATATGTAGGCCTGTCCATTGAAAAACCGGCGAGAGCACCATTGAGAGAGAGGGACTAATTTTCACTCAGTGGGATTATAATGAGCCTGTCATCCTCTTATCCTGCCCAGTTTCTGTTAGAAACCATACCAACTCTGACACGAGCTGCAAAGCGCAGCAGAACCACCTCAGCATTTCTAAAGAGGGCAGTGAGACATTATACAGAACAGGATCCAAAGAACTAACTACTAGAAATGTAATGAAGCGTCCCATCTCCAAGTGACCATAAGTAGGACACATTTTAAAACATTTTTCATGGTTTGATGGAAAAAAAAACTATGCTTAATTGAATCTTGTTAAAAGTGTGAAGGAGAAAAACTGGTTTGAGTGTGTCGCCTCTTCAAAGCTACATACATTTATTACAGATATGTGGAAATTTAACTTATCTAAATATGTGTGTATGGAGTAACAGGAGAATATGGAAGTTCACCTGCGGTGGTTCTCACTGCGGCAGTAAGCCTTTGAAGACAAATAAAGACATTGCTAATTAAAGTCAGCGTGGTGTTGATTTGAAGGACAATATCGTAGACTGACTGCATGTGCTTGTTGTACAATAGAGAGGATTTTTGATTGGGTTCTATACAAATTAAAATAGCAGGTATAAATCGTTTCTTTAATCAGCTCAGAGTTATGAAAGTCTCTCCTCTAAATCTTCTCGTGAGGAAAAGCAAAGCCTACAAAAGTAAAATTTAACACTTTTATAAAGGCATCCTCCCACAGATGTAAAGCAAGGGGAAAAAAGCAATTGTTGGATGGTTTGAAAGGTTCTATTGTTCCGTTCTTAATCGTTTGTGCAGTCGTACACCTCAAGCAGTGGTGAAAGCCTTGGGTTTGTAAAAAAAAAAAAATCCTGCAGCTGTACTGATGAAGCAGTGAATCACCAAGGTGATGCAAACAATACAAAAAAGATAGCACGAAATACACTCAGTGACACATGGACACGAAGTAGCTCGGTTCAGAAGCAGGAATACGAGCAGGTTAGCCAAACAAACAGATTGCACATGAATGACAATGAGGCAGAAAATTGGTGAGAGCGGCAAGAGACATCAGCAGAAGACTGAGAAGCAATATTGCATGAGGGCTTTAAAATATGCAGGTAGGTTATGAAGTAGGTTCTGAGCACACGGGCTGTCTCTGCTTCCATCTAAAAAGCACACCCACACATTCTCCGTACTCTCTGTCTGTCTCTTGTCCCTAGTTGCTCTTAAAATCATAGAAATAAAAGGAGGTACAGGCAAAATGACAGAGAGAGCATTGGAGGTTAAGGGCTAAAATCTCACAGTATCTTTTGCCTCCTCCTCTGACCATCTGCCTTGCTGGCAGTAGCCTTTACCTCTTGAGTTGAAACGCCAAACTGGCAGTAAGGTAAGAAGGTAATCAGACAAGGAGAATCAGGTGAATAACTACATTTGGAGTTGGGTTGCTCTTTTAAGTCAAGCCCCAGACCCAAAAAAGGAAGAATGAAAATGCAGAATCTGGATAAATTTAACTACTGAAATGTTATCTTCCAACAAACAGCCATGGAGAAAATGCTGAAGTGAAAGGAAATTGACAGGCAGATGGCAAATGATAAAAATTGAGAAATAAATTAGAGAACAAAATGAGAAATGCATAGGACAGAATGAGATGCGGGCATATAAGGCAGAATGTGGAACGCAAATGGAGAGGAAGGACTGCGTGGAGCAGCAGGGAAGAAGTGGAGAGGAAAACAAGAGGATGAACATTTGAAATGAAAAACTGGAGAGATTAGGGCAGAAACTGCACAGAGTCAAACTGAAAGAGAAGAAAAAAAAAGCAAAAGAAAAATTAAAGTAAATGGCTTATGCTTTGAGGGCAAAGAAAGATACATGTATGTGAAGAAAAGCCTGTTTCTGAGGTAGCCCGCTGTCTCATTCCTGCACTCAAGCAGAAGCAGAAAATTAATACTGACAAAGAGAAAAGAACAAGAGAAAAAAGAAAGAAAAAAAAACAAATGTCAAGCTTGCATTAAATCAGACTCTTTAGCCGTCCCTCTCATCTCACGCTACACCAATGGCTGTTCGGCAGAAACTGAATGACTTGGACAGAAGGTTTACAATAGGACCTCCTATCCCAGTTAATTAGATTTCCCAGTGCTGAATTTTCATATGCTAAGCAGCCAGGTAACATTATGAAGTGAGATGCCTGTGGGGCTGTGTTGAGTTTCATTAGCTTCAGTGTGTGGCAACAACAGCCAGATTCACGACTCAACCAACTGGGATTGGGTCCCACAGTCTTAAGGTTCCCCCACATTCAGTCTGCCAGCCCAATAAGCCGGGGTTTGATTTTCTTTTACTCAAGCACCTCAGGCCTAAAGCAAAATAAACTTGTGTGATTTGCATTAATTACAGAAAACAATTAGAAAACTACAAATGTGTTTCTTTCCCAACAAGACTAGTGAAAATTATCTTGTTGCAATCGATGCCGTTGATTGAAACACAAATTGATTTGGGTTAAAATGTTGCAGATGCAGGTTTTCTGTATCTAAATTGTGGCACTTAATTGCATGTGCACATGTGTTCTAGGCCTGGCATCAGCTCCTCTGAAAGTAGGACTGAGAGTCTGTTACAACAGTCCCACTGTGTGGCCTCCCTTGGCTCACAAACACAAATTAGCTGAGGGACGACTGCTGTGGCAGAAAGCTTCTCTGCAGACAAAACCCTTTTAATATTCCTTCCAAGTCCATTAAGACCTCAAGAGATTGGCATGGATTGATTGTTTGTACTTGATATTACCAGGGGCTTCAAGGCCAGATCCTCGTCAAAAATTGGAGATGTCATTTGGTAAAGCCCAAAGAATTGAAAAGCTAAATACAAGCAGTGCGTTGTAATCATCCCCACAATAAGGAACAAAAAAGGAAGACTTCATCTAATTAGTAAATGATTGTTCCTATTTCTTTGTGGATTCAGGCTTCACTGACAAATGAAAAGGTTTTCCAACTCAGTGGCTTTCAAATTTTTTCACACCACTATTTTCTGGCAGGTTAGAGCTTTTCCAGTCAATTATTCAATTAAAGCAATGACCTCTTCACCCTCCTTTCCCATTTGCACATGTGGATACAGCCCTTAATGTGGAAACTCATGAAGATACCTCCATACAGAATTTAAATTACAGTATTAAATCATTTTTTATATATTTTCATCGCGTCTAACCAAATCTTCTTTTTTTTTTTAAATGTATTAATAAAAGGATAATAAAAATGTTACCTTTTGTTGTGTTTTATTTTAAAACTGTGAAAAAAAATGTAAAAGTCCTTGAAGTATAGGTGTGTTTTGCATTGGAAAAGATAGTTATTCAATATAATAGATTGGCTGACCATTCAGACTTTTGCTTTTCAAATCTAATCTGTTGATTTTTACATAAAAAGTCAAATTAATTGACAGATAATAGCAACAATTCTTCACCATCAACATCAAAATTCTTGTCATAATCTTAATTAATCCTTGGGTTTATTTGGTTTATAAGATTTATAAAACTAAGATTAAGAATGTCAAAGCTATGACTGAAACTTTCCCTGATGAGACTTTTGAAAAGAAAGGGAATACAACTTCCTGTTTAAGCTTTTTAGGACAGTAGGTTTTCAACCACAAATGCATCATCACTTTAAAGTTTTCTGTTAAGATTTTCCAGATAGTTTGTATTTATTAAACTCATAATCTACAACTTGGTGCCAAAACACCCCAGATGACTAAAGTAAGTTTGCAATACAAACATATTTTAAAAAACTGTTAAAATGTCAACTTTAACTTAAACTATGTTAATTGGAAATGCTGAAAGTGAGGCCTATGACTAAACCCAAAGACAGGGTTTATTCATTGAAACAAACTGTGAGTGTCAGGCTGGCCTCATGGATTTTTTACAGAAAAACCAAAAGATCAAATTCCGTCAATTAAAACGTCATGCTGGTTTGTAAATCTGGTCGTCCTGGATTAAACTCTGGCAGGACAACCTCAGAATGTGGGTTTACTGCTTATTTTGTACTTGTGCATGATGATAATAAAATGAAATAGAAAAAAATAAACATGGAAAGATTTCTGTAATATAATTATATTTTTTGGTAATTACAGATACATTCTAAAAGTGTGGGTTCATTGTTTTATTCAGACACTTGGAATTTTACAATGATTTCACTTTGATGGGGAGCTGGAGTCAGCTTGAACACATCTTTGGACAGCTCAACAGTCCATCAAGAATGGATATACAAAAGAAACTGATGTATAAAATCCCAGTCAGACCCAGTTTGGTAGGATCTGTTAAACAGCTATGCTATATTTAGGCTGTGCCATTGAAATAAGATGGCCGATGCCAGCATTGTCCAGAAGTGTCAGCGCTTTGCTTCATCACACCAGAATAATTGAAGTCTTAATTGTCCTTGTGAGAAATTATTGGATTGGATTGATCCTGCACCTGTGAAGTGCTTTAGTCAGATGATTCTTATATTAGATAAATAAACATTGATTTGACTTGCCCGTGATATATAATACTGTGATTTGGGTGAGCTGGCACCCTCAAACACATTAATAATACAATGTCTCTGGGTGGGTGTAAGTGTGTCTGCTTGTAGTTAAGTGTGTGAACTCATGCAAAAAATGGCAAGTGACAAACTGACCCTTGGCTGCACCTGACAACTCGTTTTGTCTCGCACTGAGCCAGCAGTACTCTACAGGGCATGCCTTGAGGGTTTTCAATTTGAAGAATAAATAAAAGAAGAAGAAGAAAACAGTCCTTTGTGAATTTTGTTATCGGTTTTCCATCTTTTTCCAGGACATGTGGCACCGTATGCAAGTGTTTCCTTCAATCCTGTTCTTTATTTATTTCTGTTTTTTGTGGGTTTGAGGACTAATAAAAAGTCTATTTGTGTCAGGTTTTCCTCTTGTAAGGCGGAAAACCAGACTGCAGATGAGAATCACATTACCTTTTTCTTTACAGCACATTTATTGTCTTTAATTAAATCCTTAACCTATGAATAGAATAAAAAGACGTGCGAAGAAGTGATCAAAACTACTTATCATTGTCATGCTTGAGTTCTTTTGAAGATACAGCTTTGTCAGCCACGACTTGAAGCTGTCATTTCCTGAATGACTTCATCAGCCTCTGGCATCTCTGTTGAGGAACTTTGCTTCATTTTTCTTACAGTGCTGCTTCAGTTCACTTGGCTTTCTAGGTATTTGCTTCCTCTCGGCTCTCTTAGGTTCCACCACAGCATTTTAAATGTCTTTAGAACTGCACTTTGACAAGGGCATTCCAGGACATTGACCTTTGTAATTCGGCTATTTAGATATAGAGGTGCCAGTGTTCTGATCACTGCTGACCCAGTTTATTCTCACCTTATTTGTTTGATAGATGGTTTACTGTTTTTCACTATAAAATGCTAGACTGCAGAGGATTTCATGAATGGCTTAATGGCTAAAAGTGATGATGTTCTGTTGTTGCAAACAAGTCAAAATCCCCACCTCTCCACCTCGTTAGATACTGGATATGAGTTATTTCTGTTGGCATGCTGTATTTTGTAATCTATTGTGGTCAAAGAGTTTCACTGGACTGATCTGCTCATATGACATTTTCTCAGAAATGTTTTGATTGTTTAAATGCAAAAACTTTCTAACTTGTTCTTAGTCAAACAAAGATTCTTGCTGAAATATATATTTACCCTTTAACACACTTCAATGCTGATGTTCTTTGTAATATATCTTAACTCTTCGACTGTTAAAGCAGTTAATTCCAACTGAATCTGAGAAAAACGAATACACAACCCTTTGAAGTAGAAACGTTTTTACGTAATCAACATAAAGCATCTTATTCGGATGCGGAGAAAAGTGGTTTTATTTATATACACAAAGCCGCTTTTATCAAGAATTATCAGAATTAGATTATTTGTTTAAATAGTGGAAGAGTTAAAGTAATTCAAGGAGTGTCTGTCATTATGCTGTCACCAGTGACAGCTCTGGTGTTATAGGGTTCAACCAAAGAAATTCTACAATCATTTTCTAACTGTGCTGTTAGGAACTTTATATTCCATAAGTCTATAGTAAAGGCTGTTGGCCTTGAAAGACACTTTCAAACTTGCTGTGCTTTGATTTTTTTTTATATTTTTACCTTTGTTTAGAACTTGTGCAACCTTAATAGAGCTTGAGCGTTTATCTAGGAAACGTTCTCACTATAATGTCCCTTAAAACAACAACGGTTCCTGGTTTGTTTGCAAGTGAACCCTGGTGCTGCCCAGAGCAGTATGAATACAGACAGACTGTCCCACAGACCAAAGAGTATAGGTGAACTCAGGGGAAAATAACTATAATGGTCAATTCTTAGGCCTTCGTCACAACTACCCTCACAGATGGATATGGGCTGTCTGCAGCCACAAAGCAGGAAAACCTGTGAGGAGCATGCAGGCGGCCTGCAAAAAGTTTAAGATCACTAACAACCCAGTGAGCCCCAAGAGGGAAAATGTCTATGCACCTTTTTTCTTCTATGGTTATGCTGTCTGCAACAGGTCATATCAAACACTTATACAACACTTACAGGTAAGAAAGGGTCGAGTATTTTTTATAGATTTTTCAATTTCCCTGAAACCTGCAGACTGTGCAGGGTGCCTGTTGGTGTTGTTCAAGTGATAAATGTGTGCTCATTGCGTGTCCCCTGGATCCCCCATGCTTGCAGCCAGACTGTTAGAAATTAGGAAATTAGACAATCAGAGTGTCATTTGTGCTGGCAACTCATGGACGTCCTGTGGGCACTTCCTTGTATGTACATTTGCGTGCAGCCAGTAAGGAGCCGGCGTGTTCCTCTTACTAATGACTAAAGTGCGACGTAAGGGCACAACAGCATCATACATTTGTCATAAGTGTGTGAAACATCTGTTATCCTTAAAAATACTTCATGATACACTTACACGGCAATGGTACATCCTTTTTATGATATCCCTTAAGGTGGTCACATAAGCATCAAGGAAAATGACAGACACTTCTGCACTCCCTTTAATATACATATTTTCCTCTCTACCACCCAAACCCAACAGAACATGTAAGGATCAGCTTCCATACAGGTTTATCTGACTAGGATATTAGTTGGTATTAATTTCAAGAAGAACAACCTATGAATGAGTGAGGGCTGTAAGAACATTTCTAGAAGGTAAAATATATGACAGTAAACTTTACAAATAAGGAAAATAATGAACCTCCTCCCCCCATTTGTCTAAAGTCCTGAGACTATAAAGGGGAAAGCACATTAAGACAGTACTGTTTTTATGAAATTGCATTTATGCAAATGTGTTTCTAATTGAAGAAGATTTAGCTTCACATAGACATTTTAAAATGACAGTTTCTAGTTTGATTTGTAACAACTGGCTTTAATAAAACATTTATTCTTCCCTCTTAAAATTGTGTATAAAAAAACATCTGACTACATCATAATAAGAGATTACTTAGTTTGTTTTTTTTTTTTTTCTTTTACTGCCTGTCCTTTTATATTGCTTAACCAAAAGTATTACCAGTTCCACTGCAAAGAAAGCAATTATAAGTTGCACATTAAGATATTTTTTTCTAGTTTTAAAACTCATTTGGACTTTTTTTTTTATAAATGTATTTATAAATCTGATAAAAAATAAAAATGAATGCATGAACTCTTGCAAAACAAATTATTTAAGCCCCTGTCCTAGAAGTTCAATAAGATGGCTCAGTTATTTTCAGTCATGAAAGTAAAATCGATATTTCAGTAAACACTTTCAGTTATGGGCATTTCATAGTCACTAACGCTACAGGGGATACTAAAAACATGTATGAGCGTCAAAGAGGCCATCAATAGGTTTTTTTTATGTGTTGGTAAAGGAGCACAAGATGAACTTGAGGCATAAATCAGTGCAATCTGCCTCCCATGCAGCATTAAATTCTTTCTGTCCTCTCCTGGAATATCTCCCTCAAGGCTGGGTTATTAATAAGTAAACACACCTCCCACTGTGAAGATATGGACCAGAACAAGGAAGCCACTGATCTCTTTGGCTGAACTGCAAAGATTGTAAGTGTTGGAGGAACAAAGTGCTATCACCGTCAAAACTAAATACACACACATCGAGGCGCACATATGCGCCATTCATGGGGGATTCCATGTGCTGTAGAGCCTGGGGCAATCACAGCCCAGAGTCTGTGACGATGAAGGAGCCTTATTGTTCCTCTGACTGAGGGTGGGCTAGTTTCTGGGACACTGAAAACCCCTGACAAACATGAAGCCGGGGTCACATGTCACACACAGATCAGAGCGGAAATAAGGGAATAATGGCAAACATGTGGCTGCACATCCAATTAAGCCGACCGTTCCTCAGTTGTACACGGACTCAACTTCACTTCTTACGTTTGATGAGTTTCATGCAGTTTCTGAGAGCTGACAACTGCAACAAATAGGCAAACCACAGAACAGATAAAGTTTTTCCTCCTTTATGTGTGTGCCTACATTACAGATTTTTTTTTTTTTCATATATATGCTTCAGTAAAAATTGCAGCCTTCCAAAGAGCATCCCTCTCTATTTTTTGCCTGGCAAATGTTCCTCTCCATTCTTTGTTAGTGGAACTCAGCGTTCTGAATGTCACAGCTGAAAGAAGCCATGACGCTCTTACATTAGGAAAAAAAAAAGTTTCTTGGAAAAGCAGTTGTGGCAGGAAATAGAAAATAAATCTGGGAGCATATATCCATTATCAGGGCACATTATCGTCAGAGGGGAGTCTGCGAAGAGAGAGGAAACCAGGATGGGTCTCTATGTGTGCCACAAGATAGGAGAAACCAATTTTCACCTCCTCCCAGTGCATCCCCAACACACAACTGGATTCAGCCTTCGCTAACTCTGCACAACCAAGACTAAATCATTTCATCTAAATAAGCTAGCCAAATGTTTTACACCTCTGCATATTACTGAGTGGTGATAAGGTGTTGGTTCACCATTCTGAGCGAAGCATCTCTCCTTTTTTTTTTGTTTGCCCAAAAAAGACGGGTAAGACTGTAAGCGTCAGGTCCACAGTGATAGAAAAACGCAGAAATAGGATGGTGGAAGTATTTTAAAACCTGCCATTTCTTATGCCTCTTGACGATAAAACAACAGACAAGATATATTTTATGTTTGTGTTAAATATTCCCATGTGCAGCCCCTCCATGACAGCTTATTCTCGGGCAGATTTATCACAACCCTTATCTGCTCAACTGAACAGACAGAGGCAAGGCGCACAGCATCAACTGTAGCCTGCTGATGCCTGGGGCAAAAGACAAAGCATACAATCAATACAAATCTCAAGTCTATACATTTAAGAGGGGCAGGCCGACACACATCTTTCATTCTGGCATGCATTAAAACTTCTTTTCATATAAGCTCTCTGAAGAATGATATACATACACTAAATGCATTAAATGTCACACAAAACAAATAAATAGAATAAAGCCATTGAAGCAAATCTTTTGTTGTTGCAAAGCTGAAAATCTGCTTTTAAAAAGATACAGACTGATGGAAATGTAGAATGTACCTAATTAAAGCTCACAAAACGGCATGTCTGGTACATGATAGGCATCTGTTGAAAAAGTGAGCACAGCGTCTGGTCCCAGGTGCCTGAACTCATTCATACAGGCACGCGCTCCCTCTTGACCACTGCATTCATACAGGAAATTGGTCTGGAACTGCCGCTCCAATGCATAAGGCAGCCTCTATCCAGAATGTTCTCATTTGTGTTTCCAAGATAGTGGCGCTACCTACCAAAGGCGGCTGCAGCAGGGCCGCCTTTCTCTCCATTTAGAAATCTCTCCAAAATTCAGCTCCTTTGGGAGCAACCTAACGCTGATGCAAATGCACCTAAGCTATAATGTGAACTATTTACTGAGTTTCATTCTTACTTTAGTTAAGCTTGAATATTGCCTTGATCATGTTGCTTACTTTTTAGTAAATAAAATGTAATAAATCACAGGTTTTCTGAATGTTTGTCATTAAACAATAACGGAGTCAAAAGGAATGCAGGCTTCATTAAGCGATTCACAATTATTCAGTCATTGTACCAAACATAATCTAGTTCAGTGGAATAATGAACCAAACAAAGACTTACCACTTACTCTGACTTGATGCCCTTTCATTCCTACCCATCGCTCAGAATTTACAATGATTTGAGATTTCTGTTTTGTCATTTGATGCGTAGAGATTTGGGAGACATAAATTTGTCTCATTTTGTCCCAAGAAAAATGTTTCTAGCTTCATATATATACAAGCAAATGTTGTAAATGAGGAGAACGCTACAATTTATGTTCTAATATATTTATTTAATGGAGGTTTCATCCAATTTAGTATTTTCTTTGAATTCCTCAGCTATCACATATCTCAAAGCAGACACAATCACGGATTTTATCCTTTTTTTCTGTGCAAAACAGACGTATAGGTGTAAAGAAATCAAATATTGTTCATATTTTAAACTACGGTGTCTGTTTTCAGTCTTGCATACATATTGTTTTTGCCAGCGTAATGAAAGAGTGCTGTCATTTAAAAAGCAATATCTGAAAATGGTACAGGATTACAATAAAGCTGCGGAATATCAGCGCATCTCACACGGCGTGAAGTTAATCAAATCACCATATCCAATGCTGTTATCGGTTATCCTTCAAATAAAAACACAAGCTCACATTAGGCTATCAGCGCTGAATAAATACTCGTTTTTATGACTGAAACGAGTGTGACACAACAGTGTGAGACAACACTCCTGCCCACTGAGGGACGAATTTCATGAGGAAGCTCAGCCTATTCAGGCAGTAAGGGTCTCGTTAATGTCTAGGTAAAGGTCAACTTTTTATTTATTTATTTTTTAATGTGTGCACCTATAGATTGCAAAGTGAGTACCACCAATTTTAATATTGACTATTCTGAAACGTTTTATTTAGAAAACATAAATCATCTACTTTTATGTCACAATTATAGAATTTCTTTAACCGTCACAACTGAGTCACAGAGTATTTTTGACCATGTATGGCTGCTCGTCTCTATTTGCATTTCGACTAACGCACAAATAATGAAACAAGTGCTGTTTTGAGCACCGTGCTCGTAAAGGACCAGAAACAGAATTAGTCTGGTTTCAAACCAAACATGGTTAAAAAGGCATGTGACATCATCCTTGAGTGGATAATTGTTCAAGTGGAGGCCTGTTGTATCATGTGCACTTAATTTCAATGGCACAATTGTATGAGAGCATTGTGAACACAAGGATTATAAATATACTGCATAAAACTGTGTATTCTGGCAGATGCACAGACTTTCTGTCAAAGTTCTCCAAAGAACTGAATGCATCAGGTTGATTGAAAGATTCAGTTTCTCTCTATTCACAAAAAAAGGACTGTGGAGCATGTTAATTACTATTCGTTGGTAAAACTTGCATGAAGTAGACTGTGCCTCCAGCATATTAAATGAAGATATAACATGCAGATGAAGGACAAGAACTGACTAATCACGATGTAGCAATTACCAGCCTATACATACACAGGTCACGCTTGGGACAAGATTTTCAAACATTGCACATATAAAGTTGTCACCAGAGCAAGGATAAATATCCAATTCAAAACCTATGTGAAGACAGTAAAGCATTAACACTGGGGTCATTTAGTTTGTAGTCCATTGATCAAATAAGTTTCTTACAGCCAGCAGTCAATTAGTGATATGCTTGACTTGATGATTTTGGATTTATCTCTTTATATAAAGAAAATAATATATTTTCTTGAGGTGATCACATTTTGTCATGAATCTAAATTAATGTTTCTATTTTAGTTTATTGTTTTCTTTTCTTTTTTTCACTCAAATGAAGACCAGACGATGTTGCTGGCTGTTAAATGAAGTGAGCAGACGAAGCCGAGTTAGTCCAAGTGTTGATTTTAGCATTTAGAAGAATTTCATATACTCAGAGCAAAACTACACACAGTCTGTCTTTCAAGTTATTATTAAAGCTATTGCAATTTCTTAAGGTTATGAAAAAAAGACTTAATAATTTCGTATGAATATTCCATTTAATGTTGTGCCTCTTTTTTAAAATCACAGTTTTATCACGGCTATCTTGCTCCTGTTAAAAATTCTAAATGACATGCTTATGTACAAATGTTGACTTTGATCTCAGTCTTCACATATATAACTGCAGTTGTGACAAATAGTTCCTCTCAACTCGCTAAAATCAAGTCCTGCCTGGCCAGACAGGATGCTAAATAAAGGAATCCATGCATTTAATGCAAGTTATTCCTCGATTCCTGCAAGGCATTTGATGTTGGAGTCAGCCAGGCATCCCTCTCATGGGTCCAGATGGTGGAAAATGCAGCAGGTCAGCCTACAACTGGTTCTAGTGACTCCAATTTAGTTTCCCTTTAGCGGCTTCTTGTTTACTCAGAGCATATTTACATTTTTTTTCACCAATATCTATCTTGGCCCCACTTTACCTGTTTGGTGTGGTCCACTGTCACATTCCTGCTTGTCCTTAAGATCCTTGGACCAGCTCCACCTAGATGAACCTAACACCCAGCAGCGACTGGGAGGCGACCTTCCTGTCCTTGGTCCTAAACTATAGAGTGAGCTGCCATTACAAAACAAACAAGCTGCATCACTATCAGTGTTTAAACTTGTGAAATTCCTTTTTTCCTTTGCCCTTGATGAAGCATCATATTAACCCAGTTGTTTTACTGTTGCATCTGTCACTGTTTTATCTTGGGATTTAATTGTTGAAATAGTACATTCATTAAGTAATTATTGAGTCAGTATTCCCCATTTCATTTTATAAGAACTGTGTAAATAAAGTTGATGGTGATGGTGGCTTAAGTAGACTAATCTGTAGAAGGGTTGCAATCTTTATTTAACCTTATGTCAAACAAATTAAAAATCCAAAACTAATAAAATGTGATTGATTCATAGACAAAAAATAAAATATTCTGAACTTCTGCTGGAAACAAATTCAATCGCAGTCTGTGAATCCTTATAAGTCATGCAGCAAGAGATTCTGACCAGAACTTCTTATTTTAATTCTGAAAATCTTTCCTTGTCTTTTATGACACGATGTATGAGATAAAAGAAAACATTTGATCTATTTTATACTGCATTTAAACCGGACATTATTCAAGGATCGTATTCTCTCTTTTGACGAGCGTTAAATTTGCCGGGGTGCGAGTGCCAAAGTTTTTCTGGACATCATTTGTTGCCATATCACGGAAAACATGGATGATGTTTAGTAAGTAGTTTGGGATTATATGTTTTGAGAGCTCTACAGAGTTGCTGGAAAGCTCGTCGTTGTGTTTAGCGACGTTCAGATTCTCTCCCAGTGCAGTTTACTTAAAGGGTAACCAAACAGGGGAGTTGAAGGCTAACTCCACCCACAGCCGAAATTTCAAAATCCAGTCAGAGTGGTGGGGCTTGGGGGTTAGGACTGTTATCATTTCTGGAGCTGCAGATCATGACGTGAGACTACTGAAACTTACATGGTTTGACCAATCACAAAATTCAACTGTAATACGTCATTTCAACCTGTAGGGGGCAGTACACATATGGTTTTTGATTATATATTCAAGAATTAAAGAATTTTATTTTAATTTGTCAAAAAAAATGGCAAAGACCAAAGGACAGCATTTTTACAGCCCCATTTACAGAGGTCAAAAGCCCAAAAAAGTAAATATATGGTTTGGTTATCCCTAACTCCAGCTGCACCTGAGTCACGGCCGTTTAAAACATTTACTTTTGTTTGTCTGTGTTTGAGCATTAACACAGAGAGAGGAAAAATAAAAATAAAACTGGGGGATCTTTTTATTAATTCTTGATGAATGTAAAAAAAAAAAACCCATGGAGCTGGAGCAATCACGTTACAACAGCACCAGCACCAACCGTTGGAAGACCAGCACAGCAAGATTCACTACCCAGGGTCTGGCAGCCTGGGTGGAGGAGCTCGCTATGCTGTCCACCAGGCAGCAGACTAGCATAGCACGCTCTATTGCTCAAGCTCCACGGGCTCTGTGATAGTCTGGCAACCTGTCCAGGGTATATCCCGCCTTCTCCAAACAGTAACCGGGAGAGTCTCCAGCTACCCCGCGGCCCCAGTGGATTAAGAAATTGATGGAAGTTTAGGACAGAATTCCCGCATTCAGCAGACATTTTGGATTTTTTTTTTTTTTTGACCCTTTGATCAAGTTATTGAAAAGTCACACACTGCATCAAGCTCGCCGAGCCATATCAACCTCGCCGGACCTGATGCCAAAATCGCACTGCAGGACCTCAGATTGCATCTGTATATAGACTAAACATTCAAACTCGCTGCCAATGCAACATAAATTGCGTCCGGTGTGAATGCAGCATTACATTCCTCAAATAGAGTACATTGTCCTTTGGGCATTTGGAATTAAAATAGCCATAATATACCAAAAAAATTTGAAGCCTACATTTTCGACAGATATTTGACTATGACTCACTACTGACTGAAACTTTTTTTTTTTAATCTTTAATATTGAATATGATTGTATATTATGGTATGTAGCTTTGAAAAAAGAATGTCACCCCTACCTTAGAAATAAAAAAAAAAAGGTTCATAAAGAGGGAGTAGTCTGGAGAGAAGAGAAGACGTTTATTTATAATAACTTTGAAAACAATGTAAACAGGAACTTTAACCCTTTAACACCAGAGCTCCAGTGTTTATGTTATTTGATTTACTGGAATTTTTTATTGTTAATACAATCAATATAATTCCAGCCGCTTTTCTCCTTCAAAATTGACAGGAAATACATGGATCGTCTTAACGGTTGAAAAGTTACAGTATGTTAAAGATTTTGTGTTTAAGCGTCACCGGCAACTCTTTAGGTGTTAAAGGGTTAATGGGTATATTTATCAAAGGTGGTTCCTTGATTTAGTAAAACCTTTTTTACTATGTTAATTATTATTAATTGCTTTATTCTAGAGTACAATAAGACCGTAAATCCTAGTGAAAGAAAAACCTGGAAAATCTGTGAAGTTCCGACATGTAGTTGGCCATGATTATACAAAACATAAAGATGTTATTCTTTTTTTCTTACATTTACAAGATTTGTATTATGATAGAGGGATCTTTGGTGAAAAGGAAAGCACTTGCACAGCAGACGGGTAAATGCATTTTGTGGAAGGCTCTTAATTTAGGAATTAAAAGCTCGGATTCATTCAGAACAAACAAAGCATTTCAGGAGGAACATTTTGCAGCAGACCACTATCCATTAACATTTAAATTTCATATCAAGATTTAGGAGATGAGACTACATTAATAGAGTCTCCCTAAAAGGCTGTAACTTCAAAAGACATTTAATAATCTCTGACTAGGCAACTGTGGTTTGTACAGGTTCGGAAAAACCTCTTTACGCAGGAAAATGATTGATTTCATGCAGAATATTCTGCAATAACAGCATACGCGTCTGTTTGGAAGTCAGAATGTAGAATTCGGAACATCCACTGTGGGGCTGTAGTGCTTAAAAAAATTACTCTCAGTATGAAATATTGTCAAACAGCTGCCAGTTGTCCTGCTGACATTCCTAAATTTAGGTCACTTGGGCTCCACATTCAGCTTTCCATCATAACTGCATGCAGAATTTTAAAACAATGGGTGTTTACTTCACCCACAGAGAAAATGGTGAAGTTCCACAAAACCAAATGAGCTCTTTGAATTATCTCTGATGGAAAATTTAATCGTGAGTCGATCATTACGCCGGCTGAGTGTCTGTCTTTTCCACTGCTTTTAAAAATAACAGATCAGTCAAACAAGAAAAGCAGTTTGCTTTTCAAAATGCACAACTTGGGAAGCATAATCAGCTGAAGCACTTGTTTGAGGGCTAATGCTGATTAAAAGTGGCGTGCACATGGTCGATTGACTGAAACACATCCCAGTTTATACATACAGTTATTATCACCACAGAGAACAGAGCGCACAAATTCAAAACAAGATAGAAATGATCTCTTTGAAACATTTATTATGAAATTAAAAAGATAGAATAGCACTGGTCAGGTAAAGCTTTTAAAAACAGAGTAGGGGTTGCAGTTTACTGAAGAAGTGAAAGTTTATTTCAGATAAAATTTATATTTTTATATAATGTATATATGCACCCACCAAAAGGGGAAATAAAAACAGAGCAAAACAAAAAAAAACAAAAGAAAAAACAATACAAAAGTAAAATAATAAAACAAGTCCATTAGTCTTTAACACAGCACATTAGGCAAGATTACCAGGAGTTCAATTTACATGAAGCATCTCATATATACAAAACGATTTACATTGATGAGGGTTACAGAGTCTTTGCGAGCTCAGTGGTGAAGCAGGCAATTTCAAGTGTGGCTTTTTGCTTCAGGGTTGGGGTTTGGCTGGCAATGCCATTTTCACAACTATTTGTCTGGACACTTGCACACGTTAGTGACAGAGCAGCAGCCTGTGTGTTACTTGCCACAACAACCCGGTGACAAGGTCTCCCTCTGGGATTGTCATGTCAGAACATACAGCAGCGCTCTGGCCATGTTTTACCTCCAACTCCTTAATGACAGAGAGTGGATGGAAACAGGAAGAAAGTTGGGTTACATGCTGAAAACAAAGCATTCGCATCTGTCATTAATGATCACAACACAAAGGTGAAAGCACCCTCGGTGATTTAACGTTGCTTGTAACGGCGTTGACCCTGATAACACACAGGTGAAAGGTTAGCGACTGGAGACTGGGAGGGGGGAGAAGGAGTGGGTGGAAGGGAGCAAGTGAGCAGTGAAAGGAGAAATGGGTTGCTGAGGCAGGGGATATACAAAAAACCATGAAGCAGCATCAGAAATTCATGTTCTAATAAAATGTTTTTGGGTTTTCATTTTGCAGAAGACCACGCAGTCAAGAAACATTTTCTTCCACCCTCTACTCTTATTTTTAGGGACATTTTAGGAGAATTCGAATGAGGCCTTGATACCTTGCAGGGCATGTTTTAAGCTGCAGCTTGTCTCATTCTAATCATGCAGCGTTAGAGGAAAAAAAAAAACAAAAAGAGAACACAAAGCTCCATGTCAGCGTGATTGATTGCCTAGGAAAAATGGGAAATGTGTTTTGTGGATTAGTAAAAACATGGAGATGAATTAAGTAATGACAGTCTCACAAAAGCCATGGTGACTTTTGTGCATTAAAGTCAGAAAGCAAACCCCCTGAAGATTGATCATTAATCAATTTGATTTGAGAATTTGCAGAAATGGAAGGTGAATTTGAGATAAATGGGTTGCCAGCCAAAAGTGAAGGACAAACAACAAATAATAATAATTATACACAAAGAATTAAATGGAAAAGTCATACAAACACAAACTTAAGACTTCTATTTGACATAGTATTTGTCATTGTTAAGACGGTATAGTAAATGTTTTTTTTGTTTGTTTGTTTGTTTTTTAGAACAGGGAAATGTTTATGAACATATAGTACTTTAAGGCAAATGTTTTACAAACTGAAATGAAAATGAGCTGTGTTCACACAAAAACAGAATGTAATTCCTGGTAATTTGCCATCATCTGTGTTTTGTTTAGTCTGCCCCAGGCAGTTACCGGCATAGAGGGAAAAAAAAACAAGAAAAACAAAACGAAACAAAGAAAAGAGAAGAGAAGGCAAAAATGTTACAAATAAATAAATAAATACATATACAAATATATTTACAAAAAAAAAAAAAAAAAATCAGTGTCATTCCATGTTTTTTAACAGGAAACAAAAAAAGAAAATAGAATACACAAATGAACACCTCGGTTCAGCCAGTGTACCAAAAGCAAACTTTGATTTATTTGTTGTTTTGCACCAACAAAACGGGGTCTCCCTTGGGGCAGTAATCTCCTCTGATAGTACTAGCATTCTCTGTATTAGTTTCGCCCGCCGTTCATTTTATTTCTTTTTACCCCCCTAGATAGAGAGTACATGACAAGTTCTTTTTTACCTCCATTTAAAAAAAGGAAATAAAAGAAATGCTACGTCTCTGCTGTGATAAAGCACCTCACATATGCAGCACTGATGATTCAAAGCTTTGACAGAAGCTTCACCTGCAGTATTAGTGGCATATTATCTCTAAAAGGACTGCATTTGTTTGGAGGATCTGCTACATTTCACTTAATCAGAGAATGCAGTTATCAGATCGTTCTTGCTGCATGTAACTATAGGGTTTTTTGGCACAGATTTGATGCAATACCGTCTTCACATGTATTCATCTGACGCAATTATTAATCCACATAGATTGTCTTCTCATTCTGACTTCTCCAGAATGGCAGCAGTCATAAGTATCAACACATACGGGGGGAAAGAGATCATAAAAAGAGTCGCCTGATTAAGTGACAGCATGGCTGGGGAGTGCGACGCACGATCGCAGTCTGCAGCAATCACTGGCCTCTCTCCATCATCCCCTTTCAAACCCGCCAAACTCTGTGTCAGCACAAGCCAGAAGATATTGCAACAGACTTTTCCCCTCAGGTGCAACATTGTCATAGTTCATTAATCTTCTCAAACTTCTCCTGCTGCCATCAGCCCCCGTACATACTACTAATCCCCTTATTAATGTGGCAAATGAACCTGCACAAGAAGGACGACTCCCCCAAGGCTCCATAATTACAATGGTCTGTATAAACTCCTGTTTGCATAGAATGTCCATTCATTAAATGCACCAACAAGATAACGGCAGCAGAGCTCAACATGGCACTCTTGTTCCTTTTTCTTCTAAGGTCTTTGTCTCTCCCTGCACTTCAAATTAAACACTTTAATAATACTTCAAACTTTAATATTTAATAACCCTCTCAAAGTTTTTTAACTGAAACCGTCACCTCCGTTTGCCAAAATAGAGAAAGACAAATGAATCAGGTCCAGACAGAAGAGGAAACTCTTCCAATACTTTGTTTAATGGTAACTCTATCCACAAAACAGAGATGTTTTACAGTCTGGTGAAACTGAGCTAAGGCATGCGTTGCGGTGTAGTAGTGCACATCGGAGCAGCGAGAAATAAATTAATTTCAGGTTAACACTGTTTGCATCTTTCCTGCCACGCCACAAAAACGAATAGTTACGATAAATGGCTTTGTGCACAACTAAAAATACTATAGGGTGGCATAATTATTCTTCTTCACACATTGTATGCTTCCACAAACACGCAAAGGGGGAGAGGACAACACTAGTGCATCTGCAAAAGGGCATTTATGAATAAATCACCCTGAATTTGTTTTAATCATAGCTTAGTTTACAGGTTATAGTGAAAGTGAGATCCTAAAATTTTTAATATTCCGCATGTTTCCTTGATTTTTGCTACGCTGACTCCTAATCGCTGCGCTCCTTATGTAACCATAGTAACGGGCTCACAACATGAGGCTGGGATTTTCGACATGGAGCATGTTGTTAATACATAGCCATCGGGTTCATGTTATAGAAGTGAACCACATCTATGTCTGCTGACAGGAAGAGAGTAAGACTGATAGGGATGATTACGCTTGGTTCCTTAGATGCTCGTGTTGCCTTATGAAACTAGGACAGTTTTCATGTTTTTTTTCTCCATTTCCTTCAGTGTTGTTTACAATCATGTGATTCCCTAGAGGCTAAATAATAAGTGAGGAAAAAAATTGGTGGGCCAGGGTTGCTTCTATTGCTACGAGCAAAGTTTGGGGTCCCTATAAAGCTGATTTCAGAGGGGATGTGTCTGTGTTGGCAGACAGTTGTGGTTTTTTACCATCACTGTTCCCTTCATCCACTGTGTTCTCGAAAATCAAATAAATGAAGGCCGTACTGTGTTGTGGCTCCAACTTTTTTCTTTTTTTTTTTATTTCAATTAATCAGGTTCCAGTATTATTGATTGGTGCTGATGTTGCATAGGAGAAACTCTTGAAAGGAAAGGAAGAAAATTGCTTTTCCATTTGAAATGAAAAGGTCAATTATAGAAGCCGTTTCCTTCATCCTCATGTCTCTTATACAAGAACATCCCATTTCATCTAATTGGTTCTTTCTTTTTAACTTCAGGCGACAACAAATGTTAAGTGTTGGTTTATGACACATAAACCAAAAAAATAAATAAATAACAGTAAATTTCCTCACCCGTCATCAATCTTTGGGACCCTGATGTGGTGCAAGAAATCAGCACTCAATTGAATACAATTTCACTATATTACATCACCCCCCCTAAAAGAAATTGCAATAACATTTAATCATATAGCATATTTGTATGATCTACGTCTGGGCCTATAAAATAAATACTTCAATAATGCAATCCTTCTCTTTTTTTTTTCTTATAGCATCTCCACAGCGCAGGGATTGTGATATGATAATTCAGGGGATATTACCATTTGGATAGACTGTCTGCTAAAAGTTTAACTCAAAAGTAAATCACATTTTTCTTATACACTTTGTCAGATTAAGTAATAATTTTCATATTTTTATAGTGTGTAGACAGAAATCCAAACTGAATACGTCTTTGGAGGTGGAAATCTACCTCTCTACCCACACAGAAAAGACATGCGTGTGTCAACTCTGATAGCTGGTTCTGCGAGAAACAGTCAAAATATGGATGAAACAATGGCCATGATAACACAGCCCACTTGTCATGTCATTGCAGTCCGTGCAGCCTAATCATTTTACAGCAATCGATAGCTGCCATTTAACCTTAAATCTTCGCTGGAGCCGTTACCAGGGATATTTTTGTTGCAGTGAGCACCAATCAGATACTTGCGCATTTGTAGAAACAGACACTTGAATATGTAACCAATCTAATAATAAAGACCGTCATATAAAAATATACGTCACTCTCAACTGATACAAACAATATGGTTGGGTTTAATTTCATCTTGAAGTCCTTTTTTATCTCATTATGATACAAGAATTATATTTTATCCAATTTTTTTACGTTACTATTTTGCTTTAACCCTTGTGCTATGCAATGTATGTTCACATTAAAAGTGGGTCATCTGGACCCCACAAGAGAGCGCGCCAAATTTTTTTTCTTTAAGGATTTTTTTGTCGTCACTTATGTCCGTGGCACACATAAAATCCTGTCCCCCCCCTTGTCTATCTTTGTCACGAGAGGGATCACACATCAATATAAGGGTGGGGTCATCTGGACACCAAAAGATAGCACAAGGGTTAAAAGATCAAGTCAAACCTTTGAAACGCAGTTGGCTCTTTTGACAGAAAACGGATATCCTGGCTACTCATTTTTGAGTTATACTGAAACACAATTCAAGTCATGGTTCAACCCTCACTTTCTGTGAGGGTAGCATTTATGCTACACAGGTATCTTGAAAGTTATGAATCAAACTGCACAGAGGCTGCACCAGTGAAAATGTATATTGTCAGCAGCTCTATAGAGAACACATTGACTTTGTTTGAGGGCTCCTTTGAATCATCTGTCAGAATTATCGATCCCAATAAATCTGCTGTAGAATTGTGGGATGACTGAACAAATCAATGAAGTTGTGCTTACAGTATAGTGTAATATCTTATATGTCCCCCTCTCGGGTCGTAATAGTGCCCCTCACCTCAGCCCATCCGCTGCAACAACCATTACCCATTTCATGGCTTCGCCTCGTCTTGCCTCTCTTTCACATCACCAACCCCACACACACACACGCGCACCTGGTATATGACGCCACTGAATGCCTCTTTTGACTGCTACCTCTCACACAGAAACACATTAAATGCAACCCCAGATGCTGTGACCCGGAGGTAAGCAGCGACAGGAATCGCTCTGTGTCACCTCCGTAATTCAACTTTCTCCTCCAGATAGATCTTATCACTCACATCTCTTACTGCTATTATCAATCTTTTCCCCCCGTGCAGCCTCTGCATCATTAGGCTAGAATATTTCACTAAGAACACTAACACCGGTTTCCCTGCTTTCTTCTCTTCCCTTAAATTCCACTGCAGGTTGGCGAAGCGCCAGGCTCTGCCATGCAGCGCAACACTGCCACCTAAAGGTTCAGTACCACCACCTGTCAAGCCTGACCCACAGATAACAGCCTCCCTTTCTCTCTCCTTGCACTCGCTGTCTTTTCTCCTTGAATTTACAGCTCCCTGTATTTTCCACATGTGCTCCGTTAGATTAAAACTGTGTGTTGTGCAGTGGTGCTTTATTAGCTGAAAAAAAATTAATAAGGCTTTGATAAAAAGCAGCATGGATTACGGTGAAATTTGAGGCTCATTATTGGCTAATCCTTTTAGAATTGGATGTGTATCAAGTTCCAGACGAGCTTCACTCAGTTCGCTGGTGCGATTTGAAGGGAGGTATTTAATTCAAGCTTAGAAGATGAGGCAAAGCCTACAGTGACATTTGCAATAGCACAGGAGCAAACTAATTATTGACCATTGTTATTGCGGCAGATGTTTAAAAGGTTACTAAATCTTTTGTAATTCTATAGTACACACCAAAGCAAAGAAACAAACAAAAAAGACATGAAAACACTTAGTTTTATGAGAGAAATGAAAACAGTTTGTTTTACTTTGGAAGGGGAGGGGGGGTTGTGTATAAAGTATTTTGCTTTATGATATTTTTAGAGTAGATAGGCAAGAAAAAAATGTTTCTTTCACAGAGAACATTAAGTCACAATAAATGGTATGTAGGTACATTTTACCAAGGGCCCCAACCTGGGACAGAAAAAAGTAAGGCAAAATCAACCACTGATCTACTTATGCTTGTTATCCAAGACTACACTTGTGTGACCGTTGAGTTCAGCTTTGACTCCATTTGGTTGCAGTTGTTCACTTTCACATGTTCTTTTATTTTTAAAGTTAAGAAACAACAGATGTTGCTGAAGCAGAGTCTCCAACACTCTTTTTGTTCCATCAAGGTACCTTTTATAGAGTCCCTAATCTAGACTGGCACCTTCAGCACTGTGGAACAGGGCAGTTATAGGCAGTACTTATAGACCAGTAAAAGTTCTCCTTTACCTGCTGTCTGGTGTGCATGGGACCCTTCGTCTTGAACCCTCCCTGGGAGCTGCACTCTGAGGCACTGAAGTGGTCGGAGCTCGTGGAGGATCTCTTTGAAAGGGTGTCACATCCCCCAACAAATGTGTTATCCAAGGGGAGTTCCTGGATGACGTGATGCTTCTTCACTGAGACAGGTGTGTCAGCCTTGAGGTGGAAAGCTGAT
Source organism: Oryzias javanicus (assembly GCA_003999625.1). Classification (NCBI taxonomy): domain Eukaryota; kingdom Metazoa; phylum Chordata; class Actinopteri; order Beloniformes; family Adrianichthyidae; genus Oryzias; species Oryzias javanicus. Next base: position 14,767,122 of record CM012439.1, on the reverse strand, counting down.
TGGGGTGAGGCGGACTTGTAGTGTCGAGCCAGGTCGGGGCTGTTGGGTTTGAAAGTTGTGGTGGGTGTGGCATTCCAATCAAAACGTCCAATCCCTTGCTCTTCCAGCTCAGTGGGAAGGCTGATGGTTCCGTTGATTGGCTGATGAGCAGGGTCGTCAGGCTTGTTGCCCTCTATGGTGACAAAGTTAAGCAGGGAGCTTTTGGGGGACCTCCTTTTCTTGCGTTTCTTCTTTTTGTTCTGCTTATTCTCTGTGTTTGGTGACATCCACTCGGTCCCCTGTTTCTTTCTTTGTGCAGCTTTGAACCTGGTGGCGTGGCGCCAGCGCAGGAGCACTGTCACAAAGATGACAATAATCACCACCAAGGCGCCAGTAACAAAGGCAACCATTATAGGAAAATAGTCATCACTTTGAGGCTCACTACTTTCCCCGATGTTTCGGTCGATTGGGGTCTCCATGGTACGCCGGATAAGATCGTAAATGAGCGTTGAGTTGCCCACAGTGTCATTAACATACAGAAACACGAGCACCAGAGTGTGGAGTGATTTGGGATATCCCAGGTCACTGATATTGACAACTAATCTGTGTAAGCCTATGTCAGTCGGAGCAGGTTTTTCCTCCAGTGTAATGTTTCCCGTGACGGGGTCAATTCTGAATAGACCCTTGTTGTTTCCACTCACGATAGTGTATTTCAGCTCTGCATTCATCCCCGTGTCACTGTCCACGGCAAACACCTCTGCCACAACAGATCCTGGGATGGAGGAGAGAGGGACGAGCTTGAAAGAGGTGTTGGAAGGGGGATAGATGACAATGGGGGTGTTGTCATTCACGTCAATGACATTGATGGTCACCTTGGCGGCCGAAGAGCAAGGAGGCCTGCCGCTGTCTATAGCCCTGACGTCAAAAGTGTAGGAGCTCTGTTGCTCCCTGTCAAATGACACATTAGATTTTATCACCCCAGAAAATGGATCCAGTATAAAGTTTTCATTGTCATTCAGTATGGAAAGAGAGACAGCAGCATTCTCTCCAGCATCTGAATCTGTCACAGTTATTACCCCCACAGTGCTGTATTTAGGGAGATTCTCAGACACAAAGAACTGAAAGTGGTTATGCGTGAATTTAGGATTGTTATCATTTTCATCCAGCACAGTCACAATAACAGCTGCTTGTGCTTGCAGAGGGGGGGTGCCGTTATCTCTCGCCGTTACGGTGAAGAGGAACCTATCCTGATCCTCCCTGTCGAAAACCCTGGAAGCCGTCAGGACCCCCGTTTTACGGTCGAGATCGAAAAACGATGCATTTGGTCCCAGCTGATACACGATCTCTGCGTTCTTCCCGCTGTCCTCGTCTGTGGCGCTGAGAGTGGTGAGGAACAGGTCACGTTTGTTGTTTTCCATAACAGCCAGCTCAATGACTGGCTGTGTAAAAATAGGCGGGTTGTCATTCTCATCCTCCAGTCTCACTCTCACTAAAGCAGTCTGATTTAAGCTTGGCTTTCCGGAGTCTGAAGCAACAATTTTAAAGTTGTACTCCTTTGTCCCCTCATAGTCGAGCAGCGCAGATGTCTCCAGCAGATACTGGTTGTCGTACACAGCTTTGAGATGGAAGGGTACGTCCTTCTCTATGAAACATATGACCTTGCCGTTGATGTCAGTATCCTTGTCTGATACTGTGATGAGGGCTATCTTAGTATTGATGGGATCTTTCTCTGAGAGAAAAACAGTGCCATTAATGGGACTGATTATGTATCTCAGGTCTATATTGGGGGGGTTATCATTAACATCAGTCACATTTATGATAACAGTAGCTCTGGCTGGACTTGAGCTGCCATCACTGGCTAAAACAGAAAGCTTGTGAATAGCAGTTTCCTCTCTGTCCAGGGGCCTCTGCACTGTAATGAGGCCAGAAGTTGAATTTAATGCAAAAAGTCTTTTTGTAGCCGGAGACACCTGAGTCCCAAATACATAATGGATCTCTGCGTTTGGCCCTATGTCTGCATCAGTGGCCTGGAGCTGCACAACAGATGTGCCAATAGGAGAGTTTTCTGGTATGTGCACTTCTATCTGATTCTCTCTAAACACTGGCTTGTTATCATTGACATCTGTTACAGTAACCTGAAGAATCGCAGTGCTGGATTTCTGTGGGCTGCCACCGTCCTCGACTTTAATCTTCATCACATATGTGTCCTTCTGCTCTCTGTCCAGATTTTGCTGCACAATGAGCTGGGGCCACTTCTCCCCCTCAGGCGTTTCCACTATGTCTAAGCCAAAGGCGCTTTGCCCGTTGATCAGCTCGTATTTGTGGACACTGTTGGGGCCGGTGTCTGGGTCAGTGGCAGAAGGAATAGCGAAGCGGCTGTTAATGAGGGTGTTCTCGGGGATGGAGATGTTGATCACTGGGGATGGGAACATAGGGGCATTGTCGTTTGTGTCTTTGACGATGATTTTGATCTTAATCAGCCTGAAATAATCATTAGGCAGGACGACCACTTCTATTTCAAAGGAGCACTCTGCGTCCTCAAACGAGGGGCCGGGGCATAACTTTTCTCTGTCGATTCGGTTTGACGTGGTGAATATTTCTCCAGTGTTGCTCAGAACGCGCACCAGCGGGTTATCTCCTGCTTTCGAGACGAGCCGGTACACTAGATTAGCACTTGCTCCAGTTGCAGCACTTATATGGGAAATGTTTAGGTCCTTTGGTATATTTCCAATAAGGACATTTTCTTGCAGTTCCTCTCTGATTGGGTAGATCAGCTCTTGAGCTATGGATGGATCTAACCATATGCAGGCGAGCAGGGAGCCCAACAGGTAAAAGTCTTTCAGATCCATAGTTTCCAGCCTTTTTACAGCTCAGCTTAGTGATCTCTTTTTAAGCAATGCTGTAACAGGCGATGACAGGAATCGTCCACGTGCACACCTATGAATACATAACAAGAGTTTCACCTAAGTAACTTTAACATGCACAACAATTCAATCAGCAATCAACTAACTGCGTCCGTATTACTGTGGTTTAGCCCCCTTTGAAATATTACACCTGCATCAGTAAATTCTTAAAAAGCAACAGCAGCTGCCCTACTCATGCACCCCCCCCACCCCCCAATCTTCCCCATTTTATGGTCACCGAGAAATTTCCAAACCCCGCAGGCAGCCAAACTTCACAACACATTACACGTTCTTATTAATTTCACACTTAAATTGTCAAATTTAAAGAGCTTAAGCCGTGTGTGGGCTGCTTAACGAATCAATGCGCATGAATGAAGCATACAAAGTACGCTCAGTCAGATGTTAAATTCAGTGGGCAACTGAGACCTATTCTTATCCTACATACCCAAATCCGTTGCAGCGAAGGAGAAAAACTGGAGTGTGTCAGCTCATAGTCTTCTCATCCAGCGCGCCGCTGTGTGCCAGAGTTTAGTGCTGGAGAGATCCTCCTCTGTCTGATCTGCGTCTGGGTCCAGGAAAGAGGAGGTGGAGGAGGAGGAGGAGGGATAATGCAATAACTGGTCCGTAAGACTAATCAGACTGAAGAAAAGGTCTGCTGATCGCACAGAAAGGGGTCAGTCAGAAGCTGCATAGCCCGTGTCGCAGTTCCCCGTGTAAGTTCAGGAACGGACAGGGGACCCAACTGCGCGACCTGCGGGGATTGCGGTGATCAGCGCCGCTCTGCGCGCAGACACAGCAGGGTGGTCAGTGGTTTGTGGTCTCTTCCATCAGAACGGCTCCCCCAAATCAATGCTCATCTCCGGCAGACTGCCCGAAAAAAAATCAAATTAAAAAAAAGAAGAAATGCAAAGCTGTTTTTATAATATATTTTTCTTAGAAAAAAAAATCTTCTCCCCCTGCTACCTGTGAAGGTGAAGGCGCCGACGAGGTGAATGCAATGGGAGACACGCGTGTCCCGTCATGATTCAACTTCAACAAGCTCCATCATTAATCGCCAGATGCAATCAGGATAAAAAGAAAAAGATGGAAAAAAAAATGTTTAAATAAAGGTTATTATTTCGGAATCAATCCCACTTGGAAATGCCAAAATGAAAAAAAAAAAATAATAATAATAAAAGCGGCACTTCAGAGTCACACCGATTCGCTGAGTGGATGCGCCGGTCCTCCTCACCCTCGCGCTCCCAGAGCTGAATATCGCGCACGAACTCTTTGCAAACCCACAGGAGGGGTGGTGAAGTATACCACTCCAGCGCTTCCCCCCACCTCCTCCTTCTCTCACCCCCACCCCGCCGACCCTCGTCATTGGACACCGCCCATCTCTTTCAATTGCGTCGTCAAAGCGAGCGGACTCGGGATTGGCCCGCAGTCACGTCATTTAACGCAATCCGGAGGGTCGTCCGCTGTGTGATGCTCCATGGAGATGCTGCAGGCTGCACGCGCTTAACCAAAACCCGGAGGCTGGAGGGGGGTGATGAGGATGCTGCTGCTGCTCATGATGATGATGACGCTGTTGTGATGATGACAATGTAAAAAAAACAAAAATAATAATAATGAAGGATTATTCTCTGTTTTTATATTTTCTGTGTGCAGAAACAGGAAACACTCAGTGGCTCCAAAAGGACACATTAAATGTACAACCTGTTAGCCTGTTGTCAGGTTGGCAACAATATCAGAATGAGAAAAATAAATGAAAAGCTGCATAAATGGGAACACAATTTTGATTTTGCTGTTCTCTGGAATCTGACTTGCTAAGAATAATCACAAACACACAACACAATCCTTGTGCAGAGTCACTTATAACTGCAGTCGGCACAGAGAAACCATTGTCTAAGCATCTTTGCACGAAGTGCATATTCACACCCTATATACCACATTTAGCACCCCGCAGCCAGTCGTCAGCACTTGTCCATAACAAATAACCTTGACAGCTATCCGAGTCATCAAAGCCATGGAGCCTCATGGTGCAAGCTCTTTGGGCGATGGATAAACTGCACTCATTTCTAAGCTTGATGCTATGATGCTGGGATGTCATTTTGGGATGAATCCTCCTTTAAAAGTTTAAAAGCAGCCAGATCTGCACGACAGCATGAGAGGTGAGGGCGGAAGGGTTCATTTGGCAGAGGAAACTGAAGTCATCCATTCAGATCTGTCGCCATGACTTCATCCCAAACTGCTTTTCTCTCATTATTTTATTTGGGTTGAGAAAAAGACCACTTTCAGTTCAAATCCACAGCTCTCCCCTGCTTGTGTTGCTGCTGCTGTGGCGGAGATCTGTCGTGGTGAACACTGCCATCTTGAGGTGGAAATGCCTCAAACCAGCTTTCAGCTCAAAGATTTAATTTTTCAGAGGGGAAAAAGGAAACGGAGCTCTCCAGAGCATCACCCCAAGAGGACAGCGCATTAAATGGCAAAAAGAGCGACTCATTTAGTGGAAGCGTGCAAGTATTTAGATGAGTAAAGTGAGTGTGAGCCTCACTATATAATGTGAGGACATGTGAGCATCACTGAGGTGAGAACTCGGCTGCAAATGTCTCTTGAGATGGTGGCTTATTGCCCGGTCAGCAGTCCATTAGCACAACCAGCCTAGTGGCCTGACCTTTTTGTCTCTAGATCCAGCCTTCAGCATCCTTAGCTGGGAGAGAGCAGCTTTAGGAGTGATCTGTCACTTCGTTTTAAAGTCTGACACCCTGAGGTACATGGGAAAGTGACAACATAACTGTCAGCGCCGGTGAAACACCTTCTTGCTCCGGTGGCCAGCTGGAGTCATTAGTAACTCATCACTTGCTTTTACTTCCTCCCTGGGAGTGTGTACATGTGTCTGGTTTATTTTTTTTTCCCTCCACAACAAGTTCTGCGCTTCACCCGCAGAGATTTCAAAACTTGCCTGGTCGACCAGGTGAGAGAGTGAGCACAAGGATGCCTGAATAACGCAATTAGGAAAGCAGAAAAGGAACATTTTCAAAGCTCCAAAAATCTCTGAAAGAATTTTTAAGACCCTTATATCGATTACTAGTTCTATCAGAATTCTCCACAAGTGATGCAGAGTTTCTGTCACGGCTCATTGAAACCTTATGGATTTTGTCTTTACAAACAAGCTGAATGCGGCACGACTCTGTTATCAGGCACCAGAGAGGCTAAAATCAGCAGCTGCAGTTTGAGTCTGAACTGACCCACTTTTACTGTTTTTTTTTTTTTTTTTTTTTCTAAATTTTTATTTATTTATTTATTTTGCTGGTTTGAACCGGCTGCAGCTAATGTTTCTGCCACTCAAGCTACTGACAAGCGATGAATAATGTAGCATGCTAATATATGCATTAGGTCTTGCGGTGCACCTCCCACAATCTCGCATGGAAGAGAGAGCTAAAGGGAAGTGCCTGTATCTAAGGCCTTGCGATTCCCTGTGTACCAGGTGCAGTCACCCCCACCCACCCACCCCCATTCAACTTGGTTTGATTCTCACACTGACTTATTGACTTGTCCAGGCTGTTGAATTGGCCTCATGAATAACACAGAGAATAAGTGTGTTTCTTTCGCATCCATCAAAGTGCAAGGTCAAGCAGGTAATTTTTGTGTGTTTTAATTCAATAAAAGCCTGCGGAGATGGAGGTAGGAAAAATCAACTTGTTTTCTGAAAGAGAAGGTAGCTGCAAGGCAAGCTAAAGGCTGGACATCCCCTTCATCAGATTAGAAGTTATACAATTTAAGGCATGAAGAAAAATCTGTTCTCACATATAAAAATGAACAATAACTTGAATCTTTATGAACCGTTTTCAGGAGAAGAAAAGATAATTCAAGTCAGTAACGGAGTTCATGCCACAGCACACATGTAAGAAAAACAACAAAACAATACAATTTCGGCATCAACAACCCCATTGCTCACAATTTACAAAGCAATTAAACAAGAAACAATTGTCCTGAACACTTATTTTTCTTCCTTCTTCCCAGCTCAGTCTCTGTAATCAGCTGACTCAGAGAAAAACATAAGTTGGGCTGTAATCACTTGAGCTGAATCCTGCTGCTTGTGATACAGTGCCATCTGCCAACAAAACAAATGAGCACTTAAAATTGGATTTGAACAATAATCAGATTTTTTTAACAGTTTCCCTCATAATTTTTCTTTTTTTTTTGTGGAGGGGGGGGCGTTCAGCAGTGTTTTGAGGTGAGTGTTTAAAATTCAAAGGCACTCCTTTTCATTAACTATCTCTTTTGTTTTAGAAGCAAATAAAAAGAAAGTAATCCTCTCTTCTTATATTTTAGCCTAGCTCTTTTCCATTCTGTTATGATTTGCCGCATCCCTCAAAGGAAACTGTTTTTTCTTTTTATTTTTTCATTTTTTTATTTATATTTTGTTCAAACAAAGAAAAACTGCATCTGCTGTGAAAATGGAAGCCCCCTCCCCAAAAAAAAAAAAAAAAAAAAAAAAAAAAACATTTTGCCAATGCAACCCTTCTAAAGAGTGGTAATGACCCAGTGGATAATTGGCATTTCACTTGCTGTGGACCCTGAATGCTAATCAGAACCTTCTCCGGCTCAGTTTGGAAACATCACTGTGAAGATTTGGATGGGAAATGTTTAGCATATCCTCTGAAAGGGATTCCAGCAGAACAAACCTTTGAATAACCCTGTAGGAATTTGTGTCATCTGCTTTTACAAGGCAATAACAAGGTATGTGCACAACTTCATGGCTGCCATCTTGTAAAGAAAAATGTAAATACTCCTAAGCTTTTTTGGAGGGATTCACCATATGGCAACCCAGTAGACATTTTCCCATTGCTACATGCAGATTTTATAAATTATAAATATTACAAAACAAATTTGCAGACATTTTAAATGGAGCCAGCACCACCCTTTGATGCTGTGCCACTTCCTTTGAGACAAAAAATGCCATTCATAATAATTATCTGGGCATTGATTGACATGCTGTTTGATCAAAGGAGATAGACTGGGTGGATTAATGTTACAAGTTGCCAAAATGCGAGCTATCCCCTACAGGAGTCACCTCCCATCTTAATGGCCCGCCCCTGCCTGTAATTTGCTTCCTTTCCTTCACTTTGAGCTTCTCCTTCCTCCCCCTCTCTATCTCTCTCCTCCCTGACACATTTGAATCACATATCACTTTGCAGATTGTGCACTGAGAAAGGTCAAACATTCCCTCCCATACTCTTAGTGATGTGAAAGCCAGAAGCCTAACTGAGTAAGATAAAATGGATCTTGGTCAAAGACCACTGCTAACCAGGGAAAGAAAGTTGAGCAAGATATTTTTTTTTCTGCCCAGTGCATGCACAAGTAGATGTGACCTTGTGCGGTCAGAAGAAGCAATATGAGTCTAACTTTTATGAAGTGCATACATTCAGATTCCATAATTTTGCTTGAATACTTCATGAAGAGACATTATAATCTTACAGGTTATCCTAACGAGAGTGGATTGAATGTCTTCTATACATCTTAGACTTGGCATTTCGCCTTTTTTGTGTCTGTACTAGAGGCATGTAGCTTTTCCTCTCACATGATTTGATCCTTCTTGATATACGGTCCACAAATCGATAAATAAATAGTAAATGACATATACTTATATAGCACTTTACTACCTTCTTAGAAGGCCTAAAGCACTTTACAGTCGCAATCACAGTCCCAATTACCTAATCACACAATGATAGTGGCTCCTTTACTGAACACTGGCGCCAACCTATAACCACCAGAGGTAATGTGGGGTTCAGGGTCTCGCCCAAGGACATTTAGACACATGGGCAGGAAGGGTGGGAATCGAACCTGCAATTGTCTGATCAGATGTTGACCGTTCTCCCTCTGGGTCATGGGCAGTTCATAAACGATTCAACTAACTTTGTGGCAATATAATACATCCAATTATTTTACCCAAGTTGATACAATCTAGATATTTATTGTCAATTTGGTATACATGACTATAAACGAAAATGTATTTTAATAGAGAATCACATCTAATATCTTTCTGGCATTTACAAGTTTTTTTTTTTTTATTTATTTAAGAACTCACTGATAAAAATCATGCTTTTAACATGATCTTGTAGCATTTTTCTAATGAGGGAGGACTGAACATTTCTATAGTCAAATTGTGGTGAATCTAGAAGAGATGACAAATTGCTGTTGTACAAAGCTTGTTGGAGTGACATCGGTGCTACAGTCAGTGGACCACAAGCTCCCTGCGCCGCTCCATTCCAATGCCTCCACATGCAGACAAATAGATCCATGAACGTCTTTGTTTTCCCTGTACGAGCTAGCATCTGGTTCAGAACTGTACAGCTGGATAGCTCCAGCATGGCTTGTCATTTTTGTTGCACCGCTAATGTTAGGCTGTGAGGGGGTGTGAGTTAGCAAGAGAAAGTGTGTAAACAAAGGAATCATTGGAAATGGGGAAGGCTTACTCTGCACAAACAGCCCCAACCACTACTCAGACATTTCTATCAAACTCTTACTGCTTTGCATAAACTATGTCCCAGAAAATGACACATTTATTTTGTTATAGCTAAAAATGGCATAATAATAATTAAAAGACCACTGGACACTTAATAAATAAAAAATAAAAAAAAAGTTGGACAGAAAGTATTCACAGCGCCGCACTTCTTCCACATGTTATTATGTCCAGGCCTATTTCTTTTTTTTTTTTTTTGTCCCAGCCTTTTTCAAGATGGATTAAAACAGTTTTCTTCCTGAAAAAATCTTAAAAAAAAAACCCTAATAACATTGTTGAAAAAGTTATTTTGAAACTGTTACAAATTTGTTAAAAAAAAATAATAATAAAAAAAAAATAAAAACTGAAAAATTAAATGTTCATAAGTATTCATAGCCTTTGCTTAATACTTAGTTGCTGAACCTTTGGCAGCAATTAGCCTCAAGTTGTTTTGAAGATGACACCTCAAGTTTGGCATACCTTGCTTTTCACAGTTTTTCCAATTCCTCTTTATTGTATTTGTGCACAATACTATTGTCCATTGATGTTCAATGGGCTTTCACGTGATTTTTAGTTGGGAGGGGCTTCCGTCTGGCCCTCTACCATACAGACCTGATTGGTAGAGATGGTCGTCTTCTAGAAGGTTCTTCTCTTTTCACTGAGGAACGCTGAAGCTCTAACAGTGACCTTTGGGTTATTGGTCATCTTCCTGACAGGAGCCCTTCTCCCCCAATCACTCATCAGAGACGGCCGGCCAGATCTAGGATGAGGCACTGTAACAGCTTCAAACTTGTCATTTTCTGTCTTTTAGACATTTTTGCTCTTTGCGATTAAATGCAGTCATACTAATTAATTCAGACATTATTTGCAAAACTGTGACAAAAAGGTTTTTTAATGTTTAGTGATAACAACACAAGTCTATTGTAGTGGTTCTTCCTCAGCCAATGGCAATTTGACTTGACTTGGTACAAGCCAGCTGGTGTTTGGAGGTTTTTGTGCTTGTGTCATGCATACATAAAAAGGCAAAGACAATAGAGAGCACGACAGGAATAGAAACTAACAGTTTGACAAAAATAACTATCCAGTCAATTTAATACCATTTTTAACAACCATAATCTTGATTATACCTATTGTTTTGAACCAATGCTGGTGGTACTCTCTGAATTAGATTGGTCTTTCAATATGTTTCTATTATCTTTTACATCCCAAGTTTGTAGAGTGACAGTTTTATTTAAAAAAAAAAGTACCACAATAGTTCTTTAAAGTCTTTGCTAATTATCAACAAAACAAAATGTGCTTTTAACAACTTTACACAACCCCTTAGAGATTTATAATAAAAAGTCAAGCTGTGAAGTTTTTGGAGCAAGCTCCAGGCAAATGTTAAATACTATAATGATTCCATACAGTGTAGGGTGAGAAGCTACAGATTTTAATTTAACATAAAAAAAGAAAAAACTTGGATCAAACTCAGAGTGTAATGCATACTGAGCTAATTTATTTTCTAGTAGTGGCCTAATTATGAGTCTGGCTGTGAAGACAGCTTGTGAAGAGAAGAAGAGACGGCACGAAAAAGCCCACATTACTACTGAGGCTGGAAGGTGTCATTCTAAAGGTCAGACTTGTACATGGCAGTTTTTGTCATGCATTAGCCAAGCAGCTTCACATTAACTTGGAAGATGTGGCTAATTAGTCTTTTGCACTGTTTTTTTCACGTATTTTACTGACTATTCTTGAGAAATGAGACAAAAAAAAATGATGTAGCAAGTTTCAAGTACAAAGCAGTTAGGGCTGCATGTCATCTTGTGGTCAGCTTGTGTGACTTAGTCTAACTAATTTCTGCTATATATATATATATATATATATATATATATATATATATATATTACACGTTATAATATTTATGCTCAAAACATTGAAATATAATGATAAGAAACTTTAATTTTTATTAGAACTTTATTAAATGAGCTTTGTAGATTTAGACATTTATATCTTTACTGTCTTTCTTTATCATTATCATATTTTTCCAGTATCTGAATTTGGACTTTCTGGAACATTTGGTTTTTTGAGATCTCATATTCCAAATGGCTTGACAAGAAAGTCAGTGTTAATAAAAGCATCCTAAAAGAAAACCACTCAGGCCACAAACTACAGATAAAAGCTAGGAAATTTACTGCAAAGAGGGAAGATAATTGTTTAAGTGTGCAGCAGTCACCAAAGCTGTGTTTTTAAGAAAAATATGTCCACTCATCCAACTTGATCCAATTACAGAAAGAATAAAAGTTTCAAAGCCAAAGAACAAAGTGTAGTAGATTCCAATTAAGGCTAAAAAATGTTCACTTGATGGCTCCTGTTACTCTGTAACTGTGTCACTAAAACAAGGGCTGTAATCTGATCATTAGTTCATTTCTCCAGAAGTTCATGCTAGCTGACATGGCAATAAGTTTAAAATCATTACATTTTTAAACGTACCGCTGTGTGCGTTAAATTGGACATAATGAAGAATGTGCACATTTTAACCTCATGAAGAGAAAAAGTAATTATTAAAGGAGATTGAAAGACCAAAAACTATAATCTAAATTGATGCTTTCGCTGATGCTAAAACACACCAAGATAATAATCTCTACAGGAACAGAACAAGTACAGTTTTGATGCATTCAGACTTATAGTATGCTTAATAAGTAAATCAATTAATGGATACATTTTTGGCAATCAGGGTTTCCACAACTTTTAATTTTGGTTGAAAGATAGTCTTTGTAACATAGAAGTAAATGGGTAATTGCTCTTTAGTGAAAGTAGCCTCCAGCAATCATATAGGGGAATTGGAACATTTTGCACTTCCGGTTGGCTTTCAATGCTTCAACAGAATGAAGAAGGCTTGACAAGACAAGAATGAGCTGCACCTCATGTAAGCCATTTGTGAAACTGGATGAGTTTTGCAGGTGAGAAGCCTTTTTTTCCCCTTGATTTGTCTAATAATTATCATATTATATATATTAATAGTGGTGGAAACATTGAGCTGTTTAAATGAAGCTGTGCAAAAGTGACATGTTTTGGTTTATTGTTGTTGTGCTCATATTTCTGCATTAACATGATTGTCGTATGTAGGCAAACTCATAGGAGACTATGATATATCTCTTTCAGTAATAAAACTGTCCATTTGTCAGTCGTGTTTTTTTCAGTCACATTGTAAAATTGGAGTAAATTCTATTTGAAGATGATTTAATCTATGCTGCAGGAAAAGCAGGTTTTATTTTTGTTTGTTTTGGCATCTCGCTCCATGTTAACACATGCCTGCGATTTACTTTTGCTACAAACATTCCTCTGTGACTGTTCTTCATTTACAATCTGAAATATAGTAGCATCCAAGCATTAAAATAGCTTCCTCTTCTGATAAGGCTTAACCAGAAGACAATTTCTGTTGAACAAATAAGAAGGAGAACAGTAAAATGTCACTTTCCCTCCCGGTTATTGTTACAAAGGCCAAGATTAAGCAGAGGAAATTCTGTCAAATGTTGTTTTTTCTCTTCGTCTGTGGTATTATGTCTCATGAAAAAGTTGCCAGCATATTTGTTTGCATGATTAATGTAAACATTGCCTTTTAGAACTGACTACATTGGGGGCACTTACGTGTGAATTCATTGCAGATCAATGTATACAATGGCTTTAGGGGCAGATTCAGTCTTTAAGATCTTACAATAGTGGTCAATTATTAATGGACACAGCAAGTGGTAACACTATGGTAATGTGTCCGACTCCCTCACTGCTCACTACGTAGTGCACTATAAATGGCGTTGGCTATTTTGTCTGGGTGTCCAAAACTACATAGATTACCAAAATCCAGTGCCTTGCATATTTCCCAGAAGTGTCTTTGGAAAAACTAGAGTGCATCTATGCTCACTAGATGCGTGAATATACACTTACTGGCCACTTATTTAGGCACACCTTGCTAGTTCCAGGTGGCAACCTCTTTTGCCTTCAGATTTTGGTTGCATAGATTGAACAAGGTACTGGAAACATTCTTCAGAGGGTTTTGTCCATATTGACATGATAGCATCACACAGTTGCTGCAGATTTGTTGGCTGACCATCCATCAATCTCCTGTTCCGCATCCCAAAGATGATCTATTGGGTTGAGATCTGGTGACTGTGGAGAATTTGAGTCCAGTGAAGTCATTGTCATGTTCATGAAACCAGTTTGAGATGATTCCAGCTTTATGACATGGTGTGTTATCCTGCTGGAAGTAGGATCAGAAGATGGTACGCTGTGGTCATAAAGATATGGACACAGACAGTAACAATACTCAAGTAGGCTATAGTGTTGTCTCAATGCTCAATTTGTACCAAGGGGGCCAAAGTGTATCAAGAAAATATCCCCCACGCCATTATACCGCCACAGCAACAGCCTGACTGGATCCCTGGTTTCACGTTGATGATGCCAAATTCTGACTCTACCATTTAAATATCGTAGCAAATTTAAAACTCACCAAACCAGGCAATGTTTTGCAATCTCTCTTGTCCAGTTTTGGTGAGCCTGTGTGAATTGTAGGGTAATCTATGTTCTTAACTCAGTGTGGTCCTCTGCTGCTGTAGCCCATCTGGATTAAGGTTGGATGTGTTGACTATTCAGAGATGCTCCTCTGCAGACCTCAGTTTTAATCATTGGTTATTTGAGTTACTGTTGTCTTTTTGTCATCTGGAACCAGTCTGACCATTCTCCTCTGCCCTGACATTTTTCCATTCTTATACTCAGTTTGAACTGCTGCAGATCGTCTTGACCATGTCTACATTTCTAAATATACCTCAATTTTCATTGAGGTACGGCAAACTAATAAAAAGCATGTTTTCTTAATGATGGATCCTTGCATTTAACCTTTCTCTTCAAGTGGGTGCAGCTGCTAGAGAGAAGTTTGATGAAGAATAACAGGTGCAGAGTGACGTGCTTCACTTTCCTCCTCCCCAGATTTCTAATCTGCAACCTGGGACCACGGCGCAGCCAGACTGCTCTGCAGGGATTCACATGGATGTGAGACTGTAATCATTTCCTAATGAGTTACTTCTCCCCACTAATTGAAAATCCGATTCTGCCACTTCTTTACAACCTATGCTGTGCAAAAGACAAGCTCAGCAAAATGTAAGCAAAGATGGTGAGCACTGAATTTAGCTTCCTCCTATATTTCAAGAACAATCTCTGTAACCTACATTTATTTTTATTAAATTAAGTTCTTTTTTATTTGATCTTTTTCCCCCTGCAGCATGTATTAGAACGATTAATTTTATTTGGAGCCTTCACAAAATATATGGATGCAAGTAAGAAAATGGCAAAAAATGTGTTTTTTTGTTTTTTTTTCTAAAATGATCTCGCATTGAAAAGGGGAAAATGTTTTGCTCTTTTAACCATCCAAACATAAGACGAGACATCTGTTTTTCATGGTTGGTTCAGCTGCGACAACTGACACTTTTCTAATTAGTCTACTACTCTTCCAAGTCCAATTATCTATGCATTTATTGGCTGTGCCAACTTTTAGATCTTAGTCCTCTTTTTTTTCAAAGTAAAACCTAAATCTCTGAGCACAGTGAGCCAGAAATGATTGATGGCAAAACGGGGAAAAATGCACCTATCAAACATCACTTATGAGCTTTCATCTTTGACTGGTTTGTGGAGAAGACACTCCTGAGAGGCCTCAGTAAATCTGGGATCAGATTTTCTAGAAATGTGCTTGCTTGTTTCAATGATAAGAATATTTTTCAGTGAGTGAATTTCACTGACAGGATGTTTACAGTTTTTCTCCAATACTTTCGCTTTTCCTTTTTAGAACACACAAATCCTTCTCTAAACTGAACTTTTTGTTTGATCATGCATACATATTTTAGCATCTCTAGACCGGTTACCACATCTCTCCAATGCATAGTGATTACATCATAACTCAGACAGAGTTACATGTTTAGGAAAAAAATCCAAAACACAGTCTTACTAAAAATGTTGAATACATTGGCTTTTTAATAAATAGACACTATAAAAGTAAAAAGTGTGCACAGGGAAGCCATAAATCCTTCTTCGCAGAATTACATCTGATGTTTTCCATAAACCAAAAGTGGCTCTAAATGCTTAAAAGCCAAACATGTGTTTGTCAGAATTAGATGCCAGAGAAAATGAGAAAAAATGTCTGTCAAGAGATTGACATATAAATTGAGTATGATCATATGAGTCTGTAGAGAAAACTATAAGCCAATAGCCAGGCATGTTTATAAAGAGGAACACATTCTTTAAAGGTAACCAAACACTAAATCAATTTTTTGGGGGGGTTGACCTCTTTAAATGGGGCTGTGAAAGTGCTGTCTGTTGGTCCTTGCCACATTTTTGACAATTTAAAATAGAATTGTTTAATTCCTGAAATTATAGTCTAAAGCCCACCGTATGCTGCCCCCTACAGGTTAAAACGGTGTAGTGGCCTACAGTTTATTTTTGTGATTGGTCAACTGGTGGTGTAGGTCCCACGTCATTTCAGAAGTTTCACGTCATCATGCTCCGCAGCTCCCGCCCATATTTGATCCTGTAACAGTCGGTCATTAGCTTTAGCATGGTACACTGGTGAACCACCAGGGAAAATGTTGATACTAGCATCACTTTACTCAGTACCACTCTCCACATTGAAGACACAGAGTGACTATGTTACATCAAGCTAACCTCACAGTCACTGTCAATCATCCAAACCACACCTTCCCCGCTCAGATTCCAAGTTTCTTTTGCAAGTTTCAAATCTGGGTTGAGGGTGGAGTCAGCCTCCAATTGTCTTGTTGTGTTAGCCTTTAAATATATATTATTTTACCTGAATAAATAACAGTATACAGCTACTACTATAAGTTATGTTTGTTTAAATGAAGAATGATATGTACTCTTTGGAAGATAAATAATAAATACAAATAATCAAAATAAAGCTTTATAGATATGAAAAAAAATCTAGAAGTTTGAATATGTCTCATTGTATTTTTTATGTGAGAAATGAGCAATAACATGTGGGAAAAGAAAACCTGCAAACTACTTTTTTTTTTCATTTTTCTACTTTTTGCAAACCCTAGCTTGGTTTGAATGAATTTGTGTTTTGAAAACACAATGAGCTGAAATCAAGGTTTTTCTTAACAAATAAAACCGTGAACATTTTTTTATTTAGACTTTAAGAATTAAGTCTCTGGAAGCTCTGTTAACTTGTCCTAAAACAACTGGATGCACATATTTTGGAATCAAAAACAGTACACTTTAACAAATATGAGCTTTTTTTTTTTTTTTTTTTTGCAGTACAGCAGTTTTATGAAAACCACTGAGTTCACCAAACTGCTGTTATGAAACTGCTATGTCAAGATTTTTGAGGCTATCTCTGGCAAATTAGAGCGTGGCCACAAATCATAAAGTGTGCAGATGGGAGTGTCCACTTCAGTGGGCAAGCTTCCAAAAGTGAACTGATCTACAAACACAGGTGCAACCAGCTTATTTCAGTAATGAGCAAAAGAAGTCCAACAGGAGCGGCACATATTAGTGTAAAATCCCAAACAAGCACATTTGCAGATAACCAGCAACCATTAACTCACCAGCAATGGAGGCAAAGCTTGTTACTTTGTTTTAGCTTTGACTATAGTTAGCAGCATGCCCTGTGACTGACTGGTAACCTGCTCAGGGTGTACCCGCCATCGCACAACAGTAGCCAGAATCCCTTTCGTTACCCCGAAGGGGATTTAGTGGCTTCTGAAAATGTATGGATGAATGACTTTCTGCTTTGAAATACGTTTCAAATTTTAGCCTTATTCTTGTGTTTAATGTGCACAGTTTGCTTTCGCAGCCTGATTTCATGATAGTTTTGTTATATTTAACTGCTGTCCTCATTATTTATTTATGCATCTCTGAGCAAGAATGTTCTTGGTTTTGTTTGAGTCTCCTTTGGAGGCCTCAGCCTCCCCTGTCCAAAATCGAGAAGCATGCAGACGGTAAATTAGAGAATCAGCAGTACACCAACAAGCCAAAAATCAATATTTTTCAGCCTTTTTTAATTTAAAGAAGGAATGGGATGTGTCTGCAAATATTAAAGCACAAAAAGGAACCCTAAATCTGCCATTCCTCCAGTTATTATAAAAGAAAAAAACAATAGTTTAATAGTGTTTCCATTTGTCATTTTAAATAATAATTTGAAAAAACTACAA
Source organism: Oryzias javanicus (assembly GCA_003999625.1). NCBI lineage: Eukaryota > Metazoa > Chordata > Actinopteri > Beloniformes > Adrianichthyidae > Oryzias > Oryzias javanicus. The sequence goes on along the minus strand of CM012439.1, from coordinate 14,749,564 downwards.
AAATGGGGAATCTTAGATTTCACGTTGTGCATAACATCTGTGCATCCAATTCACAGCAACTCATAGCGCCATGTCAAAAAAAAAAAAAAATTTAAAGATATGCTCTTTGGCAGTAAAAAGTGATGCAATCAGCAGTGAATTGCAAGCGCAAAGCATTACAAATCACTCTGTGAGATTGATTTAAAAACTCCTCTAAAGTTCTACAATCTGGAGGGAAAAGTCCCATAAATACATTTCCAAGAGGACCTGGCACAAAGATCAATGGGTTCATGCCTTTCAGCCACTAATTTCTCACACTGCCTTGGTAATACTCACGGTCGCTTATAAATGCCAAAGAAAGAGTTTGTCTCAGGTGGAAAGTAATATTAAACTGTAGCTATTGCCTCAAACAATCTGTGAAATAACTCATTTTTAAATGCTTTACATTTTGTTGTTGTTCTTTGGGCCATTTTTTAAAGACTATTGCATGTCAATCTCTGCTATTTTCTTTAGATAATGTGTTACTCCCAACACTTTCAATCTCCTTTGAAGTTGCGTAACCTTTGTTGCTGTACCACGTCGTTGGATGATTGTTATCTTGCACTTAACGTTACACTTACTCAGTTGAATCATTGATCTTTTATTGATCTTTTATGTGGTCACTATTAATGTATGAAGGGATAATTGTGCCGCCACAAATATCCCCATGTTTGTGACTGGCTGTTTGGTGGTATATTTATCCCACTAAACTGAAAGTTATGAGCGCTAATTTAAAGTTGGGGAAAAAGTTAGATGACATACAAAACACGAATGTTTGTAACAAAATGCAAAAATGTATTTTGTAAGGAAAGAAAAACATTTTGAAAGTAATCATTAAATTTTTTGTTTTATTTTTAAAACTGAACATTATAATTGCAACTGTAGAAATTTTGATCTCAAAACTGTGACTTTAGTTCTCTAAGTGGTGGAACAAAAATCATTCCATACTGTTAAATGGCCTGTACCATGAAAAATCTGCTTTTAAGTGTATTATAATGTTCATTCCTCACTATGATCCGTTAACGAATTTCTAAGTATTCCTCTAAAAACCTGCACTCTCAGCATCAGCCCCTCCCATAACCACAAAAACGAGCGGGTACTTATAAGCTTACTTCATAAATTGGGAACAGCTCCTTCCAGGAAGAATCAGCAATGCCAGCACCACCCCCAGGCTAACACAAACATTCCGCTAGCTTCCAGAAGTTAGCTTCGCGAGTGACTTGTGCACAGTTGTGCAGACGCCGGCAGTCTGGGCCATTTAGCATTTAAACTTTATGCAGTGACATGGGTCAAAGAACATTCTGGTAAAGAATCTTAATTCTGGTGCCTCAAAAATTTAGTCGTTTTACTTGAAAAAAGTTAATAAAAATAACTCATATTTCCAAAATAATTTGTTCTTTAGTGTACCAAAGGTAATACATGATCATGTATATAGAAAGCCTATAGTTACTCTCAAAGGTTTAATGAAGGCATGGTACAGGGACTTTAAAGTAAACCCATGAAAAGTGACACAAGGCATTTGTTTCTAATATTTAAGTAAAACTTGTGCCAGGACACTTTTCATGTAAGTCTTTGTATTATGTTGCTTTGACAAAAAGTTAGAGACATTTTGTTAAGGTAAAAAAAAAAAATGCCATTGAAGGTAAAGAAATTAAAAGATTGTAACTTATTTATGTATTTATTGGCAGTAACTACTTACTGTGCACTTATTGTATCCTAAAAAAAAAATTCCAGAAAATCATGATTAGAATAAACTATTTTGAGCAAAATAGAAAATTAACAAACTTGAAACGTGGCATAATTGGTGTTTGTTGGGGCATAAAACTCTCATGTACCTAAAATCATAAAATAGTTTAAATCAGTTAATGCTGGTTGCCAACTAGTTTAACTGGCGTCTAAAGGTAAACTGGACTTGATCATGACACAGATTTTACAGATCTACAGTTATCCAGAAAGAAATCATATTTTCAAGTCTTCTCCAACAAACCGATTTATGATCAGAATCACCTTTCTCATGAACTTTAGTTATCCCTTTGGCTTTTCACACAGATGTGCAGCAAAGTAGAACAAAACAAACTCTTGGTGAATTCTAAAAGAGAAATCAATGGGGGAAGAAAAAAAAAAAGCAGATGACTATTTGAAGACAGGCACTAATTACAATCAAACATGTCACAGGCGTGGATAATTTGACTTAATAGCCAATTAAGCCAAATGTGTCAACTTGCATGTTCATAAACAGGCCAAACACTTATAAAGTTATGCAAACCTCAGCGTGGATTGATATTTATATATGACTAAATTATAAATTATATATGATTTTATATATATATATATATATATATATATATATATAATATATATATATATATATATATATATATATATATATATATATGGGTGAGATGTAAACATGAAATTTCCTCAATGTTTTCACAACACAGTAAGCATACATACCAACACATATTTCAGTTTGTCTGCAAAAATAAACAAGTTACTATATTACTTAGTACAAATTAACACTGCAATTAGTATGAAAAAAACAATGGTGACTTTGTTATGAAGTCGGGTGCAAAAACAATTAGAAGTGATGAAGTGAATCTGGGTGGGGGATGGAGCTAAGTTGGTGGGTGAGCACTTTTCCTTCTCAGTTGCTGTAGCACTCAGAGCGAACAAATGTCTCTCTCAGGGTGTTTGTTTCCATCACACTCCTTTCGAAGTGCTTTACATAATTTTATTGTTAATTATTCTGTTCTGTAAGTTTAAGCAGCTGGAGCCCCAGTTTAGCTGAGTCTGGGGACCACACTTAGTTAAGGCGCGCTGAATGCTGGAACATTACGGTGAACAGGTCTGGAGGGGAGGTCTGAAATGTAACAGAAATAACTTGTACCTTAGAGATTATAACTCTTCTCACATTGGCCTTTCACATGGGATTCATAAACCTGTGTTGTGCACTGGTTGCCTGGTTGTAAACACACACTCACAAAAGGGCATTGGAGTTGATGCACTGCCTATAGCCCTCTAAAGCAGTGATGAAATGTGTTACTAAACCATATGGATTAAGTCAGAGGTGCAGGAGAGTAGTGCACCATTCTTATCAGCGACGCTGTTGCTATTTGTTACAGAACACCATTTTCCATTTGCAGATTCCACGATGTGGAGCTGATGCACCTCTCCTCAGTCTGTATGAATTACAACAGCAGCTTAATCAGGAGGTCTATTTGGACTAAAATGCAGCAACCTCCATGTTAAAAGGGGTGCAGCCGATTCCACAGGGTCAGCTTGCTGTTAGCACTCATCAACATTTGTATTTTTTGGCCTGTAAGGGGCAAAGACATTATGGTATGAAAAGGGCTTTAGGGTCATTGAATAATTATATTATGTTCCAGACCAAAGTGGTAGACCGACAGACCTGCTTATTGTTGGTAACAACATGGCAAAGATCACAATGTTTAAAAACAAAAAAAAAATCCAGTGTAAAGGATGTCACATTAACAACATATTTTACAGAAATGTAATTAAAAATAACTATAGCTCTTCATGGAACCACATTAGTGAATCCCTTAACTTTAGCAGACTTTGAAGTAAGTTTCCAGGGAACATTAGTTCAACACTGGTTGCTTCCATTGACCTGTTTCTCTCCAGTCTGTAACAGATATTGACAGGAGCAGCGATTGCATGGGCCAGGCAGCAGCCCATCAGGCAGATTGCACTGCAAACACGTACAAAGAAGCCCTGTCGACGTTTCTATCTGATCAGGACTTGGGGAGCAAAGCACTGATATCTCAGTGATCCTTTTTCTCTCTTTCTTGCCAACTTTGTCACGGCTAAATGATTAAAGAGTATTAAACAACAGGAGTTATCTTGACAACTGCTGAAATGACTCATTTCAATGATCCACAGATTGAAATGACCATTTTTGCTCGCTGGAACTGTGGTGGTCATCTACTGTAAATAATGCATGCATTCTCTACTGAAAGCTAACCTAATGAAAAGTCTGGATTCTTTTCTGTGATGTTATATCTTTCTTTAGGTCTGTTGGTAATCCTGGAGCCCTGAGCGCCACATACCCCACCTCAAGCTCCAGCTCATCAGTCTTCAGAATGTGCAGGTTAAAAGTACAAAGAAAGGGGAAATACTGGTATTTATATTTTTTGTTTTTTTTTACATTTTCCTGCATGTTAACATTCATATTTAAGGTTGCTTATTTGCTTAAAAGACCATCATTTAAACTCAAACTTACTGAAACGCAAACTTTATTTATTTGTATAGCGCCTTTCATTCAAATGAAGCTCAAAGCACATATCATAAAATCAAATAAAATACCTTAAAAACCCAGTGTGTTAAAAAGCAAATACACAAAAGGAGAAAAGGACATTTACAAAGAGTGAGTACCCCGCCCTTCCCCAGTTCCTCCCTCCCTCAATATAATATTTGGGGGAAGAAAAAAAAATAGAAACCAATCTGCCCGTATGTACCCACTTTAAATAGCCTCTCCAAGACAATTTCTAGAAAAAAAGTTAAGAGAAGTCATGATCATTTTTACACCCTATGTATAGAGATGTATATTGATACTGTGTCCAAACAACAATGAAATAATCAATTTATATGCTACACATTTAAGTTCTTATCTACAGCATTTTAAAGTCCTACTCCAATGAAAATTATGTTCTGGGCATTTTTAACATGTCCTTGTGGTGTTTTTCTAATGATGGAGGACAAATACAAAGAAATTCAGATTAAAATTGGATTTTTAAGTATTTCTTTATTCATATTGAGATGAACCAGGAGCAGATGAGAAAAGCCATTTGAAAAATCTTGTAATTGTGATCTATGGTCAGCGGGCTGCAAGCCCCCTGCTCAGCTCCATTCTGATGGATCCACTTGCAGACAAATAGATCCATGAATGGTTTTGTTTTCCTTGTCTGAGCTGGCATCCTGCTCAAAAACGCACGGCTAGATAGTTCCAATATTGCTTGTCTTTTTATTGCAGTTAAATGTTAGCTTGGCGTTATGAGGGGGTGGAAGGTAGCGGGGAAGTGTAAACAAAGGGATGCTGGGAAATAAGGGAATGTTAGGTCCCGCCCACAACTGAGAGGCAAATTTCTGATGCACTCCTGCTGCTCTGCAAAAAATATATGTTTGAAAACAACAAAGGTTTTTTGATTTTGGCAAAAAAAAATTGCATTATTATAATTAAAAGACCTTTGGGAATATTTTTGGAATAAATCAAAAGATACTGTGATTGGAATGAAACTTTAAACCAAAATGCTAACAATTCCTCTTACAATGCACTGCTGTAAAAGATGTAATACTGTAACATCTTCAAATGAATTTTCTCTTAGTCAGGAATAACCAATACATTATGTGTAATTTGCTTAGTTTTGTTTTTGTTGCCATATGATGCCATATGATGACAAAGGAAATTTGATTTCTTTTTAATGTGAACAATGCTAATACCCCTAAATTAATTGGATTTAACATCAAAAGTCTTTTTTTTTTCTTTAACTTTTCCTGTCCAACAGCTGAGCAAACAGATACGAGCTTAGAGCCTCTAGTGTTGGGCAGATTTTACTATCACTTTCACTTTACTACATCAAAAGACTAATGATAAAATGAAAAAAAAAGAATTATAGAATATATATATATATATATATATATATATATATATATATATATATATATATATATATATATAGCATGTTGCTTTGAACTTGATTTGAAATGAAAGTTTAGTGATCAAACAATTTAGTTTTGCTCTTAATGAGATTCATTTGCGAGTCTGTGCGTTTATGGAATGATGGTGGCAGAAAGAGGTCAAGTGCTGACGTGGCCCCAGCCATTTTTCAGATTGTTTTTCTGTCTTAGCCTACATGGTAATGAACTACTTTCAAGAGGTTGCAGAGGTAATCAGGTCTTTAATGCCTCCTAGAAGCCTTTCCATCTGGATGTTATGTGTTTTTGCTGTGTCCAATTACAGAGTAATCACTTCCTAATCATGCTGATGACAGTTGCTACACAACATGAAGAGGTCACTGAGATAACCCTGATTGTTGACCATACTGAGGCCACCTGCCCTTTCTGTTCACGAGTAAAGAGACTCAGCATCATGACAGCAAAGCTAAGCTTTAAGTTCCAATAATTTTTATTCAATATTTGTATTCCCTTTTATCAAGTTTTGTGTAGGAATGGGGTAGAAAAATAAAACGATTTGGTGCCTTTTAGTGCCAATTTTATGGTTTGCGTGTACTTGTGAGGCTTTACAACTTGGGCATCACAAATTTAATTTTGAAGCATTTGGCACCTCCCACCCCCACTTTTGACATTTTATTGTCTGAAGCTAGTGTGACAGTCTGGAAAATAGGATGGTCAAATAAATCACAAATCCCATTTGACAAAATGCTCTGTTTACAGCTACAGGGACTGCATACTAATCAGATTATAAATAATTATACCTGGGTTTTGTGGGATTGTAATAGGGTCTTTGATGCTTTGTGTTTTTACGAGAATGAGCATAAATCCTCTTCTAAATAAACTGCTTTTCCAGCAAACCAGACCAAAGTGCCCTGTAGTGATTTACCATGTATAGGAGGCTTAACTGTGCAACGCGCTGTCTGTGGTGTTTTAGATCTCCCTGCCACAAATTAAATTTGAATTGTTCCATGCCGGGTCAACCATTGAGAAAGAATAAACACAACACACCATGAAATTAGACTTTTGTTGAAAAAGGATGAGGTGCACTTAGATACAAATTTCTTATTACAGAAGTGTTTGCCCAGAGATCTGTGCCGCGGCTGACTGCTCCGCTGTAATATTGAGCGGACAAACATAAGCCCCTATCATCTCCCTCTACAAAACAGGTCTGACGCTGAACAGACATGCCGCCTTACAAAGGGAGAAGCGAGCTTGTTTGAGGGCAAAACATGAACTCTCTATGCATCTTTGCAACATTGCAAACAAGTGCAACAAGTCATTAAAAGATATATTTCTGAATTGACAAATTATTGGTAAAATGATCAAATAAATGTATCTTCAAGATGGGTAAATATTTATCTATTTGTCAGAACATCCATTGTTTTAAATAATTAGACACACAGGTTCATTGTAATTTGAGGTTCTACAACCTCTATATACTAGGATTGGGTGTTAATAATATTTTCCAGAAATGATTCAATTCGATTCACAAGAGCCTGGATTGATTCAATTCAATCCATTCAATTTGATTTAACTCAATTTTGAATTTGCACATTTTGATACATTTGTTTAGAAATACATTAATAATCTATTTTGAATATATTTATATGAATCTGACACACTTCACACACTGTAAAAATAAATTAGTGAAATAATAAGAGTATTAATAACAGAGTATCGCATGGTTTCTCAAAAGGAGAAACTCTTACAAAAAAGTTTAGATCATTAACATTAGCTGTGTTTCCATTACACTTTTGCGCAAAATTTTATTGAAACTCTAGGATTTTTGAAAAAACACAGTTTGGCAATGACTAAACTCGCTTTTCCCCAACGAAAGTGTTCCTTACCAAGTCATATCAGCAGATCCAACAGGGTTTAGAACACAAACATCTTATGTAACATTGGTACAGAAAAGAACATCTTATTCTTGCTCAATCAGTGTTGAACTTGATCTGCAGCAGGAAAAGTCATCACTACAACATTTATAGGAAACTATGACATATTCAAATATTTTATATTAAATCTTAACTGCATATTTGAGAGCCGTATCAAAGTCATTTAATTCTGACCTCCTTTCATGACGGGGAGATGCCATCTAAACTTAAATAATGTATGCAGCAGTAGTGTTTTTTTTTTTTTTTTTGGGCAGAGAAAATTGTTGTGTCAACCCAGTTTCATTTTCTTTTTCTTCAAAGATAACAACAGAGGTGTGTAAACTGAATGATGAAGATACTTTTTAAAATGATGTTTTACATTCATTCTGAGTTGAATCTCTTGTCTTGCAACTAGTGTTTTAGTGACTTTATATCTGTTTTTTTCTGAATCCAACTAGTTGCAGCATTTGGTCGCAACTACCAAGCTTGGTTGATTGTGTTGCCAGTTTTTTCTCCTTCATTCAGAGATATCCCACAGTCGCCTATTGCTTACTTAGAATGGTGGATTTGCAGGTTAGTCTTTGATGTGTTTCGTTTAGACCAAATAGAATGTTTGGCTTTATTAAAGAGATCTGAACTTGAATCATAACAAAATTTTATTTTTGGGGGTTTAAATTCCGATTAAAACCCTAGTAATTTGTATTTCTTCGTTCAAAGTTTATTGCTCCCTGCATCTTGGGATAACCTAGTTTTTTAAGAGCTGCATTGTTAATAAAAAGCAGTTATACAGTATAGTTGGAGAAACTGGTTGTCACAAAGGCAACTTTCAGTCATCTATAATGCCTTCTCAAATAACTTTGACAGTAAAAAAAATGTTGCCCAACAATAAAAGTAACAGAAAGTACTTTTATTTCCTGATACCCTTTTGGCTTTAATCTATGAATCCTATACGTTTCTATGTTTACCATGTTACCGTATCGACGTTTCCAAAAGTCATATATTTAAAGTCCCATTCCAATCATCTTTTGATCTACTGTATAAGTGTTTCCAGTGGCTCTTAAAAATATGATTATGCTGTTTTAGGTAAAAAAAAAAAAATCTTGTGCCATTTTTTTAGGAGACAGTTTTACACAGAGCAGCAGTGGTTCATTAGAAATCCATCCACATCTCAGTTGTGGATGGGACTTTCTAGCAGGAAGTAAGCCAGAACTCATTTCCCATGATCCCTTTGTTTATGTTCTCTCCTGATTGCTTACAGCTCCTCAAAACCCTACGCTATCATTACCAGGGCAACAAAAATGGTGAGCAATAGTGGCGTTATCCAGTTGCACAGTTTTGACTCAGATACCAGTTAGGATGAGGAAAACAAAGACATACACAAATCTATTTGCCTGCAAGCTAATGCATTAGAATGGAGTGGAGCAGGGAACCTGTCAATTGTGGAAGCTGCCAATTACAGTTTTTTTTTTTAATGACATCTTTTGTTCTTCTCCTGACCACAATTTAAATAAAGAAATAAACACAAATGCAGTTTTAATCCTATTTTTCTTTATGCATGTCTGTCATTGTGAGAAAAATGCAACAAGAACATATTAAAAACCCAATTTTCATTCGAGCGGATCTTTAAAAAAGTACAACTTCAGAACTTGCACAGAAACATTTACTCTGGCAGAATATATGAGCTCAAATATTTGATCCTTTTTTGAACTTATACTGCCAATTTTGCTCTGTTGACTGATGTAAGAGAAACACAATTAATCAATAATCGAGACTTGCAAGCAGAATTTTTAAATAACACCATGAGACTGGCTAGAACACAAAGTGCAGCAACATAAACAAACAGTGTATACCGAAGCTGTTGATTTGCTCTCGTGTGGCCTTCCTGGACCATACGTCTTTTAAAGCCTCAGGTCTTAAAGATGACAGTAGGATTGCACTTTGTGTCGATTCAAGGTTCTAATTTTGATTTAGCAGTTTTGCTCAATGATGAAACACTGACACAACAAATCAAAATCTCTATGTATAAACATTTTCTTTTTTCAAGTTAGGGATTTTATCTACTGCACTGCGTCGGAAAAACATGGTTAACATCCACTGATTATTGAGTCCAACCTCCATGTAATTATAAACCGAGCAATCATCTTTTCAGGCGTCTTATGAGCAATTCACGCAGGAGCTGGCACTCATTTCCCTGTCTATAGTCAGTGTCTGCAGTCAGTCAAGCCTGCAAAGTTGCAGCAAAGACTGTTAATGCTCTGTTGGATCACATTATTCCCTTTGAAAAAGGTCAGCAGCTGCAAAATAAGATATATAAAAAAGTTTATTACAGGCTGAGAGAAACAAGAAAATGAGCGCCTGTGCATCACACATCAAGGGCGGTGAGGTCTTGTTTGGGCAGACGACCAGTCGTATCTCAGAAACTTGAAAAGCTCTTTTGTTCTTGAGACACACTTTTATTGTCTCCATCATTACCTCTATCTATTTACAATCTTGTTTGTGGGCGGGTGCCAACAGAAGGCTTGTGACTTTAGTTATGTTTAAAACTAACACCCAATTTGCTTATAATTTTTTTGTCCCCAACCTGTTCGCCAAAGTGGTTTAACACATTTCCACAATCCTTTCATTGTCAGGGTGTTCACTGTCTGCTTGCTTTTCATGTATTTGCTTCCAGCTTGTAATGTTGGGGAGGTGAGGAAGCCTCTGACACTTCTCTAACCGGTGTTCAGCCTTTACAAGACAGCAGCTGCACCACAACAGCTGCAAAAAAAGTAAATATAACATTAACATTAATAATTGACTATTCTTGTGAAATACTGTGTGTGTTTCTGAGTCTCAGATAAGCTTTAATGCATCCAGCAGAGACCAGACGGATTCTTTGAATGCAGTATATTAAAAAAAAAAAAAAAAAAAAAACAAGTATAACAATTGCATAAAGATCTGTTTTTTAATGTCTTAGAGTGAAATAAAATAAAAAAAAAACTTTCTAAATTTTGTCTCTAGATGTCTAAGTTTCTGCTATAACCTCCCACAGTCCAAACAAAATGACAGGTTGTTTTACAGCATGATCGGTTAAAAAGTTTGCTTAAAAATTCTAAAGTTCCTAATCAAAGGGGTGCTGCAAAGAAGACTTTATTGAATTGAACATTTATTAAAAAAAAAAAAAAAAAAAAAGTGATGCAGAAACATAAAAAGTAGCAGGCGTTTTTTTCACAGCGGTGATCTTGACTTGACAATGCAGAGAAAGGGAGGTGGTATGACCATTAGAGCCTCTGTTTGTTGAGCAGTCTCTGTAAAGCACGTCGGTGTGATAATTACAGGAGCATCAGCTCCAGGACCTGAGATTTAAGCAGTTGAATAAACTCAAGGTATAAACAATTTTATGTGAAACAGTTTTTTAGTGAAAGACAACTGTAACCACAGCTCTGGTACAGATTCTGCCAATTTAAAGCTCACACAAGTGCTTTTATCCAAATATAAATAGAAACACCTTTAATGCTTTAATTTTCAATGTTTGCTTTTTATGGTTTTTGTTTTACCTCATGGTAAGCTTTTGCAGAATGAACAAAGCAATTGCTTCAACAGCACATGATAACTTTATGTTTTCTGTCTGTAAAATGAAATAAATACATGATTTCAAAAGCTGATAAACAGTGACCACATTCCCCAGCACAATCTACATGTTTGCATTAGGGGAGTAAACAATTAATTGACTTAATCGATTAATCAATTTCTATAAAGGTTTATTTTACAATAACGTAAAAATCCTCAAGTACAATCACAGCAGAGAACACATACATAATGGCAGCAAAAATGATCAATCCATCATTACGGTCCAATACGTGGCAGCACTTTAAATTTTGCAGACGAGACCATACAGTGTGGTAGAATGTTCTGTCTGTTTTATTTTGATGTGGAAAAGCAACAGTGGGCTGAACTCTATGAACTTTATGAATCTCCCACCAGGGGCCCCCCGTCTCGATCGGGGGTCCCCCCCAGGCGGGCTGCCACAGTTGGCACCTAGCAGCTGACTTAGAACTGATGCAGACCCGGAGAGTCTGTCTGTTAATTAAAACAAAGCATCACGAGGACCCACAGCAGGTGCTGACCATGGTGCTGACGCAATGTGACAGCTACCCAGTGCTGATAATGGTATAAGGTTCAATGGAGCGCAAGTTTACGTGTTCTTTGCGTGGTTTATTCATACGTCTTTCGGGGTTTTAACGTGGTTCATTCTTGAAACATCTGTGAAAATACCACATCTTTTCACATATATTTACGTGTGACCAATTTTTATCTGTGCATTATGCACTAAACGTACGTGCAGTAGTGTGACATGGCGTTAAAATGTGAATGATTTGCCATTAATTCTTGTTTACTTGTTTTTACACATATTTAATTTACTTTAACTTTATCTACACTGTTAAGTACCCAGGTGTTTCGTTCAGAGTCACACTGAATTTTTGGCTAAAGACGTCCTGGATCAGTTTTAAGTCAGTGAATCAGATCAATTTGTTCAAAACTAACCAATATCGGTAATATAATTTAACCACAAATTATGATATGAATCAAATTATTGTTACACCCCTAACATGCACTATTTTTTCTTTTTCTTAACAATCTCAGGGATGTTGTGCTATGTCTTCTTTATTCAATAAATATAGTTAATTAATTATAGTTATTTAACAATAATTAAGATATTTTCAATATCTACATATATTAAAAGTGGAAACTTTCTCTTCAGTGTAATCTGTTTTATTGCATCAAATATTTTTTACCAGCTTTGTTTTAAATGCCAATCCTAAACTTGTGTGGGTGAAAATAGAAGATGACTTTCCTTTACAGCCCCTGCATGTTCGGGAAACAAAAGTATGACCTCCACATATTCAGGCCAATTAAGCACTTAACACTGACATCACCTGTCGCGGTGCTGTTTGCCAAAGTGCTCTGTACATAAAAACACCTGGTCGAAACAAAAAAAAAAAATCTCTGTAAATTCGGATTAAAGCTCTCCCTTGTTTCACAGTGACTCATTTAATGCATCGGCTGACATTGTGTTAAGAGGCCATTGTGAAATAAAACCCTTTTTTCTGTGATTCTTAATAGGCCGCAATCTCTCCTGTCTCGCCAGTGTTGTCACTTTTGTTCTGACCAATTTAGATAGCCTTCTTTTCCTTTTATTTCTTGCACTCATTCTCTTTTGTCTCTCTCAAATCTGGCAGAAGGATGCCATCGATCTTCATGAGGTTTTGATACACATCGTTTCACCTCCTGCAGTACCTGCTTTATCAGGAGATTGGAGTAGGACGGATGACTGATCAGACTGATATAGCTTCTCCCGCATTTCAGCAATACCCTCCCCACACCTTCTCCTCTCATTTTCTTTACTCTCCTCTTCTTACTTTCTACAGGGTAATTGAAATTTGTACTGCTTTAGCCCTGTGTTTGGCTCATTTCTGTTACCATCATAACTCCAATTTGAGCTCTGCTTGTTAAATCCACCTGCAGCACCTAACTCAAAATCAATTTTAAAAAAGTCTGCCTACATATTCCTTTAATCTGATGCACGTGTAAAGTGGTCAAAGGATACATTTTCTTTTTTTTTTAAATGATTAAGCTCATAATGTTCTCACCTAAAACATGTTTACACGCGTCTCTTGAGAAAAAAAAAGTCAAATTGACAGAGAAAATGTAAAATAACACATCATTTTTTCAGTATTTTTTTCATTACAGAGAGTAAATAAGTGTAGTTTCAACAGTATTAAATAGAAGTAGAATTTCATATCCATCATGAGCACAAACAGCAGAAATATCAGTTAGGACGTGAAGATTTCTTGTTTCTAATTAGGCGACTCAAAGTAAAAGAAATCTCTTCCAGCAAAAACCACGGCAGATGGCACCGATATAAAATCATGAATTTTTACGACCACTAAACCTTTATGAAGGAGGGGCACTAAAAGCACAAGCTATCTCCTTTCTCTGAATCTTTCAGTTAAACGGAAGACGCATTTCTGAGTGTCTGCTTAGTCTAATGTTGGATTCCACACAATATTTGCATCAATTCCAACTGCTTCTGCTTTTTAGAATGGTGCCTTATAGTAGATTTCCAAGTGTTTGGAAGCAAAGTGGGCCACAACAGGAAAGGTTTTGATTCAAACAGAAAGACAGACCAAACACTTAGTTACTACATTTTCCAAGCTTTTCATAAACAGTCAATGAAAAAAAAAGGTGTATCAATGAAAAAAATAACCTTGTAATGTGTGAGGTTTAGCTGCAGTGATTCACAGCGCCCTGCAGGCTGTTATTGCATCTTTATATTCATCAGGAGTAAGATGATCTTTGTTGAAAGGCTGTAGAGGAATATTTTGTTTGGAGATTTGAGCGTGGTTATAAATTGAAGCTAATGTGCATCTGAAGTTTCAATTTTTGTGACAAAAGAACCTTGAAGAGGAGCTTTTTTTTTTTTTTAAACCGTTAATTAATGGAGTCTCATGATCCCTCCAAAAAATGTAGTATCAATGTAAAAGTCAAGTCTTCATTGAGATTCCTTATGTTTAAGACCTTAAGACCACGGTGCATTCCTTCCTTTTTGCTGTTTTTTTTCGTAGCAGCCATATTTAGCAGCACAGCTGCTCAGTATTTTCCACCTCCAGTTCACAGTTTGCTTCACAGCAGAGGTTTAAATTTAAGCCCGTGTTCTAACCGTGTGGCTCTTGCATCTTCTTACCACGCTGGGTTCCTTGTGTCTGCCGCTCGTGCTGCACAAACTCGCAGCTCAGGGTTACGTGGAGTAAAATGTTCCAGGTGCGGCAGGCGTTAACTCACGCCGGCGCTCTTGGGCGGCGCGTTATCTTGAGAAATTCATTGTAAAATAATCAAATGGTCGCTACAGTAAATCATGAGGGGCTGTTATTTAGACAGTGACCTGAGAGGGGCTGTACAGCCTCAGCACTATCCAATCTCACTTCTGATAGGAAATGAAAGTATTGCCTTATCTCAGAAATAGATTCAACCCCTCCACCCACCCACCCTCATCACCCTCCTTCCCCACAACTGTGGAGTGCCTGAAGATGTTTTAATATTACATGCCATCCTTTTGATTTTAATAATTAAAGACTGAATCACTGATGTTGATTAGAAGCTTTCAAAAGGCTTATAAGGAAAAACAGCAGCGCGTAAAAAAAGGGAACATTTCTCCTGACTTTCAATGTGATTTCATTCAAATCGAAGCTCTTCAGAGAAGAGGGTCCTTCTGAGCCACCACGTTAAACTGAAGTAACCTATAAAGAAGCAATTAGGAAGGGGCTGAAAATAATTTGTCTTTGTGATTCCACGCTGAAGGATCAAAACATCCTGGTTTGCTGTGTTACATTTGATGGTGGTAGCCCTGGTAACTGTGTGAAACGGGGCTAAAATCATGCAGCCACACAGAGTTCGGAGGATGTACTCAGATAACTCAAAATAAGCATTTATCTCAGCTGGAATCATGAAAAGGTGCTACTGCGGTGACACTAATGGCTAAAATAATGCTATAGGCTGAAGGTTTTTTCTTTGAAAATTACCCGACATTAATTTGAGATGTTCAGAACAGCGGGATCTGGATCTACATGAAGAATAAGGGGGGGCGTGTTAAATTAGGAGGAAGCTGAAAGCAGCAAAGGGTCAACAAATTGGAAGCCAAACTGCTTGGAAACAGATGAAGGGCTTGGGGAGGAAGCGGAGCAGAGGTTGGGAAACCAATCCTTTGCAGGTGGCCTTATCCCACCCAAACGTGCTGGTAATAGCTGCCATTCATTATGGAATATGCGACTGCCTGGTGGAGAACCAAGTACCTCATCCATCGCTGTCAGCTCGTGCCATGTCAATGACAAAACCTTAATTACACCATTAATTAATAGAACGATTTCTAGCAGCATGTGCTCCGTGCCTGATGTTCGTTGAGCTTCCTCATGTGCGACTGCAACACGCAGCTATACAATTTAGTCAGGAAAAGTACACGGAGGGGAAAAAACGGTCAATGAAAAGGCTTTCAGAGGAAGGAAGGCTTTGAAAAGCACTGCAGAGGTTTATTGATTGACAAGATAAGGACAGAAATTGGTTGATCTTGTGTTCCGTACATCGTTAGCCGAAGTAATTCACATCCTTTCACAACCCAGGATTGTTTTTTTTTTTTTTTTTTTTTACTTGCATTCAGTGTCAAACAGCTCTCAAGAGTAAGTGTCTTTGAAGACAAAGTAGTGGCCTCTAAAATTAAGGAGGGAGATTTCTAGCTAACGGGAGGACAAATTACAAAATGATGAACAAAAGGTCACGAGCTATATTTGACTGAGCAATTTAAGAGACACTACATTAGAGGTTGACGAGGTCTTTTTTTATGAGCCAACCAGGTTTAGGGTTCTCTTTTACTGGAGATAGGAAACTTTGTCTTCAACTTACATGCAAATACATCTAACCCCATTGAAAACCATTTATCTAAAACCAGATATGACTGTGGAGCACGTCTAAAACAAGACCCAACAGCATGGATGCGTGAAATACATTTTCAACTTAAAAAAATGAAAAAGGTATTTTTTATATTGCTTTGGAGCATCTTAAGTTTTTCCCTAAATTGGTCGATCACGCTTAAATATCTGTGTCGCATTTCAACCGCCATCTCAATAAATCTTTTCAGAGGCGTGATGAAAACTGATTAGACAGATAATCACATACTATTAATCACAGCAGACATTACACACCACATCATCAAAGATATATTATTAAGGTCACAATAACAATGATGATAAATGTGAGGCAATGCAGTGTGACTGCACAGCACTTAGTCTGTCTCACACAATCACCGTGAAAACAATGAAAAACATTGTTAATTGTAAATCTTTTTAAAAAGGTTCATCAAGATATCTCGCTATTAGTCAAATTAATTAAAAAAAAAAGTTGGGTGTGTGAGCAAAGCAGAGCCTGAGAATCTAATGAAATGGTTGGATTGCTGGAAATTGACAGAGGAGAGCGGAGGGGTTAGGTAGAGAGCTGTGACCAGAGTCAAGACCTCATCAGTCACAGAGAAATACCAGGCAAAGAAGCTAAATAAGGCATCAAGTCACCTGACTTTAGCACCAAAGCACAGAAATTGGATATTGGTATCGAGGAAGCTGAAGTAGGGCGAGTGCAGGTCATTTAACAGGAGGTTTACAAAAATTATTCTTACCTTTTAAAAAGGTAGGTGTTTGAAAAATCAAGGAAAATATGTTCAAAACTTTTTAAAATAATTTTTTTTGGAATATTTACTTGTTTGTCTGGTGGATTATATTTATAAATTTTATTAAATTCAAAATGATTGCTTTAATGAGAATAAACCTTGATGTTTTCATTGCAGCACATGCACCACCTGCTATAGGAGGTGACTTATTAACATTATGGAAACATAAATCATGAAGTGGATCACGAAAAAGAAAAAAATAAAAGATCAGATGTGGCCGCACTAATTGGATGTTTTTTTTTTTGTTTTTTTCTTTTACATTTAGACATGATTTATGTTTTAAAAAATATGTTTAAATATTTATTGCAATGTTAAAAAAGGAAGGCATTTTACAGACTAACCATCAACTGTTTCTTCACTCAGAAATCTGTGGAAATAAACATGTTTACCATCATACATCAGCCTTTTATCCTTAATATTCCTCAGGAGATGTGAAAACAGCTTTTTTTTTTTTTTTTTTTTTTTTTTTTTAACCACGTGTGCTCAATACATGGTGAATTCTCCTTGTTTTTAAACTGGAAAATGACCAGGATTACACAAAAAATGCCAGAATTCATCGAATTCACTTTTCTCTGAATGGACCAGAGAGATAAACTATATGAAACAAAATACACCCTGCTAGTACATAATACTAGTATACTGATCTCTTACAGATAAGCACCTGCACCTTCTTAGAAGAAGCGGGTGCAAAAACACACTGCAGTGCCCTACTAAACATTTCCCAACCTCTTTGTCATTTGCTTTTTTATTTATTTTTTTTAAGCTTTGCACCTTTGGTTCCACCTGGAATGCAATGTAATATGCTTTTTACATTTTTTATTTTTTTACTTAATATATCAATTTTGGGGTCATAGGGTTGCTGGAGCCTGTCCTGGCTACTGTTTGGTAAAACTGCTGTGTACAGGTTGCCAGTCTGTCACACCTAGGGACATTTTACAGTAACCAATTCACCAATGAAGCATTTTTTTGGACTGTGGGAGAAGTCGGAGTGCCGGGAGAAAATCCACGCATGCACAGGGAGAACTCCAGAACTCCAAACAGAAAGGTCCTGGCTGGGATTTGTACCAGGGTCTTCTCAGTATGAGGTGAGAACGCTGACCACTGTGCCACCGTGCAGCCCTCAGTTAAAAATATTTTGAAACTTTTATAAAAAAAAATCATGATGTTACCTTTCCGGCTAGACCAGCCTTTCTGAAAAAAGGTTTTTATCAATATTGTAGCCATGTCTTAATAAAACCCAAATAAGGGATTCAGAATTCAAGGGGTTTATAGTCATATGCACGGTCAGGACACGGGTTTAACTGTACTGTGAAAGTCTTACTTTGCTGTTCATTTAAAATGCCATAAAACAATGTACATTAGATAAAAAGAGAGAAGAATATTTACAGATTATCTGAAAAAGATCATAACAATAAAACATTAATACAAAATATAAGCCAAGCATCAGTAAGTGAGTAAAAACCAGATGTGCAAATTCAGATGAGAATAATAACTGCAAAAAGAGACTATCATGAGCTACACAGAATGATAATACGTAACAAGTTAATAAAGTCAACAATGTTATATATGACATCCACAGTTATTAAGCATGCACTGAAAGATCTCTTTGGTGCATGATGGAGTACAGTGCCATGTTTTGGTCAGGCAGATGGATAATCTCCACTAATGTCATACTGTTCTGCACAGTCTATGTTGGACTGCTCCCACTGGGAGCTATTTTTCCGTTTCCATTGCGCCACAGCTGATGAACCGGTTCAGAAGTAACGAATGCTCACAGGTGCTGAATAGAGTCAAACTAAGAATGACACAGTACCGCGGCTGAAAAACCAGCCAAGGATTTCTCACTCGTGGAGAAGGCCTTTTATTACTGTGCATCATTATTACAGCAAGCGCACAGGATAATCACAGCTCATTACTTATGTTTGATATAATGGAGCAAAATAAAAAATCCCCTGTGTTTCAAATGGCTCAGCAAGAAAACACATCACCCCTTATCTCACTGCTAATACGATCTGGGAAAATTATGGTGCTTTGTGCTGCTAAAGCCTGAAAGAGTGAATAAACAAACACTGCCTATTGATCCTCTGAGTGGTTCTGAGGCGAACACTGGCATACATGACTGTGCAATGACAGAGGCAGAGTCTGGCTCCGGAAGACCAAATGTGTTTCCAAGCTTTCTGGGAGGCTGTTTTTCAGATACAGAAATATTTTATCGATCAAAACAAATACTGACGTGCATGCCTGGCCTCACAGGCATTGGGGCCAGAAAGTGGGTGAATTGGGAAGCAAAGCAGAGGAAAAGAAGGTCACGGTATTACGATTACTAATAAAATATAAAAGACAATGTGTGATAGTGAATTCTCTCAGATCTCCCTGCTTAGGCTTCCTTCTTTGTGTGTCCTACTTGTAGTTGCTGTTTTATATTTGCCTTATGAGAAAAAACAGTCATTAATGCCGCAACATCGTCTATGTATTTTACAACACCCCTCCTCTAAAGTTATGCAAATCAAAATGTACATCAGAAACCATTTGCCGCGTTAAGCATATCATGCAAATATACGAGTACATGCAAGCAACCTTGACAAGCCCAGGACTCCCTGTTGTATTTCAAATTCCCTCACCTCATTTAAAAATCAACCATGCTTAAAAAGTGAAGACATAATCAAGCAGCTTCCTTTGAAAATCAATGAATTCGACTTGTTTACTTATGAATAAGAGAAATATACGATTTGCATCCATCAGAAATTCTCTGATAGTTTCTGCAATATACAGGAGAGAAGAACCATACATGTTTTAAACTGCAAGACTTTAAACCTCGGTGTCACACAGTATTATCTGAATACTAAGTCGAGGATTGTTTTAGGCAAAACTAAAAAGAACAAGGGCCTTAATAATTTCAAATCCAAGACACACTTGGATGAGAGAAATTTTCATGAGTCTGACCTTTTACAAAGGCAGATTCTTTAGTACTGTCTGCAGTGATTGGAGTGATCTGAACTTGTTTGCTTTTGTTGATTAATAAACTTTTTATTTTTATCATAATACCTACCAAGAATCGTCTTGTTTATGACTTTTCCATTTGTCTTGTCTAAACAAAAAAGAAATTTAATTTTTTTTTCTTAGTTAGAAGCCTCTATAAGATTTCAAAGTTATCATTTGTCCTTTGAAATACTAAGATTAAGGTGAGTTTACCTCCAGATAACCACTAAAGATTAATAGTTGGAAATGGAATCATCAAAATTATTCATAAAACCAAGGCTTTTTATTTGCTATCTTTTTGTATGGCTGGACAGCAATGTGTTGGAAATTTTCCTTCACATCTGTAGATTCTTTAAAATATTTCTTTAAGGTTCTCTCCAATGGAAATGGTGTCACAGTGCTGCTACAATCGGCAAGCAGCAAGTATGGTGAGCAAAAGGGGTCAATAATCGCCAGGAAAAAAGTAGTAAAACAACAGCATTTTGGCTATGAAAAACTCTAGTTTTTATGTATGTTTTAAAGTAAAAGTAGCACGTAAATCACGCCGCCTATATGGCAAGCGACAGGGGTCAATAATTTCCAGGATAAGTGTAGTAAAAAACAGCATATTGGGCATGAAAAGTGTGCTTTTTAGGCATGTTATAAAAGTAGCATATAAGTTACACTTTCTTGTAATGTCCCATAACAGGTTTAAAAGGCGGCATTTTATTCTGTACAAACCATGCGTCGAAAGCGCCGTTCTAGCACATTCAACACAATATGCAGTTTTTACATGGCACTTTAACTGGTAATTATTGACCCATTTTGCTTGCCATAAACAAGCTCCTGCCATTCGCTGTTCCAATTCATCCACTTGCAGACAAATGCATCCATGTGGGTCTTTGTTTTTCTCGTCTGAACTGGCATCTTGCTGCAGAACGTAAAGCTGCGTAGCTCCAATATTAGATGCCATTTTTGTTGCACTGCCAATGTTAGGATGGGGTCGTAAGGGGCAGTAAGCTAGCGGAAGGGAGTGTAAAAAAAGGGATGATGGAAAATGAGATCAGAATTACTCCACATCAACAGTCGCGCCCACAGCTGAAATTAGATTTTCTGATGAACTCTTGCCGCTCTGCAGAAACTATGTGTGTGGGGGGCTTATTGCAACACTACCACAAACATTTGCATGTGTTTAATTCATTTCAACTTGAAGTAATCTTCTCCACTGCAAAGCATTACATTTCAGATTGTTTGGACATAACTGCCCAAGTTCAAGAAGGGCTCTGTTACTTCTCAGGTTGTGGCTGAACAAGTTTTTTTATAGTTTCCTTTTGTGACCAATAGAACAGTTTAGGTCACCATTGTGTTTCTGATTCACACAAACTACATCAAGAACCATTTAGAACGCCTGCAAATACTTTGTAAATGTGCTGACAGAAGATTTGTTAAGAGTTTTTAAATATTCTTAATTAAGGCAAAATGAGAAAGAAAAAGTTCCTGTGACTGATCCAAGGATATTGAAAACTTTCAAACTGTTTTTTTTTGTTTTGTTTTGTTTTATCACCAACAGTCACAGCTCTGTATCTCGTTTTTCTTGATCTAAGACTGATGCTGATTAAAACTTAATCATTCATCAATATATTTACTCAAAATATCCACAAAGTTGTTAAGACTGCCATGCTTATGACCCATCTTCAGCTTTTTTTTTTAGATTCTTTGATTGAAAAGGGACGTGACAACTTGAGGCCAAATTGTGATCCAATAAAGAAAAGATGAAAACCTGAAAGTTTGTGAGTGAATTGCAAGTTGTGAGTGAAGCAAAACACGTACAAATGATGTATAAATTTGAATTGTGACTAGGATTTTCTAACTCATGTGCTTCAAACTATCAGCAAAATGATCCCTTTAAGTCTCAGTCACAATTGTTTTAATGGTGGATATGACTGTGGGTGAAACACAGGCAAATCTGTATGGGGGCAGTGGCACACACAGAAACAACAAGTCGAAGACCTCTCAGTGAGCCTGAAGAGCCAAAATGTTCATACGTGGGCATGCTGAGAGCGACAGGTCATGGCAAACACGTAAACGACATGTAAGGATAAGTAAGGGTGAAGTAGGTGAGACACAGACATCTCCTTGGCATTTTTAAGTTTTTTCAACTATTCCCAAATCCTGCACACTGTGCAAGGGGTCTGTTACTACTGACCATGTAAAAAGTGTGGTCCCTGCATGCAGCCCGACTGTTAGAAATGAGGAAATAAGGCAATCAAGGTGCAGTCTGTGTAGGTATCCTATGGTCTTATTAATGCCCCATGTGTGCAGCACTTGTGAACGGTCAGTAAGCAGCCAGTACTCGCACTTTACTATAAAATGTGGTGAAGGGCAACAAAATGAGTTAATATTAACCTTACAGACACTTCACAATACACTTACCACTTGAACAACAATGGTACATCCATTTCAATGATATCCCTATGGTGGCCATACAAGCCTTTAAGGCATAGGTGTCAGAATCCAGCCCTCCAAGGTCAGTATCCTACAACTTTTCCATCTGACCTGACACCGAAGCTCCTTTTTGGCTAAACACTCCTAAACCAGGTAATCAGCAGCAGACAATGCAAAATTTCTTAAAAACCATCAGGATGCTTGCCCTCGAGGACTGGAGTCTGACGCTCCTGTCATGAGGGAACTGAAAGGTACACCTGTGCTCCCTTTAGGATGCCGCTCCCTTGTACGTCCCGCCAAGGGCCCAGACAACCCAAAAACCCGCAGCACCTGTATGGATCAACCCCCTGTACAGCTGCTTGTGACTAAGGCTTTAATCTTCCTATATTACAAAACACAAACACTTGTCACACACGTGTGCACATAGACACAATTGTCAAGAACAGAAAACTTCCAACACCTGTGCTTCTGTAAAAGTTTCTACTTTTTAGACTTATAGACCAAAGTACTCAAGGCACACAACTGTTAAGAGTAGGTTAAAAGGGAGTAGTGAAAACACACATTTAGCTTAAAAAAAGAATAAGAAAAAGAGAAGAAACACTGAAAGAAAAGAAAGAAACAAACAAGAAAAGAAACATACAACTTGTGTGCCACATTGCATTATAGGTAAAAATATGAGATAACAGTGAATCTACAAACCTGTGTGAATTAAAATAATTGACATAAATTCCTCAGTTAAGCCAAAGTAAAAGAGATCTAATGTTTAGATTGAAAGATTGATAGATTTAGGTTGATCTAAAATCATGAACACGTACTGCTTGTGAACTGCTGAACTCTCTGCATCACAGAAAACAAAGTAGATCTGTCCAACGGCTACGGGCCGGGCAACATTACACTTTAAAACCAGACAATGATCGCTGGCACCCCTGCAAATCTAAAACAGACAGTTCAAAAGAGGAGCAAAAGCTGCTGGAACAGCCAAGAAAAAGTCTAGCCTGGAAACTTACTAAAACTGGCATCTTTAGAGACCAGTGAATAAAATTAAATCCCCAATCCAACAAACTGTCTACATTAAGGAAGGAGGACCGATGATTACACTACAGCAGGGGTTGAACCATTCATTTTAAAAATGGTGAATAATTATATAATTGTTTGTAGTTGTTGATCCAATTAATAGTCATTTTTTATTAATTTTCAACAATCTGAGTTGATCTGAATCCCTGACATAAAATCGATCCTGGACACCTTTTAGCCAAAACTTCCATCAGTATGACTCAAAGATAAATACCTGGTACTAAACGGAGCTGCTGAAGTTTTCCAGATTCCTTGTATTTCTTGCAAGATAATCAAGGGTAAATCAAATACGTGTACAAATAAACAAGTAAACAAGAACTACTAGAAAATCCATTCACATTTATTTTCATAAAGTTCAACCCGCCGTTGATTTTTCCACATCAAAATAATATAAAAGAAACATTCTTTCACACTGTATGGTCACATGGTTTAATAATGTCTTAGTAAGAATGGGCTGATCATTCATTGCAGTCATCACGTGTGTGTTGTCTACTGTGATGACCCTTGTCATTTTTACACATAAATGGCACTTTCCAATATTGATTATCAATTATTTTTGAAACAGTTTTGTAATGGTATAAGTTGATTCAATTGGATTAACATTTACCTCAGCAAGACTGATCTGGTTGGATTGTAAGAATAGAAATCAATTTATCGATTAATTGATTGTTCAGTACAAGCCTACTCTACAGTGATCTGAGAGTCTAAATGTGATATAATTGCTGTTTGAGTTTTGTGCTGCTGAGGATGGATCTGTTTAATTCTATAAAATCATTGACTTTTTTGTTTTGTTTGGTTGATTTTTAAATCACATTAACTAGTGCTATTTGAATCAGCGTCATTTTATAAAAATTCTTATAATATCATTAATACAAAGTAGCTTTTTAAAGGTTTAAAGGTGCAAGTGAATTTTTTTCAATAATAGTTTTTTTTTACTTGGAAGTCCAGTGCAGTCATTATTGGCTTCTGGTTTTCCAAAGTAATTCTGCTTTCGACTTTGAATATTTAATAGACATTTGAAGACAATAATGCCTGCCACTGATGATTCTAATGCTCCCCTTGATACTTTTGGTGAAGCAGAGTGAAGTGGAGGTGGTTTGACCGCAGGAATTAATATGTAAAAGGGGCTAAACAGGAAAATAAATTGCTGTCACAGTTGGTAATTTCACAGTTTGATTGATCATTGGCATTACAGCATTGCTCATATTGAGGTGATTAATCCATCTTTGCAGGGTTCAGAACCTCTGTGTCTTTGACTTGTTTGCCTTGACAGCGCCGCTGTCGAACAAAAAATGGATCGAGCTTTTCTTTTGATTCAATTTTCTTTTAATTTCTTTTTAAATACCCTCTCTGCTATGCGTCATGTGTCTGAATGTCTGCGCGCACATCTGCGAGCGAGCAAGTAACAACCGCCATGTCTCAGTGAGCATTATTAACCTTGCATTGTTTACTCAGCCTTACATGTATGCATGAGTTGGCAGTCCATAATTCCACAGATAAAAGCCGTTTAAAATTTGTGGAGGAAAATGAAACCTGTCAAATTGTACACATTTGAAATTTGTTAAATTAATGAGATGAAAAGAACATGAAAGGGTGGCAGCAGGTAGACCAGATGACGGGGTCAATGAGATACACTACGAAAATGATCATGATTGATGATGACAGATCAGAACATTTGTGGAGGCAGAGAAGAATTAATTGGAAAATTAGCAAGCATGGAAAAATAATAAGCAGGCTGCAAACAAAATGTATAAAATGTATTTACCTTTTAAGAACTTTATTAACTTAATTGAACAGCATAAACCTGTAAGAGCTGGAGTTAGGCTTCATGTGTTTCAACAGAACAAAGTGGCAGCATTTGGGTTTTTTTCGGCTGTTGCCTCACAGCAGGGTTTCAAATTTTAGGACAAAAACATACTTAGTTTTTTGACAGGTAATTCTAGATTTGGCTGTTAGTTCATCTTTTGCTTCGTGATGAACTACTTAGCTGTACAGGATGGACCCCACCGCTCACCCAGTGACAGCTGGAATAGGCTGTTTCCCCCTTCCCCCATGACCCTGAACAGAATCAGGCAGGTTCAGAAACTGGATGGAAGGATGGATTTATAATGGAATCACATATAAATGGAAAAGCCGCCATAGAGAGTGCACACTATACACAGTAATTACATCCACTCTTATCCTAGGAGGCATGTTTCCAGATGCAGATTGAGTGTTGAGCAGATGACTTTCATGACTGTCGAATTATATTCTCACCGACAGCCGTGCAATAATCTGCAGGTCAGAGCACATTTTCATAAATAATTCAGTTCAAGTTTGTAACAGCATGATATTGGAAATTCCCCCGTAACGCTGTGGAGTTCAAAAAAATAATTGGACATCCAGGCAGTCATTTAGCTTAATCGGTTTCCAGTGGAAATTCTACCACAGCGAATATGTCTACTTCTTTGCACTGCTGGTCCTGCAAGATAAAGAATTGTACCTTGGCAGTGTTATTATTTACTTGTAATATTTACCACTGATCATGCATCAAAACTGAAAAGTTCAGTTTCCATGAAATAACAAATCAAGTTACAAATTTTCAATGAAATTTAGGATCCAAGAGTGATCACTTGAGACAAAACATATTTTAAAAAGACCTGCAGACGTGTCTAAAAATAGGTTTGTTGTGAATTAATTGCTGTGGTCAGCCATGCCGTCAGAAGGTCATTTACATAGCCTTGGCTTAATTTCTGGATATCTTGTTTTTCTCAAATTGCAACACATGGCTAAGAGTCTTGGTGGGACTTTGATGCCCAAAGCATAGGGCATCAAAGTCTGGCAGAATTTCATTGACAGCAACAGGAGGTAATATGCAAATAAGCAATCAAACGGCTTCAAAAACCCAATCATGAGGCAGTCCTTTGTCACTACAGAAAGCACAGGCAAAAATTGTGTACATACAATGTTCAGACGTAAAAGTCAACATTAAAAATGTGTGCCAGGTTAAGGTACATACAAATACTCACTCTAAAAACTTAAAGGGGCCCTACCATGATTTTCTTCAGCCCTTCAGAGTAAACTATTATATTAGAGAGTATATTATCATGTATTACATTGGGAACGCTAAAAATCAAACTATTTATGAAATATGAGTCATTTTTGTCGCCCGTTTTAATACCCGGAAGTAAAACAATTCAGTTCAGTTGGTTCAGTTGTTCCGCTCTAAGTTCATTTCATTTTCAGACTGAGGAATCTCAGAGCGAACTAAAGTTCGGTCCGATTGGAAACAAACCGCGACCACCTTGAAAGATGGGTCAGGGAGCGGTTCCTGGTACAGGAAGGTGGTTTTCCCCTGCCACAGCTCCGCGGAGAAGATGGGGGGTGTTCTTTGTAGTCTGGGGGCGGAGCTTGCAGCACAGACTCTTCGAGGAGGGAGTTGTTGGCGTCAATCTTACATCAGCACATTTCCAACCGCTCGTTTTTGTGGGTATGGGAGGGGCTTCTGCAGACAGTGCAGGTTTTTAGAGGATTGCCTTTAAATGCATGAACGATCAAAATGTGCTTTGGGGTTCTTTATAGTGAGGAATGAACAGTAAAATGCATCAAAACTGCCACACAGCTCTGTATGAACTGTATTGTTTTTTTTGTTTGTTTGCTCCCTTAAATTTGCTTTTATGTTATGTATTTCCTGTTGTGTAGAAACCCAATTTGTTTTTTCTGCTGTAGACTTTGTTTACTTTTATGTACTTTTACTTAACTAAAAACCGTTTCTATAGAGTAAATGGAATTAGTCAAAAGACTATAATCTTATATATTTGCATTTTTAAATGTTTTATTAATATATTGTCTGTCTTAAATCAATCATCAATCTTTAAAACTCAAAAGTAGAATTTTCATGGTACCCATTAATCTATATAAATTGTAAACAAATGACAATATTTGCCAACATATTCCAAAATGCCTGTTCTGATCTTAACATCAAATGCTATCGTTCTAAAATTATGTTTAAAAATATGAAAAATTATTAAGAAATAAAGAAAATGATGATGAAAAACTAAGACTTTAAACTGATCAGGATAGCAGGCAAATTATACATATTTGAATTTAATCAGGCACAAATATTTAGGCAAATAAAAAAAAAAATCATCTTTAGTTGCTCAATGCATCCAAATAATCTGAAATCAGAATTCCTGTTATACATTTGCACATTTCAAGGCAACTTTGTTATAGACTTATTTACATGTAATCTGCAGAACTATTTGTGAGGTTTTGGACTTTTGTCATTTTCAAAGATAAAGTAACAATTTATAATAACTACACACTTTTAGGCATTAGTTAAGCATTAGTTTAATTTGATTCACTTTAATTTTGTTTATATTGCCCAATATCACAAAATAATTGTCTCATTGGGCTTAATATCAGAAATTCTACAAAAACAAAAATAGGTCATAATATATATAAACAAAAGCTGATTGCTAATCTAAACAGACTAAACTAAGTTGAGCGTAAATTAACGCCCACATAATCATTTACAAAGCCTGACTCTTATTCATTAAATATCAGCAAGTGGCTTTAATTTGATATGAACAATTTATTCATGAATAAAAAGGGATTATTATAATGTGTTTATATGTTAAGACTTTATTCATTAAAAATGTATAATAAGTATTAAATAATTGACAAACCAGTTATTTAGAGGTGGTTCTT
Source organism: Oryzias javanicus (assembly GCA_003999625.1). NCBI lineage: Eukaryota > Metazoa > Chordata > Actinopteri > Beloniformes > Adrianichthyidae > Oryzias > Oryzias javanicus. The sequence continues at coordinate 14,721,565 of CM012439.1, read as the reverse complement.
CAAGTTGTAACTTTGAAGTGTTTGTGAAAAATTAGAAAAACCTTGTAAATTCATAATTACATATCCACATTTTTTAGACATGTACTGGTAATCTGTGAATAAATCATTTTTAAAAACATATTCCTGTTGTAAGATTAATTAATGTAATTTTAAAACATTTTTTGTACTTGTTAAGTAATTGTTTGTGATATATTTTTTAATGCTTAAGAAAGGAGTGAGGCTTTATAAATGATTGATTAAGTGTTAAGTCATGTTTAAGTAATGCTTAAAAGTGTGTAGTTATTATAAAATGTTACAAAGATATTTTTTATCTCATAAACCTATCCAAACTCTGTCTACCAAAAAGTAATATACTTTTCTCCCACCGTATTTGTTTCACAGTAACATTTTACCTGCTCAGAAAAATCTGAGATGTTTTCAATTCTTTTGTCGTAAATGTTGCACAGGAACCAAATCTTCATATCATTTTGCCTAGTTTTTTCCCCATAAGCTGATCTCCAAACTCCATTAAATAAAGTTTACCCTTTGACCAGATGTGAAGCAACAGTTGCTTTTGAGGCTTCAGTGTCTTTGTCTGTCCCTCCAAAGCTCACAGCTGGCACACTGCCCCAACTTCTCCTTTCAGAGAGGTTTGCACACCTGTCGATGAACACACTGGCAAAGGCTGAAGATTAGCAGCTCCAGTTGCAACCTGACCATCAAATAAAAGTAATAAAATGAGCTAGGGATCTTAATAAAAGACAAAGTAAAGATTATATAAACCGTGTGCTGTCTTTAAGGGTTTTCTAAGCTGCAAGACTATATAAGCAACATATTGCAATTTAATCATAATTATAAGTATAATTAGAAATAAGGAAGTTAACTTTTATGTTTTATTAATATCTGGCCAAACTGATGCCTGAAGTCATAGAAATTATTAGACATGTTCTCTTCTGAAATGACTATTCCTCTTTGGTTGCTTATCTCTGTTTTCATGTTTTTTTATTCACTTTTAAAAAATTATTTCATTTCATCTTTGGAAAATCTGTTGGCAAATAAATGCAGCAACGTCAAAGTAAGTATCAGTAGAAGCGGCAAGACTTGACCACACACATATGGGAAGAAATCTGCAGATCCTGCATTTCTCCACATTACTTACCCCTGACCTGCTCTTTAAAAATATGGTCAGCATTATTTTACCTGCTCAAATGAAGTTTAATCTCTCAGGTTTTCTGCACAATATCTTTACAGATGGAAGAGACTCTCAAATACTACCGACATTCTGGGAATTTTTTTTTTTTCGTTTTTGGCAGATGGTGATACACCACTTAAGGGGAAAGAGATGAGTTGATGTGTTTTCACACCTCAATAAACTTAACACCAAGCACTTTTACAGTTTAAGTAAAAGGTTATGAATTTGCTTAATTTCTCAGTGACTTCGTGCCTCAACTGCTTCCTGAAATGGCTTTGATCAATGATTCTCCTTATATAGTGTTTGTATTTGAATAATTTCCCTAAGAGCTGGGGTAAAAAAAGAACCATCAAAGTTCTTTGTGTCAGCCTTTAAGCTCATTTGAAAACTGAAATATTGAGCAAGGCTGTTTGAAAAATGATACCGATGCTCATTTCTTTCTGCATTTTACTTTATTCTCTTTCAAATCAAAAGACAGTCAAGTTCACCACACAGTTGAATTCAGATGAATACAATCCTTTACAGAGAAAAGACATACAAAAACATAACTAAGATTATATTTATGCAATCAGGGCTTTTGATTTAGTTCTGGAAATAGTTCGATAGATTCTGCAACTTCACAACTTCATTCTGAAAAGAGGTTAATCCGCTATAGAAAATCATTTTAATTAGCCCATCTCAAATTATTTATACACTCACTGGATTTTTTTCAATTGAGTACGCCAAAAAACAAATACAAACCAATATGTCAGCAATGTGAAAATCCTACATTTCATGAAATAACCAATCAGATCAGGTCATAACGAAGGTACGAGTTCACCTTTGTGTTGTTGCACTCAAGTCAATATTTAAAGGACTGTCAAATTGTCATTTTGCATCTGTTATTTTTTTAATTCGTCAAAGTTGGGATTTTAGATCTGCAATTTCAAAACACATGGTTTGATCATTTGGATTCAACAAAAGTAATATAGAGTGAAGACACAACAGCAACTGTCTGTTATGCTGTGGGTTAGCAGAGTGTGGTCACTGGCAGATGTTTGAGTCCACCATAGCAATCCCAAGATACTGTAATGAAGCACGTCATAGGGATTTTTAATTCTCCTTTTCACCACATCATCTTTACAGCAGGTCGGAGAGAAGGAGACAGGAAATAGATCCCCTGATTATTTCCATCTGTAATTTCTTATCTGGTAGAGTACTTCCCCTCTGCCACCCCCTCCAGCCCCACAGGTCCTGCCTTTTACACCATAGGTGTGCTACCAATCTAGACATTTAATTTGAGGTGAGGAAATATGACGAAAGGGCATTTCTATTTGAATTTACTTTTCTGATGAGACTTTTTTTTTTGATGGGGGACCCGGTAGGGTGGACCCACTCGCACACAGCTATCATATGAGAAAAGTGTTACATTAAGTGATCGTTTAATTTCCGCTAACTTTTATTTTACAATTGCAGCTTCTGCATAAATGCATGCGAATTAAAAGATTCTGCAAAGCTGATGAGGTATGAATATTTATAACATTTTAGGAGGGCTGAAATAAATTTTTGCGAAAAGGGACTAAAATTCAGCCCCCTTTAAACCCTCACTCGCACCTCTGTGTCTGTTCTCTGAAATATGTTAAAGAGGTCTGTGTCTTAAAAACAGTCAATTTCCAAATCAAATTGTGCCACCTGCTTTTGGCAGCTGGAAGCCCTGGAAAATGTAGATAAATGAACAGAGGCACCTGAGGGATTTTATGAATCTACAGCTGCTTGGCAGATTTATTTTCTCCCCGCCACAGAGAGCTGCACTGGTAAGCACAGATTACAGAGTAAAGCACAATTGCCCCTGCCCATTCCCCTGTCCTACACACCATATGTCCACCCTTACAAGCACTGTGAGAAAGCTAACCTGTAATTCATCAGTTTTTCAAATTGTAAACTGCAGCTTTGTGCTGTGCTGTGCCCCATCCATCCCATCATTACAGTTTTAGACAGACCACTTAGGGGGAGGATGTTTGTTTGGGCCGGATCAAATCTTATCTCATTATGCAGTTGAGTATTGAAGGAAATCTTATTGAGCCGCAATTAGACTTTTATCAAAAGCCGTGCCGTTCTCTTCTACTTCTTCCAATGTTTGTCAGTAGCCGTAATAGGAACTGGAAAACAAGTTCATCAAGGCATTTCTACCTATGAAAGTTGCTGTGACAGTTTATTAAGAACAAATGTGTTTATTTTTTGGTAATATTTTCTATATTTGGATTTCATCATCAATGTAGAAATCACAGAATTATAATTAAAGGACAGTTCACATAGATGCTGAGTTTCTCTTTAACTTTAAGTACAGTAATGACTTTTAATCATAGGTTACAATGTGTATTTTCTATTAAATTCAAAGGTTACAGCTTCTTGTTTTACAGACACAATGGCTTTCAGGACAAGATTACCGAACCTGTGATTTTCTGATCAGAAAAAAAAAATCACAGGTTTGCTTCCCGCCTTGGCTGCCCATGTGTCATAGTGTCTTTAGGTTATAGGTTTGCACCAGTGTTTGGCAGGGGAGCCACCATCAGTGTGTGAACGTGTGTGTGTACGGATGAAACCACTTTGTGTCTTCCGTTGTTTTTTACAATGGCTCATGTTTTATGAATGGTTGTTGTAGGTGCCAAAACTGTTTCTTTATTTGAATGCAAGGGAGTTCCTTTTCACACTGGTACTGTAGGTATGTCGGGGTAGATTGTGAATATTATTGGAGTTCACTTGTTCCGTCAGGTGGAATGGACGCCACTTGGAGCAGGTGAACCAGGAATGTGCAACTATTGTTGCCCCCTTCTGACAAAATTTAAATATCACCTTTGAAATCGCTTTTGACAACTCATCTTGTTGTTATTGATAACTTCATAAAACAAATAAGTAAAACAACTGCTTTCAAATAAATCACCTGTAAACATGCAGACACTTTTGTATCATCAATAGTAAATTATGCTGATTGTAGAACGCATTTAACCCTTCAACTTCAGAGATGTTGCTCTTTGATTTTACCTTAACTATTTGACACTTTACCTGATCAACGTGAATCATCTGAGAAAAGAGGTTTTACATATTGGCATTGCATCAATATTACTAGCTTAAAATGTTGCATAATCGTGCAAACGTGCTTTTCTCTGCAACCAAATAAGCTGATTTGCATTCATTGCATAAGCACAGCTATAAAGTGTTGCATATCAGCGCGAGGCTGATTTTCTCCAGAATCTTTCAAAATCTGCTGAAATTACATTAATTCCGTAAATGATTGAAAAGTTACAGTTGTAGAAAGAATGTAAACACTGAAGCTAAAGGGTTGAGTTGGAACAGACATGTAGCTGCTACAGATGTTTATATGGTAAAGAAACAAAATGCTTTCAATGCAAAAACAAACAAAAAAAGTTTCAGTTTGTTTGTTTTTTAGTCCAGACTGATGATAAAAAAAAAAAAAAACTAAAATGGATTGACGAACAAGCTTTGGAGATGATGATGAGACAACAGACAGTACATGGTCTTTTAGCTTCTTTAGAATTCATCAAATAAACTGAATCATCAAAAACTTGAACTTTTAATTCTTTTAATTCTACTTTCTGGAATTAGACCCACTACAACATCCAGGAAACTGTGCCAACTACTCAGTTTATTTGGCTGAATTGCAATTTTAACTACTTTAAATCTAATATCACCTTTGAAATTACTCTGAGCAATTTGCTGCTTACAAACATCACTCTATGACCATATTATTGAAATGTTACAAATGAATCTCTACTTATTCATAATTAATCTTTCACCTGGTTGCACTTTTACATTTGTGGCTGAACTGCTTTCCATTTTCTATGGCAGCTCGGAAATTGGGTCAAATTTGAGGCTTTAACACCCAACAGTGAGTGATTGCCTGAAGGAGTTCAGACACTGACAGTCTTAAGTGAACCTTCACGAGGACAACAGCCTGTCATCTCTTTTCTCAGTTATTAAAATAATCTATTTCACAAGGTTAAATGAAATTTTATAAACTGCTACAATAAGAGTCAGAGAAGATGCTTTTGACTTTTAGCTGTCAGTAAAATTCATGGCCGCTTGCTGCCATGAATATTAAACAGTCTTACTGTGCTGTGAAAAAAAATCATGTTGATTTTGTCTTTATTAGGCTTTAAAAGTATTTATATTTCTCCCGATAATAACGATGGCTTATACCAGGGGTGTCAAACATACGGCCCGCGGGCCGTATCCGGCCCGCTAGATGGATTTAAAACAGTTTTGCTGTTGGAAACCATTGTTCAAATACAAATAAACAAACCTAACACTATTGTGAGTGAACTTGTGCGACCGCAATCTCAATGCAAGAAGTATTTTTCTGCAAACAGAATTTTTTCCAAAAAACAATGCAGTAAAAGGAGAACCATTTGAAATATGACAGACTGTAATTGGAGACACTTTGAACATTCTGTTGTGGTTTTAGACAGAATAATTACAGGCTCATGATTAGTTTTTAAATGTTTTTTTCTTCTCCAAAGCAATACTTTTCTTTTACAAATGAAGAAGAAACATCTGTTCTGCCGTAATAATTGGCAAAAGTATAAAGGCGTGTTTGAGAATTTCGAACATGACAAGTTAATTCCTCATGAAGCATTGTCTATGAGGATTCTCAATCCAAGTATGAAGACAAACAAGCTGAAAGAATTTACCTGTTTACCATTTTCCCACCTTACCTTATCCAATTGATCCCAAACTTAATTGACTGTTAAAAAGTTTAATTTTAAAAGCACCATACATACTTTCAACCCAGCTGTAGATTGCAACTATCATCCATCTATTTCCCAAACCCACTAATTTTTTTTTTTCTTTTTTTCTTTTTTGGAGTCTGTTCCAACTACTGTTGAGAGGGAGACAGATCCACCCTGGACAAGTTACCAGTCTTTTGCAGAGACACACACCACAGCTTTCACCTATGAAGCATTTTTGGACTGTTGGTGAAGAAAACCCTAACACGCATGGGGAGAACATGCAAACTCCACACAAAAGGAACCCAAGCTGGGGTTTGAACCTCTCGCCATGTGATAAGAGTGTTACCCTAACAGTTCAATTGCAATATCTCCTATTAAAATAAGTGTATTTTTTAATAATGCTTTTATTGAAGGATGATAAAAATGTTAAATAATATGCACAAGTTAATAAAACTGCAAGAAGATCGATGTTAAGTAATTGATATAAATATAGGTCATGTCCTTAAAATTCTGCTTCAAACATAGGTTTATTTTATTTACCTATGGATGGTTGCTACTGAAAATGCAATTAAGAGATACTTTCAGGCAGAGTACATGATGTCATATTTATAAATATATATGTCCTAACACCCACTTTAATAAAAAAAAAAAATGTGCCTTTGGTGTCTTTAGCATGTTCTTTTAGCACTTTTTTCTCATGAAGAAATAAAAAGAAAATTAAGATTAAAATTGTGCTTTATTCAAACCATTGTGGATCACAAGCAAAAAAATGATAAAGCTCTAAATTCTCTACTTCACTCTATTCTCCACTTGCTGATTACATCCATGTACAACTTTGTTTTCCTTGTCTAAGCTGGCATCTTGCTCCAGACTGTACAGCTGCATAGCTCTAATATTGTTCAGAATTTTTGTTGCATCGGTAATGTTAGGTTGGAAGCTTTGGAATGTGAGTTGCTTTAAGTTAGCAGTACAGAGCGTAAACAGATGGATGATGGGAAGCAGGGGAGCCTTACTCCATGTTAGTGGCCCCGCTCACAACTCATTTAAATGTAATCTTTTTTATGTAAAATATCACATATACTGGATTGTTTACACATTTACTGGCTTATATTGAGGTTTTTTTCAGATTTCCAGAAAAGTAAACAAACAAAGGGGAACAAACAAAAGCTTTAATATCTCAAATTTCTACAAACATTCTGGATCCTTGTTACCTAATTATACCAGTTAGAAGTTGTGTTTGAATTTAGTTTATACTGAAGGAGACTTTGCACAAATCAATGAGTTTAATCAATTTCAGCAAAGCAAAAAGATAGAAGGGAGTGTTTGTCCTAACATGTCTACATTCTAAAAATCAAATGTGAGGATTGTTGTTTATTTCCATTTACAGTAAAAAGTATTTTTATAGCTATGTTAGGAAAAAAGAAAGAACCAAAAGCTTTGTGTGCGTGTGTGTGTGTTTTAACTGAAGGTTAGCCAAAAAGGATGAAAATAATCTGTGAATGCAGAAATCCGCCAGCTGTTGTCCTTCTGAAGATGGGTTTGCGTACATAAATGAATGGATTTTTTTGTATATATATATATAATCTATTATTGGCAAAAACATACAAAAAAATGACACAAAAGGAAAACAGACAATGTTGGTCCAATGGTGATTTCTTCGTGTTATCATAAATGCAACAGAAAACTTGTTGAAACAGCCTTCAAGGACAACTGTTGGCCCCAGAAGTGGATTTAGAAAATGCAGTGCAGGCGCAAAAGCAGCAGAATGCCACCAGGGAACAGTCTGAGAGCTGGGCTCTACTGTGAGGCCTTTGGCCTTCCCGCATTAGCTGTCAGAACTGGATTCACAGCAGGAAGAGTCACTAAATGGACTGCATATATAGAGAAACTTTCAGTCTGGCTGATCACGATAAAAGCACTTTCAAACTTCAAGTCACACTCTCCCACCTTTCCATTCAGCACTTCTGACTCCGGACTTCTTTTTTTGTTTTTCTTACATTTTCAGCAGACACTTACCAAGAAACCTTTCTGACTATTTATTCATTCTTTTTTCAGTTTTTATAGCATTATACCCTTATGCAATTTAGAAACACCTTTTAGAAATGTGGACTATAGGAGTGAGCTTAAACATCCCAAGAAATAAATCCAAATAACAGAAAATAGTCAAAAGTATTTTTTTTCCAGTTGCCTCAAGATACTGCTTATGAAAGGACACACACATAAATAAATACTATTTCTAATTTTCTGTCTCAGAACACTCAACATGGTCTAGGGGAAAAAAAAATCAGGCTCTTCTTGCCTTTGTCAAAACAATTTCAATATATATTTATCAAGCCTGAGAGAACCAGGGAATCTGCATGTCAACATTACATTGAATGGTTTCAGAAAATGTGCACACAGTGACAACAATTTTACCTAAAATAAAACGCCATGGACGTTCTCACAAGACATGTTTTTTATTGTATCAATGTTAGTTGTTTTAGTTGTATTAGTTGCTCAATTTCTGAGAATTGAACCATAAAACAGTTTTGAGACAAATACCTGTGTTGTTTGTTGCAGTTATTTAGTTATATTTACATATTTTTGCAATTGATGCAATATTTTCACAATGATATCAAGACAAAATATTAAAGAGGATCTATAACAGCGTAATAATTATTTATCCATCGCATGGAAAAGGTAACAAGCCTACCACTACAATAACATCAGTCTGTAAAAGCCATGCAGGGACAATAATTGAACACTGTAGGCAAAATAAATGGCTTGTTTTTGTCTATTTTATTAAGAAAAATCACAAGCTATAAAACCCTGCACACCTTAACAAGGTTTCAGTAAACACCATACATTCTACCAGAGGATCATGAGTTTTGAGGCTATAAATTTAGTCAAATTTGGAAAAGAGATACAGAATGCAAATTATAAAACTTTTAAATTACCCTGATGCAGGCTTTATTCCTGTGATCAACAGCCTCAGGCTACTTTATGCTTGTTGTGTTGAAAAAAAAAGTAGAAAAAGAAAAAGCCTGGCATGGCAAAATGAATTATTTTTTCTCTTACTGTGTTTTCTTCTTTCCTCGTGTAACCTTTTGCCTCTGTTCAAACTTTAATTGAGAAGAAAGAGCTGGAATTGTGGAGGGTAGTCGAGTTTTGAAAGGCCAGGAAGATTTTCAGAAAAAAAAAAAAATGCTCCTACCTTGGAAACAACAAAAGATAAGTTGTTATGTAATCGTATTTAAAATACTCTAATTTAATTCTGAAGTTTTCAAGAATAGAAGATGTACGTTACTATACTGCTTTGTTGTGCATCTTAAAGTATTTTTTTCCTTGGATAATGTTATAAAACAAGAACCGTTTTCACATGTTTTGAGAGAAATTCATCCAATATCAAGACTAAAGTACTTTCAAAACTAAATCTTTTGTTAATCATAAAGTAAAGCGATCTTTGGTTAATGCAAATGTCACAGCTTAAAACTTATGAATATTAAGATGGTGTAGTTAAGAAAGTTTACCAGCGGGTTGCAGCTAAAAGTTGTTTCTCGCTGGGCTGTGAAAGCATCTCGGATGATGAAATGATCACACTGTGAGAACTGTATCGGAGTGACTGATGAGTGTGGAGGAAACAATGACAGGAACAGTATAAAGAAAAAAAAAAGCTTACACAAATTTGAGGCAAATCTACTTCAGCCTGTAGGGGGTCATATGTGGGGGTGCTGCTTATTTTAAACTAGTATATATATATATATTTCTCTCTTCTTGTTTTAGAAAAGGAAAATAAAAAAAGCAGGTCCATCAAGACTTAAACATTTTTTTCTAAGATTAATTTAACCAAAATAAGATAAATGTAAGAAAATCACTTTCATCCTTACAAGCAAATGCAACACTGATTAAAATGCACAAAGATGCTTTAAGTCTACAGCAGAACAAAATGCAGGAGGCCAAACAGAGATGACATGTCTGAAAAATATCTAAAAAAGAGAAAATAAATTCAGCATGACCTTATTTAAAACCTGAACAGAGTGGGAGAGAACCAAAAATTCACAAGCAAAGACATGAATGTGAATAACAGGATATGTAATCTATGACTGCAGTCAGACTAGAGAAGTCAGTTAATCCGGACCGTGCCCTGAGCGTTGCGTTTGTTCAGACCGACTTTTAATCAGATATTTCTATTTCAAGCGAAAACCTGTAACCAAAACAATGTGAGTAAAGATCTTTTCAGTCATTGATCAGGGTATACAAGGGTGGGGCAAAGCAACAAGATAGACCCTCCAAGGTTTCGTGGCAGATATTTCTTATTGTTGCAGCAGCTTTTGTGAAAAGTTGCGACAAAAGTTGTAATTTTTTTTAATTTATGAAAAGCGCCTAAAAAAATGTATGCATCATACTAAATCCATGTCCTTCTTTACTGTTTGTTCTGTTACTGTATAGACAGTAGATGACTTTTCTCTATTAATGCTGCTTTCAGAGAAATCCTATAGGCCTTTACCAGAGGTCTTAACCTGTATGGTTTTATAGTTTCTTTTGGATGTCAAACTGAAGTTATAGTGATTTGTGTCATGTTGTCTGTTGTGTTTTTTGCTTCTCTTAGATTTATGTTTTAATATAAGCATCCATGCATTTTAGTTGTGGCTGGATAGCTCAATCGGTTGAGTGTGGGTCTCTAAAACTGTGAATACTTTAGTGCTACTGCCTAAGGTGACACAATTCTTGGTCTCCAGGCCGGATAAAATACAAGGTTGTGTCAAGAAGTGCATCTGGTGAAAAAAATCCCTGGACTGCCTGTGCGAATCAGTGAAAGCTGCATCAGTGTGGCGACACCTGAATTGATAAGTCGAAAAGTGAACAAACAAACAAGCATATAAGCGTTTTAGTCACTATGTAAGTACTCATTAGATTTTCAGGTCATGTCTTTCAGGTCCAATTTATTTAGCAAAAGTATTTGTCAGACCAATCATCAAAATCAAGTGTTTAACGGAGAAAAATTATTTTTTTCTTTTTTTTTTTTTTTCAAAATTTATCAAAATTCCAAGAGTCCAACCCTTCACATTTGGTATCACTGAAAACTCCCAGAAGTCCTCTGTAGATCCTAAAATGAGTGAATTCAGTGGTAGGCAGTGATTGGGGAATATGTAGGTTTAGAAATGTCCTCCGCAAAGGACAGCTGTTAGATAGGAGGATACATAAACTGAAAAAATGCCCCCCCACCATGTCAAGGATTTGAAGATTGGTCCTGTTTACATTTATGTATCCAGCTTTTCCACATTAGTATGTACATGTACTGTGATTCTTCAACCCTGCTGCCAGGAAGCTGTAAATGTCAAAGTGTTTAAAGTTGCCCAAGAGCGTGTGCTCCTGAGTGCACAACCACACGACTACAATCATACATCATTTTGAACGTCCTCACATCCAATATGTTTTTCAAAGCTTTTAACAGCAGCCTAAAGCTGCCTAACCCCCACCTCTCTTGCCAGTGCAAGTTTTACCTATATACTGGAACTATGTGGTTATGTTTCTTGTTATTATGTTGAATAAATATACATTTTATTTTTTCACAAAGCTTCAAGATGACGCAAAGTTATCTGAAGTCAAAACACGACCCTGAAAATTCAGCAGCTTGAAAAGCGGCTCAATAATTAGATGCTAAATTAGTCTACGTGGACCAATTAAGCAGGACAAGACATGGGGGCTCTGTAATGCTTTGTCAACAGAAATGAACTCGGCACAAGGAGACAGACGGGTTGCTGAGGAACAAGTGTGAATGAAAGACAGAAAAGGGAGGAGGGTGGGGGGGCATAAGAGCATGTACCATGATTAAAGTGGAGACTAGGATCAAAGAGATTTTATTTGGCATGTGTGTGAAGATTAAACAAACCTTTGGAAGAAAAAAGGGTCCCATCATTTCCTGTATTAAGCTGGCATTAAAATTTAATGTCGAAACATTGCTTGATCTCTTTCGCAAATGATGTAGCTTTGATTTGGATGTTTTAAACGTAAGCGGAGTCCCTTAGCTGTGAGCTTATACTTACCAGAACATCTTTCCATTTCTTTCTTCTTTCTGTCTTGCTGACACTTATCCTTAAAGCATTCGACTCATGTTTTTTTTTTTCAAAACTTGCAAGAAAAAAGCGGAATGCTCATTTAACCTAATTACAAAGCTCACGTTTCCTTTAGCATGATTGGTAGTAATGTTCCAGTTTCATTTTGCAGTGAATGGCTCCTCAGATGGATACTATTGAAGTAATTCTCCATTTTTGGTTTATATTTTCATATTAAATGTTTCCTTAACCAAATTCCACACAAAAAGTTGTATTCAGTTCAAGATGGACCGGGGGAGGAAGCCAGATGGAAGATTCTGTTTTATTTCACAAAATAAAAAGGTGTTGGTGAGACAGGTGACATAAAAAAGAAGTTGTGAACAGCTGTAGAGGAGCATAGGATGGAAACACAACAACAACTTATGGATGCAATACTGACTAGGGGTTTGGTAGGGGAGCTGAAGACTGAACGCTGACAGAAAACGAATCACAGCACAATAAAGAACGGACTATTTCAAAAATAAACCCGTAAAAGTAGGAAACCAGAATTTTACTGTGAAAGCAATGAAAAAAAAAGAGATAGCATCACCCAAGAACTTGGAGATCAAAACTGAAATAAGAAAAGATCAGAAGATCAACATACATTTCAGCCATTTTTGTAGACCACACTCAGAAAATAAAGGTATATTGCACGAAACGTCACAATTGAATCAGTTGGATTTAATTTTATTTAAGATTCAAATTCATCTTTAATATTAATAAATTAACACTGAATCAATTTTTCCTACATTTAGATTAAAAAAAAACTCTTCAATGTTCCCCACTTATTTACAGTTTCACGTATTCACAGATTTTTTTCTTTCAGTCATGCAACTCTTTTGGTTTATCCCAAACTTCAGACAACTTAAGACGCTTGTATGAAACTTGTAGGAAAGAAATGCTGCGAGCCGAGGTATATATCAGCGTCATAAAGTATGCTGCTGTAAAGTCTTTTGTTCAGATAAAAAAAAAAAAAAAATCTTTATGTTGAGCAATACTCCAATGTTCTTTGATAAACGTTTGCAAAGCATGACCAGAAGTGTTTTTGATTAGCATGGATCGGTAATGAAATTCTTCTACCCCGGAGGGTGGGGGTGAGATGGAGACGGGAGGGTTCTCTGTATTTGCAGATTCAGGGTTTCCGCGGATGTCTCTGGTCCCTAGACCCCCGCAAATATGGGGGGGAGACTGTACAGCAAGTTGCTATGACTTTTTAAACAGTTTTAAAAGCTAAAGCTTCTGATTTTTTTTTTAAGTCCGTTTTATATTTATCTCATGCTCTAAAATGTTGACTGTGTATGTAGCCAAATACAAGTAACATTTAGCAAAATTTAAGAAAGTCAGTGAAAAGCAGATTCTTGTTATTTTGATATAACCATAATTTTTAAGTTATTTTTACCTTGGAAACCCCTTTCTAAAAAGGTCTTTTTGTTTCTTAATTTGATCATTTGATTATAGCAACATGGCTACAGCAGTTGACCATAAAATCTCGAGTGTCTGGATGTGCGGGCTGCTTCCGTTGTCTTGTGCACCTGCAAGGAGAAGATAAGGGCCCTAACGATAAGAACCTGTCAGCATACTGACATTTCTCTGTATACTCAGCAAAGAGCTGGTGGACAAAGAAAGAAAAAAGAAAATAAATAAATAAAATCACAACTAGCGAGAATAAATAAGGGTTTGGTAACTTGGTCTTTGCGAAACGCAGCTAACTTCAATTGCTTATTTTTCCTTTTGCAGCTATAAGCTTCTGACTTCCCAAAATAAATCACAGATGCTTCAATTTCATGATGAAGAGCAGATATGAGACCCTGAGTTGCATTGCCAATGCATGGCACGGAATAATCACATAAAGGTTCATTAGGAAAATGTGTGTTGATGACACATTCATTCTCCTCATCGAAATTTGCATGTTAAACAACACTCGTAATGAATTAAATTGCTTGATTAAATGTAAATGTCAGTTTTCTGTTATGAGTTCATCCAGACAAAGGAAAATTACTCTTTTAAAACTAATTATCCAGTCTGAGTGATGGATAAAATTCTGTGCAGCACTCAAATCAGCCAAGAAAATTACACCACAATAATCTCAATTTATTTTTTAAAAAAAAGGTGCAATGAGGTATGGATGCTGACTCGACTTCCTGGTTTACCCAATGATTAAACGGCAACAACAAAAACAAAAGATGCAATTTTCACAATAAAAAGCAAAGCATGGCTTTGCTAACTGGGTTTTAAATGTGCAGCAGCAAAGCTAAAAATAGTAAAACTGTTTTTTTATGATAATTTGTTCAAAACAGCATTGTTGCATTAATTCTGACCTGTGACATCCCCCCGCAGCTTTCCAGTTGTGTTGAAAGCTGTGACTGTGAGCTGAAGGTGTTTACATTTATTTCCAGTTCATAGGTCTTCACATTTAAGAGGTGAGAATTGCTCAGGAGTATTTTTAGAGAAACTGGTACAAACATTTTTAATGATCATGAATTCTTCTTTCTAATTTCATATTTATTAGCCGATAAATTTGATCATGTCTAAAGCCAGTGTATGCATGCATTATCTTCAAAGGATTTCATCAAAGAAAAAACTTTTTTTTTTACATTGCATGTCATTGAAAGCTTTATAAGAATACTTCTGTCAAAAAAAAAAAATATGAAAGAGATCAATTTCTCTTTAACAAAAGAGTCAGCAAACATCTGACAGGTCAGCGCATACAGTGTCTAGGTGACATCAGGGCTTTGGTGTTTGTTCTGAGACTTGGCAATCATAGAATCAATTCTTCAGTCAGGTCAGACCAAAGACTTTTAAAATGGGGCCCAGCACTTCCCCGAGTGGCACTCAACATCAAGGGTTTGGTTGGGGAGTTAAGTTAATGAATAGTTTCTGAATGCAGCTGCGACTGCAGCTCTCCTCTCCTAGAAAAACAACATTTCTCATGCTCAGGTGTGAGGCAACTAGTGGTATTTTAACGTTAGTTTTTGAAGCTAAACAACACCTAAAGCATGATATTCAGAGCTCTCTGATTCCAAATCTAAACATCGATAAAGGAAATAGAAAAGTGGAACTCTTATTATGCCTTTAAATCCAAAGTTACAGAGACTCTAAAGGAGCAAACCAAAAATCTTTTTGGAAGTTGTAATAGTTCTGTTGTCGTTAGCTTTGGTATGAGATTGGATGAAGTTTGTGAATATCCTTGGTCTGGGTGACCCTGAGCCAAGCCTTTAGTTAAGCTGCAATGGTCTAGACTGCTGTGAGTCAGTTAGGATGCACTGTGCTGTTTTCCACACATTTTTCACTGGAGAGCTTTCTCCTGTCTGCTTTCTTTCTCATTAATGAATGTATCCGCCAGTGATCCACATACTAACCTGTCTCCTTTTTTGTCTAATAACAGATTGGGGATGAAGGATTACACAAAAACATTCTTTGTGATTTGTTGGTCCTTTTAATAGCCCACTATTAAAACACAGGAAGGACAATTTACTTCTAACTGGGACCAAATTTGACTTTAACCATCCTAAATATTTTCAGTAGTCCTGTATTCTGGCTTTAATTGTACTCTTTGCAAAGTGCCTTCTGACAACATTCGTAGTAAATTGAACTTTCTGTAATAAATCGACTATTTCTAAGTGGAGACGTGCAACGGGGAACACTTAAACCTGTAAGGGAAATAAATGTTCCATCTCTTCTTTGGGTAACATGACCAACAACAGAACAGCACACCAGCTCATTACACCAGCAAAACTTAATAACAAGCATTTCATATTACAGTAAAAGTATCTTGTTCTGATTTTTTTCATAGCAGAAACCGTATCTCTATGCTTATCATCATTAGAACTCTTTGGCTTGGGAAATCTGGGACCAGTATTCAGTGTGGACTAACATGATATACTCTTGAGGATGAATTTATACTCTTCAAATGTGACTATGAGGCAGAGAAAGCTGTTGCGAAATAGAGCAACATCAAAGCTTTGACTTTAGCTCGCTCGTGTGCCGCTATGAGGCCTGTCTCAGAAGTTAGATAACTCTCCAGCCAGGAGCAAAGAAAAACAAGCTTTTATTCTAAAAGAATGCCAACCATAAAGGGTTGATTGTATTCATGTTAGTACACTCCAAACAAACAACACCAACCATCAAAAACAAAAGCAAAAAATAGTATAGGATCATTGTGTTAGCTAGTACAGCTGTTAACAACTAACTGCTAAGAGCAATAACCTGTTTTAATTAAAAATAGTTGTTACTTACTAAGAAAAAATGTATATAAAAACGCATAAAAATGTTGTGTGCTTTACAAAGTATTGAAGGTAAAATCTATGTTACACACTGCTAAGTTTAAAACAGTTTTTGGTTGTAGAAACTATTTAAACGATATAAATCTCACAT
The DNA here is from genome assembly GCA_003999625.1 of Oryzias javanicus. Lineage (NCBI taxonomy): Eukaryota > Metazoa > Chordata > Actinopteri > Beloniformes > Adrianichthyidae > Oryzias > Oryzias javanicus. Next base: position 14,705,219 of record CM012439.1, on the reverse strand, counting down.
CATTAATGAGCCCATAGTCTTCAGATGAAATTTACCAAAAAAGACACTTGTTAACACTTGTGAGTATAAATAACATCAGTTGCTCTTGTGATTTTTACCGTGACCCAGAAGTGCAAATCACATCAACAAATCACTCGAAACAAAAACATTGTAACAATTAAAATGATGGTTAAAGAAACAAAACAAATATATATTATATAAAAAAAAAAAACATTGTAAGAAATCAAAATGAAATGGCAAAATAAAAAAGCACTGAGAACCAGAAACTACTGTTACTATAGGACGTTGCTGATTGGATGATAATGAGTATATCCAGTTTTGTTTCGTACCAACTTTCGGTTAAAATGATGGACAAATGTCATCATCCAACCAGTGATGTCCTGTAGTACCTACCTTTTCCAGATTCTCACTGTGTTTTCAGCATTTCGTTTTGATTTTTGGAAATCACGTTTTGTTTCCAAAATGTTTTTTTTTTTCTTCATTTTGACAGAAACTGGAAAAAGAAGACATCTATGTGATATCACTGATTTGGAAGATGTTATTCCATCATTTCCCTTAGAACTTTTTTGACATGAAGTGATACTAGATATCATCATTAAATCAGTGATGTCCCATAATTACCTTCCTTTTCCAGTTTTCTTCTTGTGTTTTATTTTTTTATTATTTCTTTTTGTTTTACGGAAATTACTCTTGTTTTCTGATTTTTTTTCTTCCTTTTGTTTTTTAAATGTTGTTTTATTTTCTAAAAAGTAATGATTTGTGTTGTTCTTGTTCTATTTTTTAATTGTCGTGATCTTTAAAATGTGTTTGCATCAAGCGATTTGTTGTTATTTACACTTCAAGCCTAATGAACATGTTGGTGCACGATGCACATCAATGTATTACTATTCTGTGTTAATAAAAAAAATATAAAATGCACTTTAATTATAGTAGAAGAAGGAATAAAAAAAATAATTATAATAATAACAAACTCATCCTTAAAAATACATTTTTTTAAGTCCTGTCCTCAGGCTTTTCTATTCTGTATGTATTACATGTTTCTCTGCTCCATCATACCAAATTCAAACAACTGTGTCATTATCAGGGCTCTGCAGAGCTGCATAAAGAACTAATGAGCTGAATCAGATAGTGACCCGAACAGAAGAAAACACGTAAAACATAACTATGAAACAAAGTGTGTAATTACTGTGGATCGCCAGAGCTTTAGCCTAACTTGCAAAAAACAAAACTCCTTAACTAAGAAATATTGCCACACACAGTCGGATGAATAACACACTAGTGTGTTACGATTTACTGCTGGCTCATCAGTTTGCCAAGCTTAGCTCTAACCTTTTAGCTATAGAACAACATGTATTGCTCACACACAGTCGTGTCCACATATGAATTATTTACTTTTTCTCCTTTTAATTTTCATCTATGTTTGTGTTAACCGAACATCTTGAATATTTTAACGGGTCTGCTAAGGCTCATCAGTTTGCCTGTAGATTGATGAGAGCAAAATGTTTAATATGACCTCCAGCAATCTCATTTACGTGCTTACCTCCTAGGGGCATGGAGAGTGACATCACCGAATGTGTTCTCACACACACACACATATAATATGTAAACTCAAAAGTAAAATGTTATATTCATGGACTATGATTTCCGACTAAATCTCCGAGTGAAGACGCATGCTGTGTCATAACGCTGGATTTTTAAGGATAAAATTAGCTCAGTAGCAGTCTATTATCTTGCTCAACAGGACGTACACATTTTTTTATTTATTTTATGCTCCAACATCTGTCAAGGTGACCCACCCGTACTGATGTGGCCCCCAGCCTGCAAGATTTCAGTGCAGCAGTCTAATGGAGGTTGCGTGTGGGTAGCATAAAGAGCATTAGAAATAGTAATAGGGCTTTTTGTGCCATGTTGTGTGACTTGATGAGAGAGGATGGATGGGTAGTTTGAGACGCCTTACTGTCGCAGCATGACAATGGTAGATAAATGTGCACCCACGCAATCTCAGTAATAATGTCCAATTTGAAAACAATGGTCTTTAAAGAGGATAATTTGGGGGTAATTCTGGACTATTCTTCAGGGGTGTGTGTCTGGAGAGATGTTGTAATCATAATCATGTTCTTGTTGTTTTAGTTTTGTTGGACTGGGTAATAACTCGTCCTAGCGCAATGCCATAACTGTAATAATACTCAGCTAAAACAGGTAATTTGGCTTGTTTGAAATGCTTAACCTTTATAAACAAGAGTCCTTTTACAAATGAGAAAATGTGTGACAACATAATTTGAGATTAGTGTTGTTATTTTGTTTTATGTATTAAATGTTCAGTTTTTGCGCCGCCGTTGTCGACAACTCCATCTTTTGTGCTTTAATGAAACAAGACTTCCCAAAATAAAGTACAAATTGTTTTTTGTTCTGTTATTCTATGATAGAAAGTGCTCGAATAAATGTCTAGCTTCAAGATCTATCAGAGGGGCCTAAAGGTTTGAATTCTGGAACCCATCCTTGAACATATGAAAACAATGGATAGTTAAAAGTCCTTAATTAGTATCCACCTTTTCTAATCTATGGGCATTTTCATATTTTTTTTCAAAGTATGGTTTACTTTAATTTTAGGTTAAAATGAACATTTTGTTTAAGGAATTGTATGAAAGCTGTAACCATGTACAGAATTTCTTTTGTTGTTGCAACTAGGAATTCTCTTCTTTTTTTCTCTTTTTCTGTACAAAACAATAGTTTTGTCACCTGGGAGGCTGTGCGTTTTTCACATGCATTCTGAGAGGATGTTTTCACACCTTACTTGTTTGTATCCCATTAATAATAAAAGTTACAGGTGAAATCATCTGCACATGCCAGCTAACTGATAGAAAAAAAAACTAAGTTCTCTGAGGTATTCTGTTCAAAGCTATGAACATCCATTCGTTCATCTATCCATCTTCGGAACTCGATGAATCCCTTTCAAAGTCACGGGGTAGCTGGAGCCAAACCAGGTATTGTTGGGAGAAAAGGGGTTCACCCAGAACAGGCGCCAGCAAACGCAGTACACAGGCTATTACAATTCTGTAACTCAATTATAGCTGTTTCGTTTCGCATGCTTTCAAATTTCTTGATATAGACGAAAAATACATTATTTGGAGATGCAGCTAAAATGTCAAAAATCAAAGTATTTCGAGAATAAATACGTTTATTGCAAGAAAAAACATACTGAATAGTGTATTTCTTGTGACAGAGTGCATGCAAACAGAGAGACATGTGTCTGTGTGTGTGTGTGTGGGGGGGGGGTGTTTAGATGGTTACAAAATGGCTACAGGTCAATGGCTGTTCTGTAAAGTAAAAGCAAAACTGTTTTATCTCTGGCCAAAAGGTGCACTTTTCTCTGAAAGGTGCACTTCACTCTCCTCTTATCCCCCACTGTTTGTACAATATACTTCATTAAGGGTAAAAAAAATCCATGCAGGTCATGGACTTTGGTGATGTCTCTTCTACCCTGAAGACTAACAACCACATGCAGCTTCCTTGGAAAATGCAGTTCAGCATGCACCCACATTAATAGAAGAAGAAATTAGGCACATATTGATGTGCACAATGGCACAGTATCAAACTTTGCTTGCTTCTATGCTGCCATTTCCTCTCTTCATGTCTAGCAATCAGTGAAAAGAACTTGATGTTATTTCATATCACATATAAATACAGCTTGTGTATTGCCAGAACATAAGGAGCTAGACTCCTATTAAGCTTCCACATATGAAAGGTTTTTGATTCCCTTAGCAACAACTTCTTTTCTTTGCTATTCACTTTAAACTGGAAAAATAAATAACCAAATGGTTTCTGATTTTAAATTATTCTTTTTTTTAATTATTTAGGATTGTTGTTAGTTGTCTCTTATCCAACTAATCTGTGACTCCTCCAAGAAAAAGAAGACCAGCTCTGAATAAATTCATGTTGTACTTCATTACCAGACAAATATGTGTGGAGGACACAGACTGTAGACGTTATTCCCTTCATGTTCTGAGATAAATTTGATTTTTGTATGTCTTTATCATTCAGAGTTTTAATGTATGGTCAAGGCAGCATTCAATTTGGCATGCTGGACAGCTAGAGAGGATTCTGAGAAAAACTGACTGGTTTTCAGAAGTTACCACCAACTACATGCACAGAGAAGACTTGTTTTGAAGAAAAGAGCACCATTCTTTTATTTTTTTAATTGATTAAAAGTGTGAAACAAATGCTCTGCTTTTAAGAACATAAATGAGTCAATAACATGTTTTTTACACACTCTTTGTTTACATGTTTATGATTTTCCAAACCACAAGGTCAGCTAACCACAAAACACAGTGATTTGTATCCTCAAGATCAGCCTTCAAGGCTGTAAGTTTAATTCTTATTTAAGTTCAGATAAGTATCACTTAGCTATCTGAATTTGTGGCCATGCTTTCGCTTTGAAGGGATATGATGTCTTTCGCAGAATAAACATATTTTTTTCTTAAAAAAGGTTATTGTCTTTACTGATATTGAAGAAGACGATATTGAAGCATGAAGTCAGCTCAAATCATCCAATTACAACACAAATGAAAAAGAAATTCAATAAACCCTGATCTTGGTGTACAAAATGAAAACAAGATTTGCTTTATCTGTTTTCTGTTGAATTCCTTAAAAAAACAAATAGATAAAGCAGAGCATACTCAGCTTGAATGTGTAAAAACTGTCAAGAGGCAAAGATTTTGTTTTACTGTTTTTTTATGCATTACAGTAAGTTTAATAAAAATACAGAGGATGAAATAAAATATTAACATGTACTCATGTTTGTATTGAAGTAAAAATGATAGAAGAATAAAAACCTGAATTTTATGTCTGAACCACACTTATTCTTGCCAAAAAATCCATCTGAAGGAATCATCACTAGTCATAAGTTTGACAAATAATGAATTTCAAGAAATATCTGGGGTCGAAAGGAGTCTTTAAATCTATGGTATTTTCTCCAATACTGTTTGAGTACTTGCTCAGAAGGGTTTGAAAAAGAAGAATAAAGGAAATCAACTTCAAGAGGATTGTATTCATGAATCAAGAAAGCCACTTTTTAATTACTTCTTATTATCTTCTAACTATAGACGCATTCTGGGGGTTTTGCCAGGATTGTGTTTTCCAAAAAGCAGTTACTGGTATTTAATACGCAGGCTTCTGTTTTCCACAGTTTCTACTAGAAATAGACTCTTAGAACATTTTAAAGTAGACAGAAAATGCCTCTTGGAGGACTTCAATAAAAAACACTTGAAAAGTGGGGGAGGATTTTCAAACTAATTGCTTTAAACAAATATGCCTTGAAAAGTGATAGAACTTTACCAAATTAAAAAAAAAAACAGCAAATTACAAAAACAGGAAAAAGTGACAAATGATCGGAAAGAAAGCTTAAAAAACACAATATTTTAAAAAAAGCAGATTGTTTACGCAAAAAAGCTGAAAATCAGTTGTCAATAAGTCCTTACAACATTTGTGCTATGTACAAATCAATTAAAACAATCATCCAAAATAAACAAAATATTAGTCACCATATTAAAAGTCCATAACAACTTTGAAATGTCATGGTCTTTTGATTGAAAGAAGAAAAACTTAAATGCTTCAGTCGTGACATTTAGCCAACAACAAAATCCATCAAGGCTTAACACCCTGTGTCCAAAAAATATTAATCCCCTGTGTGAATTACAAAAAAAAAATACATAAAAAAATAAATAAAGTTTTAAAAAAAAATATAGAAGGGAGTCTAACTCACATCTGTTGAAAATGTCCGGGTCCATAGATCACTGTCACTTCCACTGGGAGATCACTGGGAGAAATAAAATCTTAAATGTCTTTTCTCCACACAACTGAATTTCCAAAACAAAGAAAAGGCGAATGAAAGAAAAAAAAAATCCTCAGAGAACTCAGGTCTTAACTGGCTTGCTGCCTGATCCAGGATCTTTGAGAGGCCATCTTCTCTGTACAGGCCACACCAATCATGTTTAAACTCCACTGCCACACCCCAGACGTGATACTTCCTGCTGAAACAGGAAGTACTCAAACTATTTTTCTACAAAAAGACCTAGGCTATGTCCAAATTCCTTCCCAAGTGTGTTCGCCATTTTCTAGTGCTGTCCGAATCTACCATTCCAAAATCAAATGAACTAGAAAATTCCCAGAAGTCTTTGCGAAAAACTATCATGCATTGATGCTCACTACATTAGCAAATATGGCCCACAATGCATTTTGATCGACCAATTTTTGTGGAAAAAATGTGTTTAAATGTAATTGTTTCATAAACCATCCACATTTTCAGATCAGTGACGTCATATCCGATGTTTAGAAAAACAAAAGAAAAGTAGAGAGCATGGTGTCCAAATTCATTTTGAAATCCAGGACATTATCTAGTCTCGCACTACATCGTTCTTTTTTAGTATTTAGGGATTAGGGTGGGAATTCGGACATAGCCTTAGTCTCAATAAAAACAGACGTAGCTCCAGCAGCATCACACCATTAGACTCATAACTTAAGTGAGTTAGTTAATGTGTTTTCTCTGCTTTTTATACTTTAACATGAATCTGAATTTCAGAAAAAAGTTTTTCGAACAACTATGATTGTGGTACAAAACAAAATGAAAAATCCAAACAAAAAGGTGAAAAATGAGGAAACAAAGGTTAAAATCAATTCTGCCAATACCAATAAAAGTATACAACTCCATCCAGTCGGAATGACATCTGACTCATTCTCTTGTTTAGCACAGCAAGCAAAACAAATATGACGTCACGGAAATGGATGCATTGTTGAAAAGCATGCTTTTTTTTGCTTTCAGAGACAGACAAAGTAACGCTATTTTAGCCAATCAATTATGACCTATGTTATGTCTCCACTTCGACATGTAGTTAAACCATTGGAAAAAGACCAGGACCACAGGGGACGTTTAGATGTTTTAATTTCTTCTCCAAATGGTGAAAACTGAAAACAAATATACAAGATGTTCACTTAAAAACACACCTGAAATATCTGAAAATAAAAGTGTTTTTATCGACCCTTAAACTAATCTTTCTTTACAAATAATACAAAAATATACTGTCCTAAATGTATATGAACAAATATAAAAACTTACGGCATTGCCTTGAAAGAACTCCAACATGGATGGCAACAGATATCCCTGACCTCATGCTGTATTTCGCCCGCTCTGACTCCGTAAAACCGGAAGCCGGAAGTTACGCGGCAAACCGGAAGTTACGTCGGGTAACCGGAAGTTGTCGTTTTCGTTAACTTTACTCATTTTTTATTATTATTTATTCATTTATTTTACTTTTTATCAACATATAAATCAACTATTAAACAACAAATTGCCAGAAGGCAACACACTCCCCGCCTGGCCTCTATGGGGCCACAATCTAAACACTTAGAATCAGTCCATATCAGTCCTTTGGCAAAAGAAGAATAACTTCAGTGACTGGTCGCATAAAAGTCTTTTGACAGCTTTTGTCATTTACTGTGACCTCAATCTTCCTTACTCGACCATCTTTCCCTGGAAAAGTTGCACTGACTCTAGCCATGGGCCAGTTATTACGTGAGACTTGCTTGTCCTTGAGCAAGACGAGGTCACCAACTTCAACGTTTCGACGAGGTACAGTCCATTTGTGTCTTTGCTGTAGTAAAGGCAGGTATTCTTGTTTCCAGCGTGACCAGAACTGATTAGCAAGAGCTTGAACTTGTCTCCATTGCTTGGTGTACAGATCTTTGTCCAGAAAGTCTCCAGGAGGTGGGAGAAGGCATGATTTCTGAGTTAACAGCATTGAGGGTGAAAGGATGAATGGGTTATCTGGGTCAGATGGAACTGGAAAGAGTGGCCTAGCATTTATGATTGCTGAAACTTCTGCCAGTAATGTACACAACACATCATGAGTGAGTTGCACTTTACTTTGAAGGAGCATCGAGTTTAGTATACTCCGAGCGATGCCGATCATTCTCTCCCAGGAGCCTCCCATGTGCGAGGCATGAGGTGGGTTGAAGTTCCAGGTGCAACCTTGATCATTAAGGTACTGTTGCATGGCCTTGTCCATGCCCAGTTCTTTAGACGCTGCGATGAAGTTTGTGCCACGATCAGAGAAAAGTTTTGTAGCAGGGCCTCTTACCGCAAGGAAGCGTCTTATTGCGTTTACACAACTTGAGGTGTCTAAAGACTCTATCACTTCGATGTGCACGGCTCTTGAACTCATGCAGCAAAACATGATGGCCCAACGCTTACTCTGAGCGTGACTGCCTCTTGTACGTCTAGTAGTTACTGTCCAAGGCCCGAAAACATCAAGGCCGACATAGCTGAAAGGGGAACATGTTTTAAGTCGTTCCGGAGGAAGGTCTGCCATGAGTTGCTCTTCCTGCTTTCCACGCATTTTGCGGCAGATAACACATTTGTGGATAACAGAATTGACAAGCCTCTTTCCTCCTAATATCCACAACCCTGCTGCTCTTATCGCACCTTCTGTGAGGTGACGACCCTGGTGCTTGACCTTTTCATGGTAGTGGCGAGTCAGCAGGAGAGACACATGATTGTCTTTTGGAAGAACTATTGGACTCAAGTTCTGAGTGTTTGAGTCTGCCTCCAACTGAAATGATGTCATCTTCAAGAACCGGGTTGAGTTTATGCAAAGGGCTATCCTTGGCGATGGGTTTGCCAGCCTTTAAGGCAGAGAGCTCCTTTCCAAAGGCATCTTGTTGTGCCTGTTTGAGAATGACACGCTTTGCTTGAGCCATTTCATCTGGTGACCGAGGAATCTGACAAATGTGCCACCCCTTGCATTCACAGTTTGAATTGGTGCCATTGAAAGATTTTGCAATGTGAATGAGGAATGCAACTCCCCGGACTAAGGACTTGAAGGTGGAAAAATGTTCAAAGCGTTTGCATGAAACTACTTGGAGGTTGGTGGCGCAGGTTTTCACCTGTGGTCTGATCTCACAGTCTCTGTCTGGCTCAATCAACTCAAACTTCTTGTTTTCATGTTTTGTCTCTGTGAATGGACGACGGATGAAGGAAGGTCCGGTGAACCAAGTTGTTTTTGCTAACTGAGATGCAGTGAGTGAGCGTGATGCATGATCCGCTGGGTTTTCTTCCGTGCACACGTAGTGCCACTGCTCTGGTTTTGAGGACTGACGAATGCGCTGCACTCTGTTGTGGACATATGTGTAGAATCTCTTTGATTCATTGCAGATGTAGCCCAAGACTACTTTACTGTCCGTGTGAAAGCGAATTGCATCGAACTGTATGTCCAACTCATTCTTGATGAGATCAGCTACCTCTACAGCCAAAACAGCAGCACACAACTCAAGCCTGGGTATTGTCGGTTCTGATTGAGGAGTTAGTCTTGCTTTGCCCATGATGAATCCGACCTCCACTTTGTCGTTTGGATAGACTGCTTTCAGGTAGGCAACGGTGCCTATGGCTTTAGTTGATGCATCTGAAAACACAAAGAGTTCTTTGCGCTCTGCTTGACTGAGAGAGGTGGATGTGTATGTTCTTGGGACATGGAGTTGCTTTAAGTCTTTCAGAGAGTCTCTCCAAGCATCCCATTTGCTCTGTTTATCTTCTGGAAGTGGTGTGTCCCAGCCTGAGTTTTCAAACGTGAGTTCTCTTAGCAGAGCCCTTCCTTGAATAGTGACAGGCGCCAGTAGTCCAAGTGGATCAAAGACACTATTGACAGACACCGCGTCGCGTGAATGGCTTGTTTGTGGGTTGCCACTGGAAAACGTGAATGTGTCTGTCATAGTTTCCCAAATAAGGCCTAGGCTGCGCTGTGATTGTATGTCCTCACCACTCAGGTCCAGATCTTTAAGCACTACTGCACAATCATCAAGGGAGAAAGGCTTGCATGACAGCTTGGTGAATTGGAAACAACTTTCGATGGAGCCTCTCGAACTTGACTGAGGCTTGAGTTCTGTGTAACAAGTCGATCGCTTCGGCGGGAGAAGGCACAGAAATCAACCCATCATCGACGTAGAAATGCCTCTCCACGAACTTGACAGTATCAGCCCATAGTTTTTTGCTCCGGCTTCAATGGCCTTACACAGACCATAGACAGTTACAGCAGGAGATGGTGAGTTACCGAACACGTGCACTTTCATTCGGTAATCAATGACCTCTTTTGCAATGTCATTGTCCCTGTGCCACAGAAAGCGGAGATAGTTTCGATGATCTTCACGCACCATGAAACAGTGGAACATCTGCTGTATGTCGGCCATGATAGCAATGCTTTTCTTTTCGAAACCGTAGGAGCACTCCAATGAGTGTGTTGTTTAAGTCAGGTCCGGTGAGGAGCACGCTATTGAGTGAGACACCGTTCTCCTGGGCACTGGAATCAAAAACTACCCTGATCTTGTTGGGCTTTTGAGGGGTGATAAACCCCGAATGTGGGGAGGTACCAGCATTCTTCTTCAGGCTTAAGTTCGGGTGCCACCTCAGCGTGACCGTTGGAGAAAATGCCTTCCATAAACTCCACGTAATGTAACTGCATGGGGCTTCTTTTGCATGCTTCGTTTGAGGGACAAAAAACGCTTGACTGCTAGCTCTCTGTTGTTTGGCAATTTCTGGCGAGGCTCTTTAAAGGGAAGTGGGGCGACCCAACTATCATCTTCATTTCGATACATCTCTTTGTCCATGATTTTTAAGAAGACTGTGTCCTCTATGGAGGGAGCTAGCTTGTTATCGTCTTCACTGCGGTGGAAAACTGACTGTCCCAGAGTTTGCTCTGGTGCTTTGGTTGGAATTTTGCCCCATGGTGTTTCTTTGAGTTGTCGGAAGTTATCACACTGTCCGAAAACTGTGGGGCGGCCATTTTCAAGTATAACTGTCTTAAATGACTTAACTGTGGGCTTGTGGATGTTACCTACACACACCTCTCCGACAACAACCCACCCTAAATCTAGCCGTTGGGCAAAAGGTGCATGATGAGGGCCGTTAACTTGTTCTCTGACTTTGTGTGCACGTAAAACATCCCGCCCGATCAGTAGGAGTATTTGCGCCTTTGGGTCTAGCTCTGGAATGTACTTTGCTATCGACTGCAGGTGTGGCTGATGAAGCACAGCACTTGGTGTTGGGATTTCACTCCTATTGTTAGGAATGTCCTGACATTCAATGAGAGGAGGGAGTGGGATTACTACGGACCCATCTAAAGACTCAATCTGGAAGCCTTCAGCCATTTTCCCCCATGCTTCAACGAGCCCAGAACATGTTCTTAGATTGTAACTGACTGGTTCATTCTTAACATTGAAAAGTTCAAAGAACTCTGGCCCAGCTAAGGAACGATTGCTCTGGTCATCAAGTATGACGTAAGTTTTAACTGCACTGTCTCTATGACCCTCAGGATACACCTTGGCGAGACATATTTTAGAACAGGAACGACCCCACTGACCTGGACCGCACACTTTGGTGCATGTTGTAGTTACTGCAACGTTGTCCGAGTAGCTTTCTCCCTCCCCGCCATCCTCTTGAGCAGGGGCAGGAGCCTTGGTTTGCTGTGGTGGACCAGGATGCATGATGGTTTCATGCCTTGTGCTGTCACATTCAGAGCACTTCACTGTAGATCTGCAGTCCTTAGCGAGGTGAGTGTCTGAGGAACAGCACTTGAAACAGATTCCTCTCTCTTTAAGAAAGGCCTTTCTTTCTTCGAGCAGTTTGTTCCTGAATGTCCTGCATTTCTTAAGCGAATGGGGTTTGTTGTGCAGTGGGCAGTTCTTGTTGATGTCCTTATTGGGGGATGTGACATTTGTTTTGTACGTCAAAATGGGTTTGGCAGAGCTGAAGTTCTTTAGACTGGGTCTTTCTGATTTTGTTATTGTTTGGATGTACTGGTGGTTGAAACTTGGATCGTTACGTTTCTTAGCCTCTTTGCATATAAACGTGCAGAAGTAACTAAAAGGTGGGAAACGGCCATGATTGTCCTCTTTGTATTGTGAGCCTTGCGACATCCATTTCTCTTGAATTCCAAATGGAAGTTTGTCCACAATTGGCGCAATTCCACGAGACGTGTCCAGATAGAGTAGACCAGGTAGATATCCATCCTCTTTTGCTCCTTGGATCTCCTGTAACAGATCTCCTAGCTCCCTCAGTTTCACATTATCTTTTGTTGTTATTTTGGGAAAACAGTCTAATCTCTGTAATAGGGATTTTTCGATAATTTCAGGAGCAGCGTAACACTCATGAAGTCGCTCCCATGCTTTCTGTAGAGCCACAGAGGGGTTGTTGACATACACAGAGCGAATGCGCTTGACTTGGCTGTTTGACTCTTTTCCCAACCATTTTGTCATCAAATCGAGCTCTTGAGTTGGAGTGAGGTGTACTTCGGCTGTAGCACCAGTAAATGAGGAGTACCACGCCCTGAAATTCTCTGGTTTGTCATCATATTGGTAAAGTCCAGAAATGATGAGGTCACGACGCGCCATATACTGTGCAAATGGCTCTGCTGGATGTGGAATGCCTGCAGGCATGTTGTATTGAGGTGTAAAAGGGCTGGAGAATGGACTGAGAGCGACCTTTGCTGGCTGAACTTTTGGTTCAATCTCAACCCTTTGCATGGATGGTGAGTTCTGGAGAGACAGAGTTGTATGGTGGTTGTTGATCTTTGGCCTAGTGCTAATAAGTGGTGGTTGTGCGTCCGCAGCATCGTTTTTTGGAGGACTCCAAGTTATTAACGTGTCCTCTAAATCAATGGTTTGATTTTGGGTATCTGGCACTGGCTCTTTAGGTTTACTCATACTCATTTGTGATTGAACATATTCCTTTGTTCTTTCTCTTTTTACTCTGTCCGATTCTGATCTTCTGCTCTCGTTTCCATCATGTATTGCCTCCGCTTCTTCCAGCACCTCTGCTTCAGCTACCGCAGCGTCTGCCTCTCTTTGTAATGTTAACACTTGCAGTTCTGCATCAATCTTTAATTTTTCCAGTTCACTTAACGCCTTATCCACCTTTAGCTTTGCTTCTTTGCTTGCGTATGAGGCTCTCACCTTAGCTGCTTCTGCTCTGGCTCGAGCACGAGCGGCGCTTGTTGCAGAGGAGGATGTGATCCCTGATGCACTTGATGTAGATCTGTTGCTGGCAGCCATCTTGTCCACAATGAAGCTCCGAATGCTGCCTTTTCACTGTTATGTCTCCACTTCGACATGTAGTTAAACCATTGGAAAAAGACCAGGACCACAGGGGACGTTTAGATGTTTTAATTTCTTCTCCAAATGGTGAAAACTGAAAACAAATATACAAGATGTTCACTTAAAAACACACCTGAAATATCTGAAAATAAAAGTGTTTTTATCGACCCTTAAACTAATCTTTCTTTACAAATAATACAAAAATATACTGTCCTAAATGTATATGAACAAATATAAAAACTTACGGCATTGCCTTGAAAGAACTCCAACATGGATGGCAACAGATATCCCTGACCTCATGCTGTATTTCGCCCGCTCTGACTCCGTAAAACCGGAAGCCGGAAGTTACGCGGCAAACCGGAAGTTACGTCGGGTAACCGGAAGTTGTCGTTTTCGTTAACTTTACTCATTTTTTATTATTATTTATTCATTTATTTTACTTTTTATCAACATATAAATCAACTATTAAACAACAAATTGCCAGAAGGCAACACAACCTATGCAGCTCCTGACTTCATCACTGCTGCCTAAAATGCTGCCCCTAATGTATCTATAAAGCAATTACAGTGTGCTCTAAGGACTAATGAAGATAACTTGTTTTGGTTTCCTTTTTTTTCCTTTGTAGATCGAAGCAGCTATTAGTCATAATGCTCTAGAATGTGATAAGACTGATCCTGCACAGTGACACGCATCAGACTATTACATTTTCAGTGGATGGAAATAATGCAATAAACCAAGGTCATTGGCTCTTAGACAGTAGAAGCATACTGGAGCAATGCTTGCATTGTTACAGTAAATACAGTACAAGCTGACTTATTACATGAAAAAGACACACTGATGGCTTTTGGTCAAAACAGAGTAGGAAATATAAGCTGGCTATTTGAGATGTTTTTACAAATTAGCTGCGGCATGGACGTTTATCCGTCCTAATTACATGTCTTTTGCCGGCCTTGTAAACAGTATAAGACCCATTTGTGCCTTCTTAGTAAGTAGAATTACCAAGATAGGCTTTAAAAGTCATTTTTTGGACTTAATTCTTATTAAAACTTCTTTTTTTCTCATTTATTTCCACATTTGCCCTAGTTCTTGTGTAAGATGACTTTTAACCAAATTCTGAATAACAATTCATGCATCAGATTGGATTGCTGAGAATTTCAATTTTTCTTTTTTTGGTAGAAATTTTTACCTCACAACATGGGAGATGAAGACAGAGACAGTTCCACAAGTCCAGGGGGTTTATTTATTTATTTTTTTCTTTATTAAACATTGGCTTGATTGTGTTATCACTTCAGGCAATTTGATTTTCAGAGTAAACAAATGGGTTTCTGTGTGAATATCCAGAGTCCAGCTTGGCATGCTCCAATGCTATCCATGCCAGAGTCTAAATATGCCCTGAGTCACAAACAATAATTACAAACTTCCATGTAAATACTTAACTGTAGCAAAAGCCAGTGACTGATAACTTGGTATTTACTCTGGGAAATGTGAAAAAGACAGAAAAACAAATGAGGGATTTATCACCCCCTGGTATTTAGAGCATCACACTGCTGGCTAATGTGCAATCTACTGACAAACTATTGATGCAATCTGTACTGCAGATGGTTGTCAAGGCTCAACGTAGGTATTTTTGCCTGAGAATTTTCCTTGATGAAGACAGAAGCGTTTTGTCTGCAGTTCTCGCATCTCCCTGTGTTGTGGTTGCGGCATGGGGACGTGCTGAGATGTGGGGGTGAAGATTGCAAGAGGCAGCAACTGCATCTTCAGAGAAACTTCAGAGACATAAAGGGAGAGACAGTGAAACTGACTGATGCAAGAAATGTCACAATGCAATCACTGCCTCTGAACTGAGGATGTAAATGGTTATCTGTGGCGGTATTCTTTTAGCGTTCCATTAAACCACAGGATCGAAAATAGTCCAGAGAAAGCTTTCCACTGGGATGCAGATGAGGCCAGTTTCAACAGCCTGTTAATCCAGGAAAATAAAAGTTGCCAATGCTTGTTGTGCCTTTTCTCATAAAAAAAAGGAATGGTACCTTTAAAATTCCCTCTGACACGAACAAAATGGGCTTCTGATTGTGTTACTCCAACCTTCATCGCCAGCAGTGAAGCAATTTGTATTGTTTTTGAAAAAAGAATCCTCACAAGAGCGTTCCAGTTTTCCTTCATTTTAACAATTTGTAATAGTCAAAAACCATTTGCTATTAAATGTCATGATAGATAGTCTAACGTGTTTCTTAAATTTCCAAATTGCATTAATTCTCAATTAAAATTTTACCATTCAAAGAAGCGTTATTGAAAACAAGTTAGAATTTTTCTTTTGATGATGTCTTTTCTGAGAGAAAAATGACATTCAAAGACTATAAAAGTTCAAAATTCTGTAAACATGGCTTTTATAAGTTTGTCAAATAGGGCAACATTTCTTCGACATAAATCTTTAGCTGGCTATTGTTTTATTTATTATTTTTTTGTTTTCTGTTATTTTTACCAAAATTAGCCTTTTAGAAGATTTACAAAAGGAAAAAAAGGAGAATATTTTCCATTTTTATTCACTCATTTGTTTGTTTTGATGTGTTAAATTTTTTTAAAGTTCATAAAGTTGTGGAGGATCTATGGAAAGTTGTCAGTAGTGTAACAGAGCTCAGATTTTCAGATTTTGGAAATCTAAATAATAAATATGTTTTAACCATTTACTGTATATGAGAACTGGACCGAGCGAGTGTGACATCACCCACTGAAAATGTCCTACTTCAGGCTCCATCGTAATGATGTCAATTCAGTAGCCATTTTTTTGTGACATCACCACCATGTTGGAGCCAGATGTTGTTAGCAGAGAGTGACTGGTTCAAATTGGTTGGGTCAACATTTATATGGCAACCACTCCCACCAATCAGGAGTGAGCTTTTTGGAAAGCCCCGCCCTTTCCACTAAAAGGAAGGCATGGTAGAATCAAACATTTTAAACATTTGGACTTGAGACCACATACTTTATAGCGGCATCTGATTCATCAGTTTATAATGTGAATAACTTGTACTACAGTAAAGATATCATGAGGATCAACACGAACATGTTAAAAAAACGTAGTGAAACAAGATGGGTTTTCCTGACAAATAGAATGACTGAGTACTAGCTGTGTATTTTTTAAAAAGAAGTCTATGGGATTTTGGCTTCTTGGAGCCTGCAGATACTTGCTCTTAGAAACGTGAGGCGGGAGGAACCTCTCAGTCCAGTTTTCATATACTGTCAATGGTTTCAATCCAAGCTTGTTTATTACAAATTTATAAAGTAAAACACAAAAATAAGATTACTTTCTTTTTAGGACAAGAACAAGCTGGAAATCTTTCACAGCATTTGGACCTTCTCCTGACTCCAGCTCAGACTGAGTGGGCGCTGGAGGAACATAACTGCCTGTTACAGGTCTGCAGGACCTTGAGGGTGATGTCGTTTGGACCTTTTCTGTTGTAATCTTTTCAGCTGCTTCTTTACCTGACCGATGGGAATAAAATATGTTAGGTATACAGCAAGAGAGCAGGTGTCTAAGGATGTGTGTTTTTTAGATTTTGTATTTATTTATTTCTTTATATCTGATAGGAACATTTTCTGGCTAAACTCAGGATAATTAAAGAGGAAAATTCCAACTTGGAAAGTGGTAAATAAGATGCTTAGTACAAAAGATGCAGTCCAGCCAGTAATGGTCCCCTGTTTGTTTAATCAATTGGTGGCAGCTGGGCTTTGCCCTGCAACTAAAACTCCAACCAACTTCTTACTAATGTGGAACTGCTTTCCTGCATAACAGTTGTGCTCAAGAAAATTAATGAAGTGACGTCTCTGTGCACATTTAAGCTTTAGGCTTTCCTCCAATGCTCAGTTTGCTTTTAAAAAAAAGAACACCTTTAGATGGAGCCATTTGCTAGACCTAATTTTCCAACATGGCTAATCTTTTTAGGAGTGCTTAAAGCTCACTGGGTTGGGCAGCCTGTCTTTTTGCTAGATGTTTAAAGACAAGTCGTTGTGTTCCCGGAACTCTTAACATTGACCGCATTTCTCCCAAATAATCTCTAAATCACTTTGGATGAGCTGGACCTATTAAAAAACACCTCAAGTCCTTCCTTTTTGCCTTCCATTACTCCTCTCCTGAAAGCTCGTGATAGTTTTCCGCTATGACCCCACAGGTTGTATGTTTTTCTCCTTCAGATTGAAGTCCGGCCTTTTCCATAAACCTACTTGCTCTTTTTTTGTTTCATTTTAAGCTCTTTCTGCTGACTCCTGAAAGACTCTTGTTGAGTTTTTATCAGGTCACTTGTAATCCTGGATTTATTATTAGAAGAGCCACCTCAATGTATTAGTGGACAAGGTGTTCTATGCAGGGAAAGTGATGCAATCTCTCACACCCTTCTGTGCCTTCTGCTTCCTGTTCCCTAACTACATTTTTTTATCTTGGGTTTTCAGTAAGCACCCAATGATTAAGTAATAGAACATTGTGCATTTTTTTAATCTATTTTGCCTGCCTTTCCTTGTCTCAGTCCTTATAATTTATATCAGAGGTTCTTGTAAAAGCAATTCAGTTCAACACTCACAAGTCTAAGAGAAAAACATTTTTAAAAAGTCAATGTTGTGCCTTCACACACCTGTTTAGTGCAGCCTGTATTTCTGAACAGCATTCAGATTCAGCTCTGCTGACTCTTTCCAGAGGATCCATGAGGTCACCTTGTTAAACGAGAAGGCTCAGCCAGCCCCTAATTTAAGTTCCCTCACACTGCTGAAGCTTCATTTATACATATCTGTACAGCTCATTTTGGTGGCGAGGCTGGAAGCCTGACCTCACAACAATTCGCTCCTCTGCTTCAAGGACACAGCATGTGCCGAGGCTGAGCCCCATGCGTTCACTATGTATAGGAATATCATAGTATACGAGAAGACCGGCAACTTCCAAAGAATGAAATGCCACCGCTTTGTGAGTCATAAAATAACAGTGTTTTTTCCCTTTAATAATCACGCAGGAATAACATTACAAGCCAGAGTTTTTCATAGCAGGCCTCGACCAATTTTCTACTAAGAGTTATAGCAAACAAAGTGACCCTGAAAGTGAAAGAACCGTTCACAGCATTGGCAAGGAAGCTAAACACTTAAACTCAATCTATGTCTATATATTTTATTCCTTTCTGCATTCATACCTGGTTTTTATCCTCTGAATTATGTATTTTTTTTTAAGTCTCACAGAGTCAAATATTACAGTTAATAATTTCTTTTCCATCTATCAGTGACTCTGTATGCACAACGATTTGTGATGATAAATCCAGTTCCCTTATTGTTAAAAGTTTTACTTGGAAAATGGAATTTGACATTACATATTATCGTTTTTTTCATTTTCATTATGAGGAATTGATTCCATTTGTTCAAAAATAAACACTGCATAGCTGCATTTTTAGATTTTGCATTTTCATCTGACCAGGTCATGAGACAGGAACCAGCTACAGAGGATATTAATACAAATAATTTAACCATTTTATTTATTTTTTTATTTTACTCTAACTAAAATGGTTAAGCTTCCTTCAATGAAAGGAGAGGTTCTATCAAGATCCTAGCAGGCTGTCAATTTCCCTTATTTTAAAACACACCGAACCTGAAGACTCTCATCTCATTTATTGATATCTCATCTAACTCAGCAAAATTATAACTCCCTTTCTTTGCACCCGTTGCTTGTTTGCATTTAAGTGCTGATTTTAAAAGATTACACATTTACTAATCCTCTTTGGAAGACTGAAACATTTAAAAAGAAAAGATGACTGAGACACTACCGAGTAGCATTTTTGAGAGATATATTTACCCAGTCTGAATTCATATCTTATCTTAAACCATTAGCCATGACACTTTTCCATTATGCAGGAACCTGTGGCAACAAAACTTTCTCAAAATCTGATATGGACTCCGGCACACTAAATCCCTTTATCTGTTGACAGTAGAGAGGATCATTTCCGTAAATGCTTCCTTCCATTTTTCCGTGAAAAATATAAATACACCTTTTATATTTTTATTTATTTCAGTACACAGAACAAGGCATAAAAGGCTTACAGGAATCAGAGTGGCTCACTGTTGAACCCACTTAACTAAGATGCTTTGGTGCCATGTGCACTGGTGTGTACTGCACCACTAAAGCCATACAGGGAATCAATAGTTATTGAATGTTGGCATGAGACAAGGATGAATTGGGAGTAAGATGGAGAAGTTAGCTTATATTTCTAACACCGCCCTATAATAGATGGACAGTAGGGTTATGGTTGCTTTAGCGTGTTCATCCAGGTGTAACACAGCTGTGAGCTCAATGGAGAAAATGGATTTAATGAGGGTGATGTTTGCAGGGGAATCATGCCTAACCAGCCATGTAAGGCACATCGATGGTGCATGTGTTTTACTGATCTTCTAAATATTTAATGCACTTTGTTTTAGTGCAATTAAAAAAGACTCATGTAAATAATTATTGAAGAAAAAAATCTCTAAAAGGTTAGTCTTCATTTAAAGACTAAGTGTTGATTAAAAAATACAGTATATATGTACATTTAATACTTCCAGGTGAACCCTTTAAAGAGCAAGTTTGTCTGCCAACTAAAACATCTATTTTGAAACTATATGTATGAAAGTTTTCCCATAGAGAGAGATTGCAACATACCTCCTCCTAAAACTGCAACTGAAAATATTCCATTACTGTTTTAATTAAAATATTTGATTTGAAGGTCATTGGTTTTCTCCCTGAATCACTTCTTCCCTGACATCATTTATGAACGTTCTCTTTATTATTTTTTCTAGATCTCTTTTGTGGTAGTTTGAAAGTCAACACCTTCGTACCAACATTGTCACTGTCCCTTCTCATCCAACCATCCATTTGCATGTCAACATTTATCTCAAAAGGGTCTAACATGACCTGTTCTTCTGATTAATTCTTTTCTGATCATACCCATATTCATCAAAATCGTCAGCTCTGCTACCTCCCGCTCTGCTTTCTGTCTCTTTCTGAGACTCTTTAAATCAAGGGTGTCCAAATCCAGGCATTGAAGGCCGGCCTCCAAGTGGTTTTCCAAAAATCCTGTCTTATCAACTGCTGATTATCTGGATCAGGTGTGTTTGGCTATTAGGTAGCTTCAATGGCAGGTTGGTTGAAAAACATGTTGGACCTGGATTTGGACACCCTGCTCTAAACCAAAAACATGACTACTCTCACTATAGTCTTCTACACCTTTCCTTTCATTCTTTCAGAGAATCTTTTGAGACACATAGCAACTGAAATGTTCCTCCACCCATTCCAGCTTTTATGCACTCACATCTCCCCTCCATATGCTCCTTTCTTCTAGACTTTTGATTCAACGCTCATGTTCCTCTACCCTCGCCCCCTATTACTTCACTGTTCCACTGGAGTCCCACATGCACATATTTTTTTAATCTTTAAATAAATGTATGTATGATATTTTGTATATTTGTTTTATAGTTCAGGTATTCAGTGCACTGATCGTCTCTGCTTTTTTCTCCTATGGTGCAAGATCTCTTAGCAAAGCTATGCCAGTTTAAAACAACAAAAACATTTGACTTATGTTCAACATTAAACACTTACTAGTCCACACCCAAGTTTTCTTCTTGCTTGTGTCTCATGTTTCCCCTATGATTTTTGACCTTTCAACACAGATGTGTCAGTTCTTACTGCAACAATGTTCAAGAAGTAGAACAATTCTATAGCAAATATTAAAATATAGAATCTTTCTTTCTCTACTAAGACGTCCTTTATGAGTAACAGACGAATAGCCGATGGACAGATTTCAGGTACCCACAGATGCTCAGTGTGGACAAAATATTCAGAATTTTCAAATCAAGCATCTTCTTTTAAATAAAAAAAAAGCTGAATTTTTTAAATAAGATGTAAGGTGTCAATCTCAAAGCAATCAAACATCCATCCTCTCAACTTTGAGCTAACTGACTTGTCCCTGAAGTAAAAGTAGAAAGCCTAAAATCCACTCCTTTTCTCAGTGACGGGCTACACCTTTGAGCACCAAAAAGTGATTTCAAAACAGCCCAAAAAAATATTCTGGGATTCAAAGAGCTCGGCTATCTAGGAAGTACAAGAAGAACATCTGCTTTGACCTTGTGTGGCATCAAAAAGCCCATAAATATTAAAAAAAGTTGGTGTCGGATCTTTTCTTTCAGCAGTGCAGGGAAAGGTCGCAGCCCAATCGAGTCTAAAGCTGTTTTCTAACACCCAAAATGACACCTTGTGTAAAACGTGTAAGGTCCCTGAATGAGCAATGTTATCATCATAACTCTGAGCAAAATAACACTGTTCCACTAAGACAGGGACACACAAGAGCATACTAAAACAACCTAGAGTACTTTCTGAAAAAAATAAAGTGTTCCCATTTCTATTATTTCTTTACTTATGTAAATTAATTATTATACATTTTTCAAACACCAAGGTAAAAGATCAATACTAAGGTCCTAAAACATCAAATGTTTGGTCATAAAAATATCTAAATTATGTTTCTAATCTACAACAGATGCCATAATTAAGGCTAAACTAACATACATATATATTCCTAATCAACTTTACAACATTAAAAGGTTTTTCTGATAGTTAAGTGCAAATCCCCAAGATGTTTAAATACAAAGACAGATTAGAAAGAACTCAAATGTTACGAAGCCTCCTATATCTTGTGTGAAACTAATAGAAACTGATCCTCGTGTAATGCGACTGTTCAAGCCATCCATTTATTGATGAGCCCTCTGTTTTTAAAGTCACGCTTTTGCTCCGGTTGTGGCTTTTCGCTTCCATTTGTGAAAATGAACCAGCAATTCATTTCAAATTCAAAAGTGGTAGCAACGTGCTAAACACAATACTGTCCGCATAGCTCCTTCAATATGATTTATGGGACAGAATCTCTTCATATTTCTTCGGCGATAATAAGAAAATACAGCAATAAATCTGAAATTGTCAGGCAATTTTGTTATCACCTTGTTGGAATATCTGAATATATTATCAGAAGAGAGGCAAAAAGAAAAGAGAGGAGGAAAATGGTTTAGTGGGGAGAAAAAAATCTCTTTGGGATTGATAGAAGATGGATTGATCTTTGAATATTACCAGATTTTCCTCGATCAAAAAAATAAATTAAAATAAAATAATCTTATCATCTTTTAGAGACGAGTTAATTCTCAGAAAACTTCAGACTTTGCGCCAATACTACTCATAAATGTGCTTTAGTGCCACATTCCCTCATAATTGTTTATGGATGACTTGGCAGCAGGGGATTGACGTTTGCAAAACAGTGAATATTTTTAATATGCAGATGATTATGTAATTGATATAATTATGAATTAATGACTTTTCTGCAATCAAACAAAAAGGAAAGACAATTTCTAGCAGTAACATAACTACTTCCTTTACAGCAGTGATCAGTAATAACTAAGATTTAAAAAAAGGCACGCGTACAGTCTTTTTCTTGTACACACTTGTCATCATTGCAAAGGTCATTGAAGCCCCATCCTGCCTCCCCTCATGCCACACCACCACCCATCCCCATCACACAGCCTCTCACACACATGTGGAGAAAATAGCACACTAGGAAAGAGGTTGGTGTGGAGATCACTAGCTCATTTGTCTCTTTATCAGACTGTGTCTCCCTCTCTCCAGAGGAGGTGTCTGTTTGAAGAATGTGCCACGGTTGGGAGGATGAATTTGCATGATGAACTTGGAAATTATTTATTTATTTATTTTCTCTCTCCCCCCCCCCCATCAGGGAAGCTCTCCACCACCGTCCCCTCTCCCTTAAAACTGATTTCCATTACACTCGGGGCAGAGGCAGATTCTTTGACAGTTAAAGCAAATGTTGTAGATAATGATTGTGCCCCTTTAAGCTGTCTCACAAGCAAAAGCAAAGATTTGTTACACTGCTACGCGCCGTTCAAACATAAATTCTCCGTCGCATTGTGAAGGTTCAAAGCTTTTGAGGCGGCGCGCATTAGGAGAGCTGTGCACCAGCAATAGCCATAAAATTCAGAGGAATGCCGAAGAAATGTAATGTGTTGTTGGAGCTTTATGTGAGTGAGAAACAATCTGACTAGAACAGTCACACTTTATTTCTTTCTGTCATATGATAAATGGTGTCAAACACCAACATCTAAGCTAACATCTAACCACACTAGTATATTTTTTTTCTAAAAATGGATGTGGAGGATAAAGGTGAACTTCTTACCTAGGAATGATTTTCACAGTTGCAATGCCCCTTCAAACCTTTAATAATAGCTATGGGGCTATAAGAACGCCACAAGACAAGGAATTACTTTGTCATTACTGTGACAGCAATAAATTGAGTCTGAAGGATAACTGCAGTCACATCTATTCTAAACGCATTGGAGAAGCAAATATTACAGCCACTCGAGTGAAGAATGCCACAGTCTGTATGGTCCACAGGAGGAAAAAGATGATGTGGCATCTATTTGATGTTAACATCGATCTGTATCTCATAACAACAAGATAGTAGAAGTTAAAAAATAGTATATGCTGTTATTGCTGTCATCTAAAAGAGGAAAAAAAAGAAGTGATAGTAGCAAGCACATACCTTCTCGTTCTGTATTTAAATGAGCAACTAGGACTCAGCCGTTACGTGGGTATTCTTGTGTATGAATCCTAAACAGGCCTGTTGATGCTTGTGCTGACAGTGATTGCTTTTGGAGAGGCACAATTAGACACACTGGGGCATGCTGAACTGTGGATTATGAGCAGAAATTGTGTGTTTTTCTCAACAACACTGGGGATGCTCAAAAAAGAAATGGTCAGATGCAGTAGGAGCCAAAACCTTCTGCTGTAATCTGCATTACCTGCTTTAGCATAGAAATGTTTTTTTTAAGTTTGATAAGAAAAAATGAATTTGTTTGAAGATGTGAAGCAGTAAACTATGGTCTTAAATAAGCGCTTTTTGCTTTATGTTTTTTTTTTTTTTCTCATTTCCATAAAACAACAAAAACAAGAGATCTTACAAAACATCTTGTGCCTGGGAAATGAAATGGAGCAGAAAGAAGAAAACTTTTTCCCCCTTTTACATGCTTAGAAAAACAAACAAACAGTAAAAGAGAAAGAAAATAGGTTCTTTATCTAAACATATTTATGCATATCTGGTATATAACAGACAAGCGACTGGATGGCTCTGTTGTCTGCATGCAGAACTGGCATATGGTTATGCAGACTTTGTTTTGAAGGGGACACAGTGAGTTTGCCCAGACCCTTCATGCAACTGTCTGCCGATGCAGCCACAAGGGGGCCAGGGTCTGAGTCCCAAATTGAATTTCTCCCTACTCCTTCTTTATACCCCTCTATTTGAAGGGGCATTTATTATAATGAAAGTGGTGTCTGAAATATTTTTTTATGATCCCACCCTCCAAACGGTGGGATCTAAAGACCTCTGAAGCACAGAAGTTTACATTTAAATGAAAGTAATGACTTTTTGTTGTAGCATGAATTTTTAAAGTTATACTACCACTGTTGTAATGTATCTTCGAGCACTGGAAGCTCTTAGCTAACGCTAGCTGACAGGTGACTATTGGTGAAGTCATTAGGGGAAAGTGACGCCTGAATTCAGAGACACTATGGGGAGAAGGGAAGAATTCGGGTTGGGCCTGAGTCTAGGGCTGGGTTAATAAAACTGATGAATTGATTAAGCTTAATAGATAATTAATAGATTTATAAAAATTGTAATTGATTTAGCACATAAAGCTCAAGTCCCCTAGATGGATTCTAACGTTTCAATGGAATTTCCCATATGACGGCAAATGCTAAAGCTTGGTCGACCCTAAACATTCATTGCTGACTAAATGAACATCTTCATAAACTCACAGGTATGCATTTTCCAAACTCTTTTAAGGAAGTATTTTTAAAGTAACTATTTGTGGTCAAAAACCTATAGTTTTTTTCTCATTCTGTCTTCCTTTTCTGGAATAAGGTGTAATGCTATATCGCGATTGCCACCTAGTGACCAAACTGAAACGCCCTCCAGGAGAAGCAGAACAATGTTTACAATGTTAGTGATCTGAACTATTGAGCTAGAACTTCTCGTTTTGAGAAACCATGTAACACTGTATGCTATTAACGATCTTATTATTTCACTAATATATTTTAAAGTATGTGAACTGTATTAGAATAATATAAATATATTCAAAACATATAATAGATTATTAATGTATTTCTAAACAAATGTGTATAAATGTGTAAACCCAAAATTTTATAGAATTTAAGAATCTAAAGAATCGAAAACATTGGAATGGTATCGATTCAGGCTCTTGTGAGTTGAATCAAATCATTTCTTGAAATTATAATTGATACCCAGCCTTACCTACAGTGAGTCTCCCTCTGCCAGTCTCCACCCTACATAAAATACAGGGTTGTCAGGAAGGGCCTTACAATCTCTGTCAAACCAGATGGCGGATCAGTGAAAGGTGAATCACTGAGGGATAGGCCTATGTCCAAATGTGAACAACAACTATATAGAATACAGATGTGCTTGTAGTTAACATCAACATTTTAGTTTAGAAAAATACAGACACCAACAACTTGTATTTTTGTTTCTAATGCCATAGAATAATGCAACAAAGTTAACTGACTACATTTTTGCATTCTTTTCTCAAAAGTTTTTTAAATGGGATTTAAGATTTGAAATATTTAATAGATTATTGATTGATTTTCCTATAGATGTTAAAATTTGAAACTATTTTAAGATGATAATTTACTATTTTTCTTTCAAAAACAACATTAGAATTTTAGCCCAGGTGGGATTTGGGACATTTTATTTTTTCTGTCCATGTTCAAAAGTAGAGAGCTAGTATTTTATTTCCAAGTCGTTTGACTTTCCAGCTCTTCCCCTTCAGCCGTATAATGAGGATCTTGTTGCTCACTAAAACTGCAGTAAACATTCCAGAGTGGTGTTTGCTCTGCCTGCTGTTGGTGTCTCAAATTGCCATGCTCGGCAGATCAAGGCACTGGCGCCAAAGGACAGCGTCTAAGCATCTCACTGAATCCACAGGCTTTTGCTGCTGGAAAGAATATTTCAGTTCTGTGTTTGCATAGATGGAATGAGATACATGTTTTCATTTTAAAAAGACTCTAATTAGCCACAAGTTTCTTTTAATGTTAAAGATGCTAATTATGATACCATTGAAACTCCAGTTAGACTTTAAATCACAGTTTAAAAAAGTAATTTGTTAAAGACTGAATGAAAAGTTATTTGACCGAAGGAATGTATTTGAAGAAATGCAAATGTCAACATGGGTGAAGTGTTTACTTTTTAAATTAAAACCAGTATAAATGTGAATTCATTACTGTAAGTAAAGCAAGTCACAAAGGCTAAAGTGTTGAAAAAAAAAGTTTTTCGTTAATTTGGAGCTTTAACAGAGGAAGTGGAGTCACTTTCTTTAGATTTTTATAGTTTGTTTTTTTTGCAATAAATATAACATGACAAAGAGAAGGCCAGAGAACAAAACTAGCTTGTCTTACAGTATTTGGAACTCTAAATCAATCTCTAGTTTAATGATGCACTTCATGCAATTCTTCCTTTTTGCAGTACATGAAAAACACAGCTGTAATGAAACACAACACACAGTGGGTCACTGTTATAGCTGATCCCAGTGAAGGATAAAATCCTGCATACTTTATAAAGTCTCATTAAACTTTGAGAGTCTTCAATTCCAAAGCCTACTTGGAATTTAAAATGAATAATCTGTTTTTTGGAAAAATGAAAAACGTTGAGGTGGTCAATATTATTTGCCCCCACCCCCAACCCTGGAGCAATTATTTCATTTTACTTGAAAAAGAACCCCTGAGCAAAAAATCTGAATTGAACTGTCCTTGAGGAACTTTTTGCACTCTTGGCAGGGTTGACTTAAATTGTTACGTGAGGCTCCACCTCAGTATAGCTTAAAGAAACTTTACTTGGAACTTAGATAGTTGCTGCGGGTCCTAAGGAATGTTGTGCTTCCTCATCTTCCCTATTTTGTTTATTTATTTTTAAAGTACTCTGACACAAAAAAACAAGAGTTCCCACCAAGAAAAATCTGGGACTGTCCAAGCATCAACCACAATAGGTTGTAGATTCTTGGGAACAAATAAAAAAAAAAAAAAAAACAATCCCAACTGATTATTAATTTAATACATTTTGCAAAGGAAAAAAATATGTGCCTGTAATTCAAATTTTAAACGATCGTGTTTTCTGTACTATGAGGCAGACCATCAATGAATTGTTTATAGACACTTTTCATACAAAATGGAGAGCGACTTCCGGTTATAAATTATGTCTATGGTTTATAACAGCAAAGCAGAAAGCTAAACTCTGCTTTGTTTAAAGCAATTTTATGTAGATAATAGAAAGTAACATAACCAATTGTTACCAACATTTGTACAATATTTATTTTATGAATGTCCTACCTGGTTGTATTCGTTTTCCCCTCTGAGATCAGTCACAAATAAAAGTACAAATGTCAGTCCTGCCTTCATGCCCCACAGTTGCTTCCTTGAAATCCTATGGATGATAGTAAAATGAGTTGAGGATCAAATCTCTCTGAAAATTCGGTCATAATTAGACGAAGGTTACAGGAACTTCATTGAATGCTGCTTGTTTGATTATGAAGGTAATTAAGATTTCTTCTTCTAATTTATGCTAACACTAGCTTTCCACAATGGGGATGAGACGTAGAGCTGCAGAAGATCTTTTCTGTTGCTAGCATTTCCATGTTTACAAAATCACTAACAACAGAGCTAAAGTGAGACTATTTCAATGTGTTTGACAATAAAGAAAAACTAATAACTGTCGCGTTATTTTCTGACTTAGCTCCCCTTTGCTGTTGCTCATAACAAGGATAAAAATCCTTTGTGACCATCACAAAAATATTCCTATAAAAAAGCATTCCTATGTTTACAATTTCCCCTTAAAATACAACTTAAAACAACAAAAACCTCTTATTACAACTACTAAATTTAGCCTTGGACACAGTTAAAACACACGCGGCCAACATGTAATGTGCATCTTGGCTGCGCCTAGTACGTGTGTACAACATGAATTTCAGTTTTTGTGCTTGATCGAACTTTAAACACAAACAAATAACATCAAGTAACATAAAACCCATTAAAATAATAGCTGGTCAGTGAAAGGTCGATATTTTCAATGTAACATCAAATACTGAAGGTTTATTCAAATTTTTATATAGATTTATGTGCGAAGTAAAGTAGTAAATGAAGTAAATGAAGATACAGTTCAGCAGGACATTTATAAAATAAATATTTTGTAAATTTTCTTTTGAAATTGGTAACATTACCTTTTATTATTTTATTATTTATGTAAAATTGTGTTAAACAGCATTCAGTTGTCAGCTTTGCAATTCTAAACCTGAACAACGTAGTAACTATTCACATTTTCGGCCCCGTCACCATTTTGTCTGATGTCATCGTAAAAAGGGTCTATTGTCAAACATATAAGGCACACCAATCTATAAGCCATCTTAAGTGAGACAGAAGCCTCAGAGGTCAGTCAGTCAATTTTGTTCAGTGACTCTAGAACTTGTTTGTGACAGACTGCACATTAGCTACATGACATGCATTAGTCGCATTAGCATATTCATATTACCTGTAACTCCAAACCCTTGTTTACAACTACTAACAAGTATCATTTACTGTACACAGCAAGGAGTTGACTTCACACCAGCCCTCACGAAATGTTATGTCACCATAGGTTCCTGTTTGTCTGCCGCCATTTTGTATCCGTAAGAGTGATTGTCCCGAGGCAGTCTGAGTTACGTTTTTAGAGGAACTACGGTCGCCAATCGTGAGTGAGCTTGTTGGAAGTCCACAGCTCTTCCACTGAAAGTTGCTCCGGAGAAGATGTCGATCCAAAGTTTGAGATGGGGGCAGCAGGCACCACACGCTTTTACTGTGGCATCTGAAAATATAACCTTCGCCCTACAAAAAATATTTTTTAAAAAAAGAGATTAGAAAGAAGATATTAAGAAGAATGTTTAATTTACAATAAGTATTTCTCTAAGTTTATAGGATTTTCTTGAAACCGGCAGGTGCTTCTTATATGGAATACGAGAGGGGAGGGGTTGAGCTGTTTTTTTTTTTTTTTTTTTTAGGGTCGATGCTTACAACATATATGTAAAACTGACTGATACCACCAATACAAATCTTACACCATCTTCCAACCTTGTTTGTCACACGTTAAAAAACTATTTGACACAGATTTGCTGCATTTGCATTCTCACAATACCAACCCTTGCAGCAGAATTTATCCATTTATAATGCACACTGGATTATAAACTGCACTGTTTTTGAAAATAAATAAACAAGGCTTGTAAGTCTGCCTTAGCGTAGAAACGCAAGAGTCAAAAGTAATCTGATAATACAACATGTTTGAATAAAGATTCTTAAAAGAATACTAGCAATTACATTTTAACACTTTAAGATACATAAATTGGAATGTTCTTGGGTGCAGTGGCCCACTAAAAAAAAACTCAGTCTCAGTCCTGTAGAGATTAAGGTTAACTATTAGTGAGTTGATCAGTAGACAATTCCCAAAGGCAGAGAGACTAAATGTCTTAAGAAATTCAGAAAAAGAGTTTGTAACACAGGAGGAAAAAAGAAAAAAAAACTCACAAATGTTTAGAAAGGAAATGTCATTGAATGTCAAGAAATGGTGGGGGAAAGACCCAAAATGAAGGTGACCAGGGTTGTTGACAGGAACTTAAATCATTTAATAAATTAACCAAAACATGCGCAAAATGAGAAAGAAAAAAAAAGAAAAAAAACTTTGAGGACGAAAACTGTGACAGAGCAGATGACCTGACACTGAGGAACTAGAAACCAGAAGGTTGATTAACTAAATGAAGACAGCTGTGGATTATTGACCTGAGGGTGATGAGACTGATGGGAAAACAGAACATGACAAAACCTGAGCAAAAAACTCTGACATGGAACTATTAAAGTTTTGATTGATTTTGTGACAGATCCTCAGTGGTTTATATCAACTTCAAACATATATGTTAAATACATAGACATTTACCATGAAGTTTTCACTGAAAAAAAAGTGAACTCTATTATTGTTTAATAGCATTGATGGCCACTTCAACTATTGTATGCTTTTTAACATTTCTCATTTATTTATTTATTTATTTATTTATTTATTTATTTATTTTATTTATTTATTTATTTTGGATCACATCAAACCATTTTGCTGTCAAAACATTCAACTTGTTAAGGAGATTTCTAACTCTGCTTTTGGTATTGTATTGATCATGAAATGTTAATAATAATTTTGAAAAATTAGCCAAAGAAGTATAAGGGGATGTGTTCACCTCCTTTTAAATGCATTGTGCATTTTGAAAACTTCCAACTTCATATGTCAGCCAGAAAAACCTTTCCACCCTTAAACTATTCACATGTACTCAACTTTTAAAAATTCTTTACAGTCTTTACACAATTACAGTTTAACTTTGAGGAAAAATTCAGTGTTTCTGGAATAGATGTCAAAGGAGCGGCCGCAGGAGGATGACATCACGGGTTAAAGTGCCTGGGGTATTTTTTAAATACATCTATTTTTTAAATCAACTTTCAAATTTGTCAAAGAGTCATGATTTTTTCAGAGAAATGCATTAGGCCATACATCTCGGTTAGTACACTTTTTTTCTATAGACCTTCAAATTTGAGGCAGACTATTTTAAAACGATTTCTTTCAATAGTGGTGACTTTTTTTCTAAAATTAGTTTTATTAAACTGTTGTTAAAACACACACTCTTGACGAGGATTACTTGAGTTTACAAGAACACAGAGTGGAAACAGATTGGTCTAAATTTAATTTTATAATTTTATAAATGCAAGTTTTTACAGAAACACAGAATTGTTTAGTTCTGCTAACCTAAAACAGTAAAAAAAAAAAAAAAAAAAAAAAAAAAACTTTTTGGAGTTTTCTATGGATGATGTCACACTCACTCAGTCCAGTTCTCTTATACAGTCAGGGGTTGGAACTTTTATAAGAGGTAAACTATTATGGTGAAATTTAAAAAAAGGAGTAAAGGAGTGATTTTCCCAGTGTGGTCTTTTGAACCACCGTAATGCAGGCGTGTCCAGTTAAACCAAAGACTGTTTGCAAACAGCAGCTTCTATTATTCATATACAGACATTGATGAAACATTTAACAATTTCTTCAGTGTTTTCTTTACAATGTCGTGTACACATAAATCTTCTTGCAGCTAAATATATATGTAATTACATCAAGAAATCTGGATTAAATGTACAATAATATTGAGCATTTGATTGGCAGTACAGATTAATTTAATACTGCCCCTTTCTTCTTATCACTTTTACTGCACATACGTTTGGTATTATTGTTAAAAAAAAAAGCTTCTGATCAAGATCATTTTTGTATCATTTTAGCTTCTGTATATATATTTTTCATTTTATTTACATTTGTTGCAGGTAATTCAGCATGGTTTTGTTTTCTTTCTTCGGTTAATAAAGCTTTTATCCTGCATTTCTGGCATTCATTTATTTACACGTTAACTGCCACTATATCAGAGAGCGCCACTGTTTGCTTTATCCTCTCCTCCAGCACGCCTGTGTCTAATAAACAGGTGAATAGAAATCTGGACAGTTTGAACCGAAGCAAGGCTGCTGACACAGATGGCATTAACCCCTTGAGTCCCAACGGCTTGGATAGATCAGTTATGTGAGACTACAATACCTCTTCAACCAAAGTTTGACCTGAACGAAGGTTTTACTGCTTTTGAAGATGTCCTACCTTGTTCCATTTGCTTGGAAATCTCATCCATCTGAGCCCAACAATAACAAAGCTGTTTCCCACATCATCACTCATTCTGAATATCTTAGAGACTTATAATGGTCAAGTTTAGTAAGCAAACAAGGTCCTTTTAGGACTCACTGCAGTTTGCTTATCACCATAAATTATATCAGGCAGCTGCATAGTCTGTACAGGAAAAAAAGACTGCTGCCTTAGCAAGTAAGTTTGCAGGATCCAGCAACTCGTCCATACGGTGCAAATCACACCAACAAATCACTTGACACAAAAACTTAAAATGAAGCAAAACAAATAACAAAAGAACAACAATACATTTGAGACAAAATTCCAGAAAAAATGAAACCAAATAAGACTGAAACATTTTTGGAACAAATAAGAAATTTCCAGAAAGCAAAACGAAATGTGAAAACAAATGTAACACGATAATAAGCCAGTCAGTGGTGTCCTTTAATACCCACCTTTCCGGTTTCTCATTGAGTTTCATTTTAAATATCATTTCATTTTAAATTATGTATATTGCTTTTGTTTTTCAAAATTAGTCTTTTTTTTTACCGAAACTGGAAAAGGTAGATTGGAAAAGGAAACCTCAGCCTATCAGTGATTTCCTGTTTCCTATTGTTTTCTTTTTTCTTTTTTTTAATATTTCATTTTATTTTGTTTTATTTTTTGGAATTGTGTTTTGTTGTCTGAAATTTTGCTTGATTTCGTAAATATAATATTTTTATTATTTCTTCTTTTTTTAATTGTTGATGTGATCTTTAAAAATTGTTTTTTCTTTGAATGTAATTTGCACTTCAGGGCCACCGTACTTCCAAACTCCTACATTACTTTTTCTGTTTGGACAAACTAAAACTTCGTAAGGTATTTCAGCAATTTACCAAATTTTCAGCATCCAGCTCCAGGATGCAGCATTCCCTGCATGCAGCAGTTTTTTGTTATTTTTTCTAGTTTAAGCTTGTTTTCTGGAACATGCACAGGAAAAAATCCATAAATAACCATTTTCTGTGACTGCTTCCCTCGGAGCGACACAGCTGTCCAATCTTCACTTGAACACCTTGTTATCTTGATTGCATGAACCTGTCCCTTCCTGAAGTCTGATAAAACAATAATTGGACAGATGGAAAAGTTCACAGTCCTCTCAGGTCCTCGCTGTACAACTTTTCACTATTAACATTCTGATGTGTGTGGAATTTCTGTTGATAGAATCAGCCAAATAATGCAGTGAACACAAGCCTTCAGAAAGAAAGCAAAGACTTTATAGGGGAAACCAAAAGTGATCCATTTGAAATCAGCTTTTGGTGTTCTTGTGACTACAAGCAAATTAGATTGTCGTCAGTCTGAATCACTGATCCTGGTTGAACTGCTTTCATCCACCTCTGACGTTCAATATTACAGAATAGCAAGTTATTCCATGGATAATTTCAGCATTCTTAGCATGGTGTATTCTGTCATTTGTATTCCACGATGTGGATTAAGAAGACATCAGGGCCTTCGACTGCGGTGGCCTGCTGTGTGATTGCTGCCATCAAATATTCCCTTTTATTGTGCCTTGCAAACAGAAGACTGTGTTCATTTAGTCTTGAAGATCACCAAGTCTCCACATCTCTGTGTTTCTAGTGCTCTCCAGCTGACGCAGCCTGCACACTTATTGATCGTTGAACTAAAGCATTCCCTCTTGTAGTCGAGCATTGACGTGGGCGTGTGACTCAAAAAGAAGTTTGTCCAAGGTCCAAGATATTTCTTTTGACTGCTTTTTCTTATTCTTAATACTTGAGGATAGGGTTACGAAATCACTCTTTGCGTTGACAAAAAAAAATTAAAATAAAATGAAAAGGAAACAACTGTAGACATTTAAATATTAATGGTTCAATGTGCAAGCCTAAGCTACTAGAATAAATGTTTCTACATGATTAATAAATGTCAAGAAATGTCCCAGTTAAACAAAAGCAGGAAAAAAAATCTCATCTCCTTTGTCTGAATGAAGGTTAACTGTGTTTTACAACTGATGACTGACAGTTTTTTGTCCTTCACACATATCAAAATGTAAAAACATACATATTTGTCTATTTACTAAACCAATGAAATTGATGGGGTGTAAACGTTAGTTTTTCCGTTAGATTTAGTATGCAATAGGGATGTGGCACCAAAGCCAGTACCATTTGGCACCGGTACTATGTCATCAATGAACCGAACTGGTTAGTTTCAGCTTTATTTTTCTTCTCCCTCCTGGTTTTCACACAAAAAAGTATTGATAAGAATCCCAATACTGTCATGAATTGGTGCTTAGGTTTTGTCATGTTCTGTTTTCCCTGTCAGTCTCACCACATTCAGGTTAACAATCCACAGCTGTCTTCATTTAGTTAATCGCCCTCAGTGTATTTAAGTGTCTGGTTTTAGTTTCTCATTGTCAGGTCATCTGCTCTTTTACGTGCTGTCACTGCACTGGTTTGTGCTCCTGTTTCTTTGTCAAGTTTAAGTTATTTTAGTAAATGTTTATGCTTCTGCCACCAAGTCTGGTCTCCTGCATTTGGGTCCTCCACCACCATCCCTGACAAATATGAATACAGGATTGATAAGATGTATCAATTAGAGGAGTAGCATTGACAAACTCTTAACTCCCAAATACAATGACCTTCCACTGTATCTCAAAATCAACATGAACATCTTTATCAGTTAATTTATACAATTTATACAGTATACAAACACTACTTTTTCTTATTTTTATTAAGGAAAAACACTAAATTAGCTAAGATTATTTCCTGGCATAAACACAACAGGAGTAAACGGGAGCAAAAAATAAAATTACACATCTGATGCTTCCTGATGTCAAAGCTACAAACTCACAAGATGACCCCAGCTAACCTCTGGGTGTATTACAGCAGTAACCCTTTTCCATTGTAAATTTTTCATTTAATTCTTTGAATCTAACGTCAATTTAAAAATCTGTTTTTCATCAGGGACCTTTTTGTAGCCACAGCAGCTCATAAAGGCAAGAGTAACAAATGTTTTATATCCATGTTTTTGAGTAAACAGAAACCAAAACTTATTTTTCTCTGATTCTCAGAAAGTTTCTCTTATAACACGCGACCCTTTGTAATTTCCTTGAAAGTGAAAATTTGAATTATTCAACATTGTGTAAATATTTTTTATTCTTTCTTTAAGAGGTCATAAGGAAAAAATAAATGAGAATTTTTTTTTTTTTTTGTTTCCAGTTAGGCTTTTGAAACTTGAAAAATAAGCCTGTTTTGAAAACATCTTTTGTTTGATGTTTGGAACAAAATTATATAAATGTTAGACTCATTGAAATCTGGTTAATATACAAAATATTCCATTAAGAGCACATGAATCTTCAGTCAGTTGTGCTTGACTTGATTGCTGTTGTCTTTTTCTTTACCTCTCAAGTCTCTTTTCTGTCCCTTCAGGCCAAAACTGTCTGCTGTCCTGTCTATTGCTGTTTTTTGGGGAAAGTCAGTAAGTAATCAATCTTTTTTGTATTTGTTGTTGGTCAGGACAACAAAATTCAAATTTTTTTTCTATCTATAGCACCTTTCTTTGCATCGTGTTACCGTTACCATCAAAATCAGGAATTGTTCAGGGACTATTAAAGCACAGTATCAAACTCAAGTAATTTGCAACAAATGCTGAATTTGATTTTTTTTTTTAAACCATTTAATGTCCCTCCAGTTAATTTCCTTTTTCTCCAACTGGCCATCATGATTGTTAGTGCACATTCGACTAGAACGTGAGCTATTAAACAGCATCTGCAGCCAGACCTTGGATAAACTTTGCTTTTTCCCTTTTCAACCTTTTATTAAGTTTGATTAATTTTACACTTGACAATGTGACAATGTGAGCCAGTACAGAATTCTGTTGACCCTTCACAAAATACTTTCATTATGGATTGGGTTTGACATTCTGCTGACTAAATTGTGTTTCTGTCTGTTAAGAAAGGAAAAGTTTGATTCTCACAGAGCAAATCATTTTTTTTTTTATAAAGTGTGATACCAGACTGCATATGAAGAGATTTTCAATTTTTTATGCATTTAATTCTCAGGAAGGGGGATCACTCACCATTTGGGATCTTGAAAAGTTTGCAAATACTTTCAAAGCAATATAATTGATGGCTTCTTGATTTTTATTTTCCCACTGTCCATCTCATGAAAGATTGTCAAACTCAATCACACAGGGGGCCAAAATCCAAAACACACTTCAGGTCGCAGGGCGAACAAACTCAAACTACAGTTTTTAAAACTTAAAAAAAAAAAAAAAAAAACTTTTTAACATTACTATGAATAAAAACAGGCAAGAAAAATATTCCAGAATAAATCAATTTAAACCTTAAATAACTTTCAATATTTTACTCTGTAAAAATATATATTTTGTCAAAATGATGCACATTAGAAATAAGCACAAGATAATACCAGGCCATTAATAACAGTTTTTAAAAAATGATCTGGAGGGCCGGAAATAATTACCCAGTGGGCCGGATCCGGCCCCCGGGCCTTGACATTGGCACATGATCTGATGTTATCCTCTGCATCTCCTCGATTGTCCCATCAACCATCCTGATGTTCTCCTGGACTACATTCATGAAGCCACTATTTGGTCTTCCTCTACGCCAGGGTTGTCAAACCCTGGTCTTTGAGCTCTACCACCCTTCTTGTTTTTCTGCTCCCCCTGCGCTTCTATTATCTGATTACCTGGGTCAGGTGTGTCAAGTCACTTAGAATGAGAAGATACTTGAGTCTGAGCTAATCTGAGCAAAGAAGTTAATAGAGAACTGTCAAACAGGTGGGGGACATAGCTAGAGGACCATGGCTGAGCAGCCCTGCTTTTTTTCCTGGTATCTCCAACTTCAGCATCCTATGCCCAATATAATTACTTTTCCTCTTCTCAACATGCCCAAACCATTTTAATCTGGTTCCCTGAATTTTATCACCCAAAAAAATCTAGCATGAGCTGGTCCTCTGATGTTTTCATTCCTGAATTTACCCATCCTCGTCAGAGTCTCAACATCTTCATCTCCGCTACCTTCAGCTCTGCCTCTTGTCCTTTTCTCCGTCTCTAAACCAATAACAGGGCTGCTCTCACCACAGTCTTTCCCATTATTCCTTTCCTTTTTGCTGACATTTTTTTTGTCACAACTGAAACCACCCGTTCCAATCAGCTCGGATTTAACCCTTTACTTCTTTCTCACACTCTCTGTTGATCGGGACTTTTTAAACTGCACCCTTCCATTTGAGTCCCTCTCATTTACACACTCTGTCTTTCCTCTGACATTTATTCCTCGTCTTTACAGACCAAATCTCCACCTCTCTCAAATGCTCTTACAGCTGCTCCCTGCTCTCACTACAGATCAAACTGTCATCTGCAAACATCATGATCCACAGAGAGTCCTGTCTGACCTCATCTGTCAGTCTGTCCATCACCAGAGCAAACAAGCAGGAGCTCAAAGCTGGTCCTTAGTGTAGTTCCACCTCCATCTTGATCTCCTCTGTCAAGCCTACAACACCACTGTCTCACAGCTCTAACATGTTCTCCACCACAACTCCAACATGTTTCAGGCTTTCTTATACAAACCACAGCTCCTCTCTCTGTTTCCTGTCATAGACTTTCACTGCAATGATACAATTCAGTACCTTCTGAATGTCCCTTTTACTTCTTTAGACGCATCCTCAAACCAACTGCTGCATTTGTTGTTCTCTTTTTTGGGATGAAACAATACTTTTGTTCACAAAAACTCATCCTCTTCAATTCCTTCATCACTTCTTCCTTACTGATCTTTGCACTTCTTTCTCTACAATGACTATCTCTTCTCCTGTGTGCTTTCTAACATTCATCAGCTCTTCAAACTTCTTCTTTTATCTTTCCATCACACTTGTGGAACCTGTCAACACATTTCCATCTTGGTCCTTTATCTTCCTAACCTGCTACACATCCTTCCCGTCTATCTTTCCGTCTCCTACTTTTGTGTCCCATCTGTCACACAAGTCTTTAAGATGTGCAACATCTCTATGTATGTTTGTCTGCTGGAAATATATTTTTATCACTGCCATTTTGGTTCTTTTGGCAAAGTCCACCATCATCTATGCTTCTGCAATCCTGTCCTGAACACCAAACTCACCCATCAATTCCTCATTACATCTGTTTGCCTCACCCATATGTTCGTTAAAGTCTGCCCCCATCAACACTCTCCTCTCTGGGGATATCCTGAGTCACCTCATCCATCTCCCACCAGAATCGCTCCTTCTCTACAGCTCACATTCTACCTGTGGAGCACTGACAACATCACACGTTCCATGTCTAGATTCAGACTCATCACCCTATCTGACTCTCTCTTCACCTTCACAATATTTTTAGAAAACTCATCCATCAGGATCACTCTTGTTTAATTTCTCCATCCACACCATGAGAAAACAGCTTGAACTTGCTTCCAATCTATGAGCATAGCTCCCCTTCCATCTGGTCTCTTGAACACACAGGATGCTCACTTTACATCTTTACGTCAAATCGGCCAACTCTTGTTTTTTTTTTTTTTTTTAAAAAGATCCTTCTCTAAGCCCTGCACTCCTCTATTCCTTCTCTCCTTCTTCCACTAAAAATTATTCAATTTCCAACAGCACTAGTGGTCACTGTTAACTCAAGCCAAGGGATCCAGTAAGAAAGTTCTGTTCATTTTTCACGTGATTTATTTGGCTTTTGGTTTTATGTCAGAAGCTCTCCCTTACACAATCCTTTGCATTTACCCAGACTTAGGACCAGCACACAAAAGCACTTTATTAGAGGCTGAATAGGTTTGTTGGCTGCATGCAGGACTGGTGCATGAGAAGCCAAGGTTCATTTCCCAGGAAGCTCAATGAGCTTACGCGAGTGTGGGTCCTCAGGCAAGACCCTTCACACAGCTCGATAAGTATGTAGCCACATTAAGAGGGCTCAAGTCTGAGTCTTCTTGTGCAGGTCCCCAGCCCGTATAAAAGACAGGGTATCTGGCATAAAACTCTCTTTCAAATTGGTGAGAGCTGATTTGTTGTGGCGAGCCCTGACGCGATATGCCAAAAGGTGAACAACAGCAACACAAAAGCATTAGACTAGATTGTGCTTCCCTTGTGTTGGCATGTTCATCAGAGAGAGTACAAAAAGATGATTGAAGTGTTTAAAGGGTGAGTGATTTGTAAGTATGGAATGATGCTGCCTGATTGGGAGTTTTATACATGGCTAACCTAAAGTATACATTTCTAGAAAAACAGACAGTAAACAATGCTAAGATTTTATTGAGTTTCCCAGTTTTTTTGTGAAAAAAGTCAAAAGAATGTTTTATTTGAACAGGGTCTTACTCAAAGTTTGTTTTACATTTGCTTTGACAACTAAAATAAACTTGGAAAAATTACGTAAAAACAAAAAAAAAGGAATCGACATCTGCCCTAAATGAAAACCTTGTAAACATTGTTTTCGCCTTGTCTTTCAGCACCAAACTCTGTCATATGTTTGGAAGCGGAGGACTTCAGGTGGCTTTGCTGTTGTAATCCTCATATTAGTGACACTTCATTTGAGTCCTTCTCACTAATCTCAGGTAGCGGTTACACTTAATGATTCTCCGGTGCCCTCATTCTGCTTAAGCAAATGAGAAAAGGGGAATGAGACAGACAAAGAGGCAGAGATGTTGAGAAAGAGGAGGAAAAAAAAGAATAGAATGGAAGACGAGGTCCACTCGAGCCGCTGAGCAGGGGAACAGTGCCATCTGTTGATACCGGTGGAAAAAAAATGATTGTGCAGCAAGGACACCAATAAACGGACAGCATTTATGCATGCACCTGAAACATACTCATCAATTTCTTCAAAATCACACAAGAAGCTCATTTATTCTGCAGCATCCTTCCTGAAAACAAATAGGAGAGAATTGCATAGAAATCACATTTGTCAGCTACAATGGAGCAAAGAAAAAGAGCTGCATATGGCAGAATGAAAATGAGCCACCAGTGAATCTCTTTTAATTGATCAGTCTCTTAGCTAAGCAAAGGGAGAGAGGAAAGGAAAACAAATACTCCAGAAATGTTGATTTGGAACAGACACTTCAGAGAACAGATTAGTCTATCTAATTATCATCTTTGCCTTCGGATGACGCCT
This sequence comes from Oryzias javanicus, assembly GCA_003999625.1. Lineage (NCBI taxonomy): Eukaryota > Metazoa > Chordata > Actinopteri > Beloniformes > Adrianichthyidae > Oryzias > Oryzias javanicus. The sequence continues at coordinate 14,665,140 of CM012439.1, read as the reverse complement.
TTGATGTGAATGTGACTGCAGAGTCCTCCCCCTCTCTCTGTAAATAATGAGAATTCTAATTAAGGGATGGAATAATCGCTGGGCTCATGGCCTTGGTTTGCCTCTTATTAGGGCCGCTTAAATCCTTGGGGGTGGACTGAAGGCATGTAGAAGGGCAATGTGGAGAGATGTTTGCAGTGTTTTTCTTTTTTTTTCAAGGAATTAGGAGTGTTTGTCGATTTACTGGCAGGCTAGCTTTTATGTTGTCAGTAGTTATGGAAAAGCCTGTCAGTCATGGCAGTTATTGAATATAAGGGAGGCTGCTGTAGTTTTTCTTTTTTCTACAAAAGGATTTTTTGTTTACACTGTGACCTGGTTTTAAACTTTGCAAAGGGTTGGGGTTGAGGCGATTCATTGTGGCAAAGTTTTGTGTTTCTCAAGTGTTCCTAATCCAAACTCTGGTTCAACGTGGCTGTTAATTCTATGAGTGTACTCATAGAATTAAATATCTCCCATTCAGTTACAGAAAAATAGAATATGGTGAAACTGAGAAATGTAGTGCATTTGTTTAAGGGTTTGGTCTTAACAGCTCTTGCAGGCTGTCGGCAGGCGAAAAATGGGCGAACCTGTTAAGGGCAAGCAGGTAGCCCGCAGGACGTAGAAAGGTCGTAGCTCGCTTGGTGAACCCACAGAGCAAAAATTTTCATGCACATTCTTCCATGGGCGTGCCTGAGATGACAGGTCGTAACCAACACTTGAACATATGGGTAAGGGTGAAGTTAGTGAGATGCAGGAACTTCATACAGATTTTTTAATATTTCACCACCACCATCACCAAACTGTAGACTGTGGAAAACTAGACAATTAGAGCGTAGTTTGAGTGGGTATCCTTCAAAAGTCCTACAGGTACTTGTGTATCACCTAGGGGTGGAGGAAATAATCAATTATTAGATGCATCTATTACAATACATAAATTACTCTGAATTTTTTTTTACAAATTTTAAATAATTTATAATCAAAAAATGAATATCATTTAAAATAAAAGCAACAAGCAGAACTAACAACGGGGCGTTTTTCACTTTACTTTAGTGACTTTGCCCGCAACATCAAATGACTGCCCCAACCTCAGTGTCGATGGTCAGTTGGCTTTTGATAACAGTCAAGCGGTGTGTAAGTTCTTTCAGACCACTATTAAATATTTAGGGAACACAACAAACTTGCAAAACCACATTGTATGATTCCATCCAGAGCAGGTTAGAAACCGTTTGGGTGCTACTGGCATAAGTGTGGCTTTAACAAGTTCTACTGCAAGGACATATTGGATTTCCTAAAGAAACTTCCACCATTTTCAAAAAACGGTGTTACGAAGTCAATCAGATATTTTAAAGCAATGACTTAAGACCGTATTCTGTGGTGGAGATTGAAATTTTCCTCCATATGCTAGAGCCGAGACACGACATCCCTTCTCTTCCCGTCGCTTCACCGACATAGTCAAACCCAGAACTAATACTGAAAATATACTGACAAAAGCTGAAGCCTTGGCAGAAGTTGTGAAAGCCAAAAGGGCAGCATTAATGCTTGGACTTCAATTGTTACAGAATCATTCCTCACAATAAGTACTCATTTAATAACTGAAGACTGGCAGCTAAAATCTCATGTCCTCCAAACTCAGATAATGACTGGAAGTCACACTGAAAGCTGCATTGATCATTGTTTCATTATCGAATTGTTGCTTCCTAAATCGTAATCGAATCAAAATGTGAGGTTCTTCAAGATTCCCACCTCTAGTATCATCTTCACACCCCTTGCCTGCAGTGGTTGTGTACAGTCAGTACGGCCATTACATGCATCTACCTTGTCATGCCAGCCGTCCTTCCTCCTCATCAGCACGGTCTGTGGGGCAATCAGGTCATGCACATCACCTGTGGCTCTCCTATATTAGGATCAGGCAGTTGTGCATTAGTGTCAGTTCCTCTCAACTCCTTCTTTATCCAAGTGTTCCTGTGGACTCTCCTGACAACTCACTATCATCTCTGTCGCTGACCGAGCACCTTGAGTTGATTCCTCCCCCAAGCCCAGTCTCCTGCATTTTGGGTTCTACACCACCAGTTTCTAACATTACTAATGACTACAGTGTTGCGTAAGTGCATGGTACAACAGCAACACCTGTATGTCATACATGTATGGAATGTGCAGTGCATTGTTCTCACATTTATTTCACAGTATACTTATCACACGCACGACAGTCTTACGTCCATTTTTATCCCTTGACGCGGCCATAACAAGCCTCAAGGTAACTTGAAGACACAACTGCACTCCTTATAAGAGGCAGTCCCTCTTATCTATGACTCTCAACAGGCCCGGATAACCCAAAAACCCACGTCACCCAAATGGGTCAACCCCCTGTATGGGTGGATGTGACTAAGGCTTAAGCTTAAGGACATTAAAGCTTAAGCAAAGCAGGAATGCGCATGTGTCTGAACAACAATCCACTCAGATTCATTCAGTATTTTTTTTTAATATTGGAGAAAATTGATGTGGAAAAAAGCATTACACTTTGTTCAGGCATGCAGAGGGGTAATCCACTGAGGATCCAGAGATAAATAATCAACCTTTAGCCTTGAGGACCATTGTTTATTTGTAAATTGTGCATCCCAAATGAGTCCATTGCTGCTTCAATTTCCCCCATTTAAGCACTCATAAACTGTAATTATTCCAGCAGGAAATGAAGAATTTTTTATGGTGGAATTTTTTTTAAAACAACATAAAGTCAAGTGTCTAGAACCACTTTCTTTCACAAACATAATGTTGACCAAATTAGGAACACCCTGTCTCAGTCTGATCTTTTTTTCTTCTTTTTTTAAATCATACACTTTTTACAACAAAAGTGGACTATTGCAACACCTTATCATCTGGCTGTCCTCACAGCTTCTCTGAAAGTTGGGAACTCCAAGCTTCTCTGTAATCTCTGTGAACGTACAGTTCTTTAGGATAATAAAAAGGAGGAATAAAATGATGAATAAAATGTTATACTCAAAATTCATGCATAAAACTGTACAAATTGTTTGTACTAATAAAGTTAATTATTCTATTTTTTGTTTTTCTGTAACATCTTGTTTTATCCTGCAAATACCCAACAGAAATAGTATTAGATTAACAAAGTATGAGTAAAAAAAAATGCAGGCGTTCATTAAATATTCTCTATTCTCTTTTTGTGGGGTTTTTCTTTAGTTACAACATTTGTCCAAATACTAATCTTTCCTTTGTTTATTCTAAAAATAAGTTAAAACATAAGATGTAACAGAAATTTGTAGCCAAATTGTTTATTAATTATACTATTATAATGAGAAGTTAGCTTTGTCCTTTTTTTTTTCTCTATAAAACGTTTAAACAGCACATGGACATATATAGCCATTTGCATAAATTGAAGAAGACCTATGATGATTTTTTTTTTTTTTTTATAACTTCAGAATTCTGCCCTTCTGTTGCGTTTTAAGGGTTTGTTTGTTTATTCCCTTGATACCATGACAGTATACAACTTCACTGGTTGTGGTGTTGGTTTCTGATGCAACATAAAATACAACATAGAATAACACAAGTCAAAGTCATCAGATGAATGACCTGCAATTAATTAAGTCAAATCAATTAGCCTCCTGACCTCATCAACCTTTTGTGCAGTTCATGGTGAACAGCATGCAGGCAGAACTTTCATCAGCCCATCTGTGATAAAACACACAGTGCAAAAAAAAGAAGGGGAAAAGTGGTTTCATATACTCTAATTTAAATGAGCAGAATGATTGCTGCAGTGCTGATCAGAAAAGTTAACAGAAATCAGTAAACAACAAATGTTTACCCTCAGAAAGCCAGTGGATAAATCATTAGCTTTCATGTCTGTTACAGTCCATCTGGATCTGAGGCGCAAAACTGTGATGCCATCAGCATTTAAAGCCTGGAGCTTCTCATTTGCATCATTTTGCATAGCAAAAACCAAACTTGGCTTTCCACAGAATTCTTTATTTTAAACTAAGCAATTTAGTGCTGCAGCGGGTACATATTTACACTATTGTTCCATCTGTGTAAGCCTCTGTGCTGTTGAAATCACTTTCATCCTCTCATCTGAATTTTAAACTTTAACCATAGTCATTATGTTTTAAAGGTGCCGAGCTTTGTTGGTTAATTATGATTAGGAAGACAAAACTTCCAAAGATAAATCTGAGAGGTAATTATTGTTTTAGCTGAAATGAGGATGTAACACTGTAATGCTGATTTCAAATTCCCTTACTCCACCAACCCTCCATGCAAGGCAGAGCTCTAGAGAATTAGTTATTATTCAAAGAACTTTGATAATTATTCATGTCAGCATTGCAACATGGAACCTTTTTAGAATAACAATTTTTTACATATTTTCAGCAACCACAGCTTTATCCATAAATGTAGTCAAGTACTTTATTAATATTGACTCAACAATGTCAAAAATAAAAATAGTTGCATACTTATAACTGATCCTAAGATTTTTGTAATTTATTTTAAAAGTAAATCTCTTTATTACAATATTATGAGCCACAAACACATTTGGAGCAGTGTTCTGCAGCTGCCATTACTGTGATGATTGAGTCATACTGTACTACATTTAGAAAATCCTCAAAAAAAAGGCTAAAACATGGTCTTTCACCCAGTACATGAAAGCAAGTGTCACCAAAAACAAAACCACAGACAAAAAGCAGGTGTATTTGGACTCTGATGTGTTCATTCATCCTGCTCTCTTTTCCTCACGATCAATTACTGCCATTTAGTCCAAATCAGCTTCATCTCCGGGACATGCACACGGTGTAATTTGGCACACCAGTCACAGCAAGCTAATGCTTTGAACATGTTTTCCATATTAACAGGCTAAAAACCTCTCATTAAGACAGCAGCAGTGAGAGCGTTTAAAAATACTTCTTCGCTTACTGCATAAAAGTGCAAATGTCACAACTTTAATCAAACACAGCAAAAAGGGCAATTTGATGTAAAGGTGCTTACAGGTGGTTAAGATTTCAGGAAAGTTCTCATTATTGCCTGAAGAGAGTAAACCTTCTTTTTCTATTACATAATATCACAAGACCTACAGTACTGTTCCGAGAAAATTCTTGACACATTTTATGTGTTTCCATCTAGTGGTGGACAACAGTATAGAAATCCAAAGCCAAGTTTGTGCTGTTAGTGCTAATGTGGACTGAGACAGCAGCTGGAACAGGCGCCATCCATGGCCTGTCACTCGTACGTTCCTCAAACAACCAAGTGACAACTCATTCTCCAGAGCTTTTGCCACCTTTGATGTGGCCTCTCATCAGGACTGCATGTGTCCGTATCGGATGAAGGTTGTCATTTTCCAATGGCTTTGCTGCTTATTATTGGATGGGAGTCAGTGACACCTGTCAGAAATAGGGGTGAGGAGGTGGACATGGTACAATTCAACAAGCACCTCAGGCTGTGTAACAACAACAAGCTGGACATGACTTACATTAAGAGAAAAAAAAATGTTTGAGTAGTGACAGGATATTGTTCTTCACAATTTTGCAGAGAGAAGGTTGCAAGCTGGATATCTAGTAGACCTCAGGGAGCAAATGTTTGTGTTAGAAGTGGGCTAATTTCAGTGGATGAATAGGAGGAGGATCTACCTGGGGTTTTGCACCCAAGGGCATATGCAAATAGGTAATTTGCAAAAACTTGCTGTGGCGGATAATTCCTAGCAGATAAGACACACTGACTCCTAAATCGGCTGATTCACGGGAAAGATCATTGTAGATGCACCGCGTGTTCCTTTTTTACAGCAGAAAAGGTTATATGGAAACGAACCAGATAAATTCTTTCCTCAGATCAGTGCACCGCATACAAATCACGGGTTGCAAAATAACAGCATCTCCAGATAAAGCAGTGCTGCATGAAGAGAATTTTGCCAAATGAAAGGAAAAATTTTGGTCAAGCCAAACCGGATCATTTGGGAGCAAGAAAGGAAAGTTCACCGAAGCATTTCAACCAGCTAACAAAGAAAGGAATCTACCACATGATGTGAAAACAATAAGCAATAGGAATTTGTGAGATTGAGTAAGCTTAAGACAGTGGCTGAACATTGTAGAATACGTCTCTCTCTCATCCAGAATGTATGTCTTTGAAAAAATGAAGAAAATGCCAAATCTTCACAGGATGAATGTCTGCTGGATCTGAATGAAAATTAACTCCAGACTGGACTTCAGCTCTAAATTCAGCAAAAAATAAACAAGTAGAGGATTAAAACATGTTGTTGCTCAACTGTCTGTTTTATTCACTCCTGCACCCTGTGGCCTTTTTTTTCAGTTTGTGCACAACGCATTAAAACAAAAGTTAATGGACATCAAAGAATGTATTTCTCTTTCCACAGTGGCAAGGCCACAGTCATTTCATTTTCTTCCTGACATTTTTTTTTATGCTATTTTGACCCTGACCAACCTGAAAGCCGTGGGAAAGAGTTAGATAAAGCATAAAGTCAACTGAATAAAATAATATCACCGGCTTCGTCGTGCTGAAGTGTAGAATCAAGGTCTCCATGTGAAAAGTTTTTCATGCCTTTGTCTTGTTTTTTAATTCTGGGTGTGAAGGCTGTGGAGGTGTTAAGCTGGCCATCGGTGCCCACGTGGAATTTCCAAACAATTAAGTCTGAGTTACGCACATTCTTTTTAAAGGTTGCTGTCAACTCTTCTGTTTTTCTTCTGCCAGATTGATGATTTCCAGTCCACAAAAGTGTGAAAATTACTTCCATCTTTCAATTTTACAGCACTTTCACAAAGTAAACGTGTATTTTTGGTTTGTTGGACAAACATTGGAGTAAAATTGTCAATAGATACTTGAAGGTATTATTTTTGCATTATTGTTTAAAAAAGAGAAAACTGAGATTTAAGAAACAAGAGGGCAACTTAGACATTTCCCATAAACAGCTCAAAATCAAAAAACAGGTGACTCCTAAATCTCCATATACACCAGGCATGTGGTGCGAGCTGAAGAACGGGCTAAACGTGGGTTCTTGAACTTACGTTTACCCTAAGGTTTTCGCACTTGACAATTACAGAGGGGCTTCTTCTTTTTTTTTTCTTTTGCTACTAGCACGTGTCTGCCACATACAAGTGGAGGAGGCTTTGTGCAAAATGTCAAAGCAGTCCAATGATTTGGGCACAGAACACAAACGGTTCAGTTTATTTCTAGTGTCCTTGCAATAACGGATATGGATCACTATCGTGACAGGAGAATGCCCTTGGTTTATCTTCATTTGAAAAACAGATGCAGACTTCATCATGTTCGTCACTACCAAATCTGAGTCCCTGATTTGTTAAAGTTCTATACCTGGTTTAACTTTCTTAGGCATGAATTATGATAAAATCAGAAAGAATTTTTTTACTAAATGTTTCATCTTTACAGATACAAAATAAAGGTTTTTAGGGAAAAAAATATATGTCTTGAATTATACAAAGATATGTATTTGTCCACTCAAGTGTACTTCATGAATTTAATACAGTACAAAACGCCAATCTATTAATGGTAATTTGTTTGTATAACTGTAAATAATATAAAATATGATATCATGTTGTAGCGGTGGGCCGTCTATCACTATAGCTTGATTTATGCATGGTTAGAGACAATGTTTCTGAGCTGAGAATAGAGTCAAATCTGAACTGTTATTTCTGAAATCAGTGTTTGGCGTTTATAGTGTATTTACTAACAAAGCTGTACACTGTAGTGACCTCCGTGCATGGAAGGGTTACTGCCAGCGAACAATGGCCACGTGCTTTGAGCATAGAGCCTGATACGGTCGTGTAAACTTGCGTGACTACATATTAACATAAGAGTTTTGAACACAGAAGCCTGAAATACACGTGTACGTCCATTTACACTTTTCTTTTAAGTTGGCGCTTAAACGAGCATTGCAGAGGAAGGTGTGGAAATGGCTGAAGAGGAGCCCGTTTCTGTGATTAGTAATGGACAGAAACTTAGAAAAAAGTTCTGTTAAAAAGTGTAACATTGGAAGGAAAAAGTTCTATCCTAAAATATCAAAGGGTCAAAATCATGCAAAATCTACTTTTCTGAGCTTTGAAGTGTTTTATAATGTTAATTCTTCACAAAAACAACCCCAATGTGGTATTTTGCTCCATTCATTTATCTCTGAGCCTTCCACTATAATCCTGCTTTCTGAGCACCAGCCCCTCCCATTCCACGAAAACGACTGGGTTCTAATATTGTGACATCACAAAGTGGGGAACAGCCCCTTCCAGGAAGAGTCTGAGCATCCAGCACCTCCACCAGGCTAACACATACACCTGCCTTCTCCGCAGAGCTAGCTGTGATCATAAAACCCCTTCAGTTTAAATGTATAATATGCACATCGGTCAGTGTAAAAGTTCAAATGTTGTTTGTTTTCGTGGGCGAAACATAGACAGAAAGCCAAAGTCTGCATCAGGTTGATGTCATGAAATGGGCAGCACCCACAGGGAACGAAAGGTGGAACATCAGAGAGTCGTCTTACTTCCGAATAGGAAAAGGAACTCATGAAAATAACTCATATTTAATAAAAGATGTGTTCTTTAGTGTGCCAAAGGTAATATATTACAATATATATGGATATAGTTTACTCTTAAAGGCTTAAGAATAGCATAATAGAGGCCCCTTAAACAACAAAACCAAGAAAAGCTGAAAATGTTTCATTTTGAATAATTTATCAGTGATAGAAGTACCTTTGGCGTAAGATCAGGACTTATTTTAGACATATGATCAAGTAGTTGATTCCAGTAATGTCTTTCTTTCTTTAAATTAAAACAACTGAAGTAAAACGTAAATTCTGGAAAAAACATGATCAGCTTGCCTTAAAATTAACCTTACATTCCAAAATGCATAACTTATACATATATTACACAATTAAGATGGGAAATAAAGAATGTTCCTTTTTAATGAAATTTAAATTAAGGAAAAGTGACGCCACAAAAGCTTTTATGGTTGTTGATTTTTTAAAATCCATTCAACTGTGTCCATCTTGACTTTTTTATATCGGTTCAAATTGGATGTAACATTTTACGACGAAAAAACTGCAAATAATTCATTTAAGATAGCGCAAAAAACAAAGTTGTGAGTCATTATTTCTTCCTAATCTTATTATAGGTTTGCATGAGGTCACCATAATGTAACTAAAAGATTTTTTTAAAGATCCAGCAAATAATTTTAGTCGCAATTTTTAATTTCATTTCGTGGGCGGTGACTGCATCCTTGATAGGATTAGCCATCAAAGCTTGAAAAGATTCATCCATCTTTCTGTCAGCTATCCTCAAGGACATCAAGACCATGATTAAATAAAAGGGGAAAAATGTTACCCGCCCTGTTGTCATTACCAATCCAACACTGGTAGATCTATTTTTACTGCAAGTAATGAGAAAGGAAGTTCTTTAATTCTGCCTTGATCCTTTTTGAAAGTCTAGTGGGGGCTTTGCTCTTTTTAAAGAGAAAGAGGGACATCTAATGGGTTCTCTAATGTGAAGTTTAAATATATCTATTTCACTGAGGCCTTAAAAAAGAAGTGCACTGGTGAACAAGTGAGAATTTTCTTTCTTTTTCAAAGCCTTAACTTCTACTTTCATGTGCTTTAAGCACATTTGTGTGCTTTGGCTCTCATATTGTAGAGTGGGAGAGGTTACTTGGGTGGAAACTCAACCACTATATTGGTGTGCATTACACTGTGTCCATCTTTGGTCGTCTTTTACATCCACTTTAACAGATTTTGAAGTGTGTGTATTTTTGTAGAACAGAAAAGCATCAGGAGGCACTTTAAAGAAAAACGAACAAGCGTGATTGCATTTATACAAAGCCAGACCTAATCTAATTACAACACAATTATGGTGTTTTCCATTCCACTTTACAATAACTAAATTCATTCCAGTTCAATTGAATTCAATCTAAAGTGTCATAGCTGTTTTCAATTTGCAGCAAAAATCTTTGCTTGAGCTTGATCCCGTGTTCAAAGCACTAACGAGTCGAGAGCAAAAAGTGGAGAAAGAGCAGAATCAGAGGAAGATTTACAGCAACGTTTATCTGCATTTGCAGGCTGGCAGTCGTGATAGAGCGGCTCAAAAACACCAAATTCTGACGGAGGAACCAATTTTGCTGCTATGCAGTCACAGTATTGGACACAGTGACGAGCTGACCTGACAGTGGTGATGGATGAAAAGTACAGTCATCACCACGTTTGCCGGTTGAGAAAATGAATGTCCTCCTCTTCAAAAGATACAGGTCATCAACATCTTGCAATTTGCAGTTTGACTCATCAATCTCTCAAAATGAAATGGTATCGATCCCATTGCTGCCATTTTATTTTTAGAATGGGCCAAACTGGTCAATTAATGACGGATGCTGCCATCCCTTTTGCCTTGATTTGAAAAGTTTTTGCACATTTTCTCCGGTTGATAATGACTTGGACCTTGATGTGCTCCTGATTATGACTATTTATGTGGAGTATACTGTGAAGGAAAAGCAGCGGAGCGCAAACTGTGAGTGAAACAAAGATTATGCAAGGTGGCTCCTCCCCCTGCTGGGCAGCAACGCATATTAAAGATTAGCCAGACAAAAAAAAATCTGCGCCCTGCCAGACACACAGATAATGACTTTTGTTTGCAGAGTTTTTGTTGAAAGCTTCTGCTCTTTTGTTTCCTGTCTAATTGCACGTCTCTGATTCTCTCCGTTTTTCTGATTTGAAGGACTTTCCGAGGCTGTGCCTGCTTCCGTTTTTTAAAAAATTGCACTGATTCGTGTGTTTGGATGAGGACTCATTTCTGACTGGGTATATAAAGTAAAATTTAATAAGGTCACATTACACAAAACAGCAGCAAAGGGCAGCATTTGTAAAGGTCACAGCAGGGGTGGAGAGGTCTCAGCATGCAGCTCAGTTGGGAAAAAGGCAGAATAATTTGACAGTGGGTAAGAAGAAATAAAAGCAAAGTCTCTAAAGGGCCTGCTTTTCATCTGTCTTCATAGCAGATTCATTCTCTTCGAGGTCACAAGGAGACTAAGGTCTGTGCGAGGTTTCTGTGGATGAGAGGTGGGGGGCAGGCTGGAAAGGTCAAAAGCCCATTACCAATAAAAAAAAAAAAAAAACGCAAACCAAATAATCACTGTCCTTAAACTCAGTCGAATGACGAAGTCTTTCCGGACTGTGAAAAGAAGCTGGAATGGAGGAAAAACCCACACATGCACAGGTGGAGCATCATCTTTTTCCTAACTTGGCTGTTCCCTTTTGGGGCCATTGCAGCGAATCAGCGGTTTCCTGGTGACCCTGTGGTCAGCTACTTTTACTCTCACACCCACAAGCTGCATGTCCTCTTTTGCAATATCCATAAATCTCATTTTTGCCTCCTACCTGGCAACTCCATGTTTAGCATCCCATAATGCTTCCACTCCCTCAGACTTTCCCAAACCATCTCAGACGAGCTTCTTCAGTTCTGCCTCAAAAAAAAACATCTAACATCAGCAGTTTCTGTGAAGTGCTTGCTTTGAAGCCTCATCACATTCAAAGACAAACTTTGCTTACTTTCTTCAGTTAAACTCTGAAAAAAGCTACAGAACCAAAGACATAAATACATTGGGTCTATATCCTTTGATGTCACCCATAAGCTTCTGAACAGTAAAACTGAAGCCTGTAGAGATAAAGGCCATATCGACTGTACAAGAGTTTACACCACCCACCCCAATAAAGTTTGGAAGATGGGCAATTGGACAAGCTAAAGAAAATGTAATGCTTTGTACACACTGGTCATGAGATAATCGCACTGAGCTCAAAACTTTAAATACAGTCTTAGCATAAGGTGCTCACATTGTATCGTCACTTCCTGATCCTACCTGCCTGATACACTCACCTAAGAGATTTGGTGTGAATTTCTGCCAATCTTCCTCCAGGCTTTTTCTTTCACATCTCTGTTCCGATATATGAAAGACTTGGTGTCATATAATTATGGCCTGGCACAAACCGCATTATTCATTTCTTCTTCATTGTCAATTTTTAAACAGTTGGCACTTCAGTGAATTAAAACGAATGCTATTCACACATCACCACCGAGTTTGAGTCCCTGATTGGTCAAAGTTCAACTGGTTTATTTTTCAAACATGCGTTCAACAGCAGCACATTTTGTACGCAAAGCCTGAAAATGGATTTGAAATCTTGCGTAGCGGCACGTGAACGCAAGAGTTTTGAAGGAAGATTTCCAAAAAGCACATTTAAGCATATTTAGGCTATACCGTTTTTTTTTTTTATTAGAAGTGCTCACATGAACAATTGCACAATTTGAGCGGCAGATGCGGCACGTCAAAAACCTGAAGTTTGGCCAAGTTGACACCAGCTTGACACATGTCAACCAATCAAGTATTCAGCTTTGGGCACGTGACCGTTTTTGGTGCCTCAATCGGTCTGTAGAAAAAAATCCAAGATGGCTGCTTGATGAGAGGATTTTCATTATAAACTTCCATCCATTTTCTTAACCCGCTGGTTTGCCAGAGACTGTTCCGACCTCTGTCAGATGGAGGCAGGATATACCCCGCACAGGTCGCCAGCCTGTGGCAGAGCCCAAGGAGCTAGAGCAAGTTAGCCTGTTACCCTAGCCAGCCACCCAGGGGTCTGTCTATAGCAGCGGAGTTTGCTTTACTGTTTACTGGCTCACGGATAGTTGGCTGCCCACCAGATGGAGAGCAGGTGCTGTCGTAACGGGCGTGAATGCTTCAGCTCCATTGGATTATGATGTTTTTTTTAATTTTCATTAAGACAATAACAAAAAGATCCTCCAGTTTCATTTTTATTTATTTCCTCTCAGATTAATGTAAAAGAGAAAATTTTCATACTGGGTCACAGATGGATGAAAGTAACGTTTAGAACAGACATCATCCATAACACCACTCCCGCTGCATGAGTGAAGTACACCACATTGAGAAAGACTGAATGATCTGGTGAACCCAGACATGGGGATGTGCTTTCCGGTGCGTCTGTAGAGCTCTCTAAGACATATAGATCCAAGTTACTTGATTGGATCTATACTACAGACTTTGACAGTTGGTCCTCCCACACATCAAGGACATTTTAGGGCAGGCGTCAAGCAGTAAATTTGAGCGTGGCGCAAATGTTGCTCAAGAAGTCTACTCATTGGTTCAGTCGCCTGTCAACCAAAAGAAATACTCCGCTAATGATTCACAATTTTTTGCTAAAAAAAAACTGGATGACAAAACAATGTAAAAAGTTTTTAGCTGTAAATTAGTTTATTTTTGGTCTAAAGTTTAACTTTTAATATTGGAGTCTGTGAAAAGTGTTTTTTTTCAAATAAGCCCCAGTGGTCATTTGAGGAACTGCAACAGTTGGTTCTTTAAGGATTGCTTCCTATGGAAGTTGAGGTTTGTACAAATAGTAATTCACCACTTTCTTGTGAATTTTATCTTTTGCCTCAAATTGACATTCTTTTTACCCATTACTCCTTCAACTCTTCATTATCAATGTTTACCAGACTCCCTCTTCCCTGACTTCTTTTCACTCCCTGTTGTTAGTCTTTATTCCTCACATTAATATTGTTTCATTCTCATCATATTTAATTCACTCTCGTTTTCCTTTTTTTCCATGTTATCTTTCCAGAGGATATATCCTCCTCTTCAGATTTCTTCTGCTTTCTGCTCTTCATACCTCAATTTCATTGCTTACGTTTGTAGCCTGTGGCGACTCCTTGTCTGACCTCATCTGTCAATAAATGTCAATCACCATAGGCATGGTTAACCCTGCCACCTCAGAGCTGAGGAGCTCCAGCTGGGACTGGAACCAGGAGCACGCTTGCTGTGGGGCCACAATGATGAACTACACATCACTTGTTTTCTGACTTCATTCTGTCAACACTACCATTTTCTCTATATTTTTCAATTTCAATCAATTACTTTTTTTGTTGTTTTATTTTTGTTTTCTTATTTTGTCTGCCATATTTGCAAACTTACAGCAAAATAAGGACACGGTGAAACAGTGCAGGACGATTGCAAAAAGCTGGGCTTGTGACATTGATTGATTTCAACACGTGACACAGAAAGAGAGGCCGACGGCCTCAAAGGCTTGCTAAAATGCTTGTTTGACACGGCTTGCCGGGAAAATGGACGAAAGCATTTCAGGCTGTTTCTAATAGCCTTGAGTCTGCACGGAATGCTCACATCCTGTCAGATAAGATATGATGATGTGAGATTACAGGAAACCAGCTGCTGGTGCTCGTAAGCACCATCATGAATTCATTATGGTTTAATCTCCACATTTCTCTGATTAATTGGTGGCTTGTCTAAATAAAACATTCAGAAAAAGGCTAAATATACCATTTGACACTGTTAACTTCACAGATGAGGCTGTTCTTTTGGTTGGTCTTTAGACTACTATCACATATCTCAAATTGTTCACACGTGGCGACCTAGATCCAAGCTTTTCACCAAATTCAATACATTTTTGAAGTTGTGCAGCAACCATGAAGGTTTTAAGAAAAAAATTTAATTTTTACAAAGACCAGACAATTCTTTTGCCATCGGGCAGTGGCCGCCGGGCACATTTGAGGGTTGCACGGCAACAGTCCATTGACAGAAACAGGATAATTGATAAATAGGGGGGTCTTCAAGGTCCCCAAAATTGTCTGATGATTGGACAGTTTCAGACCGCCACCCCCCTGCCCCCAGGCTGCAGAATAACTTGGATAGATTTTAAAATTGTGTTCAGTTATGTGGATTTTATTGTACTCTCTGATAAATTCATAATATTTAATATAATATTAAAACAAAACTTTTTCTACAATTTGACATAGCTCCAATCTTTATCTGATTCCCTCCACTTTGTTTTTAGTTTGGGATGTAAAATTTATAGAAAACTGGACAATTTATCACCATGCAGTTTTAAAGATGTAGAGAAAGCAAATGTTTAAAAACTGAGATTATTTCAATTTAAGACAAAAAATGGCACTTATGATTTCCTGTAAAAATTCACCAAAAATAATCTTTCAAAATGTAATTTGAATAAAAGAAATACAATGACAGTACAGGAGGTTGTTCTTTATTTCCCCCATGTTACCATCAAAAGATTAACTTTCTTCTACTTCAAGTTGATCCTGAAGGAGGGAAGAAAGAAATCCTTCAACTAAATAAATGATTCAGTTTATTTATTCACTATAAATAAGTCACAAAAATGTAATAAGTATAAATAAACATCTTACATATTTTACACCAACATCAACACCTTTAGGCCTACAGCTGCAGTGCTGGTTGTTAGACTTTGAGTGTCTCAAGTCATTGAATTTTCACTTCTTGTGTAAAAATTTTCATTTTTTTTGTTCAGCTGGAACTTTTTGGCCTGTAATACTTCTCAGTGATATTTCAAAGTGATCACATCGCCCAAAAAGAAAGTTTTGACTCTCTATTTAAAGACTTTTGATCATTTTAATGGACAGTTGTTCTAAAATGCAACATTGCATTTTATTGAACATGTTTAAAATGTTGCTTTTATTAAGTGAATATATGTTTTTTGCATTTATTGTAGGAGGTGAAAAAGCACCAGTCTTCTCTCCAACGGTCTTCTCTGTGTCAACTGATGATTTGACACTAAAGTTGCTCATGCAGTCATGCAAACCAAATGCCTTGATGGCAGCAGTCTCTTTCAAAACAAACTCTAAGAATGGGATTTCCAGCTACCTATTTTGTAGCCCATTAGAGCATTTACTGAATGAGGAAAGAGTTGCATCTTCTGATGGCTCCTGGTACCTAATGGTGTACCTGTGTTCCTGCTCCAGCACATTAAGAAGTGCAATTACAAATGTCCTTTTCAAAGCACCACACACGTTCTTTTTTTCCGCCAGCACCAGCTTTAGTTGGAGCTGCAACGCAATAAATTGCAGCCAAACATGTTGCAAACTCATACAATGGCATGTGTTATCACCAGCTGCAGTGCCATCCTGTGGCTCCCAGAGTTGCTGTGTGGAACCAGCATGATGGGATGCTGCAGGCTGTGTGCGGCTGGACCACAGACCATCAGTGTTGTCTTAGTTATGCATCACGGAACTGGATGTGTCTTTGTAAAACATCCAAATTAAGCTCCTGCCGTCCCTAAGTGTGTCTGGCATTCCGCTAGTTTAATTTCTGCTGAATAGAATGTGCAAAGCTGCAGTGTTTGCTCAAGCCTGAACCGTGGAGAGGCTCCTGGAATCTAATGAC
Organism: Oryzias javanicus; assembly: GCA_003999625.1. Classification (NCBI taxonomy): domain Eukaryota; kingdom Metazoa; phylum Chordata; class Actinopteri; order Beloniformes; family Adrianichthyidae; genus Oryzias; species Oryzias javanicus. The sequence continues at coordinate 14,648,916 of CM012439.1, read as the reverse complement.
TATACTCGCATTAGCCACACTGTCATTTTGTGAAAGGGGTCAGAAGCTGGTGAAATGCAGAAAGGGTTTGATTTCTGGTAAAGTCAAATAAAAAAGTTTTCAACTAAGTAACACACAAAAGACTTTGGAGGGTCACAATAAGTCAAGGATGAAATAGGAAAAGATGGAAGGCGCATTGATTGGATCACTCAGCAAACCGTAGAAAGAGACTGAGAGAGGAAATGCCTCAAAGATCCCGATTTAATAGTATTCTTTCAGACAGGCTAATCATCGGAGAGTGTGAATGACTTTGAGTTATCACCCCTTTTATTGTATCCAAATTGATCCCATTATCTCCCATCCATCTCTGTATATTCATCTCAACTGAGTGGTTGTCCAGAGCACATAATGGACAGATTAGAAGAAAACCTCTGTTCTGGCAACACTCAATAATTTCCCATTAGTGTTGTAGCCTCTGGGATTAGACCTTTGCCACACATTAAAGATGTCAATACAGCTAATATTGTTTTTGGAGGTCCTCCACCTTCTTAGAGCTGCAGCTTTTGTAACAAGATCTCTTTGATAAGATCTATCCAGCAACTTTGAGTCTAGAAAGAGACTTATGGCTGTTCTTTTTTAAAGAGTGAAAAAATGCTAGATAAAAGCACCTTGTTTTTTTCCAGAAGATTTTTTTTTGAAGTACTGAACCGCATAGAAATGCAATTAAAAGCCTATTTAAGACAAAATGGAATCATACAAAGATAACCATTTCTTTTATTTCACATCATTTTTATGTTTTGATTAGTCTGAGATTAAAATTGGACACATTTTTTGAATGTTTATTTAAGCTCACAGTTGTGGTGTATTTGAAGGTTTTAGTTACCATAACAACAGCATCAGCAGACCCGGATGTTTTCATGTGTTGCTGCATGTCGTGTTTCCCCTTCCTGTGTGTGGCGCGAAAACTGTTGAATAAAAAGTGGTTCACCAGCAAGAAGGTGGTTGGCTCCGTGATTCGACATATCTAACAAAACCCCTTTCCGACATAACATAAATTGGCGACGAGGACGTCTGGACCTGCACGGCGCGACGGCACGCTTTTCGACGGACGTCCCCCCCCTCTTTTCACTCACCGCGGCTGCTTCGCTGCGGTGCGACGTTAGCTTGTTATCCCCGCTCGGCGCGGCTGCCTGAACGGCGCGGATCTGAAAGCTACTGCGGGAGGGGAGGAGAAATACGGCCGACAGTCGGGAGGACGGTTCCCTGCACTGAATGACTGATGTGAGTGTGCGTCTCCAAGATAAGCAACGGAGGGGAGCCAAGTGTTAACAAGAAAGAGCTGTAAAAAAAAAAAAAAATGGCTGGAATTATTGGAAATATTGGACCCTTTGATGAAAGTCTGGAGCAGTGGGCTTGTTATACAGAGCGATTCGAGTACTTTGTGAAGGCTAACAAGATTGAAAATGATAATGTAGTTTCCAACATTTCCTGAGTGTGATGGGCCCAAAGACTTTTAACCTCCTGCGCAACCTGCTGCAGCCTGTGAAGCCAGGTGAGAAAACATATAAGGAAATTGTGGACACACTGACAAGTCATTTTTCACCAAAAACCTCTAATAATTGCTGAGAGGTTCAGGTTTCACAGACGGAACCAAGAAGAGGGTGAATCTGTCACCATGTTTGTGGCAGCATTACGCAAGTTAGCCGAACACTGCGAATTCAGAGATACTCTGAATGACACCTTAAGAGATCGACTGGTGTGTGGATTAAGAAATGAAGCTGCTCAAAAGAAATTACTGACTGAGAGTGATTTGACACTTGAAAAAGCAATAAACATCAGTGTGACAATGAGATGGCATCAAAGGAAGCTCAACAGCTGCATGCAACAAGCAGAGTGCACCAGGTCAGTGGAGATGGACTGAGTGAATCAGGTCCATGTTTCCGCTGTGGAAAAATGGGCCATCTTGCCTCTACATGTTGGTGCAAAGACATGGACTGCCGCAATTGTGGAAAAAAAGGACATCTGGAGCGGGCGTGCAGAAATAAAAAGGCATGGAGAAACCAACAAATCCTGGAACAAAAGAGACGTGGGAAAACAGAAGAAAAAAAGGCATGTTCATGCTGTAGAACAGGATAAGAACACCTCAAGTGATTCTTCTGAGGAAGAAGTAAGATTAAATCTTATCAAAGTCCTGAACATGGATGAAGGCTCAGACGGCTATTGGACAACACCTGAGTTAGAGGGACACCCTGTGAAAATGCAGATTGACACTGGGTCAAGGGCCTCAATCATTTCTGACAGAGTCTACAGGAAGTTCTTGAAACACTGTAAAATGCGGCCGTCTGATACAGCGTTCAAGACATACACTGGACAACCTGTGCCCATGAGAGGAATGGCTGACATCACTGTTAAAAGTAATGATCAAACCAAAAAGCTCCCTGTGTACATCGCCAGAGGTAATTACCCTGCCATCATGGGTCGGTTGTGGTTGAAGAAAATAAAAATCGACTGGCAAGCAATACACATGGTATCAAAGAGCACCACAGACCTACACACTGTTCTGGAAAAGTATAGCGAAGTTTTCAAAATGAACAGCATGAAAAACATAACCGTCAAGCTGGGTAAAGCATGAAAAACATAACCGTCAAAATACCAAGCCTGATAGCAAGCCAGTGTTTAAGAAAGCAAGACCTGTGCCTTATGCAATCCGAAGTAAGGTAGAAGCGGATCTGAACGCTCTAGTCAAAGATGGAGTTCTGGAGCCAGTCACTGTCAGTGACTGGGCTACTCCTATAGTTCCTGTGATGAAGAAGGATGGCGGAGTTCGTATTTGCGGAGATTTCAAGGTGACTGTGAACCCTGTGCTATCTGCAGAGCAGTATCCTCTTCTCACATTGATGATCTATTTGCTGGACTCAGTGGAGGACAAAAGTTTAGCAAAATAGATCTGTGTCAAGCTTATCTGCAAATGCATGTGCATGAAGAGTCACAGGAAATGCTCACGATCACAACACACAAGGGCCTCTTCAGGGTACCGCCGACTTCCTTTTTGGCATCACGTCTGCTCCGGCTCTGTTTCAACGTGCCATGGACCAGATCCTCAGTGGTCTCTCTGGTGTCCAGTGTTATTTGGATGATATCCTGTGTACTGGAGGTACTGATGAAGAACACCTCCGAAATCTGGACGCCACCCTGCAGAGATTGAAAGAATTCGGCCTGAGGGTACGCAAGGAAAAATGTTCCTTTTTCCAGTCGTCTGTGGAATATTTGGGACATGTTATCGATGCTGAAGGCCTTCATACTGCCCCATCCAAGACTACCGCCATTGTGAATGCGCGCCACCACCCCAAAACGTCAACCAGCTGCGATCCTTTTTGGGATTACTGAACTATTACGGCCGCTTCATAAAAGACTTAGCATCACTGCTAAAGCCGCTGCATGACTTGCTCTGCCGAGACAAAATGTGGAAATGACTACGGCCTGCCAGGAGGCTTTCCTGAAAGCAAAAGAAGTGTTGGTGGGATCTGAGGTCTTGACGCATTTTGACCCATCACTCCCAATCCAGCTGGCTTGTGATGCATCTCCCTATGGGGTGGGTGCAGTCATCTCTCATGTAATGCCAAATGGTGACGAGAAACCCATCGCTTTTGCCTCCCGGACTTTTGAACAAAGCTGAAACCAACTATGCTCAGCTGGAACGTGAGGCATTGAGCATTGTTTTTGGAGTTCGTAAATTCCACCAATACTTGTATGGACGGAAATTTACTCTCTTTTACTGACCACAAACCACTGACCACCATTCTTGGCCACACAGCGGGATACCCTCTCTCGCTGCAAGTCGTCTTCAACGATGGGCTTTGCTGCTGTCAGCACACTCATCACGACATCAGAATAATCGTAAGGCAGACTCGCAATTGCAATGCTGACAGCTTGTCAAGGCTGCCACTCCCCGTCACTAAACCAGAGTCCCGTCCAGAAAATGTATTTTATTTCAGCCAGGTAGATGATGCTCCTATTTCGGCTGAACAGGTGAGGAAGGCTACGCGCTCAGACCCCGTCTTGGCAGCTGCCTTGGACATGGTTTTAAGAGGCCATTTGGGCAGTGATGACAGCGCCTTGAAGCCATTCCTAGCGAGGAAGGCAGAACTGTCTGTACAGGCTGGATGTTTGCTGTGGGGGAGGAGGTGATTATTCCACCATCACTACGTAAACCACTGTTGCAGCAACTCCACTCAGGTCACAGTGGCATTGTGCGGATGAAGGAAATGGCAAGAAGCTACTTTTGGTGCCTAGCATGGATGAACAGATTGAGGATGTAGCAAAAAGAATGTTCCTCATGTCAAGAAGTCAGAAGTAATCCTCAAAGAGCTCCTCTACATCCTTGGGGTTTCCCAGAAGAGCCATGGCATCGCATACACATAGATTTTGCAGGACCTTTTGAGGAAAGAATGTTTCTGATTGTTGTGGATGCACACAGCAAATGGCCTGAAGTCGCCATTATGAGATCCACTACCACTGAGAAAACTGTTGAGAAGCTGGGAGAGATCTTCAGCCGTTTTGGACCACCTGCTCAACTAGTTTCAGATAATGGCCCACAATTTGTGTCACAAGAAATGGCTAACTTCTTGCGAGCAAATGGAGTGCAACACATTCGATCTGCGCCATATCATCCTGCAACAAATGGCTTAGCTGAAAGGTTTGTACAGACCATGAAGCAGACATTAAAGTCGTCAAGAGGACAAGGAACACTCCATCAACGACTACACAAGTTCTTACTCGCCTACCGAAGCACACCACATGCAACCACCAGATCTTCGCCTGCTAGTCTGTTGCTACAAAGAGAACTTCGGACAACCTTTGACCTCCTCAAACCGTCAGTGAAGGACGTGGTTGCACAACAGCAGAAGAAACAAATCAACCAAAGAGGTCATGTAAGGGTCAGAGTCTTCACGCCAGGTGACTCCGTGCTTGCGAGGAATTACTGCAGTGGACCAAAGTGGATTCCTGCCACTGTTATTGCACAGACTGGACCGCTATCCTATACAGTTCAAACTTCAGCTGACAATGTCTGGAGGAGACATGTCGACCAGCTGTTGCAGATACCGGCAGTCAGGCCACTGGCTCACGAGAACTGTGCAGATGTATCACCTGTCGATTTGTCTGAGTGTCAACCTGCATCAACCCTTTCTACAGCTGAACCTGAGGTTACATCTCCTGTTTCTCAGGACAAAGACACAGAAACACAAACTTCTGTGTCAACTCCTGCTTTGGATTCACAGATGGAACATGGAGGCTCGGAGGGTCAAGTTGATCGTCGATACCCTTCAAGGCAGAGGCGACCTCCTGATCGCTTGAATTTATAGTTAGAGACTAACCCAAATCACCTGGGGCAGAATAAACCCCATGGGTTAAGTCCGGGGTTGAGGTAGTCCACCCTCACCTCAAGTTCAGACATATATAAAATATAAAAGAAAAAAAAAAAAAAAAAAAAAAAAAAAAAAAAGAAAGAAAAGCCCTGTTGATGTAGGAGCAGTATTTTGTTAAGAGAATAAGTTCTTAAGAGTTACTTTAAATCTTTGATAGTTAAAATAATAAAAAAAAAAAAAAAAAAAAAAAAAGGGGGGGGACATTTATTGTATGGAGGGAGGAGATGTGGTGTATTTGAAGGTTTTAGTTACCATAACAACAGCATCAGCAGACCCGGATGTTTTCATGTGTTGCTGCATGTCGTGTTTCCCCTTCCTGTGTGTGGCGCGAAAACTGTTGAATAAAAAGTGGTTCACCAGCAAGAAGGTGGTTGGCTCCGTGATTCGACATATCTAACAAAACCCCTTTCCGACATAACAACAGTGAGTACAGACATAATATAAATGTACAAATATGCTCAAGAAGTATGACTAATACAGAAACAAAGAAAAAAGTAATCTGCCCACAAAGCCTGTAATGTCCCTTTCTGATAACTTTTTTCAGTAAAATATAATATTTATCATGCTTTCTATATTTCTATAAACTTTTTAAAATTAAAATTCTTGCTTGTTTGTTCAAAGTGTAAAAATGCAGGATCTAAACATCAGAAATTGTTTTGGACATTATGAAAAATAAAAACTGCATTACTGATGTCTTGCCACAAGAGGGCAGCATTGAGCTTTGTCAAACTACATGAGTCTCTTGGAATACTCATTTGGTTTTAACTGTTGACACTGAGAAAAACAAAAATATTGGATTCCTTTAATTAATTATTTTTTTTTTTAATTACTATTATTTAAAATTTCTTTCTCCAACACACATTTTTTTAATGACTAAAATGTATCATTGTAAATTACCGTATAATAAAGGAAATATGTGTTTCAATTGTTGACTTTCAACATAACAGTCTTGTTTATAACTGATTCTTGCAGTTTACTGATAACGGTGATGCATGAAGCGCTCTGCACATCCCTGTACATGCATTCAGTGGTAAGTGAGAGTATAGGGTCTTGTGCTTGGAAGAGCGTCCTCCTCAGCGCCACAGTGCTGAGGTCATATCCACAGGGAAGGCCTGGCAGCGTGAGGACAGGATGAGGAATAGAGCCCTACTTTCTGAGTTAGATGAATACCTCTATCCACCTCACTAGAGTATTCATCAGGGACAAAGCAAAGACTAAAATCAGCAATACATAAGCATCAATAATTAAGCAGCCACACACAGAGTGAAAGCGAGAAGGGAGGGTGGGGTCCTGGATGCTCCATAAGGTTGGCTTTGAAGTAAGTCATCCTAAATGTTGTTAATGTCTGGAGGTTGTCAGAGAGGACAAAACAAAGCATATAGCATATTTTTATGTTCTGACACCACTGGTTTTTTTATCTTAATGAACCATTTTATTAATTTTCTTGTTTTACTTTCTAAGTATGTATTCTTAAAAGTGTTCTACAGGTGATAACATACCAGGTCAATCCTTTCTTTTGAACAAATGAAGCCCCCTGACCCAGCATGGCAGGGCCTGCACCTTATCATTTATGTATGAGTGCCACTAACCGAGCAACACAGAACAAAACAACAGTGATGTCACTGCTTCCATTTCATTTGGTGTGTGATAGAATCATCTGCTTCCAATGAACATTTTTAACTCAAAAGTGCTTTGAAAATAACTCTTTTACCGTTTGTCCCATAAAGGTTTATCGATTTTAAAAGCAAGAAACAACTGAAATATTGTTTGTTATTTGAAATCACAGATATTTATGGAATTATGGCAAAGAGTTCTGGAAAATTTGGGAAGTTGAGTCATTTTTTTTTTTAAGGGCTTTCGTGTCATGTTTCTTTGGGGGCTTTGGGACAAGTAGAGGACTAGGATTTCTTCCAGTGTCACTTTGTCCTTGTGGAAAATCTAACTTCAGCTCGTTTTATCTTTGGTTCATCTGTAGTCTCCACCAGACGCACACTCGCACACACACCCCTACACACACCCACACACACCCCTTTTTGCTCTCGGACCCCTCTCCACACACACAATCCCACTGCTATTCCTTCCTATTTGCCTCATTGTGTACTTTTTTGAAAAGCCACTAGGGGGAGCAGAAGAGCTGAAACTGAAAGATGAGAAAAGTGGGGGATGAAAACAGGGACCGCGAGCAAAATTGAAAGTAAGAAGTGAGGGATAACTTGGATGAACATAAGGGTGAACTAAAAAAGAAGACAGGGTCTGAAAAATGTTTTAAAAAGGGTGAAAAAAGGGCAAAAACATCAATCTAAAAACGTATTTTTTTGTTGAAAATAAAATTATATTGTATTATATGTGTGTGTGGGTGTGCTTGCATGTGGATACAGGCGGGTAACTATAACCTGTATCCCATCCTTGTCATCCCTGGCATTTCACTCCACAAGGCATTTCCATTCTGGGGGCATGGGGAGAGCAGTGACCTAAGGGAGACCCTGTAATTACCCTCTGTGTCTGCGACAGGCCCAGATAATCAGTCTCACTGGGAATACTTGGCGAGATCTGTTGGTGATTCTGAAAGACCTAATCCTCATTGAAGGACTCTCTTAGTGCTGGAAGTGGCAACTGAAGAGCTCTCACAATATGCTTTTTTTCACACTCTGGTCACCCCCTGTTAATCTCATTTTTAGCAGCTTTAATTGTGTTTGTGAGATGTGTGTGTAATTCTATGAAACTTTGGCAGAATTTACACTTATTTATCTTTGATTTAATTGTATTTTATTTGTTGTCAAATAACTTTTCTTAAGTAACTTCTCCTTCTGCTTTAAGGTTCAACTCAATTTGTTTTTTCCTTTAGAAGAACAAGGATTCCTGATAGTGAAGTATTTTGTTTTTGTGCGTATTATTTTTCATTTGATAATATTTCGCACCTTAAATTGGATGTCACTAAAATAATGTAAATAAATGCAGTTTGATACAACAATAAGCCAATTATAGGCTCTGAATCATATTAAGTTTTGAGGCTTCAAATGTTACCCTTTGAAGTAAGCAAACACACCAATGCACACATCAGGATGAGCACACACTAACACAATGGTTCAACATCTCATCAATTTTTCAAAGAGGCTTCAGAAAGAAGTCAGTGGTTTGGCACAAGCAACAAACACACTAGCACAAATACAGGCACTCACACCTACAAATATATTTTTTATTTCTAGGTAATGTCCCAAAAAGTATGCATACATACATTTATTCTGATATTTATTTATTATGCATTATGTGTTTTCTCCGTATTCCATCCTTACAGCCTGATCTTTTACTTTCTAGGTCATGAGATTTCAGGGTCAAAGTTTCTAAGTATACACATGCAATCTGAATGTATACATTCATTGAAATTTCTGGCATTGGTGATACTTGTGCCTCTTTACCTTCCCAGATGCACGGAGCAGCACTCCCACAGGGGGTCTGGGAATCAATTACCGTCCTCCTGAGGCTGGAGAGCGGCTACTGGGGAACAACAACATGCCAGAGAGCCGCACGGTCAGGCTGTCATCATTTGATTTTCACATAATCAGAACTACTTGTATCACACCGGTCTGCGGGTACATGTAATTGAGAAGAGAACATGAATTCACATGGGTTTTGGAAAGCATAGCTATTGTACCTTTATGGTAATGAAGGAGAGGCAAGCGCTTTAATGTTGCTGGCCCCTGGTAGGTGTGTGCAGCTCTCGGCGCTCCGTCGTGGAGGCTTGGGAGCCACACTTTTGTGCTTTGACAGTTTGATTGACAGCTGACATGACTGGCTCATGAGTTGCCAGTCAATCCATAACTGAGAGTAGCCCCTGTGCAAGAGCCCTTCGCTCAAGAAAAATCTTCAAAGGGTTACCTCTCTGTATTGTTGCCTTCTCTCGGAGTGATCAGCTCCATGTAGCAATAGTATCCTCTGGACACCGCCAAAGTTTGTAGGGTGGAACTACTTCATACAAACTTTAGAAACGGAGAAACTCCTGCCTGGCTTAAGTGCTGCAACGATACTGTCCAAACTTCTATATGTAATCAGATTACGAGACACTCAGAGTGCTTTTACTTCAGGTGGGACACAATGAATCATCTCAGAATGTGTTCAGTCTGGCTCTGTCTCAGGACTATTTTGTGGCCATGACATCAGAAAGAAGACAGCAGACTCCCCTGAGTATCAAAACGCAGACACACGTTAAAAAAAGTCAGACTTCTCTATTAATCTAACAGTGATTTAACTCAACAACGATTCATCAAGGCAGCGTTATTCCATTAGGAAGAAACTTTCTAAATGTAAAAGAAAAATGAGGATTCTATTTCATATGCACAAGACAAACTAAAGCCTCAATCAATATATGTAACTTGTTTTAAGAATGTTTTAAGTGGACAGATCATTTAATTTCACTTCTACAAAAGGTAACAAATGATTCTAAAACAGTCAAGAATAATTGGTATTTACTGTACATAAAAAGTCTGAAAGGAGGAAATTATGGATAAAATATGGATTTATTAATTGTTGCCACTTGGATACTCAATACATATCCTTTATTTAATTTAAAAAAACATTACTACATATATAGTTTTGTTAATTTAGTATTTTAAGATTCAATAATAATTAGAAGAAAAATGAGAGGACATATGTTAGAAACTGAACCAGCAACTTTTACATCTTAACATTGAAAAGTACATGTTAGTAGTTTTTAAAAGTAACAAAATGCAAGAGTTGCTATGGTTCAGCTGATTGGATGGTCAATGTTTCGATCTCTCCAGGCCACACATTCAGAAATAAACAGCATTATAACTGACCCTGATGTACTTGACAAAACAGGGCTGTGTATGAGAGAGAAATGTATTCAAAAATCAAGAAAATGAAAAATCTGCAGCAAGAAAACACAACTTGCTGCACAAATGTTAGAGATGAAGTTTGAAGGAGCACTTAGGCTTTTATTTAGAAGGAAGGGAATACAGTGGGAGGACAAAAACGTATGAATGTATGTTGTGATGTAGCAATGTAAAAAAAAAAAGTTCCATATAAAAAATAAAGTTTGTATATTCCGCAAATAGTTGATAGTGAATATTAATAATATATTGTTTATCTTGGTTCATTTTATTGTGTTACACTGCAAATCTCAGGGAACATACATTTTTTTTGCCATTAAATTTGATAAATTATTCAATAAATACTACTATAAAAAAGTTTTACAGTGAAATCTTAGAAATAAAAACTTTCTATTTTCTAAGTTGATATTTCTGGCAACCTCAGCTTCCAGTTATTTACCTTAAAATTTACCAAAAAAAGAAACACCCAAAAGTTATAGAATAATTTAATTATATTTTTAGGAAATACGTCTTTTTGGTTTGGGAAGGCAAAGTCAAAATGTGGAGAACTGAATAAATGTGAGCTCCTTTCTTGCTGTTAGCATAGACTCCAAATACTGTAGATGGGAATATTATTGTTATGCTTATGAAAAAACAAAGCAGTAAAAACTCCTCTGAGTAATGTCTATAACACTAAAGTGTTTGTTTTGAAGGGATTTTCTTTCAAATATATGTTTTCAATTATTTGTGTGCGTTCTGGAACTGATTTTGAAATCCACTCTTGATCTTTTTATATGTGATGTTGATTAAAAGCAATTTATTGAAAAATATATTTATGCGGGCAGCTATAGAATAAAAGCACCATTATGTGTTTGTTTTGTTTTTTTAAAGAGCTAACTTGAAATAGAGTATTATTTGTTAGACATTCATAAGGTTAAAAGGTGCTGAGTTAATTTAAGTAATATTAATCTCTAAAACAACTCAGGAAGAAAAAAATCACCCTTCTTTCTACCGAAATAAAATCTATACACTCTCGGATTCTAACTGACTTCCAATTATTCGGGTTATAGCCTGCAGAAAACAAACTCAATATACTATTACAGGTTTTTAACGGCACCCAAAAGTAAGATTCAGAAATGTGGCAGCATTTCACTTATTTGCAGGTTCAACATTCAGCTAAGGAGCACAAAATACTGAAATGTAGTTCTGTCTGCAATGCTTTGCTTTTCTTACTGAGAAGTGAAATAGCTACAAATGAAAAGTTCTTGCTTTCAGTTGCTGCTTGTGGAAGAATTGTGTCTTCGTAGAAATTAGTTTTTTTTCCCTGCAAGTCTATTTCAAGTTTCAAAAACAGCTACTAAAATACTATTTATTGATTAAAAGCAAACAAAATCAAGAGCTGAACAACAGGCATCTTTACAACAGCATTTCTCGAGCCATGTACAGCTTTACCATTTCAGCGTCATACCTTCTTGTGTGGAATTGCGCCGTTCTATGTTCTTTTTGTACTTTCTGTGTAAATGAAACACGAGTTTTAGCTCTGATATTTTTAACAAGAAAACCAGCATTGAGTAAAAGTTTCTGCTTGCAGTTTTTTTTTTTGTCAAACTTAAGTTAAAATGTAGATTCTGTGCATTTCTGTTCCGCTTGCACAGGGGGCAGTAAATTACAACCTGAGGTGTCCCGGTTCTCTGCATTAACCTCAATAAAAGCATCTAACCACACCAAAAAATACTTAATTATTTTCATCAAATGGGGGCACTAATATTGGTGACAAACAGATTAAATCAAAATCATTCTGCAAAGCCCAGTCCCGAGTTTGTATAGAAAAGACGTGATATTTTACATAACCATCAGCAGCACAAGCACATAGATTCGTATCATAGGAAACAAGACAACAAGAACCCTCGGCAGTCAGCATCTGCCAGGGGCAGCAGCAAAGGCAAAGGCCACAGCATCTACAGGTGCACCTCATTCTTTACCGGCTGACTGAGATGGATCTCAGCAATTTCTGCTGCTAGCGTTGCACTAAGTTGAATCTAAATAATTCAAGAGCCGGAATGATTTTCAAATTGCTTTTATTTTGAACAGAATACAAAACAGACAACAACAACAAGAAAAAAAAAGAAAAGAAAAACACACTTCAGCCTTTCTGTGAGAGCAGAAAGATTTGCTTGTCAGACAAAAGCGCAGCAAAACATCGGGGACTAAATGATTCCATACATCTCCTCTGCTCGCTGTTTTTTTTTTTTTTTTTATATAAACTGTGGATTCAGACTTTCACAGAGTGCAGGGCCATTCTCTAGCCTTTATTACAGTTTGTCTCTTTCTATCCAAAAAGAGCAACATTAGTCAGCATTTATACGATCCAAAGCCATAGATTCTTCAGAACAAATTTACAAAGCAAAGCTGTTTTCCACCACGCAGATCCACCGCTTAGCATCTCTTTCCTCTGACTTTTTTCTCCAGTGTTCTCTACAAAGTAAACAAACATCGCTTCCACTGATTCCTCATCATCCAACCCTCTGCCTGTGTAGTGCGCTCCAGCCTGCCTCGTCAGAGGAGCTCCTTTAATCGCTCAGTGGCATCATGTGATGCTCAAGGCCCGTTCCTTCAGCAAGGCATCTTTTCTCTTTATCTGTCAATCATCAGATCTTGAGAAAAAAACAAAAAACAAATCCCCAGCGTCTTTATTTCAAGAGATCCATGATCAATATCATAAATCTATCCACCCCCCATACACGCATGTTCCCTTTATCTCTCTCCATCGTTCTCCATCCTCTCTTCTCTCACTCCCTCGTTCTCCCCTCTCTCGCTCTCTCTCGTTTGCTGCAGCTGTATCCATTTCCTCCTGGCAAAAAGGGACTTTATGAATAAATGATACTGAATTGCTGAAGGTTCAGATACTAAATAATGAATTTCACCACCAAAAACACAACAACTTCTCCAATCATAAAATAGCTCTCCCCTTCCATATTGATTGTGCTTGTGCAACCAGATGCACAGAGAGCACAGTCTGCATCCGTGCAAGGTAGAGGACCATACGGGGGGGGAGAAAAAAAAAGCATGCAATAATAAGGGGGGATCCCTGCTTTTTTAGCTGTGGATAACTTATAAGAGGGGCTAACAGAAGAGTGCGGGAACATTTTCTCTGGGCTCTTCTTTCATCTTTGCTGAAACAATGAGAGCGGAGCGGGTCTGAGGGAGGCGGAGGAGAGAGGGAAAAATCTGAAAACTTTCCTTCACGGGACATTTAAAGTAAGTGTGGCCATCTATTCTGCGCTACGGCTTATGGTGTGTTACTCTGAGTGTGTGTGTGTGTGTGTGTAAATGTGTGCTCGAGTGGGGGTGTGATGTGTTGTGTGTGCGTGTGTTGGAACCGGATTGAAGGAGAAAGAGCATTGGCTGGTGAGGCCATGTTTTTTTTTTTCCTTTTTCCTCGGGTCATATTTAGTCGAGGTGCGGCTGTAAGAGTGAGTTACTTTGCACCGCTGAAATAATATTCTGATTAGTCATCTCATTGTTCCCTTCAATAATAATAATAATAATAATAACAATAATACAGCACAACAGGATGGGATGAACAGAAGTGTCTCAGTTTGTTGTGTCAGAAAGCACACACTCAGGCAGGGAAAATGCTATAAATATGTGTGTACGCATAAAAAAACAAGGGAAAAATATATACATAATTTCATACAGTCTCGTCTTTCTTTTGCAAATTCAGTTTTTGTGTTTCTGAATATACATCTGGATAAGTGGAAAAATAATCTAAATTTGTGCATAAATAATGAATTTATCAGCATTTTCTTTTGCAATTTTGTTTTTATTCGGCGTTGTGCTTTCTTCCACTTTAGGAAACAAATGCTCAGTCCAAGTCATATATGGACAAGTTAGGCCATATGAAGGCACATCTTACAGCAGCAAGTCATTTTGGCTTGACATGAATTATTTATATCTCAATGAATATGCAAATTCAGCAGAAATGAGAATTTAGGGTAAAAAAAAAAAAAAACCGGGTTTTCTTCCTTGTGCACAGAGCTAAACAAAGGCTTTGTGTTATTTCTGTCATCTAATTTAAATAATACTGTTATCTTGTTCAGATTACAACCGTTTAAAGTTGTTTGGGCTTCATGTAACTTTGTGTTGCAGATTTGGAAAAGCCTTTGAAGTGATTTAATCCTAATTTTCCCCTGATAGATTTTTTTTAATATTACACACAGAGATAAAGGGTGACTCAAAACACAATATTTCAGGAAAGTCTGGGGATTTATTTCAATGATGTTGCATCTATTAGTATGTAACAGATGTAAATGGTATTCACAAATGCACAATTCATTTAAATGGTATGTCTTGATGTGTTTCTGCTGGTGTCTCTGGTTCGCACAAACTTGAACTCTCACACACGTGTTACAGAATTCTCCTCACTCTGCTTTCGCATTAGCCCCATAACCAAAAAGACGGAGAGGAATGGAAGCCTGCGCAGCAGCAGAACAACCTTTCAGCCACAAGTCTGAAAGAAAAATTAAAATTTGATGTTAGTCAAACAGGCTGAGAGCTGGAGATGACAGGTGCTTTCTACTCTACTTACCCCAGTCTCTTTCCATTTGGCATCACGGCTGAGCCTCCACTCAAAGTAGTCCTTTTTCGGTCCCGTCAAATAAAACTTGCCAATCAGTCGATTCACATTTAGCAGCATTTATGATTTTGCTCAAAGTGCCCGACTGTGACTGATTCTGACCCTTTTAATAATTGAACTTATTAGGGAGAGAAGGAAAAGTAAGCTGTGGATTCAGATAAGTGTATATGACGCACAAATAATTTGATTCACTGAGCTGCTAAAATGCAAATCAAAGCAACATTGTGACAGGCAAAGCCAGGAATCTGCCGCTTTTTCTGAGTGTTTATCAGAACTTGCACACACAAACTGACAGAATCATGTATTCACCCAGGGGACCTGGCTCTCAGACAGGAGTCACAAGGTTGGGGTGGTCATTATGGAGGTCCTTGACTGGGGTTTAACACAAACCTACAATGCCTAACATCGGTGTCCTGCAATCCCCGAAGAGTGATACGATGTTGAGCATGTGTCTAGATACCTGTCCTGTCAAATCAACAATGACCGGAATGGTTCTGAACAGATGGCTACATTTCAATGCAGTAAAAGAAATAAAAAAAAGCAGCTCTCAAATGAGTGATTTTGTTTCTGTCTTTGCATCAAAATGACTGCAGCAGAAAAAGAGCTTAGAAGACGAATCTTTTCTGCATTTTAGAGCCATTTTAAATCTTTCTTCATTGCTTCCTGAATAACATCTGAAGAAAGAAGGAAAAAAAAAGGCCTTCTTCCTGTTGTCGGGCCCCTGAATTATTAGGGGCATCAATATCTTTAGCATATCGCCAAGGGCTCTCAGACTGAATCTGCTTTCATTATTAGTGTTAGCTCAATTATAGCTCACACCCAACTGTTTCTCAAAGTCCAATGGCATTAATCGACAGGGACGGTCAACTCCTCGCACAATAATTTAACCCATGGATCTAGTCCGCGTCTTCTGTTGTGCTCCGTCATTCCGCTAATGTACACGGCTCAGAGGAAGCACGGGGCTCATAATGGAGGCCGTGTTCTTAGTAGCGATGAGCAGCTGATGCAGTCTGGCCCATTTTCATCAAATATTAATGGGATGGAAAAATACACCCGGACTGAGGCCTCGTCCACAGCCAAACTGGAGAGGCTGGGGGAAAGAGGAATGGGGAGAAAGTGCAGTGAGTGTGTTTAGAAGTACCGTCTGATGGCCATAATTAGGGCCACTGCAATTAAAAATTCAAAAGCCCCAGTTTATTTGAGCACATGAATCTTCCACTTACTGCTGCATTTATTTCCCTTTTACAAAGTATTTTATTTTATGGCATCAATTAAACCGGACTGTCCTCTCTCTGCAGCCCTTATTTCCCTCACGCAAACCTTTTTTTTTTTTTTTTGGCTGGAGCACTTACAAAAACAAAACAAAACATATAACTAGAATTTAAGATCTTGTATTTTTTTTTTTAAGAGAAGAGACTATCTTTAAGACCTATTTCGATGAAAATTATGTTTTTAACATTTTCTTGTGACATATTTCTGATAACGGAGGTCACATTTAAACTAAAGTAAGTTTGAAATTGCTTTTCTGAGATTTATACTTCATTTTTGATGCACCATTAATGTGGGCCTCAACAAAGGGATTATGGGAAATAGTGCAGGTTTATTACTTACCAACAGTCACACTCAACTCAGAGGTGAATTTTTAAAGAACTTTGCTGAAACTGTCCTAGATAAACTCAGGTTTTTATGATTTTCCTAAGAACTGCATTAAGACCAATAGGAATAATTAAAAAAATAAATTAAAAGATGATTGAAGTGTTACATTTAAACTGATGCAGGTCATAAGTGCTTGTGTTTTTAAAGGTGGTCAATATGGAGCTCAAAAGTTATATATTGTGGCTCTGAATTAAAAGAAAGTGAATTTTTTTTTCTTTAAGCATTTCCTGACAAAGCACAGTGCGACCTCTGGCAGCAACAAAGCAGATAAAAGATTTCTGGCCTGTTCCTTGTGTGATTATACAAACAGCCACTTCACCTTTTGTGTCAGCATCACAAGGAGAAATGAGCAGCGGAGAGCCACGAGATAACTACTATGTAGACTTTCTTCTTTTCTCTTATTCTCCTTTTAGCCCCCCCACCTCACCTTTATCACCTTCAGTCTTGCTCACCTTTTATTCCACCCATTTTCCTCCCTTTCTTCCCCACATTTCATCCCTCCGTGTTCGTCTGTCTCTCAGGGTCCCGTTTGCACACAAACACCCCACACATGTGAGCAGTCTATTCCTCTTTTGAATAACACCTCTTTTATTAGTTTGGGTCTTTTCTCTCCTGCCCGCTTTTCACAGAGAGGGAGATGGGATTCTAAAGAGCTGCCAGGGGCTCAGTTTGCACAGAGCTTTGATGTCATTGAGATGCTGGGAGAGCAAATGTGCACACACACAGACTTACACACTGACTAGACACCTCTGCATAACCAGACAGCCGGCACCCGCCGACTCATCCACACACATAAACATTCGGTATCACTGCAGTCTTGGCTGCAAAACGGCACAGGAATGTTCAGATTTCTCTTCTTCTGTTTCCATGTCACTGCGTCCTCCCGCTCTCCCAACAGCAACATTTGCCCATTTTTACACCACTGAATTTCTTTTTTTGGATGTTTCCAGAAAGTGGAGGCTAAAAAAGAACTGTCTTTAACCTGCCAGGCTGCAGGTAATGATTAAACATTTTTGGATTTCCTTGCAGGGGAATAAATTGGCACAGCTCAGCTTATACACACACCGATTCTCATCTGTTCTCCTGATAGGATAAGGAGATTCTCTTTATCTTTTCACCGGAGAGGTCAAGAGCCTTGGGAAATAGAAAGAATAATCAGACACAGGAACATGTCTTCATTATGTCCAAATGAGGTTGAGGGAGATTGGACAAACACGACACGTGCCCCCCCTTCTCTCCTCGTATTCATGACCCTATTAAAGTGATCCGCAGTCATTTTCAAAGCAAATATGATCAGATTTACTTAAGACATTGACGCTGGAAAGTATTATTTGAACTACAGGAATATGAAAAGAGGATATGCGAATGAACATGTATGGTCAAAAAATTGAGGCAGTGATTTCCTTTTAAATCTCCATGACTGAGATTTGTCTGCTCGGTGTTATATAACTGAGGCTTAACTTTATGTCTCTCAAGCACACACCCCCTTCATCCTTGTGTGTCACATGTGTTAATGCGTACGAGTCGCGGAGCTTCCAACCAACCTTGACTAACAAGCACATGTTAATTATGGAGGAGATCACAGGCAGGTCACCCAGCACTCTGCCACTAAAAAGGAGCAGGATGCATTACTGGAGGGCATATCCAGGTCTGGGGTTGAATATCACACGTTCCAACTCCACCGCCCCTCCCTCTGTGTCTCCTCCTCCTCCTCCCAGCCTCTCTTCACTCAGCATTTTTTCTCTCATTTTGTTGTTGAAAAGGATACAGAACACTTGTAAGTTTCAAAAAAGTGTCACAGTGTGAACTTGTTGACTTTTGGTGGATGTCAGGCGAGATTGTTTGATAAATGGCGAATAATAAAACGCTTTACGACCTTCTTAGAAGGCCCAAAGTGCTGTACACTCACAGTACCATTCACCCACGCACAAACATATTGACACACTGGTGGTGGCTCCACTGCTAACACTGGTCAACCTATAACGCCCAGGAGCAGTGTGGGGTTCACTGCCTTGCTCAAGGACACTTCAACACATGAGTGCGCAGAGTGGGGACTAAATCTGCAATCTTATAATCAGAGGTCGACCACTTTACCTCTGCACCGTGGCACAGAGAAAGTTGACTTAATTGAATTCAGTCTCAAAAAACATATAATAGGTGTATAAACGTATCAGCTCTGTTTGGAAAAAAAAAGCATCCTGTGCAGTGAAGCCATAAAGCTGCATTAGCTGTCTCAACTTTGGATTAGCTGTGAATGATTTTGGATGTTGCTGTGTCTGCCCAGAGAAAGGGGTTCACCTCATGGATGAATGGAGGATTAAAAGCCTGAACAATTTTGGTACTTTGGGTTTGACTTAAATTTGCAACCTGGGGAGATTCCCTTAGAAAAGTGAAATAACTTTAGCATTAAGGACTTAATTGCAAAAACACTTAAGTCCTGTTTTTATTTTTTACTTTTTTAAGACATGCAAATGTATTCGAAAGTCAAATAAAAGAGAGCAAAAAAACTGTTTTGTGTACTTTTCTGACTTTGATAAATCTATTGTTGAAATGACTTATCTGCTGCAGGTGTTGTCCATGAAAGACACATATCATTTGTATCTGCTGTGCAATATTTGAGTTTTAATCACACTACTAGCAGAATTAGAATGATCACAACAGAAAAAAAGCAAAGGACTGTTTTTGGCAACAAAGAACAGAAAAAGAACAAAAAGAAAAAAAACACATAATCTGTCTGATGAAGCAATAGAATGAACGGTGAACGAAACATTTCAAAAGGGAGATTTTGAATCCAGATTCCATGACTCAAGGAGAAAAAGTGTTGACGATGATTTTTTTTTTTTTTTGATGAGGCAAATAGGAAAATTTCATAAGAAACTTGCATTGGAGCAGGCAGAGAATATCACTTGAAATCTGAACAAATTAAAAAGGGAGAATAGTACTGTCAGGAAGAAAGCTTCTTTCAAAAGGGTTTCACAGCTTTGCATCTTTGCTTTACAAACTCAGTGCAGTCCTGTGTCAGAGGTTGTAGCTATGTTCTGTATGGACCAGAGGTCTGTTTCAGAAAAGGAGGCTTGACATGGCTTACCGATCAACTTTGACTAACTAAACTTGTGTTTTTAGTTCCGTAAAGGTGGATCAGGGCTCACCGCACTCTAACAGGATAAGTTTAGGAGAAAACCATGCAGTATCTGTGGAGCTCGATGGAATGAAACTGTGATTCTGTCAGATCCTGCAGACGTTTGTGTGGTGGAAGACAGACTAGGTTAGGTTTTATAAAGTAAGCCACTGCATTAATTAACAGAGACAATACAGCTTTGTAGAACCATTTAAACTGAATTTACTTCAATCTTGACTAAGTCTAAATTTAGTCTGGATTTTCACTTAATCTCCTATTTAAAACTGCCCAGAGGAGTATCTGGTGAAGGCTACACTGACTACACAATAAGCAGAACCCATTATTACAATTTATTATTATTATTTAAAAACATGTATATAAGCAAAAGCCTTCACTGTGCATGTGTTTCTTTTTCTTCTATGCAATCATGCTTTGATCATTTCCATAATTTCCTTAAACGTTGGCAACTATTTTTTTAATGTGATGTGTGTGAAAGTAAAATTGGAGTGCTGCATAAAAGTTGATTTGTATTTACAATAGTTGTCAAGACCAATGCACCCAGCGAACATTTGAATGTGAGCTCCATTGGTGGATCCAGGTGGGCTGCAGGTGGGTTTGTCGGCGAGTTCCATGGTGGCCCCACCTCAATGTGGGCAAACAGAGGTGGTGGCCCCACCTCTGTTTGCCCATACTGGCTTGAGTGGGGACTCAGTAGTCTGGTTTGCTGGGCAGTGGAGCTCACTAACTCTCCACGCTGTTTGCCAGGCAGCTTAGGAAGCTCAGGAATAGGATTGTTACATCCCCACATTTTCCTATATTAAATTGTCTTAATGTATTATTGTTTTGCTTCCGTTTGCTTAAATTTTATGTAAATTTGCTTTACATGAATCTCAGTTTCAAATGTTCAACTGTTAGAACCTTGTAGCTACCAGCCAACAATCGCAACACACTAGAGTTTTGAAATCTGTCCACGCCTTGAGAACAGATGATGATCCATGTCAAAAGCAAAATGATCAAAGTAGGGTAGTGTCTTTCTGATGAAGCGTCAAATCATAGCATACAATGCATTTTAAATGTATTAATAATGTGGTTGTAACTGGGAAAATCACACAGTAATTTTATAAAAAGTGATCAAAGAAGTGACTTTAAGGAAAAACAAATAATATGGGACATTTTGAGCTGTCCAGATCATTTAACATCTCTTTGTTTTTATAATTTCAAATGTTAAAAATAAAAATAAAAACTCTTATAACTGCGAAGAAATATTGGATTGTCTTAGATTCTGGAAGATCCAAGGAACATGTCTGTTAACAGTTCAGTTGGATAAAACTTGGTCTTTTTTTTTTTTTGGTAACCACTAATCCTTTCCAAACACCATGTCCTTCTGCTTTGCAAACCCCCACCCATCTCTGGCCCCTCATAGCCTCTTCCTGGCTCCCCTCTGGTTCTCCTCTCCTTTCACCCCCTGAGTCTTCCTCCCACACACCCACGCACACACCCATACTAACACAAATCCACCCCACTTTACCCCAAGCTCAGTACCTGCAACTCCACCCTTAGGTCTTGCCCCAGAGCACATTGATTTTGCTGTATACATAATTACTGCTCATAATCTATTCATTTCACCACCACCAAAGAGGGCAGCAGCTGTCACACTACACACCACCAAGGGACTGGTGGAAGAGGGTTACTGGGACAGGAACTTGCAGTATTAGGGAGGACCAGATAAGAATAGACATGAAGAAAAATTATTCAATTGAAGTGTATTTCTTAAACACTTGAGTGACAAGTAGACTGAATCAGAGAGAGATAAATTAGGAATTTAACACATGATTTTTTTTAACAAAAAAAAAATCACAAGGTCTCAGATTTTGCACACACAACGATAGAGATGAGCAGAGTAGAACGAATAGAATCTAGCAACACAAACAACAAAATAGCTGACATGTTTTTTATAATTAATGCTTTTAGGTTAAAATTTGGAGGCACAAACAACTGCATGGGGAACATTAGACCACATGTAGTGTGATGCAGAAACCTGACCTGAAATGTTATTATTCTTGGACAGTTGGTTATAATGTGGTATGGCATCTCAAATAAGACAAGAAATATTTGTCCAAGACCTATTCCTTACTCTCCAGAAGAATGGCTATAACCTGAGTGACACTTTGTTAGACCTGTGATACGGCATAAGAGGTATCACATCCACAGAAATGCACCTCTCAGCCCGCCCTGGGGTAATCAGCATCTGTTTGTTTAATCTGCTTAATCTGCTGGTGAGCTCCACTGGGCGTGCCTAATTAGCAAAATTAATTTGTTAAGACATTAGCGCCGTTAGAGATGGCCAAATGAAGCTGCACTCTTTTATGCAAATGCTGCTGCAGATTTGGCTGGCTGTGTTACCTCAATTAGGCCCTTCTTTGATTTGTGTCTATTTTTCTCTCATCCTGTGTCCCTTCTCCTTCCTCGCCTTTCATCTTTCTAGTCTCCTCATTATCACTGTCAGATTTCACTAATCGTGAAATACTGCTATTGTGTGACACCACCGTTGTGGCATGGGGAGGAATCTGCTAATCAGAAGAAGAAAACAGGATCTGGCTTTTCGTTCGGAGCATTAATTCTGGAGCATCTCCACCACCAGCACCTCCAGCACTGTGAGCTGAAGAGTGTTTGTGTTTATGTGTCAGGGCAGGAGCAGTTCTCCCAGTGCGATGGTGGGGTAATTAGTCTCTGGAACGCTGCACCCTCACAAGCCTGTTTAAGGGTTAATGAGGCCCCAGCAGCTTCCCAGCATGGGTAGGGGGTTATGTATGTGGGTTTGAGTTCATGCAGGCCTAGCTTCAATAAAAAGCCACCCATAGGACTTTCTTTTGAAGTGTCAGAGGGTCCCCCCTTGTTCAGGCGGGCTCCTGTTTCATTTGTCTGAGTGGCAGCATAAAATATAGATGAGCTGCCAGACGACACAATCTAAGCACCCCGACACCTAAATGCCCCTCCTTCACGTTTCTCTCCACCGTCACCCTTGATATTATTCACAGATTAACCAACGCCTCCCAATTACACAGCAACAACCTCCCTTTGCCTTTTAATCCAGCTCTGAGGTGGGACTGTAAAATTAGATACACAGATCTTCTCTTTTGTGTTAGAGTTCCCTTAAGGTAACAAATCTTTTGCCATGTTTTGAGCTTCAATCTCCTTTTTTTTATTTCCATATGGCGTGTCAGGTGCTTTCATGATCTATTTGCTCTGAACCAAAGTTTGCTTTCTTACACATTCAGCTTTGTTTATCAGGTGTGAAAGTTCACCTGACATCTGCTGCTGACTGAACAAACAAAGTTTGTTTTTTCTCTGAAACTGAGAGTTTGCATCAAGTGAATGTTGTTGTAGTTCACTGTAGAGTGAATGCAGTCAAACTATCCAGCAGAGCAGTGAACAGCAGTGTCAGTGGCATAAATGCAACATATTTCAAGGAGAAAAATAAAATGCTCCTCAGTGCAAAGCCATAGAAATGCTGGTTAAAGTGGTGTCATGATGAGGTTAGCAGTACTTTGGATGAAACCCTAACCCATAGAGTTCACTATGATGGTGGTCCAGCTTTTGCAGCTATTACAGCTTCTGGAAAGGCTAACCACAAGGTTGAAGAGTGAGTTTATGGGAATTTTTTTACTATTCTTCTAAAAGCCGGGTCAGGTCACACACTGATGTTGGTGGAGAAGGTCTGGCTCTCAGTCTCCACTCTAATTCATCCCAAAGTTGTTCTATCCGGTTCAGGTCAGGACTGCGTGCATGAACTTGACTGGCCTGCACAGAGTTGCTTTGTACACTGGTGCACAGTCATGTTGGAAGAGGGAGGAGTCTGCTTCAAACTTCAAATTGTCCAAAATGTGTTGGTACCCTAAGCATTCAAAGTTCCTTTCACTGGAACTAAGGGGCCAGGCCCAACCCCTGAGAAACAAGCCCACACCATCATTCCTCCTCCACAAGCACAATGCTGTCTGAAATGTACTGTTTTCCTGGCAACCTCCAAACCCAGACTTATCCATCAGATTACCAGATGATTGATTGATTCATCCCTCCAGAGAAGACGTCTCCACTGAGTCCAGTGGCGGCGTGCTTTACACCACTACATCTGACGATTTGCATTGCACTTGGTGATGTGTGATTGGATGCAACGGCTCAGTCATTGGACCATTCCACGAAGCTCTATGTGTACTGTATTTGACCTAACCTGAGGGTCACATGAAGTTTGGAGCTCTGCAGCAATTGACTTTGCTGTGCAGTTTGTATTTTGGTGCAATTGAGTATGTTGGGCGGCTGTGGGGCAGTGGTAGGGCAGTCGTCTCATGGTGGGTTCGATTCCCTGCCCGCCCATGTGTCAAAGTGTCCTTGGGCAAGACACTGAACCTTAAATTGCCTCTGGTGGGAGGTTGGCGCCAGTGTTCAGCAGCGGACCCACCACCAGTGTGTGAATGTGTGTGTGAATGGGTGAATGGGTCTGTGACTGTGAAGCGCTTTGGGCCCTAAAAGGAGGGTAGAAAGTGCTATACAAGTATACGCCATTTACCATTTGTACCAAACAATTCTTCTTTGAGCTCCTGAGAGCGGCTCGTTCTTTCACAGATGTTTGTAAAACAGTCTACTTGTCTGAGTGTTTGATTTTATAAACTTGCGGTCAGGCCAAGTAATAAGGACATCTGATTCTGATTATTTGGATGAGTGAGCTATAACTTCTGGTAATATAGTGTATCTTTTTAACATGTTATTGCTAAAACTATTTTTTTTTTGCTGTAATGCAGGTTATTCAAGTTATAAACTGACCAATCAGATGCCTCAATAAATGTAGGTGGTCTTCCATCGAAGGTTTCAAAGACTTTGAAGAATTCTCCTGACCCTCTTTTAATGAAAGGGGTGCGGCCTTCTAACAGGCTGACTATTGATTGGACAGCAGTCTACAAATGTAGACCAAGACAAAACATGGATCAATCAGACCTTAGTTAGAGCATTTGGTTCCTGGCGATGCACATACTGAATTGACTTAATTTGGTAGTAACTGGAAGTAAGTAATTTTTCTATGGGTGACGTCTTGCTCTTTCTCTCTAGTTCTCTAGTGATGGTCAATGGTGGAAATGCAATAGAAGTGTAACTAATACTAATAGCCCAGGGATTTGTCCTAAAATACTCATCTGTGACATTGCTGTATGACATTTTTGAGAACATATATTTAATGTACATCCTAGTGCCCTGCAAGTGTTGACTTATGCAGAGCTATAGGATTTAGCATTTTTGTCTCATTTTCAAAAGATTCTGGTTCAAGTTTGCTTGTTCTCCCTGTGAATGCGTGGCTCTCTCTCGACACTTAGGCTTCCCTTCACAATCCAAAAACTTGCTTCATAGGTTGGTTGGTTACCTTAAAGTCAAATTCCAGCTATATTTTTATATTGTAAAATCATTCCCAGTGGCCGTTTAATTATGATTATGCTGTTTTTAGCCAAAATTAAAAAGACTATTAATGTCATGATTCAGTGCTTAGGTTTTGTCATGTTCTGTTTTCTCTGTCAGTTTCACCATGTTCAGGTTAATCATCCACAGCTGTCTTCATTTAGTTAATCAACCTCAGTGTATTTAAGTGTCTGGTTTTCAGTTTCTCATTGTCAGGCCATCTGCTCATCTATGTTCTGTTATGGCACTGGTTTGGTCTCCTGGTTTTTCCCCCCCTGTTTAAGTTGTTTTAGTAAGCGTTTATGTTTCTGCTCCAAGTCTGGTCTCCTGCATTTGGGTCCAACACCACAATCCCTGACAATTAAGACATATTCTGTAGAAAAATTTGTTAGTGCAAAAGTTAGCCTTGCTGATTTCCTAGCATTCCTTTGTTAACACTGTCTCCTGCTGGCTTAAAGCACCTCAGCTGACCCCCAAAGTAACATTTAGCATGTTTGTCCTCACAATTTGAATAAAGAAATACTCAAAAATTCATTTTTAATTTTTTTTTTCCTACATATATCCTTCATGATTTAAAAAATGCCACAAGATATTAAAACAACAAAAACAAAATTTTCATTGGAGTGGATCTAAATTGTCCTTTAGGAGTGAGTGTGTGTCTTTGTGTTGGCCTATAGCGATTGATCCAGGTTGTACCTGTTTCGCCACCTGGAAAGTACTGGGAAATTAGAAAAGCATTTATTTATGTGTAAAGTTCCATTTGTTCGTATTTGCTGCATGAACATCTATTTAATCTTTTAACACTGGAGCTTTAGCTGCATTCTAAGGTGGAGGAAAACAGCCTTGCACTGATATGCAACAGACTTTACTGCTCTGAAGTGGTTATGCAAAAAACAAACCGGTAAACTGCTGACAGAATTGCGTAAATGGTCAAAGAGTGACGGCATATCAAAGAGCATGTGTTGGTTATTTATGTGTCACAGGTGATGTCACCTGTTACATCTCCCAGGTTAAAATCACATAAAAATCTTTTTTTCCATGTGAAAATGACCTTTTGCATTTAATTGTTTGAAATAAAATCCTGATTCTCAACAACCCAGTGAAAAGTGAATATGAAATTGGCCTGCTTGTGTACAGTGGAAAAAATCAATCAAATCTTAACAGAAGTAAAGGCAGAACAAGGTCATTTTAAAAACTTAAAGCTCACAGTAATCTTAACAACTCATTTTGCTATTCAATCCAGAAAGAATCTTGAAGTGATTTGTGCAGGAGTCCCAGCCAGAGTCTTATGAAGTCACTGTTTGTGCTTGTCTTCATCTCTGACGGCTTCATTAATCAAGAGAAAGTAAAAGAAGAGCATGAATGTGTCCACATGATGACAAACTACATTAGAGTCTGGAGCACTGCATTTCATTACAGGCTACAGGGACCTCTAATCTCATTCCAGTCCACTTTGTGGAAATGACAAAATGTTATTACATTCAGCGGGTGTATCAAACATTGCATGGCCTCTATTTATTTTCGCTTTATTTGCTTAAGTAAGTCGGGGGCATCTGCACATAATTGTTTTAAGCTTGAGAGAATCCTTCTTCATAATACATCATCTTTTCCCTCTCCGATCTCCTGGGAAGTTTGATATGGAGCAACTTAAAATGGTTTCCTCAGAATAAGTTCGATTTCTCTGCTAACTTTTTAAAAACTTTCTTGTTTCTTTTTTTTTTTTTTTATGGATTCAGTTAAAGAAGCGGCGACCAGTTTAAATGTTTTCCCGTTATTAATTTGATTCAAATTTACATAACTCGATTTTAGCTCTCATTAATCCACAATAGTTAAATAGGAGATAAAGTTTTTGAAAGGGTCATCTGGACTTCAGCTTCCCTCCCTACTCCCTAGCTAATAAAAAATGATTTCATGCAGAACTACAGTGCTCACACCAATACCATGCTCACTACTTTTTTGTCTTTTATAAATAAAAATTTTAACATCACAGATTTCCCAAAGTATAAACCGAAAAATATGAATATTTTATGAAGACTGCTATCTAAAACACAATAGATTGGACTGGAAACATAGATGGTTTATAAAAAAGTAAATACAAAAAAGTTTTTAAATGCTTAAATGGATTGTGGTCTATATTCACCAATCTAGTGAGTGTTGATGCACATTGGTTTTTGACAGAGACTTCTGGGAAATAATCTGGGAAAGCGATTTTGGAATTGTAGATTCAGACTTATCCAAGATCTTTCTCTCTAAGAGAAATATATCTATTTTTTATTTCATTTTTAAGGTTTCCTGTATTAGTTTAATGTTCTTGAATCAGAAAAATCCAACCAATGATAAAGGTATAAGGATATAAGAATAATATAAAGTCATGTGACTTTTTAATGCTTTCTAGTTACTCGATTCTACTTCCCGTTGTGGTCTGGAAGAAGAAATCCAATTTTGAAAGGTTATCATATGATCTCTGTCTTTTTTTTCGAAGCGTATGATGCAGGAATGTGTTTTAGATGGTGCATGAAATAGAGATGGACAGCAGGTACAAACAAGACAAGAACATGTTCCTCCAGCTTGATTTCAAAGGCGGCTATGAGAGCTGACATGAGGGCTTGAGGTGATAATGATAGGGAGGAGAGGAGGAGGAGGAAGGAAGAGGCCATTTTTAATCTTGAAATTATTATATCTGGACTACTGACACTTGGAGCTTCAAGCAGATTGCTTTTTCCTAATCATTGCACTCTGCGTATGTTTGATCTCCATGATGAACAGATGATTAGTTTTTCATGAAACCGTTCAAGCAAAACACACCAACATGAGCCGCGGCGAGACGTTGTTGATTTAGCTGTTTGAGCCGCAGCAGGCCCCTCAGTCTGCCGCCCGCCAGCCTGCGCTGGAGACCACATGGGAGCAGGGACGGGTCAGGCAAGGTCAAGTCTATGGGTAATGATATATCACCTGCTGTATATTTAAGGTTTTGCTAATTCTCCTCTCAATTATGGCCACTCCTCTGCCGCGTTGGCCTCGGAAGCAATGACGCGACACAATCAATTTGAGCAGAGATACGCGGGGTGTTTTTGGAAGGGAAATGACAGCGGACGTCTGCCGTAAATCACAGACAGGCAGCCCAGATGATCCCAAGTGCTCACTTTCATGCTTGATCGGCCATCCCTCTGTCAGAAGATAACAAGGGGAAAACATCAAAAGCAACAGGAAAAAGTCTATATCTAATATTTAGGTTTACTCTTCTGAACACTTAACAGAAAATGAAGATTTTTTTTTTCATTTCAATCACATCAATTTTTCTCTTATAATCCTGTCAATAAATAATTGCATTTAACTGTCAAAAGATTAATTTGTTTTTTATTTTATTTGGAAAAAAATCTTAACATTTTGCACTGATCATTCATTTTTGCAGCTGATTTTAATTCACACGACAAAACAACAGAAGTTTGAGAAACTTAAAAAAAACTGTGCACTTTATGTTATTTGTTACATTTTTTTTAGCTTATTTGTTTCGTCGTTTTTTTTATGTTTTTTAAAAATCAAATGGAAAAGCAAAAAAATTGTCAACAAAATGGTGTTATTGTAAGAGAGTACAGGCATTTTTATATTTTCTGCTGTGCAATAGCAAAAATAGTGAAATCTCCCCAGCCCTCCTCAGATGAACCCCAGTAGCACCTGTAAGAGAAGCTCTAGAGCTCAACGTCTCAGTGTAATGGGATGACAGCTTGCGCGAGCAAAGCGGAGAGGATGAAAAAGAGGTGAAATGGCTTATTTAACCAACAGAGAGCAGGGAACTGCAGGGGGGTTCAGTTCTCCATCAGTAACTTTGTTCTGCTTGGATAAAGTAGGGTGGAGACAGGAAGAGGTGCTCATCCCTGCGCTCTGAATAGAGATGTGTGGTGCGGGGCACACAGCGGGATGGAGGAGATGAAGGTTTCATATCCCCCGTAGCCTTCCCACTGATAAGGCTTAAACGTGCTAACTGGAGATGCAGCCGATCATTTACTCATGGGCTAATTACAGCTGTTTGAGTGGCATAGATTCCAGAGAAAGTCGGGTAATAAATTAGTTTTATTGTCTGATTGCTGAAAGCAATCAGAGTATGTTATCCACCTTCTTTATTATATTTTATTATTCTTTTTCTTATTGTCTGATTGCTGAAAGCAATCAGAGTATGTTATCCTAATTCTTTATTATATTTTATTATTATTATTATTATTCTTATTATTATTGTCTGATTGCTGAAAGCAATCAGAGTATGTTATCCTAATTCTTTATTATATTTTATTATTATTATTATTATTATTCTTATTATTATTATTTTATTCCGTCCCTTTTTTAGACGCTTCTACTCCTACAGTTTTAAAGATATCAAAATGCTTTCAATGGTAGTTTGTAAAGCTCAATTGGTAAACAGTGCTATTACTTTTGGTATGGTTCAGAATTATGATGATTTTATATTAATATTTTTATGAGTTTTTTTTTTTAATGGAAAGTCAATGGGAGCACATTAGAAAGCTTATAGTTCAAAAAGTATTAAGATATTTGTACGATACTTACTGATATATAAAGTTCATGAGATTCTCTACATGTTAGAAGAATTTTGGCTCAATTGCGCCACCAGGTGGTCAGTAGTAGTACAAAACGCGTTTGGGCTAGCATTCGTACGCCGTGTGACGAAAATTTTTCTGTTTTTCCTCATATGTTCCTTAGATGCTAGAAAAAGTTTTTGCCTCAAGGACCGCCCACTTCCGTCTACTTAGATTTTCGCAATTTCGATTTTTCGTAAAACACGTTTTTGGCTCCTATTCAACATAGTTTAACCAAATGTTACGAAATTTGGTACATAGACTATTTGGACTACCCCGAATCCAATGGTACCACTCACTTTGCGAAATTCCTTACCGTTTTCGAAATAATCATAATGCTAATGAGGTGGGTGTGGTCCTAGATTTTAACATGCTGTAAATATCTGCAAAGATTGTCAGAACTTTACAAATTTTAAAATATAACTTCATCCTACAGTGATAAAGAAGTATGAAAAGTTTTATGAAAATATTCCAATAGGTGGCGCTATAATTTAGGCAATTGTGTTTAAGCCTCTATCTCAAAAACTACTCAACCTAGCTACATAAAAATGAACGCATAGGTTGCAGGAGGAGACTTGTATAACATACTAGAAAAAGGGCTCTGCTGCACCACCTAGTGGTGACTTAAGAAGGATAAGCTAACATTGGATGGGTCCTGTTATCTTCCAAATCGTGCAGGTTCCAACATGCAACACTTGTATTTTGTTAAGTTTATCAAGGATATGTTGGTTTCAAACTTCGTACCATTTGGGTTTATGGTTGATTTTATATGAATTTTTAAAAATATTTTTTTCCCCCTATCAAATTACATGGGACAAAACTTTAATCCCTATTATCTTGAAAAGTAGTTGATCAACTGGTATGAAACTTTGTAAGTAGATACTTCAGACAATCTTTAAATGCTCAATTAATTTTGGCTCTATTGCGCCACCAGGTGGTCAGTTTAAAAACTAAGGTATATAGGCCTTATTTCTCCAAGTGCATTAGTCGTAAGCACTACTTTATTACTCTATATGATTCATTGGATAGTAAATATATAGTTTTATATTCATTTGCAATCTCTATTGTGTTAGAGTTTTTCTATTTACGATTTTTTGCAAAACACTTTTTTGACTCCTTTGTCACATGCTTTGTCTTATCTTTACAATTTTCTACACATACCATTGGGCTACACAAATCCAATGGCAATATCCGTTTTCCATAGTTCCGTACGGTTTTTGCGTAACAACGTCATGCAAATTAGACAGGCTGAGGTTGTAATGTTTACAATGCTGCAGCTCTTTGACAGTTTCACATAACTTCACCAACTTACAAGACTTCTTCCACAATGTAAGATGAGTAAGAGCAAATACTTTCATGACGGTGCTCCATAGGTGGCGCTACTGCAATTCCTGACGTTTCCTCTAATATCTCCAAAAGTCCTTGACCAATGCGCACGAAAACTTGGTGCGTGCGTCGTAAGGAAGGTCTTTAACGCTTGCAGCTAGAGGATATTTCAGATCCGTCTTGCTTTCAGCAATCAGACGCAATTTCTTCAGGGAATTGCAAATCTAGTTATTATTCTTATTATTATTATATTTTATTCCGTCCCTTTTTTTAGACCGCTTGTACTCCTACAGTTTTAAAGATATCAAATGCTTTCAATGGTAGTTTGTAAAGCTCAATTGGTAGAACAGTGCTATTACTTTTGGTATGGTTCAGAATTATGAATGATTTTATATTAATATTTTTATGAGTTTTTTTTTGAATGGAAAGTCAATGGGAGCCACTTTTGAAAGCTTATAGTTCAAAAAGTATTAAAGATATTTGTACGATACTACTGATATATAAGTTCACGAGATTCTCTACATGTTAGAAGAATTTTGGCTCAATTGCGCCACAGGTGGTCAGTGGTAGTACAAAACGCGTTTTTGGGCTAGCATTCGTAAGCCGTGTGACGAAAAATTTTTCTGTCTTTTCTCATGTGTTCCTTAGATGCTAGAAAAAGTTTTTGCCTCAAGGACGCCCACTTCCGTCTACTTAGATTTTCGCAATTTTCGATTTTTCGTAAACACGTTTTTGGCTCCCTATTCAACATAGTTTAACCAAATGTTACGAAATTTGGTACATAGACTATTTGGACTACCCAAATCCATGGTACCACTCACTTTGCGAAATTCCTTACCGTTTTTGAAATAATCATAATGCTAATGAGGTGGGTGTGGTCCTAGATTTTAACATGCTATAAATCCTGCAAAGATTGTCAGAACTTTACAAATTTTAAAATATAACTTCATCCTACAGTGATAAAGAAGTATGAAAAGTTTTATGAAAATATTCCAATAGGTGGCGCTATAATTTAGGAAATGGTGTTTAAGCCTCTATCTCAAAAACTGCTCAACCTAGCTACATAAAATTCAACGCATAGGTTGCAGGAGGAGACTTGTATATATCATACTAGAAATAGGGCTGTGCTGCGCCACCTAGTGGTGACTTAAGAAGGATAAGCTAACATTGGATGGGTCTGTTATCTTCCAAATCGTTGCAGGTTCCAACATGCAACCACTTGTATTTAGTTAAGTTTATCAAGGATATGTTTGGTTTCAAACTTCGTACCATTTGGGTTTATGGTTGATTTTATATGAATTTTTAAAAATATTTTTTTCCCCTATCAAAATACATGGGACAAACTTTAAATCCCTATTATCTTGAAAAGTAGTTGATCAACTGGTATGAAACTTTGTAGGTAGATACTTCAGACCAATCTTTAAATGCTCAATCAATTTTGGCTCTATTGCGCCACCAGGTGGTCAGTTGGATTACTAAAGTGTATAGGCTTATTCTCCGTGAGCATTTGTCCCAAGCACTACCTTTAACTCCTTTGTGATTCATTGGATAGTAATATAATAGCTTATATTCATCAGCGATCTCTATTGTGTAAGACTTTTTCGCATTTACGATTTTTCGCAAAACACATTTTTGACTCCTTGTGTCACGTACTTTGACAAATCTTTACAGTTTTCTGCTCATACACTATTTGGACTACCCCAATCCAATGGTAATATCCGTTTTGCGTAGTTCCGTACGGTTTTTGCATGACACGTTATGCAATAAGACAGAATGAGATTGTAATGTTTGCAACGCTGCGCTCCTTGAAAGTTTCACATAACTTCACCAAACTTTCAAAACTTCTTCCACAGTGTAAGATAAGTAAGCGCAACAACTTTCACAACGGTGCTCCCGTAGGTGGCGGCGCTAACAGCCAATTCCTGACGTTTCCTCTAATATCTCCAAAAGTCCTTGACCTATGCGCACGAAACTTGGTGCGTGCGTCGTACGGAAGGTCTTTAACGCTTGCAGCTAGAAGATATTTCAGATCGGTCTTGCTTTCAGCAATCAGACGCAATTTCTTCAGGGAATTGCAAATCTAGTTGTCTGATTGCTGAAAGCAATCAGAGTATGTTATCCAAATTCTTTATTATATTTTATTATTATTATTCTTCTTCTTCTTTTTATTATTATTATTATATTTTATTCCGTCCCTTTTTTTGGATCGCTACTCCTCCTACAGTTTTAAAGATATCAAAATGCTTTCAAAAGTAGTTTGTAAAGCTCAGTTGATAGAGGAGTGACATTACTTTTGGTATGGTTCAGAATTATGATGATTTTATTAATAATTTTATGAGTATTTTTTTGAATGGAAGTCAATGGGAGCCACTTTTGAAAGCTTATAGTTCAAAAAGTACTAAAGATATTTGTACGAGACTTACTGACATAAGAGTTCATGAGATTCTCTACACGTTAGAAGAATTTTGGCTCAATTGCGCACCAGGTGGTCAGTAGTAGTACAAACGCGTTTTGGGCTAGCATTCGTACGCCGTGTGACGAAAAATTTTCTGTCTTTTCTCATGGGTTCCTTAGATGCTAGAAAAAGTTTTTGCCTCAAGGACCGCCATTCCGTCTACTTAGATTTTTTGTAATTTTTCGATTTTTCTTAAAACACGTTTTTGGCTCCCTATTCGACATAGTTTAACCAAATGTTACGAAATTTGGTACATAGATTATTTAGACCACCCCGAATTAATGGTACCACTCATTTACGAAATTCCTTACCGTTTTCGAAATAATCGTAATGCTAATGAGTTGGGTGTGGTCTAGATTTTAACATGCTCTAAATCCTACAAAGATAGTCAAAACTTCGAAAGTTTTAAAATATGGCTTATCCTACAGTGATAAAGGAGTATGAAAATTTTCATGAAAATATTCTAATAGGTGGCGCTATAATTTAGGCAATTGTGTTTAAGCCTTTATCTCAAAACTACTCAACCTAGCTACATAAATTCAACACATATGTTGTAGGAGGGGACTTGTATAACATACTAGAAAAAGGGCTCTGCTGCGCCACCTAGTGGTGACTTAAGAAGGATAAGCTAACTTTTGATGGTTCCTCTATCTTCCATATAATTGCAGGTATGAACATGCAACCACTTGTATTTTGTTAAGTTGATCAGGGAGGTGTTTGGTTTAAAACTTTGTACATTTGGGTTTATGATTGATTTTATATGAATTTCTAAAAATATTTTTTCCCCTATAAATGCATGGGGGAAATTTAAAATCCCTATTTCTTGAAAATGATGGACAAACAGGTATGAAACTTTGTAAGTAGATACTTCAGACCAATCTTTAAATGGTCAATCAATTTTGGCTCTTTGCGCCACCAGGTGGTCAGTTTTTAAAACTAAAGTGTAGGCCTTATTCTCCACTGCATAGTCTTAAGCACTAGCTTTCACTCCTATATGATTCATTTGATAATAAAAAAATAGCTTATATTCATTTGCAATCTGTAATGTGTTATAGTTTTTCGCAATTTACAATTTTTTTCGAAAACACTTTTTGACTCCCGTGTCACATGCTTTGACTTATCTTTACAATTTTCTGCACGTACTCTATTTGGACGACCACAATCCAATGGTAATATCCGTTTTCCATAGTTCGTACGGTTTTTTGCGTAGAACGTTATGCAAATTACACAAGCTGAGATTGTAATGTTTGCAACGCTGCAGCTCCTTGACAGTTTCACATAACTTCACCAAATTTTCAAGACTTCTTCACAGTGTAAGATGAGTCAGCGCAACAACATTCACAACGGTGCCGTAGGTGGCGCTTACTGCCAATTCCTGACGTTTCCTCTAATATCTCCAAAAGTACTTGACCTAGCGGTCGCGACTGAACACTGTCGTGCACGTGAACGAAGGTCTTTAACACTAGCAGCTAGAGGATATTTCAGATCGGTATTGCTTTCAGCAATCAGACGCAATTTCTTCAGGGATTGCAAATCTAGTTATTATTATATTTTATTCCGTCCTTTTTTTGGATCGCTACTCCTCCTACAGTTTTAAAGATATCAAATGCTTTCAAAAGTAGTTTGTAAAGCTCATTGGGAGAATTGTGCTATTACTTTGGTATGCTTCAGAATTATGAATGATTTTATATTAATATTTTTATGAATTATTTTTCCATTGACTTAACATTGAGAGCAACTTTAAATGCTTATATCTTAAAAGTACAAAGATAAACTCATGAAACTTTCCAATATTGTAGCCTATAGTAACTACACGTTATATTAAATTGTAGCTCAATGGTACTCTATAGCGCCACAGGCGGTCGTTTAAGTAAGCAATCGTTTTTTGGCCTCTATCTCGAATACGTAAGTCGGAATTTTGTGCTTTCTTTTTTCTGTGTGTTCCTGGATGTTATGAACGTTTTTCAAACTGGGACCATGGACTTCCGTCTAACTAGATTTTTCGCAATTTGCGATTTTTCGTAAAACACGATTTTTGCTCCTATTCAACACAGTTTCACTAAACTCGACAAAAATTGGTATATACCTATTTAGACTACCCGAATTCAATGGTACCACTCAATTGGCCAAATTCTTTACCGTTTTTGAAATAATCGTAAAGCTAATGAGGTGGGTGTGGTCACAGATTTTTAACATCAGAAATCACGTACACACTTGTAGTTTGTTAAACTGACAAAGGAGATGTTAAGTCTAAAATTTCGTACCATTTGGTCTTATCGTTGATTTTATATGATTTTTTTTAAATCCTTAGGATTCTGTAGAAGAGCAATGCTGCCGTCTATTGGAATTAAAAATGGCACACAATTTGCATTGTGAGCATTTTTAAATGCTGATATCTTAAAAAATACTAAAGATAATTTCATGAACTTTCCAATATCATAGGGTACAGTAAACTACAAGTTCTATTAAAATTACAGGTCAATGCTCCTCTATAGCGCCACCAGGCGGTCGTTTGAAAACACATTAGTTTTTGGCCTCTATCTCTAATACCGTAAATCAGAATTTTGTGCTTTTTTTCCTGTGTGTTCCTTGGATGCTAATGGTTGTTTTTTCAAACTGGGACCATGGACTTCTGTCTAACTAGATTTTTCGCTATTTGCATTTTTTTGTAAAACACATTTTTTGCTCCCTTTTCAACATAGTTTCTTCAAACTTGACAAAAATTGGTACATAGAATATTTGGAACTAACCCAAATTCAATGGTACCACTCAATTGGAGAATTCCTTACCGTTTTCGTCATAATCGTAATGCTAATGAGGTGGGTGTGGTCCCAGATTTTAACATGCTCTAGATCCTACAAAGATTGAAAAACTTAACAAATATTGAAATAATAACTTCAATCCATTGATAAACACTCACCTAAAATATTGTAGAAATATTCCGATAGGTGGCGCTATAATTGAGGCAATTGTGTTTAAGGCTCTATCTCAAAACTACTTAACCTAGCTAAATAAAATTTAACATATAGGTTGTAAGAGGTGTGTTGTATAACATACTAAAAAATAGAGCATTGTTTCGCCACCTTAGTGGTGACTTAAGAAGGATAAGCTAACTTTGGATGGGTCCTCGTATTTGTAGATAATTGCAGATATCAAAATCCAACCACTTGTAGTTTGTTAGGCTGACCAAGGAGATGTTTGGTTTAAAATTTCGTACCATTTGGGTTTACGGTTGATTTTATATAAATTTTTAAAAATATTTTTCCCCTATAATGGGACAACTTGAAATAATGCCAACAGGATTCTTTGAAAGAGCAATGCTGCATCTAGTGGAAATAAAAAACCATGGCACACAGTTGCATTGAGAGCACTTAAATGCTGATATCCTAAATACTAAGATATTTCATGAAACTTTCCAATATCATAGGGCATACTTAACTACACGTTCTATTAAAATTACAGGTCAATGCTCCTCTATAGCGCCACCAGGCGGTCGTTTGAAAAACACATTTGTTTTTGGCCTCTATCTCTTATACGTAAATCAGAATTTTGTGCTTTCTTTTCTTGTGTGTTCCTTAGATGCTAATGGACGTTTTTCAAAGGGAACCATGGACTTCCGTCTTGCTAGATTTTTTCGCTATTTGCATTTTTTCTTAAAACACATTTTTTTGCTCCCTATTCAACATAGTTTCCTTCAAACTTGACAAAAATTGGTACATACCATATTTAGACTACCCCGAATTCAATGGTACCACTCAATTGGCCAAAGTCCTTACTGTTTTTGAAATAATCGTAATTTTATAGAGGTGGATGTGGTCACAGATTTTTAACATGCTCTAAATCCTTTCTTTGTGAACAATGTTTTAGATCGGTGTTGCTTTCAGCAATCAGACGCAATTTCTTCAGGGAATTGCAAATCTAGTTTATTTATATAGTTTTATTTTATTTAGTTGCATATCTTCTCTCTCTTTGAGAATCTTTGGGAACTGATTGGTTTATCTTACTGTTATGGGAAATTTTGATTTTATAACAATTGTAACAGTTCTACTTTTATTTTTTATTTTTTTCAGATAAATGTATTCTGGAATAAAGTATATCTCTAGTAACTGTATATCATCTTAGTTTTTTTTTGTTTTTTTTCCCAAATATGTTGCAATTTGATTGTTGATGGTTGGATTGTTGTAGTTTGTGATTTAACTTGCCTCCATTTTAATTAGTTTAACGACTTCAAGAACAAATTAGTTTTCTTCATAGACTTTTTTCCCATTAAGTCAGTGTCTTCCACCAAGGGATCTCATTGATCGATTAAACAATGTATTGATTTCTATTCCTTACAATCCAGTCAGATCAATCTGTCTGATGCAAGTTGTTAATTCAATCAAATTGTCCTATACAATTATGAAATTGTTTCAAAATGAAAGAAATCCATTATATTAAAAAATACCATTTGGACTGAGGCACAGTAGATTTATTTGACTTCAACATAAAATGATTAATTGCCACCAGAGCAGACAACACAAGTGTTGAATTGAGCAAAGTCGTGTGACCATACATGTGGTATAATGTTCTAATGATGTACAGTGGTATAATTTTGATGTGGAAAAACAGAAGTGGGCTGAAATTTATGAAACTAAAATGTGAATGGATTTGCCATCAATTCTTGTTTACTTGTTTTTTGTTTGTACATATTTTAAATTCCCGCTTGATTATCGTGCAAGAAATACAAGGAATCTGGAAAACTTCACCTGCATTTTTCAGTTCCAGGTATTTATCTCTGAGCCACACTATTGTAATGTTTTGCTAAAGATGTCCTGGATCAATATTAGGTCAGTGAATCAGATCATTACAAATGAACCAAGATCGATTATGAATTGGATAAGCAAACACAAACTATGATACAAATCAAATCATTGTTCAAATGAATTACACCCCTACTTCCAAGTTCAAATTCATGAGAGGTTTTGACTTTGGTCCTTCAGATTAGTTTGGTAAAATGAGTTTAACAGTTTAACTACATAATTCATTACAGCTTTAAAATTGTTGTAAGGGAGATTTTTGCGGTTTTTGATTTTCAAGGAAAATGTAGAGCTTAATCACAGGTCGAGGACCTGTGGAGTTACCACTCATTGCATCATAGCAGTATTTTTAGACTCCTTAAAATACGTAGGGTTTGTCCGCATTGTAAATTCACATGACAGAGCAGGAATTCTGATTATTTTTTATTCTCTTTATCTGTCGGGAATTTTTGCTTGTTTTTTGTTTTCTGGCTTTGTGATGTGCATTGGAAGTTTGCTGCTTTTCACTTTTGTCTTTTGTTTTGTTATTTTAACATTCAATCCAACATTTGCTTCAATTTAAAATAAGTTTAAATTGTGCTCTTTTTACATTTAACGATTTTAAAGATTTCTCATCTACTCACTGCGTCTTCCTTGCTGTGATAGAACAAACCAGAGCACAACAGTTCAACTTACCTTTTTTTTTTACTCACAGTCCACAATCTTCTAGTGAGTGTGGAATCTCCTGCTTGTTGTTTTTATATGGACTCTACCAGGATGAGGGGAAAAAACTAACAAGCACTTGTCAGTTCTCAGCCGTCACTCTCCTGACAGGAAACTCTTGTGGACTTCTCCTCTCATCTTCCCTCTCTCACACCTTGCAGTCATCTGAGAGAGCACATTGCACTGCTTTTGTATGGGTTCGTGTGCGAATGTGCACCTGTGAGTGTGTATACAGGCATGCCTTCACGCATGTGTGTGCGTGTGCACATGTGTGTGTGTGCTTACATGTGTCAAAAACTCAACATGATCTTGTCTCTGGCAAAGGCCTTGGATCACCCGGCCCTGTTCACTCCAGACCTGACAGTTCAGCTGAACTAATCAATATCTCTCTCCAGTCAAAGGTGGGTTCTGCCATGAGGCCGCAGGGGTGCACTAATTGATGGAAACTCACCGCCGGCTAGCTCCATGCCCTGCGGCGCTGGAAGACAGCAAACTAGGGCCTTCCACTGAAATGGAAGAGAAAGTAGAGGGCAGAAAGTCTAAGATCACAGTCAGGAGGGAGAGAGCTGTTTAGTTGTTGTTATTTTAGTCTGTTTGGATATGTACCCTGGTACAGGTTTACATACATGAGACATGTTGCTTGTCAAGTGACATCTTTGGACAAAGGTCATTTTTTTTTGGCTGAGATTTTTTATTCTGGTGGACAAAAAAGATGTCTGGTCTGAATCTAATTGTGTTTTTTAATAAGTCATTTTTGAAAATCATATTTGCTTGTACCTCAGAAAGAATTCTAAATTATTTCAAAATTAAACATTTGTTCTAAATCTGCTGTAACTATTCATTCTTAAATAAAATGAAGGGAAAAAAAGGTTGATGGGAAAATGCTCATCTATCTTAAAGAATTGTGCTTTTGACCTGTTCTTTTTTCTCATGACGGAGGACACAAATTGCGCTCCTCTGTATTTTTTATTGAATTTGTGTGAATAAGGAGAAGGCACAATTATACCATTAAAAAGAGCTGTGGGGTTTGGGGCTGGATGTGGTTTTCTGTTCACCTGTTTGCTTTCACCCTCCTGTCTTACAGGTTGATTTCCTTTCTCTTTCCACTGGTCTTTCTGCCATCTTATTGGACGCCTGTGTTTGATGTTTTGTTTCTGTATAAGTTGCCTGTCTTCCTCTACTCGTTGCAGATGGTTTTGTGTGCTTACTGATTACGAGCTTTCCGGCCTTTCGAGCCAAAGAAAAGAAAAAGAATAAAAAGACTTCCTCGTTTGAACACCCTGCGTCTGCGCCTGTGTCCTCATCCCGACCCTGACAAGAGCTTGTAAAAGTGACGTAGAAGGTACTATGGCAACCCACAAGCTTCCTGCTTTGCTCCATTCCGATGCATCCACTTGCAGACAAATAGATCCATGCATGTCTCTGTTTTCTGTTTTTCTCATCTGAGCTGGAATCTTAATCAAAGCTGCATGGCCGGATAGCTCCAATATGTCTCACCATTTTTGTTGCACCCCTAATGTTAGCTTGGGATGCTAAACAGATGGATGAAGAAAGGGGGTGGGCTTATAATGCGCCAGCAGCCCGAATTTTTAAAGAACTGTTACCACTCTGCAGAAAGTATGTGCTAGAAAACAGCACAGGTTGTGGATTTTTGCTAAAAAAAAGGGCATAATCATAATGAAATGACCACTGGGATGCTTATACAATAGATTAAAAGATGATCAGAGTGGGAATTTACAGTAAATTGTGAGGTTATAATGCAACCATTCTGCATTGTTTGGAAAAATCTATATCACCAAGAATAAAACTATACACGCTTGCTTTCTCTACTGTTACCTTTAAATGAATTACTTTAGGATTGTGCAATAAAATTGAACTCTTCTGTCATGAAGGAGTATCATCTCCAGTAGTTGTGCAAATTATTACATGTGAAAGAAGTACTGCTAAAATGAAGATAAGAAAGAAATGATCACTTGAGAGCACTGACTTTTTTCCTGTTCAGAATATATTGTTATGGAGCGGGCAAAGCACACCATGATAATTACCATCAATAATTGAGTGAGGGGAAATGGTAGGAAGAGCTGCATTCATTGCCAGCTAAATGTGCCTGAGAGATGCTGCGATGGACAGTCTGGCTAGTTTGCTAATTTGGCTCCTTTTTATGTGGCACTGAAGATTATCTTTATGCTTCCACCGGCTTGGCTTTGGCTCCTGCAAAACCTGGAAAGAAAGCACCCAGTATATCCTGTCGTTGCCATTTGGAAGCCGTTTGCTGGTACATATTGATCCACAAGAGCATCAAAAGAGCATGAAGTCTAATCTGGGATAGTTATTTCATTTCATCTGGGCATTATGAGCTAATACCATGGTAAATCTCAATATAAAAAGCTTTTGTTTGAAAAGTTGAGCTGTGCAAATACAAATTTAACTCCTATATTACTTTTGCATGTTAATGGTCAGTGTTGTTTTGCTTATGGTAAAATTCAGGGCTCTGCAACCTTCGTTTAAAAGAGCCATTTTGGTTATTTCTCACTGACAGCAACCCAATAGGAGCAAATAAGTCATTTTAAAAAATAACACACTGTATTTATGTAATTTTAATTTTATAATAAATATAAATTAATTGTTTTTTTTGTTCTTGCACAATTATATAATAAATATAGGCGGAAGAAAATAATATTTTTAAATGTAAAATAGTTTGTCATTTTTGAGAGGTACACACAAGTTCCTTTCAAAATAAAAGACGCCCCATGTCATATAGTACCATCTAAAAGCAGCAAATTTAGAATTAATAGTAAATTGAGCAGTGATTTAAAAAAAATTTTTTTTTTACATTTGTGATGCATTTCTGTCCGCAAATTAAAATCTACCTAACTAAATTAAATGGAAACCTAATCCCCTTACTTATAATTATACTTTTAATTATATATATATATAAATATATATGTATGTATATTTTTTTTTGGGGGGGGGCTTAAAATCCTTGAATTTTGTTAAAAAAATATAAAATCTGCCTTCTGATCCGGTGCCCACAAGTATGAATTTTGTTTGAGTTTATTCACTTTCAGTTGATTTTTGTGTTAAACAAAGCCCAAAATGTTTCAGTTTGACTTAGTAAACTAACCCGGGTTCACACCGCCAGCATTACAGCTCTGATGCAAGTGCCGCAGTCTTTACGTAACTTAAAAGTGCGAGAGTAAATCCCACTGCAGGCGTTCACGTCCTGCGTCTGCGGTTAGGCCTCTGCGTCGCTGCGAATCCGTTTCATTTGGTTTAAATTTTGCCAGAGGACGCAGCTGAACCACAGCAATCAAAGTGGGGATTAGCGTGAACGTATGTGAGTTTGGAGTTTTGCGAGGTCGGCGGCAGAACCCATGGCTGCAGCCAACCTGTAGCTAAACCGCTCCCACATCGCACCTGAGCTGTAACGCTAGCCAAGCCGTACAGTTAGAGGATCATGGGTACTATAGTTAGGGGCCTCCCAAAGTGATCCATACGGTTCACTATTTACATTTTAAAATTAAAACTTTTAATTTTTCTACAACCAGAGATCCACAACGGCAGGGTTAAAGGGCAACATGTGAGTCCAGATCTGCAGGTTGCAGACCCCTGGTATAACTGATTCAAAGTGGGTTTGTTTTAGGCCTCTGTACTGGCGTATTATGCTGACAACTACATTTTTTAAAATATTCAGACGGAGCTAATCTTAACACAGAGCTGCAGGGCAGTTGTTGGCACAGACTTTGGTTTCTTTCCTTGAAAGAAGAAGGATCCCTCCAAAACAGATCAGTTGAGGTCTGATCATGCTCATAAATAATGTGTTCAGCAAAAAGAAAAAAAGAAAAAGTGGAGTAAGCCTATAGTGGGAAAATCCACTTTGAAATTCATTGCCTCACTAAACCCATGCAACCTTTGTTGCTAAAGCTTGTGAGAATAAAAGCAATTTGAGTATTACGGTAATATTACAATAATATGTCAATCAAATCATAAAACATGGATTTGGACATCAGTTTTCCAAAACCAACAGTCTGTGCCGCATGATATTAGGCTGCCGTAGTGCAGAATGTGTGTAAAAGACTGGAGAGTCTCCCACAACAAAGAAAGTTCAGAGTGTATATTGACTGAAAGCGATAGGCGAACCCCCTGAGAATCAGGTGCACTTTCCAAAATGTAAATCAGTCCTTCCCCGAGACACACAGGCTTCTCCCTCCCCTGCTGCTCAGAAAGCTTTGCCATTCACCTTTAAACAGCAGAACAATAATCAATGGAGCATTATTAATGCTGCAATCATTCGTGTGCTGTTCTGTGGTACCCTGCAGAGAGCAAAGCTGCTGAAGTCATAGAGCTCATACAGCAGTTTGCACCATCATTTATAGAAAATATTAATAATAA
This sequence comes from Oryzias javanicus, assembly GCA_003999625.1. NCBI lineage: Eukaryota > Metazoa > Chordata > Actinopteri > Beloniformes > Adrianichthyidae > Oryzias > Oryzias javanicus. The sequence goes on along the minus strand of CM012439.1, from coordinate 14,605,576 downwards.
AAGCAACTAAATATACTGACCCAAAACTAATATTTCTTAAAATTGATTAAAACATTTTACATCCATTATTCTATTAGCTTACTTAAACAAATGAAACACTTTTTTTGCAATGGTCATAAACAATTAATACAATCCCTGTACTCCTGAGACTTCAGTCTCAGCGGAGGCTACTCCATGTCGTAATCCCAAATGTTTTGGGGCAGAACTGTTGAGACTTTCATATTTGAGGCAGAAAAGAAAGATGCATGTATGTTTCAATCTTTAATAAGCCATGTTTCCCTGCCACGGAATACACAACAATCCCTCAAAGACCCTGTGTGAATTTTTCATAAACCATGTCTCTGTTTCTTGTTCATGAGCTGTCTTAATACTCTAAGGCCTATTGCTTCCAGGCCCAACCAGGTAAATTTATTGGATGCGAGAAGAGTGCGAGCGGAACAGCGGCACACGGCTACGAGAAGAGGAAGGAGGGAGTGCTCTTCTTCATTACAGAAGGCACGTATAAATCAAACTAATTATGGAGCCACTACAGTATTGAACCCGTGGAAGGGAAATGAAATGATCAGAGGCAGGTCGCAGCTCAACAGAGAATGAGTTAATGAAAATATTAATTACCTTATGATATACTGGGAGCGCCCCTCCCTCACTCATCCCCCCCACCTCAAAGCCCTACCGCAGAGAGCATTTGTTTTAATTGAGTAGTAATAAGACTGTTACATTTGGCTGAGTCACTTGATTATAGCCTGTAATTGACCAATAAAAGCACATGATTGGCAATTATAAAATCCAATGTAGTGCTAATTACTTAGCAACTCTAAAGCGACGCACAGAGAGAACATCCCGCTTCACCGCAGATGGTTATTTCAAAAGTCATAAAATAAAAGACAAGTGAGTTAACAGAGTCAGCTGATCTGTGTGGATATCTCTGTCACTCAGGGAAGAAAAAAAAAACTCCCACCCGATACCATGGTGGAATTCACTATTAATATCAGATTTTGCTCTTGTGATCGATTTTCTTTGTGTTTTTGTTCTGAATTATTCAGTGGCGCACTTTATCTCCTCACTTCACCCGTCTCACCAGACTGCTGCTCCTCACCTCCCACCTCCATCCCACCCGCCAAGCCATTTGTCGTTATGGTCAATAAGTGGATGATAGTTGGATCATGACTGCGAGAGACAGGGTTGCTCAGAATGCAGTCGAAAATATATTTAACTGAAAATCACAGCAATTGGAGGAAGAATCAACTGTAGTCTACTGAGATTTGAGGTGAGGTAGTTCAGCCTATTCTTAGAATCTGTTGATTTACTGTTTTTTCTCCCAAATAGATTACTTCTGCTGATGAAGTTTTGATTTGCAGATTTATTTGTCTTTTGAATATTGAAAAATGTCTTTTTATTTTTATTATTATTATTATTATTACTTAAAGTACATCAATTTTGAACACCAAAAGATGGAATAGCTATAAACTATAAAAAATGGTTTGAATTTTTTATCACTACGGAGATTTTTAGTGCATTAAACTTTTTTTCCTATTTTTTATGTTTTATTTAATAAAACTTTACACTTAAACATATTTTAGAGAACTCCCACTCTAACATGCTTTAAAATAAATAAATGCAGAAAATCAATCAACTACTGATACGATACAGATACAATACCAATCCAATACCGATACAATGCCGATCCGGTAAAATATGATACGATATCGGTCAGTATCGCCAATATCTACAATTTTCATAAATATGGCGAATGTGACGTGAACCTCAAAATCTCACTTGTTTTATTCAATGTGAGTGTTTTTCTTTTTTTTTTTTTGTAAGTTTCTCATTTTAAATTACTTGGCAAAAATAAAATCAGAATTAGGACAATATTTTCATATAAACGGAAAATAGTTTATTAAAATAAAAAACGTTTTGAAATTAAATAATCAGCAAAGAAGTAAATGCAAAATAATATAAAAACCAAAAGAAATGAGTAACTGATACAAAAATAAATCAACATGTTTAATAATTAGAATAAAATAACTTACAGAAAATATATATAATATATATATATATATATATATTATTATATATATATATATATATATAATATATATATATAATTATATATAATATGTATTAGCTTTTAAACAAATTAAGGAAAACTGATCTGAAGTAATCATTAAATGATAGATTTTCCTAATAACACAATTAGGGAAGGAGGGGAGGTGAATGAATGATGCTCAACAAAAGCTGGCTGACAAAAGTCTGACATTTTTCCTGCACTCCAACCCAGAGGTTTGAAGGACAAACTGATCACATTAATGAGACCAAATGTGCTCTTTGAAACTCTTACACATCTATCAATGTTCTGCTTATAACTCAAGCATAATTATCCATGTCAACCCATCTGGCTTAATGAGGTGATGCACCCATTCAGCTACCTGTCGGGCTCACAGGGAATGAGTAAATGAATTTTACATAGTTCTTGGCTTCCCTCCATTCAGCATGACAGGCTAATCAGTACTTTGTCAAAGTCGACTCCAGCTCCACCTGTCAAAGCTGTCAGTCTTCTGAGGAGCAGATGAGGTCCCCCGAGTAATAAATGGGAGAGCTGATTTCACACCATGTGACCTGCAAGGTGTGAAGTCAGGCCGCTGAGGACATCACAATCAATGTTGGAACATGTGGTATTGATGAAAGATGTCAGAAATGGTTGGAACTTACACGGGATCCTGGAGGCGCTCGGTGGGTGTCTCCTGGGTGTGAACATAATTATTACACAATGATTTGTGCAAAGAGGCACCAGCCTCTACTGTAACAGAGGCAACACAACCTGTTTGGAGTTGATGTATCTCCACTAAAAAATGATCCCTTTATCTGTGATTTGTCCGTCAGACTGAGACGTGCTCACCACGCAGCGGTGCAGGCGGGGAGTGTTATTTTGTGTTAGCTGGTCGATTGGTGACAATTAGAATGAGGAGCTGTTATAAACAAATGTCATGAGAGGATATTCCAGTAAGGGGATCCAGAGGACGATCTAAGTTACAAGAGGCCAAGAAGATCACAGGAAGACAATCAATGGAGAGTAAGCTGAGCCCCCTTTTTCCATCATGTCCCTGAGACACTTCCTCTTTACGCTGGATGCTGTGGATTTTGCACAGATCTCTCACATTTCCTGCAGAGCTCATTGGACACATACTTAAAACAAAGAAAGGATTCGGTTTTATGCTTTTACTCTAGCTAATTTTATTTAGTAGTAACTTATTTAGCATTTAGTTGTTTTGGGAGGAAAATGTCCCTATCATTTTAAAGATTTAAGAATAATGAAGAATGTTTTGCTGGTCTATACTCTTAAAACAGTTGGGTCACTTCTTTAACCCAAATCTTGAGTTTTTCTTGTTGAATCAGGGTTACCCTTTAGACTTTAGAACAATATATGAACAATTTTTTTATTTTTATTTTTTCCTTGAGTTAATATAACCCCAAAAACAGTTAGTCAGTTTAAGTTGACCCACTTGGGTTCGTTTTAGTGTGTACCCCTTTGTTGGTCCAATATCATCAATGTGAATAAAACTTCACGCAACAACTGACTGAAAAGACGTTGTTAAAAATCTATTAGCACGACTTCTTCTAACAATTTATGGGCTCATATATCTATTTAAATTAGTTTTATGAGGAGTTGGAGATTTAGAATAATTGTATTTATACACAATATTAGCATAATTTTTGAATAACAATAAATATTTTATTGTTTATGTTATAACAGTTTGGTCCAATACCCCAGATAACTTTTTATGTTTCAAAACTGTTTTTTTAAACTTTCTTTTTGGTCTGAAAGAGTTGAAAGAAAATATTTGTTTTCTCTGAAAGGAGAAAAAAAATCAAACTCTTGTTACTCTTTCTCTGTTTTCCTTTTGCTGAGTTTGTCTTCAACTAAAGAAAAACACAGAGACGAGTCCTATATAATGTAAAGGAAAACATTTTTGCTGCCTATTGTTTCAATGTTTTTGCTAGTGTGTTACACACACATAGTGTGAGCGTGTGTGTGTGTGTACGAGAGAGAGTGTGTAACTGCATCAGCATTTGTTGAGTTGAGTTGACCCAGCCTTCCTGGGTAGTCTTCCCTCTCTACCCCAACCTCTAACAACTCATGAAATATTTAAGCATGCCTCACACAAACACACACTTACATGCAGACCCAAACACACACCCACACGCGTTTCTTTCTGTCATTCAAGCTGATAGTCAAAGGATGTGTGTTTGCAGGTCCACAAGTTACAGTTCACACCTCAACCAGACCCTCCAAATGTCCGTTTATTTAGAGGAGACTCGTGGGTACGCTTGAGCCTAATTCTGCACAGCATTTCAGTCTTTTGTAATCAGACTGGATGTGTACAGAACTGGATACAAATTTGACACCCGGCCGATCGGCAGCTGCCGGCTGTTTAATCAACAGTGATGAATATTTGATGGCGGGGCGGCGGGCGAATGCTGGCCGTCACTCTGCCTGCTATGGAAGTCTATGTGAACAGAGGAAGATATTCAATATCTTCCAATGGAGAGCTCTGTCTTGTATGTATGAAATGCCCTCGCATCAACATGTAAAGCGACACCCTTTATACAGACAGAGATATCATGCAAAGTTTTCTATTTTGATGTCAAAAGTTGCAAAGGTGCAGAACATTGTCATATTGAAATTGAACTTGGGTTTTCCTGAGTTTACAGGTGGATGTCATGTGTCATTAAATGGTGTCTTGGGTTGTGTTGGAATTTCTTAATTACTCAGTACTCAGTGCAATGTAGTGATGTTGCCATTTTTGTCAGGATGTCCAAATCCATAGCTATGTTTGAATTCCCTCTCCATTCCCTAAGTAAAAAAAAAAAAATTACATTGCGGGACTCTGTAGTGCGCTAGATTTTAAAGACAATTTGGACACCACAACCACTATATTTTTTATAACTCTTGTGCTATCCTGGGCATGTTTACATTTTAGTGGGGTCATCTGGACCCTACAAGACAGCGCACTGAAACTTCTTTTTCAATTATTTTTTTTTATCTTCACTTCACTCTTATCTTCTGTAGCAGACTTTATATCATGTCTACCTTTGTCATGGGAAGGATCACGCATCACTGTAATGGTGGGGTCATCTGGACCCCATAAGAGAGCACGAGGGTTAAACAGTAAATATGGCGTCACTGATTTTCTCAAGTTAAAACCTAATAAATATGAAAATTTTACAAATAATATTTAGGAATCCAAAATGTTCTGATGACGAAAGCCTGAATATTTAATAATAATATTTATATTATTTATAGGAATCGTTCAAACAGCAATGCATTGTGGTCTGTATTCCCGTGCACTGATTTTTGCAGAGACTTCTGGGAAATTTCTAGGGCACTGTACTCTTGCTGGATTTAGGAATTTTAGGTTGTGTCCAGATTCCCTCACTACTCACTTTATAGTGCATTATAGTGCGTTTGTCAAATCTAGAATATTAAAATTTTCGTGCACTCCCCTAGAAAATTCCCAGAGGTCTCTGTAATAAACCAGAGAACTGCTCTCTCGATCAGCAAGTAGCCTATAGACCACAATGCATTGTGTTCAAATAACTTTGGCGAAAAATAGTGGGGGATTGTTCTCTGTTTGATTGTTTGTTTTTAACTATTCAAGCTTCTGTCGACAACAATGTGAATTCAAAAAGTGTTTGTAAAAAGTTCATATTTATCAAGTTTTTACTTTGGGAAATGGATGATGTTTGCCTATTTGGCGTTTTAAAAATTAAAGATAAATAATAATAATAATAATAAAAGAAAGCAGTGAGCAGAATGTCTGAATTGCTTTTGAAATTCAGGGCACTGGATAGTATTGCACTATATTTATTTTTAGTAGTTAGAGAGGGAGGGAATTCGGACTCATGTTTGCATTTCCGGTCACGCCTCTCCGTCTCTCCCTGACTACCAGCCGCGGTAATGGCGGCGGGAAATATGGGTTCAAGGCAGGGTTCAAAGAGCACCCCGCCCGGGGCCACGGCGGCGCTTGGAAGGGCGGGTTTGGGAAATGAATGACATTTAGATAGTGAGGCACGTTTTTAGCATAGAGTGACATTTAAGGTGGCAACGTGTGATTCCAGAACAAAATGAAACGGAGCGCGAGGAGCCGCCTCAGACATGAACCAGCGGTGTTTTTGATGTTTTTAGAGCCGCATTTATCAGTGCAGTTGTCAAACGCAGGGTCGATGCCACTTACGGAGGTTATCCACAGAGATGCTTTATTATTTTATTTTTTTCGTATAATGTCTTTAATTTGGAAAACATTTCAGAAAGTTCAGATCAAATTTTTGAAGAGTGCTTCTGTCGTGTTGGCCACTGTTGCTTATAACATGGATTATTTAATTTGTGTCACCGGAAGAGGGGAAAACAAAACTTCATGGAGTTTATTGAACACCTATAAATTGCCCCTATTCTTGGAATCTGTGAATGAAAATGAATATTTTTGTGTTGAATAATAAAATAAATTTAGACATTTTTTAAACAATTTCTCCAGTTGGATTTTACAATGTAATAATAAAAGTTGTGACTATTATTTTGTAGGCTAATGACTGGCCGAGTTTAATCTTTGGCATTGCAACTGTATTGACTAATCAAATACCTGATAATTGTACAATAAATATTTTATTAGTCAAGCTTGAAAAAAAATGTGCCATAGGGATTGGGTTTTTCTCCTTAAATTTAAATAGAAAATATTTTTTTGCCTCTCATCTTTAAAGATAAAATCTGATCCTTCTCATATGTGCTCATATGAATATGAATCTAATATTTTTATACAGGCTACCCATTCCTGAAGCACCCATAACCATTTGTATTTGTCACTGGCTACATGACAAGAGGTCAGCCCCTCAAGATCAAATATTTTTCTAACTAAATGACGGATTTATTAGACAAATAAGTTGTGCGTCTGACTCTGAACCCTCTGTGATTGAAATATACCCCTGTGTCAACAGCATTGCCTCTCAAACCTGCTCCCCGGCGATGGAGGGCTTCTACCGCGGATTACCGAGCAAATATAAGTGGGAAATGAGTGCAGATGTGAGGGATCTTCCAATCCACATCCTTGGTTTGACATTTCCGTCCAAGGACCAACCTTTCTGCGCATTGGTTTATCAACGGAGCCCTTTGTGGGAGTTTTTTTTTTTTTTTTTTTTTGATTGTTTTTTTCTCCATCATAGGCCTACTTTTATTCTTATTTTATTTTTCTCAGATGTGCTCCTCTAAAATAAATTAAAATAAAAAGATAACGTCAAACATGAGCAGACAAATCCCAGAGCTCGCTTTTTTTATTAAAAAAAAAAAACTTGTTTGCATCTTGTTTTGAGCACATTGTTACAGTCTAATTCATCTTAACATCGGCGCCTAACAGCTACGATTAGGACAGACTCGTTCTCCACTTTCAGCCGCTCAGGGCTGTGCAGTAAAAAAAGAAAAAAGTCGCTCGTAAATCTCAGCTCCCGTGTTACCATAAGGTGTGGTGAAATCATTACTTTTGCCGTGGTGGTGTCGAAAACTCTCTCATTTCGTCTGTCAGGAATCCAATTTCCTTTTATTTACATTCACGGTATAGATTAATTATTCCCCCGACTGATAGCCTGAAGGAATTGAGTTAAGGGATCCTTTGAAAGGCATGAATAATCCATTATGGCCTGCGCGCGCATTCAACACTTTAGAAATGGTTAGTGTATGTTTTTAAAAAATAACAAAATATAATCATAATCATGTTTGATCACGCTATAATTATTGTGTTGTTTTTTATTGTTAATTATCAAACCGGATGGGACAGGAAGTGGGCTCTCCAAAACGCTCCGGAAGCGCAAAAGAAGGAAGGCCTGGTGACGCGCAGCACTAAGGACACCGATCAGGCGTCAGCACGGGCCGCTATTGATGGAACTTTAAGGGTTATGATATCGGCGGAGTTACCGATGAAATATGCCCCTGATTAATAGAGGACTCTGTCACAGCGGCCTGACATACGGTAGGCGAAGCAGCTGGGGACGATACCTCAGGCATCCCCTACGGCCATTAACATATTAGAGGCCATTGTGCAGGCAGACAGTCCGACTTCATCCAGAGCCCCTGCTCAGAAAGACAGCACCCCAGAGCTGTTTGATATAGGCTTTCAATAATGCATCATTCTTCAATGCGCCAGCGGAGCTGTTCGTGGTGCTGAAATGATGCACCATGTGGCGCGTGCGGTGCTGCTGGTGGAGTGGGTTCAGTGCCAGAGGTGCTGTGTTACTGCCGGTCGCCTGTGATGATGAGGAAACTTTGAACAGATAGGTAGATGGATAGATAGATAGATAGATAGATAGATAGATAGATAGATAGATAGATAGATAGATAGATAGATAGATAGATAGATAGATAGATAGATAGATAGATAGATAGATAGATAGATAGATAGATAGATAGATAGATAGATAGATAGATATTAAAATTAATCTTACATCTTTTTTTACAAAAAAAACGTTTTAAGTCGTATTTAAGTGTACATTTTTGGATCATTTTCTGTGCTACAATCAAGCTCTTCATCCAAATGTTGAGTTAAATGTCTGAAAATCAATCAGAAAAACATACTTACGTCGATTAGCTGCTCGTTTCTTGTGTCCATGTGACCATATAATCATACAGTGCGCACATTTCCCCGCTGCCTCCTTCATCCGCGTCCTTCCCAAGAAAGACCCGACAGCTAACTGAAAGTATTGCATTTTATAGCAGGAAACCGTGATTAATATTGCATTACTTGCTTGTGAAAATTCGTTTTCATAGGCTTGAGCCAATGAAAGCTGGACCTGGTGCGCAAATTCGCAGCACCGACACACACACACACACACAAAACACAAAGATGTAGGCCATTTGTGGACCTATTTTTGAAACATAAATTGAAACTGTTGTATTTTAGCTTTTTTTAACATTCTTTTTTGTTTATAGCTTCTTTGTAAAATCCCTGTTGAACTAAGTTTGTTGTCCAACTTTATTAAAAAAATGCTAATATTGTCTTATTTCAACATTAAATATTACCTTTGTAAAAAAAAATCAATTTAAACTAAAATACACTTTTTCAGCACAGTTATTATAATGCAAATTAAAATCGTTTTCATTATTTATTATTATTCTTGATGATTTATATTTTAAAATAAAAATAACTGAAAATAAGGAAGACTATAATCAAAACCAACAAAACTTAAATAAGACACTTCAAAATAGTGTTTTAGCTTATGTGAGATCATATTTTAAACGTCACCACTCTCGTTTAAACTTTCATAATCCATCTCGCTGTGCGCCCAATCACCACTAAAAAACCGGATTTCTTTCATTGATTTATTAAGATTGCTGGAACACACCTCCCTGTTGGATTTTGGCTTACAGGATGAAGAGAACCAATCAAAGTGAGAGGACAACGGAGGAGACTGGAGAAGGTGATGAGTGAGGAAGTCGGGGAGACACAGTGGGACATTTTCCATGATGTCGCCGCACTTTTTGTAAACATACTTGTGCACAAAGTAAAAGATTACTTACACAACGATTCAACACGACAAACAACGAGGTGATCTTCATGTGAAAACAGGCATTTAACAGTGAATTACACCATCCACAAAGTAAGGTCTGTTAGGAGACAGCACTACTGAACGCAGTGATGATTTTCTTTCCCAATGCATAGAGTGTTTGCACTGCAAACCGAAACACAAGAAAAAAAAAACTTGTATTTATTATTTTTCATTATTATTAATATTTTAAATCTGTGATCTCTACTTGATGAGGCAAACTTTTTCCCCTGGTGCCAATACTGTCGACAGACCCTTAGAATTAATTTCTAAAATATGTGATAAAGTGATGTCTGTATATACAAACCGTTTCCACACAGCTGGTTTTAAGGGTCTCTTTTTGTGCAAATTTAAATAAATATATCTGTTAATATGAAGAGGCTTTTATTGTGTTTCTTTTTTTTAAATTAGGATTTCATGCAGGCCTAATTTCTTCACGTTTTGAAAAAAGTTTGCAACTTAATTTCAGTTTAGCAGCCTCTAAATAAATAATAAATTAACGCATGAATAAATTAATTAACAACAATGACAAAAAACCACAATTAAACAATCAGTGAGGTAATTCGTAAATGGCTGTTCTTTTTTTAAATAATAATAATAATAATTGGGAGAAAATAACTCGCTATTATATTAAGCAAATTACCTCTTTCCGTGTGTTTTAAAGGCAATGTCGACGTTTCCCTCGTAACAACTGAGCGAAATTTGTGTGATCTGTTATTTGCATACTTCACATTCACCGATAACGTGAAAATAAACAAGTTATATGAAGCCTCATAAAATGGGTCTCTGAAGCCCATTGTGCACCAACGTGGAAAATCGCTGGAGACAAAAGACTGAAAATGGTGTCTCATTAGTGTCCCTTGGTCCCCAAATTCAGTCTTACTTTTTTTTTTTTTTTTTTTTTTTTTTTTTTCATTTGCTCATCAGTGAGCTGCAGAAAATTTCAACCTTTTCTGCTTCTGTCTTTGGTTGCAAAACCACACTCGCACCACGTTTTTTTTCAGGTCCAACTTTTCCGCGATAGCCGCGATTTTCTCGGACGACGGCCGCGGCTGCACGGCGAAGTACGCCTCCAAGGACCTCTTCTCCGGGGCCGCTATCGAGGTCCGCTTGCGTTTCTTTTCCCCCCCGTTGAAAATGTCCGGTTTGCTCATTTTCTCCCTCTGGGCCCCCTCGGCCTCCTCCAGCCAGGCCTGGAGGATGGGCTTGAGCGCGATCATGTTGTTGTGGGACAGAGTTAATGACTCAAATCGACAAATTGTACTTTGGCTGAGTGATCCCACGCCGGGGATTTTGAGATTAGCCAGCGCGCTGCCCACGTCCGCCTGGGTCACCCCCAGCTTGATCCTCCGCTGCTTGAAGCGCTCCGCAAAAGCCTCCAGCTCCCTTGGGTCCGTGTCCGAGTCATTGATGGAGGAGAGTCCGGGATTAGTGAGCCCCGGGCCGCCTTGGCTCCCCCCGTGATGGCCCGGTAAGAGCCCGTGGTGGGTGAGCGGCGAGTTCATGCTCATTGCTTGGTGGGACAGGTGGCTCAAGCCGTGCATGTGCGAGTGCGGGTGGGCAGACGAGCTGGAGATGAGTCCTCCGCCGCCGCCGCCGCCTGCCCCGCCGCCTCCACCGCCCGTCCCGTCGTGCGCACTCGACATCAGGGTGAGGGACGGCGAGCTGATGTGGTCCATAATGTCCGGAGGCTCCAGGTTCTGGTGGTGGTGGTGATGGTGGTGGTGGTGATGGTGTGCGAGGGGAACCGTGGACGTGGACGAGCACGGCACCGTGCTCATCGTGTGGTAGGTGGCGTCGGGCTTGAAAGGGTGCGTCTTGCCCTGGGACACCGCGATGTCCACGGCCGCCAGAGCCTCTGCCCGGGCCAGCAGGGTCTCATCCAGGCTGGCGAATATGTTACTCTGAAGCTACAAAAAAGACACAGGAAGTTAGAACAAATTGAGTGAGTTAAAATCAGAAGAAAAAAGCTGTCAGCTGGTGCGTTTGGCGACACATAACAGAGTTGAGAATGGCTTCAGACGCGGGAAGTCTTAAAAATTAATACAGAAAAACAGCTTTGCGTGAGCCTGCTTTCAAAAAGATCACAGACTCGCCGAGTGATTGCTGAAGAATACATGAAAAAAACATTAAGCGCGCGTCTTGCCTGAATGTGCCTTGAAGCGCCTCTTGTTATTACGCACAGGCAGCGCGCATCGCTACAAGCTGCCTCGGCACAGGAAGAAGAAGAAGAAAAAAAGATACAAAGTGAAAGTTTTCCTGGGATCATTTACCTGTGGAGTTTGTAGGCAGGCTCTCCTTATAGCTTCTGAGCTGGAATGCAGAGTGGTGTACTTCGGCTCGGGCAAAGAGGGATGCATGGCGAAGTGCGGCTGTTTGCTGTTCATGGACATCATCTTGGCGAGCTTCTCCAATTAAAGTGCACGAGGGGAAACAAGCGGGCGAAACGGCTGCGAGAGAGGGGGGAACCGCTCATAGACGCGCGGAGAGTCTTTGCCTTTCCGGTAATGATGCAGAACAGCGCGCTGAGTGCAGCCTTGAGCCCGGAGATCACAGAGATGCCTGCAGTCTCACAGACGCACTTATCTGTCTACTGTTTCCCCACTGCTGGGGATGAGAGAGCCTCTTACACCTGAGCGCCTCAGATCTCGTCAAGCCCGTGCTCAGCTTCTCTCGCGAGACATAAACTGCAAGAACACTGAACTGGCTGACAGGAAGAAAAAAATGCTCACAGGGCAGACAATAACATATTGAGAGTATGATTGCAATTTTAGGAACTCACTCCTCTCCATCCAGATGCTGGGTTTTAGGCCTTTCTCTGGTTTTCTGTCACTTTTATTTAAAAAAGTAAAATATATTTTTATTTAAAAAAAAACAGCATTTGATATGAATGTAAATTAGGCACTAAAGGTGGTGCCAATATTGAATATTCCTTGAACTTTATCTGATCTTTCTTAAATTAATTGATGAGACCATATTATACTAAGGCTGGATGAGTACTAATCAAATTGATTTAATTCACCAGTGTAAGCATGAACAGCCTCTATTAATTGACCCCAATGAATTAACACTTGTTAATTCAAACCACAACGGCTACCCAATTAAAATTTCATGCAGCGATTAGAGGTATGTCAAATATACATGATATCGTTAAGTTGGCATAATAAATAAGATGATTTCTGCCGTGTGTGTGTGTGGGGGGGGGGGGGGGGTGGAGCGGTCGTCATTACAGATTGTACACTGTTGTCAACACATTTCTAAACTGTAACTCAGTCAGTAATCGTGACATTAGAGACCATCGGCTGAAGTGGTTTGGGAAAATTTCATCCATCTCATTGAAGAAATCACACTGATTTCTATTGCATTACTTTATTTCCTAACACACAAAATATATTTTCATGTCAGTGACTAACAATGGTCACATTTGTCTCCAAAAACATATCAGGTACATATCTGACAAAGGAGCCAGAAACAATCGAAACAGAAGATGAATATGTCTGAAAGCAGTCTGACGTGCCAGATGTTGTTCAGGCTGACCTTCAAGGTTTCTTCATTTCTACTCACTTATGAGTAAACCAGCAAAAAACAAGATTTTTTTTTGACAGTTTTGAGCAAGAAAATGAGTAAACAGACAGAAGAAAATACAAGACAAACAGGAAGTTCCAGCATCACGATTGCAAAAATGTTCTGAACCAATTAAGTTTCTAACAATTTTCCAGTGAAACCTGATAAACATGGAGATCAGTTAACTATTCCTTCACATCAGCTTTGAAAGTTTGGTAGGACTGTTTGTATTAAAGGGACTGTGAGACTTTCTCTTTATTGGTTGACTACCATTCAGTGCGTGTTTGTCTCTTGAACTCACAGGCTTCTCATCGGTGGAAGAGGGCGGATTATATGCAAGATCAGGATCTTGGTGTTGGCTTACGGGGCTGAAGGAGCCAGACGGGCCGGCTTTGATATCATCGGTAGCGTCAAACAACAAGTCAAAAGAGAGTTCTTCATTCTGAGAGGGCCACCCTCGCTCGGAACTAATGGAGACATTGCTGGCGCCATTTCTACTCGAGGTCTGAGAATCAAAAGCATCCTCTACTGAGCTTTTAGAAGCCTCTTTGACGTTGTTGGTGTCGTCTTTAACATCATGTAAATCCAGGTTCTTATGCTCAACTGGACATGTGCCACCAGAACTTAGCACATCACTGCAGGTTTGTGACTCCGCAACAAGAGTTCTGTCTAATTCTGCAGGAGCTGGGGAACCTAAGGAGAGGTGCGATCCACGGCTGCTGGAACTCTCTCCATCAAGCATCATGGAGTCTAACTCTGAGATCTTGTCCAGGTAAGCAGCATCCATAGACGCCTCACATGCCATCTGAAAACTGTCAGACTCATCACCTGCTGGACCTGCAGATGTGGATTCTTTGGCTGGATTTTCTTTACTCGGGCCTGAACACGATGGGTTGTCGGCGTGCGGTCTTTCCCAACAACCCCAGAAGACTGACTTTGGAGACCCCGTTATATTTGAGGATGATCCTTTTGGAAGCTTCTCTAGGCTGGCAAATTTACTCTCTAAGGCAGAGCTCATCTTCCCAGAACCAGACAATTCTTCAAAATCAAGTCTTTTTTGATAAGATACAGGTTTAAATGTGACTTTCTTCTCCCGGATGCCAGGGCTTCTCAGGGTCAGAGACTGGAATGCTGATGAAGGAGTAGCAGGAGAGAAGTCAGAGGAGATGCTTTCAGGGTTCTCCTTTTTCCGCTCTCCAGTCAGGCTCTTTTTCAACTCTTTGGGAGTTCCCGACGACATGTACAAAACACTGGAGTTTTTGGCAAACGTTTGAGACTCTGCCTCTGGGTTGCTGCAGATCAACCTTCTTTCTTCATCACTCAAGCTTCTCATCATCATGTTCAATCTCTGTTGCTGTGTGAGAGCGTCTGCGGCTGTCCCGCACGCCTCGTGTCCTTCAGGGTTCCTGTTTTCACACTTCCTGAGTCGGGACTCAAGCTCGTCGATGTACTGGTCACTGCGCTCCAGAGCCCGTTTCAAGTGGTCGACGTCACGCTCATACAGCTGACACTTGGCTTCCAGGGCTGCAACCGTGTATCGACCAAACCTGCAAAAACACAACAGTTTTCTTAAAATTAAGACAGAAAAATCAAATGACAAATAGCATAAGCTTATGTTGTTAAAGACCCACTCCAATCATTTTTTTTTTAATATATTTTAAAAGTGTCCCAATGTTTTTATTATCATTATACTAGTTTTAGAAAAAAAAAAGAAAGTTTTGTTTGGACATAAGTTCTGTAGAGCAGCAGAAGTTCATTAGAAATTCATCTCCGAGTTGTGGGCGGGACTGTTAGTACAAAACAATCCCTTCCCCCTTCCTCAGTCCCATTCCTACTATTGATCAAATGTTCTGAGGAGAGCTCATGATGAAGAATTTTGTGATGTTTCATACTAATCTTCTGACGGTAAAATGTTAAACTGAGCCAGATTTACCGTAAAAAGAAAGCAAATGGGACTGAGAAACCAGCTGATGGTTGACAGATACGGAGCCAATAAATTATTAAATTATTATTTATTATTGAAATTATCTTTAGCCTATATTATGGGATTAATAGGTAAAATGATAGAAGACATTAAAGAAGAATTGGGGGGAAATGGCAATGATTAATTCTTATCAGCTATCTCCAATTTATTTAAATTTTCATAATCGAATAAAATTAATCTCAAACTGTTTAGATCATGTGTGTCCAAGTCAAGGCCCGCGGGCCATGTCTGGCCCACCGTGTAATTATATCCGGCCCGTGAGACATTTTGAGATGCCAGGAGTCCTACTCTAATAAAACCACGCAAGAGCAAAGAAAACGGAATGATTTGATTTTTTTAGTGGTGAAAAGCAACTTTTATTCATTTTTCCAGACTTTGTTGGTTTTTTATTAAGCAAGTTCATATTTGTATAATTTTGACAGGGTATACTTTTATGGAGAATGAAATCTTCATATTTAAAATATTTTTTCTAAATATACAAACTGGCAATAGTAAAAACATTTGAAAGCTGAGTTGACACCCCTGGTTTAGATTAATTTAATTGCATGACAAGAAACAGGTGTGCAAATATTAACTCAACTTCAATGATTTTTAAAACATCTAAAAGAAACAGTGGACCTTTGCTTAGACTTTGTTTGATTCAATCTTGCACGAATGAAGGATAAAGGCACGTTAAAATCATTCCCAGTCATACTCTGCCAACATTTTTATTGAGAGTCAACCCCCTCCAAAAACTAAATAACATCAGAAAATATCACATTAGCAGCTATTTTAAGTTTCTTTTTCATAAAATGTAAAAACTAATAATAGTTAACTTTTTTTTTTTTTTTGGAGATGGATGTTTTTCTTGTTTGCTACTCATGCTGTCTGCTAAAGACTCAATACTTTTCAATCACTTGATCAGTGTTGCAAGAAATGGCAGAAATAAATAAGATAACAACTTACTTCTGAGGAGATCTGCTGGCCACCTCTGCTTTTAGTCTCATGTTCTCTTGCACAAGGTCTACATTTTGCGATCGCAAGATCTTATTTGCCTAAATGACAAAAGATTTTTTGATCAAAAACAATATATTGTATAATTCTTTTAAAACCCAAGATAAGAATGCAGTTAGATTTACATCTATTAACTTTACATGTATTTCTTTTTGAATTCACAAAGAATTTAAACAAAATCAATAAAACACTGAATTTATCTCCATCTGTCAGTTAAAAACAGAACGTGTGCTTAACAAAAGGTTTGTGTACCTCTTTCAGCTTATCCATGTCTTGCTTTATTTGATCACAAACATCTGTGGCAGCTTGCAGCTTGTTCTTCCATTCTTCTACAACAAAGTGAGGGACTCTCTTTTCATCCAGTTGCACCGTATTTATGCTGGTAGGATGCAATGCCGTCTTCAGCTGAGTTTCCAGACTTTGGGTTTTGATTTTCAGATCCTCGTTTTCTCTCATAAGCCCTTCAATCTCTTCCTGGTGTAGAAAGATTTTGTGAAAAAAAAAAAAAAGTTTGAAAAAAGAAAACCAACAACAACAATTTTGGTAAAGTAAAAATAAAACAAAATACTCTTAATATTCAAATCAATGGTGTTAATTAAACCATAATCTTGTTATGTGGAAGGTAGAAAAAAGTGAAACATAAAATTCTGATTTTCATTAATTATTATAGGTAAATGATTATTAACTGGTTAGACGACACAATTTAACATACAGTTATGTCATATTTTTATTTATATAAACAGACATGTAGAATGCAACTTCATTATGCCTTAATATTGAAGTCACCAAGCCATTTTCCTTATAATCCAACAGCAAAAATATAACAAATTATTTCAACAGTTTCACACTAAATAGAGCTGATATTACCTATTTAACTAATAAGTATAAATGATTAGAAGTAGTTTAAAATGGTAATCCTTTTACTGCCAAACAGTCTGATCAGTGTGTTAATAAAATCTTATATACAGCTTTGACTGACACTTGAAGTTATAATTCAAATATCTCTGAACTGTGCTGACCTGATTCTAAAAGTAGTAGAAGTTGTAAACTTCCTTCAAATACTTTAACCTTTTAAGAACCAAGCAAATATTTGAGCTAACCTTCTGCACACATAGCTAAATGGCCCATGCTAAGGTGTTTTCGACGTTCTTTTTGCATTTTTCTCACAATGGAAGACATATATAAAATAATTTAAGATTAAACTGCAATTCTGAGTATTCATGTATTCAAATTGTGTTGGATCAAACGCAGATGCAAACCTGCGGCTTGAAAAAGGTCGAGTTTGTGACGCAGCAACTGATGTGGGCGGGCCAAAGTTTCTTTTCTCCTATAATTCTGAAAAACTAAATCCAGTTACGTCTTATTTTTCCTCTTCTGAGCTGCCAGCTGACTCAAAACTATATGGCTGAATAGCTCTGTTATTGCTAGCTATGCTATTGTTAGCTTGGGCTTGAGAGGTGCTTTAAGCTAGCAGGAAGAGTGTAACTAAAGGAGTGATGGGAAAGTTACAGAGTTAACTTCTACACCAAGTTCCCAAAACCCAGAGGCAAATTTCTAATGAGCTCCTGCTGCGATGCAGAAAATATGTCTTAAAAAATGACAGATTTTTTCTTTATTTGGCCAAAAAACAACGTAATCATAACTAAAAGACCACTTGAAACAATTTTATGTGGCATAAAGCTAGACTGGGACTTTAAGAGGTTAAATCTTACCAAAATTCTGGTTACTTGTGTAAAACATCTGAAAGCATACTAAATACAACAGTACCTCATACTCCCTTAAAAGCAGCTCTCCTCTGGTTTTACGGAGACATTTTCTCATGGATGGGTTGTCGTTGTGATCACCTTCATTTGTCCCTCCTGGAGCAGAGACACAAAAGATTCTAATAAAAAGTATTACGCAAAATAGTAGTTTTCCAAATAAATATTCAATTGACTTTCTGGTGGCAAAATGAAATAAAAAAAAAAAAAAACGAGTCTAGCCAATTGTAAAGCTGTACAATAGCAAATCTTTGAGAAGTTCCTTTACCAGTGATACAGAACTTTCTATTTACCTGTTTCTTTCTAGAGCAAACCTTTGATTCAAAGCACAGAAACCAACATGTGTGACATTGTATCCACATTTAAGTTACATTTTAACAAAAACATTAAACTATATAGTTTATAAAGGAGAATAAACCTCTAAGGAATGTTTCAACAAAAACTTGTAACTTTGACTTAGTAAATAAGGGTTTTTAATGAGGTAAAGTATGGTGGAGTCCAAACGTATTTTGTACACTTAATTAAATGTTTTCTACACAACAGTTAATGAGGCTGCTGGTCTTTTTCTGCTTTGTTGTCGTGGTGCCGTTCCTCACCGATGATCTCTCTGCACGGACTCTCTGCTGTGATGGGGACTCTGCAGGTGGGACACTGGCCGGCTTTCTTTAACCACACTTCCATGCAGGACGAACAGAACACGTGGTAGTTGGCACAAATGACCGGCTGCCTGACCTGCACGGAGACGAGGACCAGACAATTGTTTTTTGACCAAATAAAAAAAAAAAATGACGCTTTGCTGGAACGTGCTACTGCTGGGGTGACACTATAATGCTAGTGCCACCGTCAGACAAACAAAGCAGAAGTTTACTTTAGCTATTCGCGGCTATTGTCGAAATGCAAATGCTACTTACCTTCCCGAGGCATATTTGGCAGGAAATCGGCAAAGTTAGCGACAGAGTCGATGTCTGATAGTTCAGAGCCATTGCTTGTTGTCAAGACACGGCACGGTTCCCGCGGGGAGGTACAAGTTTCCCACCAGGAACAAACCGTTGGTCCGCGCGCGCGTCATGAGCTACGGAAACCTAAGAGGGACAAAAAGGTTTGATTTTTGTGGCTGGCACGTGCAAACATTCAACCACAAGTACAGAGAGAGTTATTATATATATATATATATATATATATATATATATATATATATATATATATTGCCTTTTATTTCTTTTAATTATGTATTTCCAGTTTACATTTAGAAGTAGAGAAAGAAGAAACCTTTTTGACCCTCACACACTTTGGACTCTTTTTTTAACATGTTCTCTTTGCTCAGTTCTTCTGAGTTACATTGTTTATTACAAGTGAAAAAAAATCTTCCATAGCTTAGTAGTGACATTTTTTGTTATTCTTTTAATGAGTTTGAAATCCATTTACAATTAGCTCTAGTCTACCAAAGCTCCACTTCACTAATAATCTCTGATGTTCCCCATTGAAAGATGGAATGGAAAATCCTTGGAGTGAGATGGACTCGTTTGCCAGAGTGACTCTGCCCACTTCAACAAATTGATCTACTTATGGGTCTACCCACCTGTCAGTCAAAAAAGACTTCTCTAACCCTAAAATCTCTAACACATTCATTGACTTTTATTACAAGAGTAGCCTAATTTGTTCTTGGTTTTTGAACTTTGTAACACAGGAGCGAATGAAAAATGCATCCTTTTGCCAACTAATCTAGTGATATTTTAGGAACTGCAAAGTTCGGTACCTCCTGGTGGTTTAGAATAAATTAAAAATGAGAAAAAAACCATTGAAATTTGTTTAAAGGAAAAGAAGAAGAAGAAAATGACACACCAATTGGAATCAACAAACCATCACATCTAAAACTGTCTGAATACTAGGATACACTGTCTGTGCTCCAAAATATTATGTAATTAAAAAAACCTGATCAGGAATGTCTTACTCTTAACATTACTATGACATTTTCTACATTTTAAAAACATTTTTGATTTGTTGTGTGTATTTGAAACCTGTGTTTTGTGGTTTTTAGAGGGTAGATATGCTTATTTTAGGATGATTGTTGGGCTAGATCTATACTATATGTGATTCAGAGGGAGTGTTATTTTACAGGATTACAGTAAAATTATTATTTTTTACTTTGTGTTAAATTGCTGCTTATTTGGTACTTTGAAAACTTTTTATTATGCTAGTTTTGCAACATCAACTTTTTAAAAAGCTTTGATAAGTGAAATATGTCAATTGTCAAAGTGACAACATAAATGTCCGTAAGATTAAGTTGATTCCATGTAAGCATATAGATATAGATTTTGAGCTCAAATAACATACAAGCCTATTGATGAAGTCACTTGCCTGATATAATAGCAGCTGTTAATAAACAAGCAACGATAAGTTGTTTTTGTTTGTTTTTAATGTGTCAGCTTATTTTATAAATCTGCTTATCTTTTCCCTTTTTTCGCTTTTAATCTCAGCTTTGAGTAAAGCAAACTTAGTTTTTCAGCCAGCTAAAGGTTTTTCAAGTTAGTACTAGATCCTATGCCAGTCGAAAATAGTGGAGTTGATGAGCTGAATAAAAATAATTTATTGAAAGAAAATAAATAGGATAAAAAAAGGTTTGTTTTAAAAATAAAATTGTTCCTCATCAAAAGCGTTCACTTGTAAGATGTGTCCTCCTTTCTCAAGGTATAACACAACTTAAGCGTTTCTGACCAGGACATCTAACTCTGCAACTGCTCCCTTGGTGCTATGTATTCTCAGTTTATGCTCTTGTGCATATATCACCAATGAATGGATCACATATAGAGGACAAATTTGCAGTGTATCATGCTTATGCACTTTAAAGTGGTTTCTCTCCATCCTTTGTCCTTAACTAAATTCTCTGTAAATAAACCATCATCTACAGGGATGCTAAAATTAGGGTGTGATTTGCATGTCACACACTACACAAAAATAAATATTGTGCTGGATTTTGTGAAGGTTTTAAGTGTTAAAAATGAACACACTTCTAGAGAGATATTTCAAGCAGATACTGTCTTTTTAGGTTGTCTAGAAGTTAACTACGGACTTTCCTCAGACTGACTTCATCATATGGTTCCAAGAACGTCCTGGCAGAGCTTAAGATGGACTGTTTCTAGTCAGATTTTGTGGTATGTCTGTGGTGGGCCATTGGGCTCCAAATAACTAAATAAGTCTGCAAGACATAGAGGTTTGTGATTCCTTTCCCCCAGAATGATAAATCACAGCCAAGTCTATTGACAAAGTGAAAAATGGCATTTGCTCTCTTTGATGGTACTTTATTTCACATTCAATCATTTAAAGCCTACCCATAAAGCAGATTGCTGTCTATTATTTTTCATGTCTTTGTCTCTGGTAAATGATGTAATTTAAGAATAACAATACAGAGTGGTCTAATATTAGCATAAACTCCACTAAAAATGTTTCCAATTACACGTCCACCACAGTTTAACCTTTCAGAGCCATTACTCATATCTGGAGCTGCATGTCTTGGGTTCATTGTATCTTAAACTAGGACATCTTTTCAGGATCTAATATGATTAGAATTGACTCACTGCAAAATAACCTTGTATGCCAATCCCAGTTTAAAAACATCAGCAGTACTAGTTTGATTGTTTTCTGAGGTGCATTAACTGTTTTATGCAATCAGGAGTTTCATGAAAGATTATGAAAAAATTGATTAAGATATAGATATATTGCAGTGCGTTATCAGTTCCTTGTTACTCCCAACTCTGCTGTAATGAGGACAGATTTATGTATTACAAATTTTTGTTGCAGAAGGAAAGCAATAACACATTCAAATATTTTTGGCAGCTATTTCTGATGAACTAAAAAAAAACCTATGCTTCCATTCAAATCTATATTTCTCTTAATATCGCAAATGTCTTCAAAGAGCTCCAGGCATACAGAGACCTGTGCGAGACACTTTCCAGTGTGCCTGAGTAAAAAGGGAACTGTGCTTAGTGAATATATTCTACTGAATCTTTCCCTAAAAATAAGCCGCATCAGAATGAAATGGCAGAAATACCTATTGTCTCACTAAGATTGCATTGCTTTGCAACAGACCAGTCATTAATTGGTGACAGTCAATTAATCACAGTTGGTACAGACGGCTGCGTCTATTGATCTTGTCCCAGCACTTATTTTTCATCCCTAAATGACACCGATTGCCAGATTTGACCAGCATGTGTAATGGACAGTAAAGAACCAATGACCCGAGTGTCAGTCTTGTCACTGGTTGGGATCTCAATCCCCTTCCCCCCCCACCCCAGGCAAATAGCATCTTTACCATTTAACTTGGAAAGGTTTAGACTGCCCTAAGAGCACAGCAGCGAAACACTGTGCTCTGGTGCTCGGATGACCTTTTCTGTTTAAGGCTTAATCTCTGACAAATGCTTGCTTTAATTAGCCTGATACCCCCTACATGGACCCCCATCCCACCCAGCCCCTCTTTCTCTCTCTCTGGTTCTGTCTCTCACACAGTCGCCAATTGCCTCTAGATGGCCAGTGCTTTAAGTTTTCCTACCTAATTTATATATTTGAGAATTGTCAATTTTGAATCTGGGCGACAGTGGCATAAATCAACTTCAGCTATATATTTGGAGAGTTAAAATAATAGTTTATAAAAATCTGCTGAAGTTTTGTTGTCGTGTAGCAGAGAATCAAAGAGGTCAAAATACATCTGAATTCAATAGTCGTAGTTACAATTAACAGCTTTGTACAAGAAAGTCTGTAAAAAAAAAAAAAAAAGAGGGATTTAACTGCAAAATTCTTCTAGGCTACACTAGGAGGTTTGAGACAACATGCAGACAAACCTGTTCACTTATTGATTGATTACCAAAGCAGATAAACTTTTTGACTTGTGGGCCAAAAATTGCTGTAAAATTTGGCAGAAAGGCTGACCCAGACCATATGTGTTGGGTGTTTTGGTAATCCACCCAATTTAAGAAAGAAATAGCATCAAAGCTAGTTGAAAACCTGTTTTAATTTTAAACTAATATTGAACATTTTCAGGGTTCTATTGCAAAACTGTGACTTTAGTCCTCATTTTAGTAACAATTGCATCAGTGGTTTGATGTTCTGCAGGGAAAATTGTAGAGATTGATGTTCATGTGGTGTCGGAATGATTGTTAAAATGGACTGTCTGGCTCAGAAAACAGACATGAACATTAAAAAAAAATGGCAGAATAACTTTCTGCATCTAATAAAAGGTCAATGCAATTATAGTGTGCCGTTTATAGGAAAACACACCCCAATTATAAGGGAAAAAAAACCAAAAAAATCATTATTAATATAACTTGTTACCTTTTGTCCACACCCCCGGTTTAGATGCATTAATATTGAAAAAAGTGTGTGGTTCTTAAAAATGCACCCCTTGATGCCTATTGTTGAAAATAAGCATCAATCTACTTCAACTCCAAAATTACCTATTTTAGCATTGACGTAAAAGATCAAATATAAGTAACACTATTTGTTTTATATAACTGAGCTAACTAGCATCCCTAGTTATCCCATGATCTGCATAAAATAGATTTAATTAAGAAATAATAAAAAAAAGAAATCTAAAAATGAACCAAATAAAATCCACTGAAGTAAATTAAAAAATATATATTTTTCAGGTTTCAAGTTTGAAAGGGAAAATAGCATTTAACTGATTCTGTTGATTTCTTTACATGGCTCCAATTTTATCCTCTCAAAGCTTCATCCAGATACTGCAGCACATCATGAATCTCTCTCGCTGCAGCAGCAAACACAAGAAAAAGGGATGCATAGCTACAAATCCATGTTTTATTGGAAAGGGGCCTAATTATTAGGATGTAAGTCAGGCTGTGACTTGAGGGCCGTCTCCGTTCGCAGGCCTGCTTTATATTTATCCCCTCCTCTGCAGCTTCAGCAGCAGTGCCACCATCACTACCAGCAGAGTGTGGCGCTTTTATTACATCGCCCACAGGCAGGTTCAACCCTTTCAGTCACACACATACACACACTAACACACACACACAGCCTCCAGGACAGGCAGCCACTTGAGTCCCCTCCACAGCAGTTACCCCACATCCCCACGCAGCCCCACATGGGCCCTTGGGACAGCAGAGGGAGGTTGCGGGTATTATGGTAATACCAGAGCCTGCTGCTCCCTTCCCCTCTTCAGCTGCACAGCTGGGAAGGGCCATCATTACAGTATTGTAGCACTCTGTTTAAGAGAGACACATTGGAGAGGTCGGGTGACAGAGAGAGGATGAGTGCTGCATACATAGATCACATAAAATATGATTAAAATGTGTGAGGGGGGCAGGAATAAAATGCAAAACTTGTTATGAACACCTTATATCAAGTCTACTGTCAAAATGGCGAGTTGTAAATCTTTATTTTTGCCATTTTACTTTTTTTTATTTTATCAAAGGTTCCTTGTGTTGGGTTGGCAATATCTCAAGAGAGGGCAGCCCATGGCTCATAAGGAATAAATACCACATAAAGTATGTGAATCTCTAATGTCTCATAATGCTTTGCAAATCTATGGTGCCGTTTGTCAAGTTGGAAATGTGTCAGAGAAGAAATCACATCACGTGATAGGAGAGCTTTGATGGTCAAAATGTCAAGATTTTAAGCCAAAATTATCTTTCCACACTGATTTTTGCTGCAGACTTTGTCCAAATTGTAGTGGGAAACTTTAAATACTTTAACTGCAACAGATTAATGGCATCAAGAATCATCCAAGTCAACGGCCTTTTCCTCTATTTGGTAGATTACCCCTTTGACAGAGCAGTCAATCCCTCACTGTCGGATTGTGCTGCCAAAAGTCATCCATCAACCTTTAGGATTTCAGAGCAGAAACCAAGGCCGTGAGTCAGAGGCTTCCTCCGACTCCATCTTCGTCACAGCATTTTTGGGAAACGGGGGTATCCATTACAATTTCTTGTCTGCTCCAAGTGCCCACATCTCGTTCTATTTTCAGCTCTGTTTTGAGTGGAAAGTTTGATTGATAAAGTACAGAATCACAGCGTGAACAGAGATAAAGGATTTTTTGAATATAATAAGGAGGAACCATTAAAAATGCATATTATCTCATTATTCCTGCTGCCAAATTACTGGAAATAATCTGCGCAATAAGATGGAAAATGGATTTTGCTTGTTTTCTCTTCTTGACCCGACAGAGGACACATGAAGAGGAGAGTAGGGAGGGAGGAGACTGATCGTTTAAAAAAAAAAAAAAAAAAACTGCTCTAGTGCACTAATGTCTGTGAAACTTGAGCTCATATTGGATCTGAAGGACAACATAAGACGAGCCCTCTCCTCTGCACTCCCTCTGTTTAAAGGTGAGGATTAAAGATGAGTGTTTTACCGGCTGCCTAATAGAGAGCAGTGTACAACATCATGTTTGTGTGAGAACACAGTGATGTTTAATAGTTGTTTTGTGTATGTTTTTAAGTAACACAGCCACTTAGAGGACAAATGAAATAATGTCCAGCAGAGACAGTTGTCAGCACTCACACTCCAGCTTCACACACACACAAACATCAGGAGGCCTTATTAATTATTTGTAGCCACTTGACTTCATATTGTGCATCCAGTGGCTTGGTCAAAGATTATAATTACCACTTCCCTGTTTGTATCATTTTCCATCTCCTGTGCTTTTAGTGCAGTATTACTCCTCTTGTCCCTCACTCCCTCTTTTCCTCCCTCTCCCTCGTATACACAAGACTAAAAGTGCAGGCACATCATTTATTGATAAGACAAAAAGAATGTAATGAAATTATCAATGTTCTTGAATTAATTATGAACATGATTAAGAAAGCTAAAATCTCAGGAGCCAGTCTCTCATTACCCATTCACTCTTAGGGATTGCTTTCATTCAGGGAAGGAGAGGCAAAAAAGCCTTCCAGCAGAGCCCAGTCCAGCTCAGTTCTTCTTCCTGTGAGCCTGTCCCCTCGTCTCTGCCGCCAGGCCAGTTCACCGACCCTTGCTGCGGAGCGACTGCCCGTTGCTAGCTCGTCCCGGCCGGCCGGACGGTTTTCCTGGAGAAGAAGAGACCAGCTTGACAGTTCTGCGCTGCACTGCGATCATGCTTTGGGGTCTTGACCTTCCTAAAAAGAGAGGCACTCAAGGTAAGGGAGACTTGCTAAAGTTGTAAATTAAACTGGAAATGTTGAATTTTTAAGAAACCATTTAATGATTGAAAGTGGGTTTTACTCTACAAAATGCAGCAAAATTAAAAATTTTGATCACTTTCTCTAACAAATAATAATTTCAGTCATTGCTGTCACATTGGAAAATTATAGGAGTAATAAAACTTTTCTTTAATTTTGTACAATCAAATCATGGTCGCATGTTGATACGCATACCTACAAGAGATCAATATGTTTAAACTAAAATAAATTAATGGCTTTTTATTGAGGCGTCAATTATATTTTCTTGATTTTCTAAGTCCACGTCAAAATAACTGAGAAGTTTCAACCAAGTGACAGTAAGTTATTAAAGTGTGTTTCACCCTGATATTGATGTCCACTTCATTTAGATTAGTCTGAGTGGTTGTACGCTGTCAATGAGAATTGCATGTAGAGGGACACAAATACATCAAATTTCAGAAAAAAATATATGTTAATTATACTAGCTTTAGCAAAATTTGAGAACTTCACCTTGTAGATTTTAACTGAAAATTCTATCCCATGCCCAAATGATATACAGATATTTTAAATTAAATAATAATTTTAGGTTAAACAAACTCTGTAACCAATTATTGACTAATCAGAAAAAGTGACAGAAATGTAGAAGCTGAGGATATTTTTGTCTCTTTCAGCTGGTAGAATGAGTGTGTATTTGGGGTGATAGTTCCCAAGAGTTTCAAACAAAATCTGAAAGCTACTGCTGCTGTTATATTCATATGAGATCTCTTGAATTTTGTTCACTTTGACACAAGCTTGAAAAAACACACTAAAGTATAGGAATGTACGTTTGTGCAACATTTTCCTTTCCAACAAACAGACCACGCTGACGCAGAAACATTTAAGTACTTTTAGATATGTTGTAAGTACTCAGTTTACTTCATCAAGATTTTTTCTTTTTATCTGAAGTGATCATTTGGACAATGGAATAACATGCATTCTGGCTTTAAAGCTTTATTTAAAATGTCAATGCTCTGTCAAATCCAGCACAGACAGTTCCCTCTCTCTTCCTCGAGAGAGAACACAGGGGTTAATGGCAATCCTCCTGTCCCCGAGATTGATCCAAGTATTGGATCGCACATAAAGCTGCAGTTACTGGATATTACCCTGCTGCTATCGGCCTGCAGTGATGGCCTGGATAAGAAGTGCTTACCAAAGAGGATGCTCCTTTAGGGCAGATATGGTTTCCCAGCCCTCTGGGAACAACAACCACATGCCTGCTGCTTGCTCAGGAACTTTCAACCTCATTGAGTAAATCCAGGGGTCTTATCAAGTTACTGGCCTACTGAACTACTCTAAAAATGTTTAGCCCTCCTCAGATTTTAAGATGTGATGGGACAGGTTGGCAATTAAACAGCACCTGCCTTTCATAGATAAGGGTGTTTAGTTGGTTTGTAGCTTTTTTTAATGTCCGATAAAATGGAGTTTAACCAAATTCACATCTTTGTGCGATGTAGTTTTATAGGTTTTGCTGACAGGATTAGATTGTTGACTCTGAGTTACACCAGACAGAGATGTTTATTCCTATCATAAAGTTAAACATTTTACATCATCCAAACATTAATTACTTTAGCTTCTCTCATTCGCTCCTATTGGAATTTCCTTAAAGCCTCTTAAATGGGCTTGCTTTTCGATAAGCTATCCTCAATCAGCCCTTTCTGTATTCCCTGTTGTGGTTTTCCCCAGATTTGGATAGGGACAAACTGAATTCTGATCTGTGCCAAGGTGGGCAGATCTAACTATGAGCATCTGCTGTATGTCTCTCACTGGTATTACCCAAGAAGCACCTGGCTCATGTCGCACACCAGCTACCAGAGCCCAGATGGCAGCTAAGCAGGCTAATTATTTCAACACAAAACTCTGATGTCCCACAACAGCATCGTGGGCCACTTTGGTGCTCTTCTTTCCCGTTTCTAGCTTTGTTGGACAGGATTCCTGCCATGGAGCTATAAAGATGTCAAGTAGATAATCACTGTCTTGGACAGTTTCTGGTGTAGTGCTTGGCATGCAGATGTGAATTGGGTCATGTGTAGCCCCCTTTAGAGAAGAAGCATTTGGCAGTGTAGAACAGAGCAATGTTTGACCCTTAATGGTGCAGATGCATGCTCATTACACTTCAGAACAACATAAAACATCATTTTTGTCTATTTATGCAACCAATGAAAACAGCACAGATATTTTAAATGCAAACTTTGTTGCCTCATCTGACTATACTATCTGCTTTAAAATAATTCTAGTCTCAGAGAGCTCCTCCCTCTTGATTCATTCATACTGTTTTATATTGTGTCCCCCTAGTGGCCGTATAGGAATGCTTGACCATGAAAGATAACACATCTAAGCATGATTGTCTGCCTCACTCCTTTGTACTGTCGTTGTAAACCTTCATAATCATCTGGAACACAACTAGTTTACTCAATCAGCTTTCACAGGTCACCGAATTTCCATGCTGTGCTTTCCAAAGAACAATCTGACACTAACAAGCAGTAAAACGCTTCAGGTGTTGTCCACTTTATGCGTTCAAAGAATTATGCCTCGTGATTGGGTAACCTTAAAGCTTTCACATCTTTATCAGTAGTTGCAATTTCTCTCCACATCTTCTGTGAGGTTAATGAAGTGTCGCCATTAGGGCTCATCTCCTGCATCCAAGACCACAGCAGAGGAAGAAATGCTTGTACTTGATAAAGCCGCTACTTGGAAGAAGATGCAGCCCCCACCAGGATAACCTACTGACTGCAGCATTAAAGACTTTATCACAGACAATGGCCTGCATGGTGATCTATTGGTTCTAGACACATGGTGCTATCTCTAGTTTGTGAGTTATCTATCTTTATCGCAGAGTAATTTAAGGATGTAACTTTTTCCTTATTCAGTTATGAAATTAATTAGACATAATTTACTGAAAATGTTAAAGACATTTAGGTAGAACTTCACAAATGGAAAATTATTTCTTTGTATGAGAGTTTTATTAACATAGGATCAATTGCCACAGCTGTGTGTCACTTCAACTATTTTGTGGACTAAACCTCAGAAACAAATTAGCTGAAATAAGGCAATAAAGACTTTAATTTGTCCCTGTACAGTTCTATCTCATCCTTCTGCACTCCTCCTGCTCTCTCCTTCTCCCTGATGTGTATCCCATCTGCTTTGGGGACACCTCCCCAGCATGCAGGAGCAGGATAAGCACACCATTTCCCTGTCAATACTTTGCTATTAGCCTCTGCAGATTCATATATCACTGAGCTGTAGGCCATGAGCTGGTGTAGGGTGTTCTTGTTATCTGAATAGCCGAGGCTAAGGTCTCCTCTCTGCCCTGCACTTTGATTTATCCAACCAGCAGGTTAATGAGAAATAGAGGCTGGTCCTTTTGCCCTCAGGGGGCAAAGCCATGTGTGTAAACGGATGGAGTTGAGGGATAAATGGGGGCTTCGTGATTCATCCTAAAGTGAAAAACTTTAGATGCATTCTTTGAAAACATTTTGAACTAAGTCTTGAAACACAATTCATAGGAGCACAAACTCTAGTTAGACCTTGAAACATTTCTGGAACTGTTCTGATTTTTTGGCTCAGTCCTGCCCCTCATGTCTCGAGGAAACAGCTCTCTTGAGGGCATTTCAGGGTCACTCCAAAAGGTGGACTTCCTTTGTTGGAGGCCAGATTAACTTCAGATTTCAAATTCAATGTCTTTTTGCAAACCCAAACTTTCTAAAGAGCCTCAGCTGGTAACCCAGACATGATTCTGTAAGAAAGCTCATTAAAGCAGAACCCCATTTTCACCACTTTATTGCTTCTGTTTTTTTTGAAAGTGGAAGTGTGTCTCATCTTGTTTCCAACTAGTCAACCTTATAGAGCCACACTAATGAAAATTGTATTTTTTGTGTTTTTGACAAGATAGAGATTCACATAAAGAAAATTTGGCTTATGATGGCACTTCTGAGTATATATTTACTCAAATCGTTGTGAATCAGGAGCAAACAAAGAATTTTGTTGAGAAAATCTTGTAGCAGTGATGTAGGTGCTGCAGTCGGGGAACTACAAGTTCCTTGCTTCATTCTGTTCTGATGCATTCACCTGCAGACACATAGATCGATGTACGTCTTTGTTTTCTTTTGTCTGAGCTGGCATCGAGCTCAAAATTGTACAACTGGATAGCTTCAGTATTGATCACAATTTTCGTTGCACCTTTGTTGTAAGTTTGGTCTGTGAGGGGCTGTAAACTAGCATGAGAGCATGTTAACAAAGGGATGATGGGAAGGTAGGGCAGGCTTACTCCACGCCTACAGTCCCGCCCACGATTCAGAGCTAAAATTGTAATCAACTACTGCCTTGCTCCAGTAACTATGTGCTAAAACACAACACAGTTATTTTTTTTTAATCATTATTATTTTGTCTAAAAATGACATAATTGTAATTAAAAGATCACTGAGAACGCTTTTAAAATACATCAAAGGTGATTGGAGTGAGAATTTAAGTATGGATATTTTTACCATTTTATTTATATTATTTTCTTATTTAATTGAATACATTTTCTTTAAACTGCATCTGTTCTGTCATATTTATTCATTCATCATGTTTGAGTTCACTACCATTGACTCCTTTATCTGGAGTCTCTGAAACGTTCAGCTCATCTTCTCACAGAAGCACCTGTTATTGAATCGAGCAACTTTCTGGACAAACAGTCTGACGGTCATTGGACAGAACGTCCTGCGCCACAAGAGTTTTCTGTTTGCAGATGAGCAGATCTATTTTTTTTTTTTTCTTTTTTTAAGAAAGTCATCACAGCTGGGTGTCTGCTCCTGGTAAGACTGGAGGCAGTAAACACGTCTCCTTTTCATGCATTTTTGAGGATCGGCAAAAAAAAGCAAAAATGCAATTTCCCACTGTGGACTATGTCATTAACCTAGTGATGTAACAGGCAGTATAATGCCAACTTAGTGGCCAAAGAGTCAAGATACTAAATGAAAGCTGTCAAAATATCCCTTGAGTGTATTGTTCTATGTAATACTGTGGAAAACATGCACATTCTAGATGTTTTTGATCTAAAGAAGTCAGACAAATGGTGCTAGAATTCTTCTGCTGCACAAATTGGTTTTAGTGATTATGGTGTCTAGATATACTGAGACCGGGTTGAGATATAAACACACAACTCTCTTGAGGGCAACTGGGAAGTTTGCTTTGTTACAGATAACTGTATAGGGCAGCTTGACATTTTGAATGTACTTTAAAGACATAAATATATAGAAAAATGAATGTTGAGAAATCTTATAGTTGAAGGAAAGAAATTATCAATCTAAATTCGGTCCTATCCTGCTCATTCATTTTGCGTGCTTCTTCACAGCCGTTAATAATACGTGACATGAGTCCAGTAAAAAATGATTAGATGTGATTCTAAGCTTTTCTTCTCTTCCAAAAGGACAGACAGCAAGTTGTGCTGCCTGTTACATCAGTGAGTTTGTGACCTGCAGATGCTTGGCCCCAATCCAAGAAGAAACTGTCTAATGAGCAAGCTGTGTCAGTGTCTCTTACAGGTCCCTCTCAGCAGTCTGCCTGTACAGTTTTCAAAAGTGTGTGCCTGTTTGTGTACATCTGTGTACATGTTTGATGGCAACAGAAATTCTTGAAGTTGAAGGCATTTAGCTGTGGGATAGAGAAAGAACTCAAGAATTCATAGTCGAGCACAACAGGGGAAGACAAACCATTGCCAGATAAATGTCCTACTTAACTATCACACTGGAGTGCATTGCAGCAAGAAGTCAGACCCCCTTCCCTTGCTTCCTTTACACACACACACACACACCCATGCACACACACCTTTCATGAAAATATCTAACATATGGTTATATGCTTCTTGCTTGTATCCCAAGGCCAATTTTCCAGCTGGCTCCCTTAGAGAACAGAAAGACTGGGGGGGAGAGGGTGGGGGCGTGTGAGCATAAAACAGTAAAAGAGAAACAAAAATATGTGAAAATTTTAGAGATAAAGAAACTGGAATAGAAAGAATATGTTGTGAGAACATACCCAAAAAAATGGAATTAGAAAGAGTAAAAAGCTGGATGTGGTCATGGGCTTCCTATACCTCCATAGCCAGTGGCGCTGGAGTTACAGGTTCAGACTGCTAAGCATCTGATAATTAGTTTGCCTTTCAGGCATGAGTCATTATGGTTCTGTAGCAAGTAGCAAACCCCTTTTGTGGATGACAGCTTTTCTCTGTGACTTACAAAGTGCTCACAACCATTTAAAGACCCACTCCAATGAAAATCATGTTTTTGGTGTTTTTAACCTGTCGATGTGTCATTTTAATGAAGAAGAACGACATACTGAAAGAAGGTTAAGAATAAAGCTCAGTTTTTGAGTATTTCTTCATCAAATCATTGTGAATCAGGAGCCGATGAAAAATTATTTTTGCTACTGTACAATCGGCGGCCACGAGCTCCCGGCTCCTCTCAATTCTGATGTACACACTTGTAAACAAATAAGCCTCATTACCACGGACCAGTCTGGTACAGTCTGGTCTGGTCTGGTGGCTATAGGCCTACAGTTACCCCGGGCTCACACAGCTAGTGTTACAGCTCAGGTGCCATGCAGGAGCGGTCTAGCTACATCCGATGACTCATATTAGCTACAGGTTTTCTGCAGCCACAGGCTCTACTGCAGACCTCGCAAAACTGCAAACTCACATTTGTTCACGCTAATTCCTCCTTTGTTTGCTGTGGTTCAACTGAGTAGTCCGGTGAAAATTTTAACCAAACGAAACAGATTCGCAGCACCGCAGCGGCCTGACCACAGATGCAGGACGTGACCGCCTGTAGTGCCATTTCCTCACGCACTTTTACATAAAGACTGCGGCGCTCGAATCGGAGCTGTAACACTAGCGGTTCTGTGCTGGTGAGGATTTCCACTCAGTTAAGCGTCCCTTCAACTGAGCGGTTTGTTTTCACAGTGCATGCGTGGTGTAGAGTGCTAGCATGTCATTGCGTAAATGTGTTGCGACGACTAGAAGAGCTATGACAATGAAGGTCATCATATTTCTTACCATTTTTGTTGCATCTAGAATGTTATATTGGAGTTGTAGGAGGCTGTAAGCTAGCAGGAGAGGGCGTAAACTAGGGATGCAACGATACAGTTGGTTCATGGTTCGATACGTATTGAGCAAAAATTTAAAAAACTAAAATTCTACTTTTCCACATATTATGATTTCTTTTGCAACCAAAAAATCATAACAAAGAAATCAGATTTTTTGTTTCAAGTGCACAGCTTTTAGCAGTTGTTGTAGAATCACACTTTAATAGAACTCTTGTAAATTTTTACATCTTGTATACAATTTAATCAAATAAAAAAGTGCCTCATTCCTTAATACTTGTAAACATGGATATAATGAACTCCAACAATCTAAGCTGTGCTCTTAAGTTATGACAGCCGGCAGTACTGCACTCTTTATTTGCCAGTGTGCGGGCCGTCATATAATGAACATTTATAGAGAGATAGTTCTCTGTTACCCAGGAAGTCCAGCTGTATGTGGAAAGTTGTGCGTTGTGCAGTGTCTTTACATAGATGAGTATCATTATTCATTATTAATAATGTATAACTGACTATTACAAGCAAAATCTGGAAAATTAAACAGGATCTGCTGAGATGGGAGGAATAACTTTTATTAGGAGTTACATTAAACAGAATAACTTACATTTAAAAAGAAAAAAAACAATACTTGTAACTGAATAACAGCTGTTTTCTGTACAAGAAATCATAGCTGTATATAGGAAAGGAAAAATATATTAGAACAATTTTTCAAATTAAACACAAGATTTAAAAAATACTTTCTACTTGGGGAGTATCTCTGATTTCTTCAATTCTATACCAATCCTCTGTCAAATGTATCTAATTTACTAAAATATATATATATATATATTACTCTTAGAAATTTTCTGTAACAGTTGCCATTTAATTTCTTTAAAGTTGGAGAGTTTTGATAATGAATGTGAACCTTTTATAATCGTGTTGGTTGTAAATACTTTGTAGAACAAAATGGGCAATGTTAATTGCTGCAGCATTCAACACACTGTTTCTTCCTCTTTTGAATTGTTTCCATCAGGAAAAAAGATACACAAGTAAAATGTAAAGTAAAGAGTAATTTAGTTCTGAACAATACTGCATAAATACTTAACGTTGTTATAAAAAGTAATATTATTCATTAATAGCAATGAATCAAGTTTGTATATTACATTACAAAATAGTAAAATATATGTCAATACATACTTGACTTTGTAAACATTTTGTTTTCCCCTGTTTTGTAATAAATGTAGACTAAATTTGGGTTGTAATGACACAATATTAATGAATTGCACTAAAGAAAAATTATAACACATAAAGATGGAACAAAAACAAGTATGCTGTAAAATGCTAATAGATGTACTGCTAATATACCATCATGAACAAACAACATTAATTTCAATAAAAGCTAAGCTAAGCTACATATAGACATCACTGTTTATGTTTCTGCTAAAAGCAGAAATGTTTTGGTAATTTACTTTTTATATTTTAAGATTCCTATGATGCATTACCTAGTTATTTATCTTTGAGCAGTGCTTAGATCATTTTTTTTTTACTCTTACTACTCCTGTGTGCAATGTGTCTCGAATAGTCTCCAGAAAATAACAAAACAAACTCCACCCTGTTGGAGGCGCTGTGTTGAAAACGCCTGGGTCCTGAGAATGCGGTCCTGAGAACGTGGTCCTGAGAGCGTTGTTGGGTCTCCAGGCCTGCAGATTTATATTACTGGCAAATGGGGGTGGACTTACACAGTACCAAAAGCTTTGCCCACAACTCAGAGGGAAACTTCTAATGAACAGAAACTATATATGTCCGAGAAAAAAAACATGTTTACTTTGGCTGAAAACAGCATAATAATAATATTAATATTAATAATAATAACAATAAAAATACTTGGAGCGATTTTACAATAAATAAAAAAATTGAGTTTGTTTTTGATCTTGAGGTAGCAGTTTCTCAACATTTAAAAGAGAAAGACACCTTTAATCCGTTTTTAGTCAGTTGAGATAGTCTCCCTTCATGTTTTTTTATCAGTAGTGAAATGTGTTGTCTTTGTCACATGTCCAAAATGTTAACTATATAAGGAAAAGCCTGCACAGACACTTGTACCGACCTTGAATGTGATACACAACAAATGGCAGAATGAAGACAGTCAAGCAGATTTTATTAACTTGTCAGACCAACAGAATTTTTTGTTTTATTTTTAGTTAATTTACTTTTAGATCAAGTTGACTAAAAACATTTTTTTTTCATAATTTTTGAAGTTTTATTTTATTATTTTAATTACTGTGAGATTTTTGTTACGCAAGAAACTATATTGGAAAGGATAGGAAAGTTTGTTTTTTTATACATGAAATAAGATGCTGTATTGATCTGTGCAAAGAGCTTTGGGTTATAAAAAGATGTAAATTCAATGGACTAATGTAGTAAGTTAAATATCAGTAAGATGCTGAATTATAAAATAAGAAAATGATTGAACAGAAAAAACACACAAATACTAAATCAGTCCAACATGAATTTGCTTTTAATAGACAATGCCTTGTTAGGCCACCATGCATGAAAGAAATGACTTAACACATCTCAAATCATCATCATCCTCAGTTTCAAACATGGGAAACAATAAGATGGTAATACCTATTATCTCCCATATTAAGAAGATCCATTTGTGAACACAAA
This sequence comes from Oryzias javanicus, assembly GCA_003999625.1. NCBI lineage: Eukaryota > Metazoa > Chordata > Actinopteri > Beloniformes > Adrianichthyidae > Oryzias > Oryzias javanicus. The sequence goes on along the minus strand of CM012439.1, from coordinate 14,569,793 downwards.
CGGCCCAGAGAGGCCATCCTTTTCACTTGTTGTCTCTAAATCTGATTAGCAAGTATAACGACATGTTGCTGAGGGTCACAGGAGATATAGATTGGCTTTGCGCACATCTCTGCTCTCGCTGGCTCACTGTCGGAGGAATGAACAATTCTTATTTTCAAAGACTCCTGGGGATTTACATCGCTGACACCTTACATATTGAAAAAAAAGAGGACAGGGTTTTTGGAATATTTTTATTTGCAAATCAACATTCTGCATATTACTCTGAAAATATTTCAGCAATACCCACTCTCTGTGTGTTTTTTTTTCGAGTATCAATTAAGTGTACTATAACTTTGATTGGCTTGCAGTCATGTCTTTGAATGCACTTAAAGAGTAATGATTTTCCTTCTATCTAATCAAAACACACATTTGCAGCTTTCCACGCTCTTGCTTTCCACGTGGAGGATTAAATGAAACATCTAAATTTGGGAAGTTCCCCTGTGCTGTCATTAAAAACATGCAGCTTTGTGGATTGTTAATAGAATTCAATTAAGTAATGGGATTATTAGCAATTGAAGCACACATTTTAGCTTTGCTCCCACATCCCTATGATCATCAGATATAGAGCATCTTCCATTACAAGCTGGTAAAAACAATATTTTGACTCCTCTATAAATTTAGTTTACAGTAGGTGTTGTATTAAATAAATCTATATTTCAGTCTAAATTGTTGGTGTATGTTTCTTTTTAAAATACATTTAAAATTATTTTGGTTTTCAGCACAGGATAGATATAAATTACCAAAAGTTTCACAATTTTTTCATTTTCTTTATAATTTGTGGAAAAAATTACATTTATTTTGGGACCAGTTTGCAATTTATACACAGAGTCGGAGGTCAGCGCACAATGAAGAATGATATGCAGATGATGTCATTGGACTTTATTTAGCTTTTGTACCACACTCACAGCAGCATTCAGTCAAGTATCCGGTTTCTGTCTTTGGCCTGGCTGTGACGGGGAGGAGGAGGAATATCAGGTTCCAACAGGGAGCAGTGAGCACGAGGAACAGATCTGTTTACTTGGGGGAGGTAATTGATTGGGATGGAAGGTGGTGGTGGTGGGGGGAGAAAGGAAAAGTAGTGGTTGAAGGGGCAAGGAGAGGAGGGTCGGTATTGATCATGTGACTGCTCCTGCCATAACCCCCGATATACATCTGTGCGTTTATTGCACCGCAACACCAAAAATATAGTTTATTGTGAAAGAGCAGAGAAAAAGAGTCTGAGCTCAATGAGAGGGCACGCTCAGACAGTGAATCGTTGGGAATCTGTTCATCCTCTCGGATCAATTTTGAACTTTTCATTAACATTTCAGCCCCAGTAAAGGCTGAGTTCCAGGATATGTCTATTTGTCGTAGTGCAGCCTGTCAATAATATCAGTGTTTCGTGCATAGATTATTTTAACGAAATTGTGTTGGCTTTTTTGTGACAATTAACTGACCTTTCTTGTTGCAAATTATCATTAATTCAGCTTTGTACAGCACAGTCTTTTATGGCACAATTTGCTTTTAACATCAGCACTTTAGAAAGTTCTAGAAATGAACACAATGCAAAATGTCACATAAAAACAAAAAAGAGCTCTGCCGTGTGTATTGTGTCCTCCAGGAGTAATAGAGAAAATGCTCTAGAATTCAGTCTGCTTTCCATTTACTTTGAATTGAACGAGCCACATTAATTATTTATCAGCAAAACTTCCAGCTATTATTACAGAAAAACACTGGCCTGCATCTGGGTTCTTCTTGTGTGTCAAAACACAAATACCGGGCGTGTGAGCACGCAGGGCCGCCATCATGCCTGCACCTCGCAACAAGGGAAACACAAAACTGATCAAGACACTGTTTTGAGACATTCACTTAGCAGGTTGATTGCAGGAGAAAAGAAAAAAAAAAATTCTGGCCGACCTGAAACAAAGATTGCAGGGTAGAGGCTATAGAAAGAGAATTTTAAGAGTTGTTTGCTTTGCCATTTTTAGTTTGGTTTCACCATATCGCCACCCTGTCCAGATGGACGTTTCTGTGTTATTCACTCTGAGGTTATGGTTTTAGATTGAGGGCACGCCCAAAGCCTGCCGTTTGTTTTGAAGGAATCCAATGTCAGTACAGATGTAGCAGAGCTGGGATTGTTTGCAGAGTTAATGGTGGTTTGATGATGTCATTCTCACTGACCTGAAGAGGAATTGACCTCTGTTGTGTGAGCATTTCTAAAATGCCACCTGCACAATTATGCTTGGAGTGTCCTTGGGCTGTTGCATGTGGGGATGGTTTTATCTGATACAGGGACACACTCGACGTAGACACAGCTTGCTGATCTGTACATGAACATTTACTGAAAACATGCACTACATGTCAGAGGCAATTACATCTTCCTGCGTGTGGGTTCAACAATTTAACCATCAAGTGACTAAGAGCAACTCACCTCAAACATAAATATTGGTATTAAATTAGATATTTTAAAATAAAGAGTTCTGTTTCAATCCAGTATTTGGAGAATTTGGGATCAATTACTACAGTTTATTCTCTGTTGTTTGCCTTTCAAAAAACATAAAACCTTTTAAGCAGCTTGATAATGTTGGTTTAATCCTCATATTGTTGTCAATTTGTACAAAACAAAAAAAAAGTCGGAAAAAAAGAACAAAAGCAATTTGCTGAGAGAACAAATTCTCCAGAGAGATGTATAATTCATGCTCACAACTGTGTTTGAGATTGTGTTTTTCCCTCTTTGAATATTTTTTTGATGTGTTAGGCTGATCACTGTGTGCTTTCTGAAACCTTGTCGCCATGTCTAAAGGGTTCAGACAGCCAAGAGGCTGGATTTAGCCCAGCTAAGACCCGGGTCAGACATGCTGGGTTCCTCTCCTTTGCCTGGTGTGAGACGTTATTTCCCCCGTGAGCTGACCTTCTTTGTGTGCACATTATAGTCACTGTCACGGCTGGCACAGAGTTTCATACTCATAAGTCATCACTCAGGTTTTTCAGCAAGGAGCCGTATTAAATGAAACTGAGTCATCTCTTTTCTCCCAAAGAGATTGTTACAGTTTTACTGCCTCATATACCTTTATGCTGATTATATAATAATCCAGTTATTCCGTCCAGTTTGTCTTCTTTCCACCTTGGGTTGGATAGTTTATCTGTCAATATACATGCAGAGTTCTCTCAAATCTCTTAATATGAAGTAACCAAATGAAGCAGAAACGATGAAGAAACCTGAGGCCTCAAAGTTGTCAAACTTCACAGCCTTCCACAAAAACCTGCTAAATTTAACACTTAAAAAAGTCATATTACAGCTCTGAACAAAGTGTTAACAGCTGATTCTTGTTATAGACTGAGACTTTTTGTCAATTATTGTCTGTTTTGTCACTGAGTTTGGTTCTCCTGTTGTCATCATGTAAGAATTAAGATATATATGTTGGATGTTGTGAATAAACATGTAAAATTTGGAGTAATGTTTACATCTAATTAAAATGTATAAATGATTGGCTTTTATTCTGAAACTCAAAGGGGAAGCAAATGATTTCGAGTGAAGTTTTAAAAAGCTTTCTCTTGTTTTATGTAATTTTATTTTTTCCATGGCTGACTGCTGTCAATTTTAGAATATACAGACTGCTACTGACTTTATAAGCCTTTGTTTTGTTTCTAATTAGATTAGTCTATAGTTTTTTTGTTGTTTTTTTTTTTTTTTGAATATGAAAACGATGTAAAAATATGTGGAGAAAATCCTTTTTTTAATGAAAGAGAAAAAAACTGTTAATTTCTTACTTTTTTTTTCTAATTATTTGATTTGTGTTCATTTTAATAGCATACATATAGTTAAATTTGCTGAAATAAATACGTTCCAGTTTTCTACTAGCTTTGCTAAGGTGAACAAACAAACTGCAAGGTCTGGCTGCAGTAGACAAACAATCATTAATTATACAGAAAAGAGCATTTCTATGAATTTGAAATGGCAGCGTTACATCACTGCATGTTTAACTGTGCAAAACAAAAGTTGCTGAATATTTTAGTGCGGCAGAGCTGACGGAGTGAGGAGACACCGCTGTACCGCTGTTCTGTCTCCTCCTGTCTGGCTCTGCCTGTCTTGGATTTCACTGCATAAGAAAACACGGTTTTAGAAGCTACTCTCCAAATAAGCAACTCAATGTCAGAATAAATTCTGAACAGCTTACGCTCACATCCATCCTTTCATTTTATTTTTCTAAATACTCTTATTGTTGACCACAAATGTTCTGTATTTGTCTGAACTGAGGGAAAACAAAATAAAAAAAATGTTTTTCATCAAAAAGTATACATTAAGGTAGAAGTTTCAGATAGTCATCTAGAAGAAAGGATTTTTCTAAATTCCATGTCATGTTTACAATGAAGCACTTTTGGAGAAAAAGTATATCTTTGTTCAAATTTGAAGTCTGTGTTTGAGTCGACATTTCCCTAAATGTATTTATATCAGACGAAAATCTTAACATTTTTGGTGGGGAATGATAGCTGTTTATAGCTCTGACTGGTTGAACTCTTAAGTTATTTATCATCAGGCATAAGCGCTGCATCAAAATTGATGGATGGACTATTGAGTTCAAGAGAATATTTTGACAGGGGTGGACAAAAAGCTTACTCAGTTCCTGGATTAAAATGTGGCAATAGGGTCCGTCTCTAACATTTTCTAAATAGTTTGTTTTATGTTTTTTTTTTTTTAATACTTAACAGGTCATTTATCCCTTTAGTAAAACAATGTAAGTGTTGTGTAATTGGGCTATATAAATAAAATTGAATTGAATTGAATTACATTGGATTAAATTAAATTATGCTGAACAAAAAGGCATACATTTTCAAAATTCTTCTATTTTATTTTAGCTCAGGCTGAAAGGTCCTACGAGAGTCCAGCTTCCGGATCTATATCTCTGGACCCATTACTTCATATCTGTTTACATCTGTTTGGCTCACAAGCAAAAGTTAATGTTTTTTTTTTTCCAGCTTCTCTTTCAAATAGTCTATAGTTGCAATAGATTTAGACTTTTACTGATTCACTCTTTGTCTTTACCAGAGGTGTGAAGACATGACCACAAAGAAAATGAAGTGATTTGAACCAAAGCACGCAATTAATTTAGATAACACATCGAAGTATAGTGCATTTAAAGCAGTATTTAATGTTTTCATAAAGTTTACTTTCAGCCACTTTGAAAGATCCACTCTAATGAAAATAATATTTTTGGAGTTTTTAACATGTTCTTGTGGCTTTTTTCTGATGATGGAGGACACATAAATTAAACTAAATTAAGTTTAAATTAAACTTCTATGTATTTCTTATTCAAGTCATTGTAAATTTGGAGCAGACAAAAACATCCAGTTTGAAAAAGAGCGTATTTGTGACATAGAAAATACACTAGGCGGGCCACAAGCTCCATGCTCCTCAACAGGGACAGGAAAGCGGGATTGCTTCACGTCAATGGCTCCGCCCACAACCCAGAAGAAAATTTCTAAGGAAATCCTACCCCTTTGCAAAAACTATGTCCTGTGAAAATGTTTGTCAGAGAAGAACCCTTTTAGAGTAGATCAAAAGATGATCAGTGTGGGACTTTCAATCTATCTTCTAAAGTTAAAGTGAAGCTAGTTAAAAAGCATCAAACTGTTTTTTGTTTATGAAGAAAACAGCTTCAATCTGCAGGGGAGAAGTGTACAGATTCCATGCAAGGTATTTTTCTAACTGTTACAGGTGGAAACCAATAAAACAACCTCAATTGTGTAGGTAACCCTGTTAAGGTGGATGTGTTCTGAAGATGGATAAGCAGTTCAAGCAGAGACATGGATCAGGACCAAAGAAAGCAGAGTTGTCATACATTAATCGAGACGTTTTAACTTTGTCACAGGAACATTTGCGAGCTGCGAGGCACTCTTGTTGATGCTTATAGCCTGAGGGAGTGACAGAGAGGAAGAGATGCTACGCTACCACAGCGTTTGATCTCCAGCATTGCAGGAAACGCAGGTATCAGAGAGATGGTTATATCTCTCACAGCTGTTGAGATTCTCTCACAGGACTTGTTTAATACTTAGGATACATGCTAAACTTCTGGAAAAATCCTTTTAAAAAAAAGGCTCCCACCACACAGTCAGAGCAAGGCTCTTTGAAACTATGTAAACATGTGACTCGACAGACTAAACATCAGCCTCCGAGGCTCTAAAACTGAATGTTAGTAGGTGACATTGTGCAATTTCTAAGGCACATAATGGAAGTCAAGTCAATGAATGGATTCTGCCCTCTACTGTCAATAATGAAAATGACATCTATAATCAATTAGCAGGTGGTCAATAAGGAGTGGCTGCAAGCTAACAGCTATCAACAAAAGATTTATTTTAGTTAATATTTTTTACGTCTGAATCCAAATTATTATTTTACATTGAATGTAGAACATTTGAATAATCTCCCAAAATATGCTTTTGCTCATGTGTTATTATTTTTTAAGTGTATTGTTTAGTGTTATTTATTATTTATATGCCTATGATGTTTTTAATAAAGCTATGTTAACAAATTCCCCTTAATGGGATCAACAAATTTCTATTATATTGTATTCTATTCTATTCCACATAAATTGAAACAAAGTAAAATATTTCATTTTGCTACTTTTATTTGGCTCCCTGCTGTATTCTTTTGCTTTTAAGAATCACATCATTGGGCATCACAGACAGACACACAGCTCACCTCCTTGCTTTATGCAGGGAGCACAGCAGCCTCTTCTGGACAAAAGTGAAATTAGAAGTGCGTGAGGTGAAGTAAGCAGCTTCATTTGAGATGCCAAAACTCTCCAAAGATTGGAGAAAAAAGCAGCAGTGAAACCCTTCATGTAATATTCCCCCTATGATCTCACTGACAATTCATAGCAAGCGCTTAACACTCAACTAAACTAATAATTGACAAATAATTTGCACACAAAAAATCCTGTTATTGCATGGGGAAGCGTTAAAAAATATCCCAAGATCAATGTATCTGATTAGTTTGACTTTGATGGTACACTGGTGAGCTAATCAGGCCAGAGGGATCAATAGAGCACTTGTCATGCTGCTTTTCATGCCTTCTGTCTTTGGATAACTACAGTGTAAATGACTGCGTACTAAAGGAAATCGTACTGGGATGCATACTAAACCCTGCATGTGCAGCATTGTGCACATGGGAATCTCTACAGACACTTAGGCAGTTCTTAATCAGTAGTGTGTGAAGAGCTTGTCCCTGTTACGCAGCCCTCTTTGAGTGTGTTATCATCATATTTGTCAGAGCTGCTTATTCGTTTCTAGATCAGTTTCCTCAAAGTGGATTCTTTACAGCCCTTGTAGCAAATCCTTGTGGTGCGATCTTTATTGCTGCTGATGGGCTCGGGAGCTCACTCCTCCTCTTTCTTTGCCGTCCTTTTTTTTCCCCTTCCCCTTCCTTGTCGGGGATACATTGAGCTACAATGCCACCAGATGGTCTCTCTGCCTACATATTGTCGTTTTTGTTCAGAAACTAATTGCTAAACAAAAGGTGCTGAGATGTCCTGTCGTGTACTCTTGTAAATTCTTTACAGCCACAGCTCCATTACTAATTAAGCGACTAATTATAAAAAGAGCACAAAAGAATCTGATTAAGGGGAATGAAGAAGAGTAGAAGATAGAGGAGCTAGAGATCCTGTGCTTTCCTACAAAAGACAGTTATCAAAAGAATTGGTCCACAATATTAAAACTGCCCCACAATGAATAAGGAATTACATTTTTCTTTTTTACTACTGCTAACTTATGCAGCTCTTTTGTAAAACAGATCATTTACTGTACTACTTTATAAACATTATCAATTACAATGAGTCCTATAAATCTAAACATGAATTAGCTTATACATGCAATAAAAGCTTTTTACGTTTAAGCTGCTTGTTTCACAATTTGCACTTTCATTAATTTGGATTATTAATATATGAAAAATAAGTTGCAAATCACATCAATATATTACTTGACACAAAAACGTTTTAAAGATCATAATGACAACTAAAAGATAAAAATAATTATTGAAAAAAAAATACATTTTTAGAAATCAAAATTAAATTCCAGAAACCAAAATACAATTCCAAAAATTAAAACATTTCTGATAATAGAAGTCAATTCCAGAAATCAATATGAAACATGAAAAAATGAAACTATAAAAACTGGAAAATGTAGATATTATCGGACATCACTGATTGGATGATGATGTTTGACTTTTGACCTTTGAGCTTTTTCAAGTGTGCCTTTAATGTCTGCACACTGATAAAAGTTTTTTGATTAACATGCAGTAAATCCAGTTTCACTTTCATTGACAGTACATAATATCATTAACAGTAAATTGACAGTATATAATATATACTTTCAATGGTTGCTTCATGTTAAATAACTTTCAGTTAAAATGATGGAAGTAGATAGGCTACTTTGATTGGATGATGCTGTCTGTTTATCCTTTCATCTGAAAGTTATTTGGCATGAAGCGATACTGGAATTGCTCGTAACTAATCATACTATTTTTAGAGCATGTTTTTTATCATCATTTTATTTTAACTTAGAAATAGTTTTGATTATCCAACATATTTCTGTTTTATTTATTTATTTTGTTGGTATTGTGTTTTCATTGTTTGTTTGGTTTTTCATGAGATGTGTTGATATGATTTGTACTTCAGGGCCACTGTAGTTCTGGCATCTAGACTTAAAATACTTCTTCAGATGTTTCACTATTCATCTAAGTGGCTACATCAGTTTGAGTTTTATTTGGAATTTCCTTGGCAAATACTTGCTTCAAGTCAAAAGCAAAAAAAAAAATAAAAAAAACAACCTTAATCATAATACGAAAAATCAGTTTATTATTTTAAATTACATCTTGTGAGTAAATTGCAAGATTATATTTTAGGGTAAAACCAGTAATTGTGCACAATTGAGACACAAACAACAAAAAAGGTTGTTTTCTGTAATGTCATTTCATTCTGTTTTAAGGTTGCGGGAGCAATTCCAGCTGCTCATCTCCCGGCAAGAGGCAGGTAAGTTGCCATTTCATCACTAAGAATCCACCTTTTGCATAATGTTTATGGTAACTTCAGTACAATCATTTAGGTAACCGTATATGCTTTTGGACCATGAGTGGAGCCCATTAAAGTCCCACTCCAATCATATTTTTATCTAAATATAAAAAATCCTTTTCAAGGCCATGGTTACTACAAAATGGCAGTAGTTCATTAGAAATTTGCCTCTAAGTTGTGGGCGAGGACTCTTGGCGCGTAAAGTAAGCTTTCATTGATATCCCAACATCCCTTTGATTGAACTCTCTCCTGCTAGCTTACAGTGCGTCACAACCCCAGGCTAACATTAGCAGAGCAAAAAACATGGCGATCAACATTGGAGCCATCCAGTCATACAGTTGTGAGCCAGATACTCGGAGGAAATGAATACGTTCGTGGATCTATTTGTTTGGCAAGCGAATGCATCAAAGTGGAGCAGAAGAGAGACTTTGGTTCGACCATTGCATTTTCTATGTAACAAATTAGAGATTTTTTAAACAGTTTTGTCATCTGCTCCTGATTCATCACAGCATAAATGAAGAAATACTAAGAAATTACATTTTATATAAAATATATGCATGTTTTCCATCATGAGATAAATGCTACAAGAACATATTAAAAACACTAAAAGCACGATTGTCATTGGAGTGGGTCTTTAACCCATAGAAACCCATGCAAACACAAACATACAGAAAGACTGCATTATTTTACTGACTATTTTGGGTTAGCTCAGACTCTTTGTCCTGCCTTACCTGTGAAAATGAGTTCCTTTGCTTGATAAAAGGTTGAACATGGGAGCACACATGTATGTGCGTGTTTGCATTTTTTAGACAAAGAGGAGGAGAGGGAGCCTGTCTGCACGGCAAGAAGAGAGCCGTGACTTTCCATCTTGACAAAGTTGGGTAATTAACGACATAGTCTATTAAAGGGAGAATATTCAGCCAGTGATAAATGGCTTTAATAAAGGGGCCATGTTCTCACTAACAGAGACGGATCCTGCCGCCACCGTCCCCCTGCCCACCAGATAAAACTACCCTGACTCCCATCTCTCCACCCTCTTCATCTTGCCTTTTCCCATCGGCAGTCGCTCTTCCTTCTTTTCTCCACCTTTTTAACTAACTTTTAAATGTCTCTCCATATTTCTGTGGACAGTGAAGTCTTTTCTCCGTTTAAGTTGACATTTCAGAGCGTCCTCTCATCCAAACCATCTAAATGGCTTTGCTTTGTCCCCAAAAACACACAATCCAACCCCTGCTCGCTCCTTTGTGTCGAGGTCATGCAAATTGGACAATTATGAAACACACTGACGGATTTATGCCACACGGCAGCCCTTTAACGGGGCATGTGCTACTGCTTTATGTGTCCTGGTGGGTTTTAGGCTAAGGCCTGACCACAGGGGTCACATTCATCTCCGCCTGTATTGTGAGATTGGTCTGAATATTGGTTCTCATTATAAAAGCTCACTATTAAAAGGGAAAATACAGACATGGGTTCTAGTTAAGGAGACGCTGACCCATCCACAGATTTCAGGATTTGAATTCCCAAAGAAGGTAGAACATTCATATAAATGAAAGTGGCTTTTGTATAGTTTTTCTTTGAAATAACTTATCAAATAACTAATCAAATTAAAGTCTTCATTTTGTGGCTTCGAAAAAAAACAAAAATTATCAGCCTGAGCTTCATGACTGTGTGAGCTTATTAGACAAACCTTTTGGTAAAGAAAAAAAATTCTGTCTCTTTTAAGTATTGTCTATTTTTCAAAAAATGACAATTTCTCAGGATTTTTTAGTCCCTTCTGTAAATATAAATTGTTATGGCTACAAAGAGTATTAACTGTCACATTTCCATGCTTGTTTGATTTCAGTAATATTGAGAAAAAAAATAAAAATGAAAATGCACTGTTTTCAAGTTATTTCAAACTCTATCTATTTTAAATAGATAAAATCAAGGATGTGGCACAATGTAATATCTAACAGATGACAGTGAGTTACAGTCCATTTTTCTTTTGTTTACTTTGCAGCATCCAGGGAGCTCAGGAATGGAGACACCCAAAAAATGCTTCGCCGCACAGGAATAGGCTTGTCCCCACCTCCAAGTGTTCAGGGTTCCTGCTCCAGAGACTGTATCATCATGTGCTTTCTTGCAGGACCAAAGGCCAGGAGTCTATTAAAATCACATGAGAATCTAATTAGGGACCTCTTTGTGCAGCAGACCTGGAGGTAGAAGTCATTGGGGAGCCACTCTGCCAAGACCCTGACACTCGGGGAACACACTCGGTAAATTAATAGAGAATGACCAAGAAGGAGCTCTGTGACTGACTTGGACCTCAGCTTCCTCGGAGGCAAAGCGTTCGGGGCTGATTGCTCTCATTAAATTTGTTACAGGGGTGTAATTATAATATGCCTGGCAAACGTGATGGCGTGAGGATCCCAGTTTGTGGTTAGGTTGGACTGATTGGAAAAGTTTAATATTTAAGTTAAAATGGCAACGGAAAAAAAGAAATGTTAAATGGATGTTTTCCATTTTTCATAGATTTTTAAGGTTAATCGAGCATCTTTCTGTGAGCAATAGTGAAGCATTTTAACCAGATGTAAAATAAGTGATCATTTTGCTTTTATCATCTGATCTGAAGTAGAAGAGTTGAACAGACTTTCGTGTTATAATTAGGCTGATAATAACATGGGTTGAATTATTACACTTTTGTTATTCAAGTCTTTCCTGCACTGGTTGTCAGATGAGATATTAGCGTGGACATAATTCTTATTCTGGCAGCAGCACAGTGACTGATATCATTTAAATTACACCTCCTTGGGCAGAGGCTTTGGAAATACTTTGAAGATGGGAATTTATCACGAGATGATGTGAGGAAAATGAGGAGCATCAGGACTTGATTACACTTGCAAAAATGTCTTTATTTTGTAGAAAGGTGACTCAGTTTGTTTAAAACGACCTCATGTACCATAGATACATGGTCACAGCAAAAGAGTACCATGTAAGGTTAAGATCTACCAACACGAGGCAACAAAAAAGTCTAAAAATGACATATTTATGTTTGTTTTTGTTCCACATTTTAGATGCAGTCTTCATCCAGCTTTAAAGTGCAGATGCAGGTGAGGAGCTACAGGGGGGCTACAGGGGCAGTTGCCCCCCCCTAAAACAAAAAGTTTTCCCCTCCCAAATATTTGAGTCAATTTTGTTAAACTTACTACAGAGATGAAGACATTTTCAATACAAGTTTCTTAAGAATTAGTAATAGCACCTCTCCTAAAATAACTGATGTTTTAATATTAATTACAATAATACATTTAAGTTAATCCAGGATAACCAGATAATTTGCTAGTTTTCTTATTTTTTTCCTCATTTTAGTCAAGTAGTAGCACCATGTGTTAAAGTAAACCATTATCCTGTATAAATGGAAGAAAACTTGTAGCGTTATATGGATAGTTTTTTTGCGAATTGATTGCCTTATTTTTTCCTCAAGGTTTATTTGGTCTTTGGTAAATCCTAAAGGCAAGTTTTGATTTGTTTAATAAGTTTTTTGGACAAAGACTATACCAGTAATACACTAAAAAATTGATTTAAGTATGGGTAACGTGAAATCCTTCTCCATCAAAGCCATGCAAAGCTGAAAGCAGATTTGCAAAGAAAACCATTTATTTGTGACTGCAAAACCTTACTAAGCTCAAACTATGCAGTATCAAGAAAAGGTTAAACGTTTAAACTAGAAAATAAAATACACACAGAAAATATTCCCCATAAAAAATGTATAACAAATGCACAGTGCTAATTCTAAGACTGGAAGACTTGAAACAACCATGTAGAAAGTTTAGAGTTATGTATGGGTCATCAGGTGGCCTCCATCAAAATCCTGTATAATAATTTAAACAATGTAGGTAAAATTATTTAACGTTTCCCCTTTTTGCTGAAGTATTATGGGAAAAAAAATCAATCTGAAGGTTTAATGTTCATTTATCCTCATAAAACTGGAAATTAAGGTGGAAAGAGTCTTTGATTTTCCCAAGGCTTTCATGAGGAACCCAATGGGCCTCATGACGAAATGTTTTAAGTCAAATGCAGATTCTTTTTCATAATAAAAAATGTGACTCCAATTCTATAACTTTGATCCATTGATCCACCCGCTTAAAGATGCTTTTTTTCCAGACCCACTCCAATAAAATTGTTTTTTTTTATGTTTTTCACAAATTCTTCTTGCATTTCTCAAAAAATAAGATATATACATTGGAATCATCGTAAATCAGGAGCAGATGACAAAACGCAGTTTGAAAACAAGCGTATTTGTGACATAGAAATGACAATGTGACAATGAAATTGGCAGGGCACAAGCTCCCTGCTCCACTCCATTCTGATGTTACCACTTGTAGACAAATATATACATGTTCGACTTTGTTTAACTCATCTGAGCTGACATCTGGCTCAAAACTGATGACTGCACTGCTCAGATATTTCCCGCCATTTTTGTTGTACTGGTAATGTTAAGTTGAATTTTGAATGTGCTCATAAAACAATTTTAAAAGTGACTAGATTTTATAGTTTGGTTGAAACTGTCAGGGATTGTGGTGGAGGACCCAAATGCAGGAGACCAGACTTGGTGGCAGAAACATAAAAGTTTACTAAATCAACCTAAACTTGACAAAGCAGGAGAACAGACCAGTGCAGTGACAGAACGTAGATGAGCAGATGACCTTACAATGAGAACTGAAAACCAGACACTTAAATACACTGAGGGTGATTAACTAAATGAAGACAGCTGTGGATGATTAACCTGAACGTGGTGAAACTGACAGAGAAAACAGAACATGACAAAACCTAAGCACTGAAACATGGCAGAATCATTTTTTTTAAATCTATTTTGTTAATCATTCCCAAGTAATAAATGAGACACAGTCATGTGAGTACGTTGTAGCTTTTGTGCTTCTTGAACTCCTGCCGCCTCACACTCTCTGGCCTGCCGTCTGTCTCCCTCTGCAGTGACAGCTGTTGGCCTTTGAGTTCAGTTTTGTTTTCACACCAGCCTCACATTTTCAAAAGCAGGCCGTTACTGTAATCTTTCCAGGTATTCTGTCACAATGACAGACAACTGCAGCGACACTCGTAGATGTGAGGTTGCAGGGTTGATTTCTCATAATGCAACATAAAGGAATGCCAGCAGCACCCTTTAACTTTATTGGTTTTAAAGCCAGAGGCTAAAATTGTTATTCTTTTTTTTTATGGCCCACATTCTCAAGTATCTTACAATGAGGAGCTGCGGTGTAAACTGTGCCATACGTTCTAACCTGACTGTATTATTGCGATTGCAGAAGAATGTTCGGCCTACATTCACTCTTTATGGCAAAACAGTTCATTGTGAGATCTTGTTTAGATTATCCATTGTGGGCCAGTGTGGGCTTGCACAGATGAGCAGCAGCACTGATGGCCAAAAGTGCATCAGTTTCTTTCAGAACAAGGCAATTCTGCTCACCTTTAAAATGCCACTATATTGTTTTCATGCCTCATAGGTACAGAGTTATTCTACACATTACGCAACCTTTAACCCCACACTTATGGACCTCAGGGTAGTGTTTTGCTGCTTTATTATTCATATACATCTTAAAAGAATGTGTTATTGTTTTACACAAGCCTACAAAAGAATCAGGTCTTCATTATCCGTCTATTGGCTCCTGCTAATTTGTGAGTCTGTCCCACAATAAGTTCAAGTTTCCCACTGACCCTGAACATATCATCAAAACATTACATTACAGTGAAACTGGATTTTTCAAAAAAGAAACATAAAGGCAACTTCATCCTAAATCCACAACATATTAGACATTTTACCACGAAGAAACCAGAGTTTCCCTAAGTATCCAAAAATGAATTACATCGAGGATTATCATGTAATTATGGATCTTTCCAAAGACTGATAGAGCTGGAAAATTGAGTTCTGAATATTTCATAATGCATACCATCATTGTGGGGGAAATTATTTAGGGATAGCATGCTCATTTGCAGAATGGATAAAGGTTCATTGCAAGTCACCAGAGTGCTGTAATTGGAAAGCTTCCGTGATTCAAAGGCGTCATTCAAAGATGAGCACATCTACCGGGTAACTGCACTCAGTACACCATTAATCCTCAATCACATAACCAAAAACTATCAGCAGCCATTCAAACCTATAAAGCAGCTGCCACAATCGTGTCAGATATAAATCATCCACATGGATGTGATAAAATTTAGATTTTTTTTTTTTGCAGATGAGCATTGGCATCCTTCCTGCCTCTACTATGGTGAACTGAGTTAAGAATGTAATTTATGTACACTTTTATGTAGCACACAGGTACACTGTTCATATGCATAAATCTTCACCAGACAATTATATGACAATTATAATACATAGCATGACACAAAACCCACACCACCAGGGAAAAACAAACAACTTAAGCCTGGATAGATTACACACTTGCACGAATACTCTTACTGCAGTGTAAAAGTATAATTTTGTCGCCTCTAGGA
This sequence comes from Oryzias javanicus, assembly GCA_003999625.1. NCBI lineage: Eukaryota > Metazoa > Chordata > Actinopteri > Beloniformes > Adrianichthyidae > Oryzias > Oryzias javanicus. Next base: position 14,554,224 of record CM012439.1, on the reverse strand, counting down.
AACATATGAAGAAATGCCAGACTTGACAAATGCAATCTTTAAAAGGCAAATCTAAATGTCAGAGAGACAGATACTTTACACATATGGAGCAGCTGCCTTCTGGGTGTAACAGAGAAAAGTCTGAGAGTGATATTTTTTCCCAGCGGAAATGAGCCGCAATTACTCGTCATCAAGCAACACAGTGTGGAGAGGAGTGCAGTCACTGCAGGGATATTAGTAAAAAAAAAAAAAAATGATGATGGACGGAAAACACGACAAAGCAATGTTATGATCTAATTTTTGGATTTAAAGAAATAAATGACATAACTCTTATATTTTATTTGATTGAAATCAAATTAGTGTTACTGTAGAGGGGTGTCAGTTAATGTTAATGTCCATAGTTGCATGAACGCCTGCTTTCATTGCACAGTCCACATGCATTTTGTAGTTGAAGCAGAAGCATTTAGGTAGTTATTTTTCTTTTAAATATGAACAACTAATTTATGTAATTGCAGTTTAAATTATTACAATTTACTTTAAATCATTTAATTTTCATAGTAAAGAATACATTAAAGGAGCATTGTAATATGTAAATGTAAAATGGTGAATAGTAAAAATGACTGAATTTATTTTAATCATTTGAATTTTTTCTTTCATGTTGAGGTTTTGTTTTCATTCAGTTTTACTTATTTGTTTTTCTTGAATTCTGTGTTGCAGTGGTTAGTACTTAACTTTAACAATTGTCCATGTTTCCTTTTTCTATTCCTATTTCTTTAAGTCGTAAGGGTTGTTGCGCCATAACCAAACATTCTTTTGCTGACACTCAAGAACATCTCAAGATCATCAACATCCAAAATTTTGAATTTTGAACATTCAAAACAGTGCTTTTTGTGGGATCAAACTTATTTATAATGATTTCTGCACTCATTAAGAATGAATCCTCCTCACAAGTAAGCATGTTGCTTTGGTTTACCCATAAAGATGGTTTCTAAAACATTATTCTGCACTAACGACATTTGCTGTTGCTCTCAGACAAAAAGTTGTTTCTCCTTTACTTGAGTCTTTAGCATTTGTGGAAAATATGGAAAAAGACACAAATTAAGGCCAAAGTTGCTCCCATTTCTCTAGTTTGGCTGCAGGTCAGCAAAGATTTATCTGTAAGGAAAAAATTGTTAGTAAGGAGTATATACAGTTTATATAATATTATTTGCAAAATAATCTTCAATTTACAAAAAATATCAGGAAAAAGGGCAAATGGTGTGCTCAAAAAAGTACATTTATGAATGTAAATAATGAATCAACAAGCAGAAACGCCTGCATCAAGTTTTTCTCTGGTGAAAAATCTATGGTCTTTAGCAGTGAGCTCAGATTGAAAATGTTTTGAATTCTGGTGAAAAACATCATTCGAGTGACTTTTTTAGAGTCAGTAAGCTCAGACAGATGCACTGAAGAAATATGCTTGTTATCATGAGGGAATCACTAAGGATGACCTTTTCTTAAAAAAATACAAACAAGTCAAGATTATTCACCAAAAGTATGAAAGTGTGAATTTGATTGGCGCTCATTTTGTGTTTTTATCTGTTTCTCTATAGCCTTTGATCCCCACGCTTACTCGGAAGATGACAGAATCAAGAGAAACTAACTAAAATGATGTTTAGATTTTGCCAACAACCAGTTTCCTGTAATTTCACAGAAAACACAAGGACTCATCAGCAAGCATTGGTGGTTGGTTTTGATCCAGCATATGTAAGTAAAGTGTGATTTTAGAAAATAAAAATCAATAAAAAGGAGGAATGGTGAAAGTGATTTCTACATTTCTGTTCCTCCTTCTACAGGTCATGTTTGTAAAGTATTAATAGGAAGGTCAGGGGAGGGCTGATGTGAACTTTGACTGGGAGGCATCTTTTGCCCCGCCGTGCTTTCGGGCATGTCGTCAGTTCAACAAAGAACCAGTGGGCTCTTCTCTTAACATGCAAATGAGACAGGGACAAATGTCCCATCACTTCTGGGGCTTCATGTCCCAAAGTGCTTAACACTTTTCCTGTCAACCTAACACCCCCCAACCCCACCCCACCCCAACTCCCCATCAACCCCAGCTGCTTCAAAAATCCATCCTGAGCCTCCCTCACTCTTTTTTCTCCCATCTTATGTTCTTTAAATGAGTTTCCGACTCCATTCCTTTCTCACAATTCAATTTTACAAGGCCATTATCCTGGGTGTAATGTGGAGGTTAAATATATCGGGGCAGACATTATGTGAAAATAATTAGTGCTAATGAATAATGCACTCATTCAGCTGATGAAGGATGGTTGTCAGAGTAATGGAGTTCAGGGGAGGGACCCCTCTGACAAATGAAATTAAAATATTTAAACACTGTTTTACAATATTACAAGGGCCTCACACTCTGTCCCCGCTCCCCCTCTGCGTGGAATGGACCTGTCCCTGAAATCCACTCCGCTATTACTCAGGTGCAACATCTGTGTCACCAAACAACAGCCAGGCACGAGTTAATATCTCATCACCACACTTTTACATGGAAGAAGCTCCGTCGTGATAATGACACAGATCTTATTGACAGCTGCTGTCGTTCTGTCCAATTATATTTCCCCTCTGCTATTTATAACCACCAGCCTTTTAACAATCTCACTCTGCATCTTTTGCCAGACAGTGAAGGATTTAGGGTTTAAATTGCATAGTTTATTGTGTCTTTCCAGCCAATTTGCTTTGAACAATCAATAATGTGGAGCCCAGCATTTTGTGACTGATAAATTGAACCCTATTTCATTAGACATGGAGAGGCCAAAAGAAAGTGACTTTGACAAGAGACAGAAAACGTAAACCTTTAGTATGGAGTGCAGTACTCTACGAAATCTGATTGGCTTTCAAATTGATCCATTTCAGTTTATCATTGGAAGTTGGGTTTAATTCATGTTAATTCTTGCCAGTCTGTGCAATAATGTAAAATAAAAGTCGGTTTAGTCTTATGTAGCATTTGACCTTACTAGTTTTAATGTAATGTTGACAAAACTTAAACGTTAAGCTCTAAAACTGTATTACATACAAAAATGAAGTTCCATTTTTTTCTCTGCAGGATTAGAAGATCCTGACTTCCTTAATGTTTGCAAGATGTTGGCCTTCTCAGATTGCTTTTTTTTTCCTTTTCTACTCAATTATTAATAAAATAAAAATATACTTGTTTGCTTTTTTAATTTAATGTAATATTGATGCAGAGGTGGAGGGGAAGTCCCAGAAAACAGGAAATTATGATGGACAGAGAAAAGATGGACTGACAAGTTTAGGCAAACTGGGGATCTAGAGTGTTTTTATTCCTGGCTGGGACCCTCCTGTGTGGAGTTTGCATGTTCTCCTATGTGCATGTGTTCTCCAGGCACTTCAGTTTCCTCTCACAGTATAGAACCATGCTTCAGAGGTTAATTGGGAACTAAACTGTCCCTAGAATCCTTCAATTTGTAAGTGAGTGAGTGCCTCAGCGACAGGGTGGTGATCTGTCTCTTCTTTGCCCCACAGCAACCAGGAGAGGCTCCAGCAACTCCGTGACCAAAAGGGATAAAGAAAGTAAGGAAAATGGATGGATGAACTGCATTATGGAGATTTGAGAAGTAATGGTGTTATGTAATTATACAAATTGCGACAGTTCTTTTTTTTTTTTTTTTTTTGATTTAAAGGCATCACATTTGTTTTGTGCATCTTGTGACAGAAGAAAAAGTTTCTCTGTTGTACGAGTTGTAAAAACAGCCAGTTTGCAGGAGGTAGAGTCTACTCTTTTAACAATTTGACAAAATTAATAAAACAAACCCAAAAAAAAAATCAAAATTAAGGACACAGCTAAATTATGACAAACTTCATGTTTGAATGACTGTCCAGTGAACACACCATTATTCATAGATACAATGAGAACAGGTTCTCCTTTGTTATATGGACTTGTGGGGTCCGCAAAAAAAAAATTGAACCACATTTTTTTTTGTGTTTTTTAAAAGTTAAAATAAAAAAAAAAGATCAAAGTCGAAACAAGAGAGAAAAAAGTTTAACTTCTTAAAACTCAAGCTATTATTAGAACTAACCATCTTCATATAATCACAGAGCTCCAGTTAAAGCAGAATTATCTGCTGTGGTAATATGAACCAAAATGTGACGTCCAAACACGCTTAAAGTGTTCATGCGTTACCCTGTTAGCCTAGAAGTAAGCCTCATTAAAATCTAAAAGTTTGAAGAACATTTTTTTATTACAGGACTACAAATATTTGATGCTGCACTGTTTATTGTAGTTGAAAACAACACACAAGAAAGCAAAAAAAAAAAAAAAACAAATAACTGCTTTCACTGACTTGTATGGAAATATTCAACTTTATACTTCTGTCTGATAATGTGATGAACTTTTTACTAATAAGTAACCAGTAGTTTAGTCGTTTTAATTAGAAATCAAAGCCCTAATATTACAAATTATAAGATTACAAGAAGTTTAGGATGCTTAAACTCTCACATCCAACTCACACTGTTTCTTTTTTGTTTTTCCATAAATAGGGATCACTGTGGAAACATTTTTCTGCCACTGTCAAATTAAAAAAATTCTCCAAGTCAAAACTGTGAGAAAAAAAAGATATAATTTCTATATTTGAGTTCAATATAATTTTGACATCATATTTAATTACCTTGAGTTTGTAAATTCAATTTACAAAATGTATTTCAAAGTATTGACTCAAACAATGCCTTATCTATTTATTTTTGACAGTCGCAGGTTTTTATTGATTTATTATGTTCATTTTAAAATGAATATATTAGATCTTAAGACTGTGACTTTAATTTCATTTGTAGTATATATTTTCAACAGGTCAAAAGGTCTTTTTTCTCAAGGAGCTCAGCACATGCAACCAACATGAATCCTCTGTAACATCTCAAAGCTTTCTTTCATTAATCCCATATTTTACATATTGGTGCCATATACATTTGACTTGGAAAACAGCCTTAATTACAGGGCCAGAAGTGTTTTTGCCACGCATCAAACATGGAGCTACAGTAGAAGCCCATGATTCAAGCTCCACTCCCACTTTTTCTGTTCCCCTTTGCCTATGCAGCCCAGAAACACTGATTATAACCATAACATTAAAAGGGAATTACAGCGAAACAATTTATACTTAATGTAGCAGTCATATGAAAAGGGAAGAAAGATGGACAAAGAGCTGTATTAATAATGCATTCTTTAATTAAGCAACTGGGAATGCAAAGAGCGGGATCAAGGCACGAGGAAGCACGGACAAGGAAGGAGGAGTGGGAGGCGAAGACAATGAAGGGAAGAGGGAACGAAAACCGAGAGAAAAGTAACGGAGAAAGTGTAAAACAGAGGAAGATCACATCGCGCTTCTGAGGGCTTTTTGCACACCGTGCGTCATGGGCTGTAAATATGCAAAGCCTAATGGCCACGAGGCAATCAGAGGAGTGCCACTCATCTACACGCTGCACAGTAGGCCATAATCCATCTGAGGGCCAAGAAATAATGATACAAGGAGGAAGAGGAGGGTCTGTTTATAACTTCAGACAGCTGTAATTCATACTGATGTGAGGGAGGCGCACAGGAGCCTCTGGCCACAGAATTCTACTGAACAGAAAAGACAGTAATATTGTTTTAGTTTAATGAAGGGCAATTTGATTTAAGCACCAATTATGGCAGATGGGTCTGCTGTCATATAAAGTTTTAAAACAAGCGATGGAGCCATGATTACCAATAAAATGAAAGAGAAAGGAAGAAGGAGGAACTCATTTCTACCTGAAAGGCAACAGCAAGGTCACAGGTACAGAAAAAGCTGCATGTTGCACATGAATGAATGTTAACGTTATATGTAAACCCATACCTGCATGTATAAAACTTAACAGTGGCAATAAATCTGTCATTTCACTGCTTGGTTGTGTTATTTGCAAATATTCTCACAGGAACAGACGTCCGAACACAAATACAGACTTTCTCCCTCACAGAGGACATTAACACTGGGATTCTGCTGCTGCTGGAGGAAGTAATAAATTGTGTCCAACATTGATAAACTAATGCAATTACCTGCAGGGCAAGCAAGTCGGCTAATTTAAAGATACCAGGTTTGTTCATGGGGTGGAAGGCTCTGAATAGGACCCAAGGGTGAACGATGGTGCCTTTATTACATCTGAGAGGTCAGCCTGGTAGCACTGTATTAGAATTGATCTTTTGATCCCCCCTGTGTGCGCACACACCATACCACCTTCGTCTGACTGAGGAACAAAAGCAGAAAACAGCTTATCCAGCGCAAAGGGTTAACTCTGCCAGGCAGGCAGCCTAATTGAGCACCACACATCTCAGCTGCACGGCAGAAACAGGAACCTGGAGGGTAGTAACAAGCCGGCCGTGACTTATTCACATAATAAACCGAGCAGATATCTAAATGAGCCATTGAGCTAGCCAGAGGGAGGTAGGCCATTAGGCGGCTTGGACCGTGGGTACATATTTGTATATCTACAATTGCCCACCATTTGCATACATGGCTGACAACAGAAATGTTAAATGGCATTTGTAACCAGGGACCCAGTGACACAACAATTCAAGTGTTCACTTGCTGACTGTTTCAGAAATGAGCCATTCATTTGGATAATATTAATAGGTAATAATTATCACAGCTTAAAGCGGTATTTTGATATGTTCAATAGAAATTGCATATCTATTCATTTTGCTGGGGTCATTTGAAAACCAAAAGGTGAAAATTTTAAAAATAATAAGCGGTTTGCCATCAATTTATCAAAAAAAAAAAAAACAAATATTTGGCCAGTCAAAAAAGGATAAACTGATCCTCATTTGTTTGATTCCTACATAACAAAAACATATTAAGAGACCTTAAAAGAGTACCACACCTTCCTCAGGTTTGTGATCTTTACGCATATTTACTATTTTAATGCAACCTAGGTACATTTCAATTAAAAAAAAGCATCAATACAAAATATATAACACATTTAATCAATGTTCCTTGATTCAACAAATGACACTATGAGACTACAATCTTCTATGATGATCTGAGGATCTCCTGACTAGCATCAGTTTTTGCTCTGGAATCTTAAGAAATGTTCACTAATGTTGATCGGTTGAAACAATAACACAAGGTTATCACTAATCAGCAAAGTCTTCCAGTAATAGGTCAAAGGTCAGCCTTTAATGTGACCTCTGACACATAATTAAATTGCCATCTTTAACCTTAGTTACAACCTGTCACAGGGCATCAGATACATGTCGCAAATCGCTGCAATCAATGGCAGAAGATGACGCTGGGTTGGGGCTTTCTGCAACTGTCCAAATATTTAAATTTTGAGAAGTTGGACTTTTGGTCCAGGTAAATGCATCTTGTCAGTTTGCATGCAGATGAAACCTTTGAAGCAGCCACAGGACAAATAAGTACAGCACACAGGTTTTTGCACTGTAATCTGAGTCAGCACTGACACGCATTTGGCTTTGAATGAAAAGCAGCTGGATGGATCAGTCAGAACCAGGTTTTACTTCTCAGGGGGCACGGTGAGCTGAATCCAGTACCCTACACTACGGCCTACCTCTGCAACAACAAAGAGGGGTCCCCAAGCTGGATAAAATACAGACCTGTATCAGGAAGGGCATCCAACATAAAACTGATAAACCAAATGTCTGGATCAGTAAAAGCTGGTTCGCTGTGGTGACCCCGGAGGAGATATCCCAAAAGGTGAACAACAAGTCTTCTACAAAGAAAAAGTCCAAACAGGTCTTTTTATGAGTCAACAAGCTCCCAATTTTGAAATGATCACATATTTTCTTGTTGAACCTGGTTCATGTAAATACATTTTGTCAATAAATCACAGAAATTGAAACATGTCATCCAAAAAAAAGGAAGAAAATGTTGGATTGACCAAATCCAGGAGTAACTGATGAGTCAAAATCCCCGGCGGGATTATCTGAAACTGTTAGACATTTTTATTATTTTGGGTTTTTCTGGATGATTGACATTCGGCCCACTAAGACTCCTTTCTGTGAAGCAGTCAGCACCTTAACTGGGAAAAGAAAGGACAAATAAGAATTTGACCTCTCAGTGATACTAATTAGCATTAAAACAGGGTGCTTGATTTTATATGATCCTTTCCTCACAAAATGAATGCTCATTGAGCTTTTAACTCAATAATTAAAAAGGGACCACCCTTAGCAAAGTAGAAATTAATGGGAGCTTTCACTCATAACAGTTTAACAATGTTACAAAGATTTTGGATCCAAGAAACAAACAAACAAAAAAGCTGTCAGTTGACTGAGCAGGATTTAATTTTGTACAAAAAAAGTTTTTGTGTTTTATTTACTCGATTTCTTTGTTTCTTGTCCTGGATTATCTTCTCTATTTTCTCAGTCACACTAAATCTATGACCTCAGCGGCATTTTACCACATTACCAACCTACCACCTGCTTCTTGTTTCTCATAGAATGGACTTTGAAACACCTCTTCCTGTATGAAAACCTCTCCATGGCTCAAAAACCAACATATATCTTGGCATGTTGGTATCATATGAAACACCTCAGACTCTGGGAAGGAACACGCCTTCTGCATGTGCCAGAGTCAGAATGAAGCAGTGTTTTAGTTACTGCAGCTACTGTGATGGAAATTATACATTTAGAAGTTAGAAGCCACAAGATTTGTTTGTCAAGGGTTTTCAGGGTATTTATTCAACGGAGTAAAAGAAAAAAGATTCATGCTGGAAAGATGCATGGAGAGGAGTCAGCAGCTTCTCTGCTTGTTTGGAGGAGCCATCACCTTTTATACAGTAACACAAATAAACTCTAACCAGGAACTTAAGATCATGACGTAAGGTTTCATATCTAAAATAGGACAAGATGTTCTAACAAAATCAAAATTTTCTAACATTGTGATCAGAAGGCCTGGCAAGAAACAAACAAATCTTGTGGCTTTTAACTGTGCACGTAGGTCGTTCATTAAATGTCATGAATGAAAACGAAGGAGGAAATGTATAGTTTCCATCACACTACAATCTGAAACTGTCTTCATGCTGTCGTCCGTACTGAGCATGTTCAAATCAAGATTAAAATCTTTTCTTTTTTACATATTTGCACTTTTTTTTCCTTTTATTCTTGTTTTAAGATTACTTTCATTTAGAATGTAAGAATTCACTGTTTATTTTTTTACTGTGATTTTACAGTTAAACTTGCAATTAACAATTTTGAAGTGCCTACTTCTGATAAGCACTTAAATCTCAAACATGGATTGTGCTACACAAATAAACTTACTGTGCTTCTTGAAACCCAAACAAGCCTTGACGTTTTTGTGCATAACTGACTTTTGCTACTAAGAACACCGTTACACTTTTTTTAACTAAAACTGAAGTAAATTTTTTTACACATCAATGATAATAATTATGCTTCCATTATTTGCCTTTTTTGGAATAATCTGTGGATGCTATCTACAGTTACTCTCATGTTTTTGTTGGTTCTTTTAGCCTGTTTGTTTATTTTTTGGTGTTTACAAGGTTAGAGTCTGTAGGAACGTGTGAAAAAAGAATTCTCTAAAGCACAGAGGTAATAGTATCATTGTGCGAGCCTGCTTTGTCGCAAGAAGTCAAAAAGTGTGATTTTACTCTATAATCTGCATAGTTTATTCTAATTAATAAGCAAACTGCATTTCACAATAAAGACAAAGATGCATCAACTACAGTATTTCCAAATAATTTGAAGAGAGAAAGATATTTCCACTCTGACACTTTACAGCTGTAGCCATTAGCCCTGCATATACACTGATTCCACACCTGCCGCGGGCTTTTCAGAGAAAACACGTTCCCAAACACAAATATTCCTGAGTGACTGTTTGCTGATTATGATTTAGAGGTTGCTAGTTTTGCTTCAAACTGTGCATTGCCTTGTGGCTGGGGGCTTTGTGTTGTTTAAAGGGTTTTCAGGGTACAAATACTAAATTAATCATGCTTCAGCTCAACTTGCCAGGAATTGAAATTTGCTTATGGAGGGCCCATGATGGTATAAAATATTAATAGCTGCACAGAGTGCTGGTATTGTAGCAATGGGGGCAAAAAGTGTAAGCATTGGGAGGGGTCAGGGCTCATTTCTGATCACCAGAAAATCTCCCTAATGTCTTTAACTTAAACTAATAAACACTCTTGTTTTATATTAGACTGTTTTTGAGGGAGAATTTTGCACCAAAAAAAGCATTTGTTTATATTAACTGAAACAAAACCATGTTTTTGTTGTGAAAAGGCAGCGATATTTAAATGAATGTGAATAAATCAAAAATTATAATAATATGCATTACCTTGTGTTCACGTTTGACCGACTTTTGCTGGTTCAAAAGGGGAACTGACAAATATCCAAAGAGACACGAATGAGTTTTTGAAAGTGGCCCTTTCCTTTTTTTCAACCATCAGCTCGTCTGAAAAATCGGAATACACAAGAGAAAAAGAAAAAAAAAAAGAACTTCCCAAATTTCGAGTCATTTGTCTCCATGACACAAATCAGATAGAAAAAAAAAATCAAAATAATGGATGACACTGTAAACTTATTATCCCAAAGCTTATGCAGAGCACATTATCATTTTTTCCCCACAGAGACACAAGAGGTGGCCTTACACACACACATGCCTGAACTACAATGCTGTGGAATTCAGCCAAATTTTTTTTCCCGTCAAATTGTCCATAAATTTGTAATGTGTAAAAAGAAAAGAAAAAAAAACATGAAGTATGAAAACTATAGTAGCTTCCCACTTCAAAATTCTTGCTTGGGAGCATATTGGCACCGCAGCAGGTAAATGACATGCCAGCAGGGGGCATCTAACACACAAATGTTGACAGACAGAGGGATGAGGAAAGGGGATTTATTTGCCCAGCACAGTAGGAAAAGGTCTGAGGGTTGAACTGATATTTTACAAGAGCAAATCTGATTTCTCACAATTATCTCCACAAGTCTGACGGGCACTTTTGGGGGGGGGCATGAAACGAAGGACACTGATTGGGTTATTTGTCCTCCATTATTTAAGAGAATGTAGGGTGATGTGGTGAGGGAACGGTGAACCTTTCACCCTGCATGATGTTAGGAAATAGATAGTTTCCAGGTGTGACACAAACTTTTAAAAAGCCTTAGAACCAAAACTTTCTACTTGGAGAATGTTTTATTATTTTAACAGTTCCAGCCTGATTTTGGTCATTTATGTGATTTTAAAACAGTAACATTTTCAGTATAAAAGTCAACATAAAAACATTAGGATCTTTATGAGGGAAGTCCTGCAAGCTCCTACCGGATCTAAAAGAAAAAGAAAGAAAAGTATTAGTTATTTATTTTTACAATTGAAATGACTCATTTTGAATAAAAAAAGTTGAAATCCATTAAGATGTGCATTTTCTTACCTTGATATTATTGGGTTTTAGTGTTTACCTTACCAATCCGAATCCAGAACAAAAACAATAAAAAGAGGAATCTTTTTGAGGAAGTTTGCTCTGAAGGTGAAGAGGAAGTTTTTTTGTTTTTTTTGAAATGGTCTTTTTAAAAATCTTTTTTAAGTACTTTTTTCGTCACTGCCATCCCTTCATTGTTTTTTCTTTTTTCTTCTTTTTTTTCTTTTCTGGGGGCAGGATTTTTTCAGACCATTTCAATTCTTTATTTTTTGTACAATTCAAAGAAAAGCCAAAAACTGACAGCAAAGCTCTCATACAAATCATTTAAACCCAGATGTAAAATATTTACACTCAAGCACTTTAACCTTCCAACTAATACTATTCAGCGTCTGTCATTTAGTTCAACCACAACACAAGTTCAGTTCAAAAGTGTGTCGGTATGATGAACTGTCACATGTTCAGACAAACTACCTGCATTCTGGGACCTCTCCCTCCATGAAAAAAAAATAAAAAAAATCAAATCTACAGTAAGAGCATAAAAAAAACAGCACTCTTGCATTTGGGTTACATGTTAAAATTAAACCGCACATAGTTTTTCTGCCTGTTAGACATGGGTTAGGCAAAACAAAGGCTAAACAAACTAAAACTGTGTCTAGTTGATTTATAAACAAGCACTAATTGAACAGTATTGGAATTGCTGCTCGTTGTCCACACCAGTGCAGCCAGATCAGACTATGTGCTTCATCTTCATCTGCGCCATGAACGGGGCTCGTTGTCGTCCTCCTCTTCATCGTCATCTTGGAGCAATGCATCATCACTCAGCGACTCTTCTGGGTACTGGGAACAAAAATAAATTGATTGTGATCAATAGAGAGGTCATTCAAATAATGTCAGGATGGACTAAATTCCAAACATGAATCTATCATGTTTATCTATTAAATACAAGACAAAAAAAAAAATTTAATGGCACAAAACATGTAATGGCTCCCTCTAGTGTTCATAATAGGCTACATACAAAACTAGGTTTTCTGCAAGTCCCAATCTAAAATCTGTTCTGTAAAGTCTGAAACCTCCACTAACCTCATCCTCCTGTTGCTCTTCCTCTTCTTCTGCAGTGCTAAGACTTGTTGCAGGCTTATGCCAGGCCAGCCGTAAAGTCTGGTTGTTAAATCTCAACCCGTGCAAAGCAGCCTGCAGACAGACCAAAAAAATAAATAAAAATAAAAAGGTCAGAGGTCAACACACTGGCTCTGTGGTTGTGCTAAAATCTGTGTGGTTTAGAATGAGAAAGCATGGGATTTAGAAAGCCTCACCCGCTCTGCTTCAGCTCTCGTCTTGTACGTGACGACTGCATTCGCACTGTTTTCATCCATCTGGCAATCTTCAATTTCTCCAAATTGCTTTGGGAGGTGACAGAAATATGACAGTACAGGTCTACATGGGCTTTATACCTAAAGTATCCTTAAATCAAATAAGTATCAAAGTCCCTATATTCAGCTGGACAGAGCAAAAAGAGTAAAGGGTCATTTATCTCCTGTAGGAGTACGAGTGTAGTTCTAGGGTAATAGGGTAACTATGGCTGCAAAATTTAATTCTGGTTGAAGGATATATTTAGTCATTTCTTATTTCAGAATTAAAATGTTGAGTTCAAACAGTGAGCAACTAAACAGAAAACGTTCACAGCGAGCTGAGAATAAACAGATAATGCAAACTTTTCAAAACAATAATCGACAGACATAAAGCTGTTTTACATAAAATAACAGCTTCTACACCCCTAAAAATGCATTGTGTTCCTTGACTTTTGCAGCATGACTTTCTAAAAACAGCAGACATCAGATAGTTTAGTGTAAATACTAAAGGCTTCCAGACATTACTTATGTCTTGCAATTATGTTTTATGCGATTAAAGTAGCATTAAATCGACTTACAGCAAAGTGTGGCAGCAGGTTCACGCGGTCTTCATCATTGAAACCAGAAATTTCCAGCGCCCGTGGTCGATGGTCTACCACTGCATGCATGGGCACCCCTCTTCCTCGCCCCCTGGACCCCCTCCCTCGAGCCCTCACAGCACTGTGACCTGCGGCGTGGACACCTCGGCCTCGTCCTGGTGACAAGAGTCCCCTCTTAGCCGCCTGCAAGACAAACGGTAAAAACACACAAAAAAAGGTTCAAACTGTAGTGACCTCAAGTGGATGCAGGATGAAATGTCATTTAAATGTGATTTGGCAGAAAACTGAACATTTTCTCATGGAAAGTTAAGTCAATACCTCAATCTGGAGCTGTGTGTACTTAATCTTCAGTAAAGCAGTGTCTTCTCCAGCTTGGGTCTTCTGATACAGCTCCAACTCTATGTCTAGCAGTTCTTTCTGTGCCTGAAAGAGACAAGCAGTTGATGAAAGTCTGAGAGTTTTTCCTACACTGAAGCCACAAAGAAAACCTTAAAGTACAACCACTCTTTATTCTGGAACTAGTTTAAAACAAGGAACCCTCAGAAATAAAATTGTTTTTAAAAGTCCTAACTTTTCCCGCCAGTGTTACCTGAGCCTTGCTCTTGGCAGTTCTCAGTGGATTGACGAAGCTGGAGACTCCCTTTATCTCCTCTTGCAGTTTGGTAATGCTTTTAGTTAATGTGTCCAACGTTTTCATGATCTTAGCTTTATCTTCTGCCTTCATTGTTTTGTTCTTTTCAAGTCTGGAAATCAGGAGCTGTGAAAGTGGAGAAAAAAAAAAGAAATGAATTCCCAAACCCTTTGCAGACACACTTAAATCAACAAGAATTTGCTGCAAAAAACAAGACAGAGATTCCACTGAATTCCACTGCAGTTATATAAATGCTGCCATTCCTGCATCCACTCACCTTCTGCGTTTCAATGTGTTTCTCTAGTATTTCTTGCTTCTTTTTCCTTACATCCTGCTGTAATTTTAGGGCCTCCTGTGTATTTAATATATAAATTGATTAATATATTTAAAAAAAAGCAAAATTTATTTTGTTTTACTTGACGTCAACAGTTTTTATTCAGGTCGCACCCGTTTCTTCTTCAGGGCTTCCTCTGAGGTCCTCTGGGCTGCTTTCAGAGCTGTAGGATTGTAAACCGTCTTTGTGAGGCCCGTGGAAGTTGAGAACACCTGAGAAAGGGAACAAAGCCACAAGGTGTGAGAGCAGAAAGATGATGAATCTCTTTTTAACAGAGTTGGAACTCACTTTTTCAACAGGAGCAGCCGGCTTGGCAGAGAAACCTAAGCGGTCCTTCACTGACACTTTAGAAGCATTCTACAAAGAAGCAGTGGAGGGAAAATTCCATGAGGAGATTTTGACATGTAAATGCAAAAAAAAAAGAAGGGACATTTTCAACCGGCTCCCCCACACGTACCTGAGAGGCAACACTGGATTCCTGAGAGGGCTCCGAATTTGCAGGGAGCATGGGTCCAAGGCGATCTTTGATCGACTGCTTTACGGAGGTTTCTGGCAGCTGCTTAACAACACGGAGGTGGAATGCATTACATAAATGAAAAAAATAGCAATAAATAACAATCTACTTATGTTTTATGCTAGATTTATTTTTAATAACTGCCTCCAAACCCATCATAGAGTCTTAACTCTGAATGAAAGAAGTCCTCTGTGCTGTGATCAAAAAGAAGGCGGGGCTTGAACTCAATGGTAAGCTTTAGCAAATTATGATTTTGAAAAAAATATGAATTTAAAGCTTAACCTATATAAAGAGCTAATAATGAAAGTCACAAAGCTTAAGATGTTTTCTTTAATCTAAAATAGTTGAAAACTCACTTGAGTTTCTGAAACTTAACACTTTTTTAAAGCTAAGGTAATGACTCACAAACTGATTTACTCTAAAATCCTTAAAAAAGCAATAAAACATTTTATATTTAACTAAATATAGAATTTTTAATACTCAGAAAACAGTGATTTTAATGTGGATTTTTACCGCAGCTGGCTGTGGATCTGACTGCTGCAGCCGGGACTGTGTCTGTCCGTCGCTCCTGTCACCGCGAAACCAGTGTACCTTAATGAAGCGGTTATTGAGAACAGCTTCGGTGCTTTGCATAGCCCGTTCAGCCTCTTCTGGGAAGGCAAATTGTATAAGTGCCCCCTCCGGGTCATTTTGGTATGCCACCTGCGAAAGACATCACAAAAATCAACAAATGCAGAGATCGTAATACAACTTTAGCATTGCTTGTGCACAGTAACTCTGAAAGTCAAGTTAAATATTTCAGCGGACCAACACTGAAAGATGAGTGGAAGCACACGGGGACTGACCTGCAGGTTGACGATGGTGCCAAACTTGCTGAAATGCTCGTTGAGTTTGCTGATGTTGTTGAGCTCTGGGGGAATCTGCCGAACAAGCAGCTTGGTGTTGAGAGAGAACGGAGGTCTTTTGTGGTAGCCCTGGTGGTTGGGTTTGTTGAAACTAGATCTGTAACGGAAAAAAAAGAGTTCATTGAGAATAATTCATGCGTGGCGTGACTTCCTAAACCCCCATCTTTAGAAAACGTGCAAGCCGGCAGAGCATGAATGCCACTTACCTCTCGAACCAAGTTTTCTTGGGGGGTAAAGAATCGTGGGAGGTGGCAGGCCTTTTCCTGGAATCAGATTCCATGACAATTCTCATGCTGTTGTTGGGAATCTTTTCTGGAGAAGGTAAAAAAAACACACAAAACATTTTTACACAGCCAAAATATGAGACGGTTATTTAATCAAAACAAAAAAAAGTAAGTATGGGAACCTCTTTGTGGATGGTCAACATGACCCATGGTGAGACCTATCAGGTTGGGTCGTTGGACATTGACCCGATGGCGGTACAGCGGCCTTGAAGTGTTGGTGATGCTGGGGGCTTCAGGATTGTACACATCTGTGTCATAATCTGGTGAAAAGAAGACATTCTAACTCCCATCTGATTTTAAATTTAAATACTTTTTTTTAGGGGGTTAAAAAACATTACCAGCATTGAAGAGTGATGGTGGCGGTTGGGGAATTATTGAGGAGCGGATCCCAGAGGTGACGATGGTGGGCACAGAGCTGGTGATAGAGTTGGGAGGAGTATCCATGCCTGCAGGCTGTAGTGGAGGAAGAGGAGGAGGGGGGCCTGCAGCACACCAAAAAAAATGTAGAATAGAAAGTTGACATCAATAACTCAGATGCTCTGCCTAATACAGGAAGTGCACTCAAGGATTACATTTTTCTTCCTTTTTTTCCCCCATTTCCTGTAAATTCATAGCTAACAGGATTTATTTTACAATGCAAACCTTTAATTTTCAGGTTCATCAAAAACGTCTTCATTATTATACAGCTCTTTTAAAGCACACACCAACATGTCAACAGCACAAAAATCATTAGAAATATTTAGAAATTAGGTGACATTTTACATGAATAAAGGGCAACTTCCAAACAAATCATTCAAAACTAGACATTTCTAAGTATCGTTGTCTAATTCTGTTCACTGACAGTTTTATTCCATTTATGACACAATTTTGGGAAAAATGACAGTTAAGAATGAAGGCTAATCTTAAATATAAGAGCTCTTTTTTATATTTTACTTTTACATTTAAAGTGTTCATCTTGAAAGTAATTCTTTTATTGAAAGTGATTCTTTTGTAGATGTTAGGACCCATGAGGGAGGCTATTGTAAGTGTGCGTCATTTGTTTATTCAAATCAAATCAGTTTATTTTATGAAAGCACTTCTAATACATGTGTAGCTCAAAGCGCTTTACAATTAAAATCTCTTCAAATTCAAACCAAAGTAACACATCGGAATGTAAATATTGTATTTAATGCTTCAAAAGTAAAATACAGTTCATCTTAAACCTGTGACTCGGAGATAAACATTTAAGAAATGCTTCAAATACCTGCGACGGGTGGAAGGCTGGGCGGGAGGGTGCCTGGTGGTGGTACAGGGGGCCGTAGGTTTATAGGTGGGGGGGTTATGAGGGGTGGCGGTGGTGGACCTGGAGGGGGTGGTTGGTCCACAACTGGGATTGGTGGAGGTTGGAAGGGCAGCATACTGGGCAGATTGACGTCCTCCACGACAACCGGATCACTCCCGTGATCAAAAGGACACATGTCACCTCGCATGCAGAAGCCCTTTTCTTTAAAATATCAGACAATAAGCCGTGTTTTAATCATTATTAGATAAAATAAAAAGGATTAGGAAAAACTAGTGAGGTTTATTTACCGTCATAGTCCCGACATCGCTTCCTCGGCTGAGCTGGCGGTCCCCTGTTAAAAGGCCCGTGATCCACGGGGCGATCAGAGTGAAACTCTGACCAGCTCTCAGTTGTGTTGTTGCTATGATGGTGGGTGGGGGCGATAACTGTGATTGCGCTACTCAGTGTTGGCACAGGAAAGTGTGAAGTAGTTGCTGCAGAGACAAGAGATGGTGGGGTGTAAACATCGACACCCTCCGGTCTTTCCCCTCGATCGTGATCGTACTTCAGCTTTCCTGAATCTCGATCTATTAAAAAAAAGAAGTAAAAATAGAACAACATCTCATCGGAACTCATCACTGGACTTAAAATTATTGAATTGATCATTCTTCAAGCTAAAAGATTAAATTCAATGTTTTCTATTTAAATATAATCATAACAAGATTTATACTGTAAACAGTGAGATAATATTCATTTTTTTTTCCCAAAGAAATTGTTTAAGATCATTTTAATGCCAAATAAAAGCCTAATTATAATGATTGTGACTTAAGACAAAATTTCAAAATAAAGGAATAATGTCACTTACCTCGACTTCTACTCCTGGACCGAGTTCTGCTAAGGGACTGGCTCCTGCTGCTCTTTTCCTGTCTCTGAATCCGCTCTCTTGTCCCTATCTCAACATCCTGTCGTTCTCCAGCTGCCGTCATGCAAGGTCCCACGACTGTAACTGCGGCCTCTCCTGCGGTTGTAGCGATCCCGGTAAGAGTCTCTCCTTGGCGGTATACGATCATAATCCCTCTTTCGGGAACGATCATCTCGTTTACGGTCATCTCCTCTCCTGACAAGAAAAAAGAAAAGAAGTTATGTGTTAATTATATAAATTATTCTGAAACTGAAGGTGGGTGACTTTAATATACTGGGAAATATTACATTAAATACCAGAAGCTATGCAAACATATTCTGTATTTGCTGACCAAACTCTCAGTTGAAAGTACACTTTATTACAGAAAAATATTACCCGTGTAAAACAATTTATTCTTAAAACTGATGCCAAATTGTGCTTTTAACAGCTGTTTAAACTAATGTTCCTCTTAGTCTCACTTATTTTAAATAGACTGAAACTCCTGCTTAAAATGTATGCACATTTTAAGCAAAAGCAGATACAATGTTCACATCAACTCAAATTTAAAGAATCTGTATTGTCCAACCTTTAACCTCTGGAATAACTTGAAAAGAATTTCACTAGTTTTGCTTGTTCTGTCTGGTTTACTGTCTTAATTTTAAGTACCGGGGACATATGCTTAAAATTAAGACAGTAAAAAAATAAATTAACTATTGGAGCCATACAGCACAAACAGAAAAATCTTCCCACCTGCCGTCTCTACTGTAGCGAGAGCTGGACTGAGGAGGGCTATGATTCACTCGTCGAGAAAACTTCTTGTCTCGTTCCTCTTCGCGATTAATCTGTAAAAGAGGAAAGTGATGAGCAACTTACATTATAAAAAACTCTGAATTGAGATATAACTAAAATGAAACAAAGGCATTTAGTTATGCATATGTGAGACACTGATGCTACGTTCACACTGGGGTCGGAAACATGCCTTCAAGCGACGACTTATATAGAAAATCTATGTAGTCAGGCATACATGCAAATTCCCCGTTCGATACCCTTGTGTTCACACATCACTACACAAGTTTTTAAGTCAGTTTTTGGACTAAAAAAAGGGCAAAACAGCCCCTGAACGGCAATTGAAATTCAAATCACTTAAACTTTAATCATGAACTTGGATTTGGCAGTGATGTATGGGCAGCATCTTTTTCAATTCACGGAACTCCCAACGTTTTAGAAATTGACCATGAGGGAGAAATTAATGATTGGACTATTTGCCCGGTTGGAATTATGTCACACCAAGTCTTTCATACATCGGAATAGAGCTATGAAAGAAAAAGCCTGGAGCAAGATTCACGAGAAATGCACCTTTAGCATTTTTCACCAAGTATCTTCCAACTGTGCGTACATGTGCTAGTACTGGTAGCATAAGTCCAGTGTGAACACTGAATGCTAAACACATGTTCCAGAACGCTCATTTAGCACATTCTTGAATGTGCATCACATGTCCAGTGTGTTTGTATCATTATGGATTGATGTTTTGTTCCAATATGAATAATAAAGCAGTAACGTCACATACTGGTGCTGTTGAAGGAATTTTTGAGTCTCCTTTTCAGACCACTTAAGATTTAAATTATTTTAGCTTAGTTAAATATTATGTAAAGTTGCACCAAGTCTCAAACTGGTGTAGAGCTTGTAAAGAGTCACTGTTCCTGCATATAGTTCTCAGAGACTTGCTTCTAGTCAATAGGATTTCTCACATCATATGAAGGGTCTGTTTAACCATTTATTAAGGTTTTATAGTAAAATTGTCATCTTGTTATCAAGGATTTTGAGAGCTGTCAAAGTGACATGCTATTTAATATTTATGAAATTCAAAATAATTTAAAAAAAAAAAAAGTGATGACCTCCTCTTTCTTTGGCTCCTCCTTCACAACCTTGACCAGTAGGGGTGGTTGTTCTTGCTGGGGCAGGTAGCTCCTGTTATTAACGGCCTCGAATAGCTTATCAACAAACGGCTGGGTCTCTGAATCACAGGGAAAGTAGACATAATGGTGATTGTTTACACATGAATGTGAACAAACATACAAGCAAATATGTATAAATTGAATAAGCGCCCCATACCTTTCTGGAGAAATACATCCAACTGGTCTATACACAAGGCTTTAAGCTCCTTCTCCGTTTTGTCCTTTTTAACCAAAGCAGCGACATACTTGGCGAGGGCAGAAGGGTCTGCATCACAGCTGTATGGAAGCAGAGGAGAGAGCACGTGAGCATCCAAAAACCGCTACAAAATGAAAATACACGGCCTCGCGGGAAACTAAAAGTTTCGCACTTCATTTTGAAAAGTACATATAAAGAAAATAAAAAAGACACAATAAACCAATTAAAAATGAGCTAACGTGCTTATCGTAAAGCTCGTTAGACAGCGTGGCTAATGCTAACTCCACTTACATGGGCTCGAGGGTTTCAGACAGCCATGTTTTAAATGCATCGAGGTTTTCAATAATCATTGTTAATCCAACCGAACCTTCCCACCACCGCGGCCAATGGGTTGACGCTGCTTATCTGCTTAAAAAAGGTAACAGACATCCGCGGGTTAAAATAGCTACTTTGGTAGCTTTTAGCCGGTCTATGTGTTAAACGCGCTATTACTAGCCGAGGAGCTACCACTGACTAGCGGAGCGTCCTTCCAGGCCCAAAGATTGCTGCACGATTCTTCGAACCTCGTGTTTCATTTAATTATAAAATGCCAATTAAATTAGGTCTGTTGCTGTTTGGAATTCAGGCCATAAACTATGAAATACTTTGCTGGTTTTGGTTAAATAAATGCGTAACGTCCACGTTTTCAGTTGATACTTTGGCTCCTCGTTCACGCAACTATGCCACTACGAGTATTTACTTCCGCTTGTGTTCACGTTCTCACAAAATATCGCGAGAAAAAAGTGTCAACATTGTTCAATGTTTCTGAAGTCAGATTTAAAGTTTAAATATACGAAATACAATAAAATAAAAAAAAATAAAAATATAACATTTCAAAATCATTTTTGTCTACTTTATATACACATGTTTTTTGATCAGTTGGCTAGGAGAACTGTAAGATATTTTCTTCCACCTCTGAATGAATAAAATTATGGTGGATGATTTTTACTTGGACTTTGCATGTGTGGGTTTTCTATTCAGTATAAAAAATGTCTGACTTATTACACTTCTGCTCAAGCTTCAAAGTCTTATCTTATTATTTTCTTTGCTCTTTATTATATTGCATTGTTACTTGTACAGTAAATATGGATACATTTGATTTTCTTTCTTTTTTTTTACTTGAAAAAGAAATAAAAATATAAAGAAAAACTAGTATTTTATTCAAAAACAATGTATCTTTTTACTTTTAGTTTTTTTTTTTTTTTTTTACTTTTGATAGAACCTGGTATGATTTGTCACTGATTTGAAATTTCATCTGAAATTATAATTACAAACTGCACTTCCAATAAACAACTCCCATTTGAATAGCAGCAGAACAACTGTTGTGCAGCCCAAGATCAAATGTGTTTTAAACTAATCAAATAAATGAGGATTCATAAAATATCAGAGTTCTTACCAAAGTTTTGCTTAGTCTTTGAAACCCTTAAATCCTGGGGGAACCATAGAGCAAAAAGAGCCTCCTGATGTCAGCACAGATGTAAAAACCCTTAAATGGTTTATCCTATTTCTAGAGGGATTACATTTATAAACCTAGCTGAATAATTCTAAGTGAATAAACTATACTTTGATACATTAATAATGCTTTATTTTTCTAAAGCTAGAGAGGCACAAAGGAGGTGTAAAAAAGCCACTTGTGTCTCAAGAGCCTCAGGTTTTAAACCCCTGTCCAAACTATGAAACTACTGGGCTTGTGTTGTGCTTTGCATTTTTACTTAATGGTCATAGCCTTAAAAACAAAAAGAAAATTGCATAACTATCAATTGTTTTTGAGTAAATGTATTTCAAATAAAAACAGTATTATATAAAAACTAGTTTTTATCTCAGAGTATTTGCTTAACAAAACACTGTAGAAGCAGTTTGATCAAAAAACATGAAAGCAAGAAAAAGGTCACAGAATAGATTCTTCAAACTTGCATTTATTGGAGATTTCAGCATAAATATACACTTTTTTTTGCTTGTCATTGGGTAATGTTAATGTGTCCTATTGCACAAGCACATAATGAAAGCGACACATAAAAGTCACCAACTACGTCAGATGATCTTACATCATTTTTTCCCCTTTGTCTTTAGGAGTTTTCTGATCTTGCATCTCTTAACAAATGGATTTGGTGTCACATATTTAGCCTGCAAAAGTTTGTGTTTGTTTGATTTCATTGGATATAACATTATTTTCAGTTTTTGCTTTAGAAAAATATGACTGCCTTAGGAGTGACATTTGAACAATAAGAACTGAAAAGTCTTCTCAGAGAACAACACACAATAGCATATACAGGTGTATTATGTTCCAGTTTCACTGGAGCTACTAAGAAGAAACAAACAAGTAGACAAGATATAAAAAAATATACAAAATGTTTACAGTTTCCTTCATGTTCACAGCATGATCCTCATAACTTTGCTTTTCCCTTTTTAGTGATTCATTCCCAGACATGCGTTTTCCTTATAAAATGATGCTCACAAATGGTAAAAATTACCCAAGATTACTCAACACATTCTGTAATCCAAGTGATCTGAGCATGACAAACACATCCTCAATTCTGTAAACCAATACATACATTTAAGATTTATTTATTGTTCAATGAATATATTTATAATTTAAAAACGATCAAAATGTTTTACTAAAAACTTGAATTTAGATGAAGAATAGATATAATGTGGTTAGTTTTACAATGCCTGCCTTCTAAATTTGAACATATTTAGTGATTATGGTGCCAAATGAAAAAGAAGCCTTTTACTTTGGTCTGCCAGAGAAACAGCATTATCGGTAAATAAAGCTTGGCACACCTCAACCTTAGACAGCTAATGTTGAATGCATTTACAGCTGCCCTTTGACAAACTACAAGTTGAAGTACATGTAATTACAAAACACATGGTCACACATTCTCATTTACTTGGAGGCTCCTTAACCTGCAACGAATGGTCAAAGTAAAGGAATTAATTCCCTTTTTACTCAGTGTTTTGAATAGGAATGAAGTCTCAGTCATTAATCGGCCTTTACCAAGTCAAAAACATTCATTAAAAAACAGTGTTTACAGCTCACATTTGTGCAGTGTTTGTGTTTCCTAACAAACAAGTAAGACGTTTCTTGTCTGAGTAAAACCTCAGTCTCAGCTCTGTAAGTTGGTTAATAAACATCCAGGTGGAGTTTTCCAAGGAGAGAGGACCACTTTTAGTTTTCCCTGTCAACAAACCGAAGGTTGATGGGAGCAGACGGACAGAGCAGGCCGTGGGTTTTGGCTTTGACCTCAGTGGTGACAGGAGACGCTTCAATGCGGAAGTTTTGGATGAGCTGAAAAAGAAGCAAAAACACCAAATATTTTTTTTGTTGTTGCTTCAGGACACAGACATTGTTTAAGATTAGCCTTTGGCATTGTAGTCAGCAACTTCAAGAAGGGCGGTGAGATTCGGGAGAAATGAGGGGTGAGTTACTTAAGTGAAAACCTCTCCCTACCACTCAGAGGAGAACAAAGGAAGTTGAAGGCTAGAACTCTGGAATTACTGTTTATCAGTCTGCAGAGGATGCAGTCCGTTTCAAAAACCCTTTCTTGTTTTATCTTGATTTTGTAATAATACATCAAAAGCAAAAATGCAAAAATGTCCAATACTAGTTTCAACGTAAAGCAACAAAATATGAAATTTAAAGTCACATCGTCATTTTCAAAGACTTCCAGTTTAAAAGCATATTTGTCCCTCTGCATCTGGCTTATGTAAATGACTGCATCACGCACACCTAAACATGCTTGCATACCATGGTTGCAAATGTTTATGTTACCACGAGTGTGTGAGCAAAGAGTGAATTAGTACCCTTATAAGAGCTAGATGCATCTCCAGCTCTGCTATTCTCCTGCCAACGCAGCTCCTGATGCCGTAGCCAAATGGAATGGAGCCAAAGTTGTCAACGCGATCTGAGGCGTCTTTTCGAACCCAACGCTGCGGCTGGAACTCTAAGGCATCGGTAAAGTTCTCCTCCTCCAGGGATGTGGAGTAGTGGCAGAGAGCCAGCTGGGTCTATAAAAAAAAGGGGGAAAAAACAAAAAAAATAAATTAGCTGTACAAGGGGAACAGCTGGAATACTAGATTCCCAGCTGACATAAAGCTAAATGGTGAGTAATGCCGTATCGTGTTGCATCCTGTTCGAATTAATTGTTTTCTGCTGGAACCTTTTCCTCCACCACATGCCTGCACACTCGAGAAAGTATTTTTTTTAGACCTACCCCTTTGGGGATGAAGTATCCGCCGACCACCAAGTCATCCTGGATAATCCGTCCGTTGCCTGGGAGAACTGGAAAGAGTCTGCTCCCAGGATGGCAAACACAAAGACTGTTATTCAACAGCACTCTACAGTTTCTAGGCTTTTCAACACAACGCGACAAGGAGAAAAAGAAATGGTTGCAAAAAAAATAAAGCTATTATTGTGAATGTATTAAACAAAAGTAAGCGCACATTTTTCTTGCTTACAAAACTACAAATCTAGGTAGCACATACCTGAGAGTCTCTTTCACAAGTCCTCTGATAAGAGGCAGCTGAGAGACGTCCTCAGCTGTGGGGACGGTTCCCGGCCCCAGAGTCCGTGTGATTTCAGTATGGATTTGCTCCTGTATGTCAGGGTGTTGGGCTAACAAATAGGTGGCCCAGGACAAAGTGAAGGATGTCTAAATAAAAAAAAGGACAAATTAATACACTTTTCCTATAATGTTTATTCTTTTTAAATTTTCTTGATTTGCATGCATGCGAATGCTTAGTGAAATGCTCAATTTAGCTGATATGGAAACTTTTACACACGTTGCACAAGAAACAGCAGATCCTTTGTTATATCATATTACTTAGCATTACAGAGAGTTCTTTAATTTGATTACAAAACTGAAAATAACTAAATTATCAAATTGCTTAAGTGAGAAAAGAACTGCCAAGCTCTTAACAGGCTCACAGGAACTTTTGGCAAACAGCCTCAAGACTTCCAAAACTCCTCCTCCTTCCCCTTCTCCACATCCCATCATCAGCTGTTCTGCTTCCCTTTGTCTGACTCACGTGTAACGGAAAATTTAATTTGACTGAAGCGGGCAGATGACCGTTTGATAGGAAAATCAGGTTTTAAACCCTCTGATCCAAGAGCAAATGTTTCCGGATAACCTGCCTATCTTATCGATAAGGCCCCCTCACTTTTCCACTCAAAGGATGATGGGAGCTGCTGCTGTAGGGTTTGTTGACCATCATGGAATGATTTAAAGTAGGGGTGTCAAACTCAATCGCAGGAGAAGCCAAAATCTAAATCACAGCTTAGGTCACGGGCCGAACAGGATAAACACTTATTGAACAATCTAAAAATATATTTTTTAAACTTTTAAACCGTAACTTTTTAACATAATTATGAACTCTATATATAGCATTACCTGTGATGATGCTAGTGTGAATGCTGTAAACTGAATTTGGCCACTGAAGATGCTAATGCTGATAGTTGAAGATGCTGAAACTGAAGCTGAAGCCAATAGTCAGCTAAGATATTTCCTAAATGCTAAATTAGTCTAAAAGCTAAAAAAAAAAAAAAAAAAACATAGGTTAGCCAAAACAGCTAGCATGTTGCTGAAATAATAGCTGATATAAAAAAATCTTAGTAAATGGCAAAATAGTCCAAATAGCTAGCAGAATTCCAATTTTTAAAACTTAAAATATAATTTTTATAAACATTATTATAAATAATAAAAAGGAACGAATATTTCTAGAATAAATCAACTTAAACAAACATCTTTAAATATTTAACTCTCCATAAAAATCTATTGTCTCAAAATTATACAAAATTAGAAAAAAGCGCAAGATAACATCGGGCATTTAATAACGATAAAACAAAATGATCTGGAGGGCCGGATAAAATTACCCTTAGGGCCAGATCCGGCCCCCGGGCCTTGACTTTGACACGTGATTGAAATAAAAGATTAAAGTGTTTTACGACTAAATAAAATAATACTAAAAGTATGTTGTGTCTTGTTCAGTCTTTTCAACACCGCATCATCACTCCTTCCCCTTAAATCCTCGTGGCATTAAATCAACGCCGATGCTAGGCAGACATGGCCACGTGACAAAAGCTCATAAAGCCGGTTCTGAAAGGAGGAAACCTTTACCCTCCATTCCCCACATCTTTTCTTTTATTATTTATTTTGCGCAACACCCATCATCTAGGAGGCTTGTTTTTCCCTCCTTTCTTCGCATTATGCCAATTTCCCAGCACCCCCCCACTCCACCCCACCCCTCACTATCTCACCTCTGCCCAGACTGTGCAATAACTCTGGCTGTGGCTAATATGTCCTGACAGCTCTTTTGTGTGCTGAGGAAAGCCAATTGCACTACAGGGTCAGGTAATGGCATAGCTTTGTCTACCCCCTGCCAGGATGAGACCAATTCAACAAGTTCAACAAAAACACACACCCTTTTATCTTGTGGTTCCAAGCTTACCACAAAACACGCCACCCCATAATTCTCATTAATCTGACAGCTTCCCCAAACAAATTAGGCGGTAACTATGAGCGAGGTGGACAGCATGAATCTGACAAAGAATCTGTTGAGTGTTTTCTGTAAACATCTTTAAACTGATGCTTCTTGAAGTGTGCATTTGTGACCCCCTCCTTCCATTGCTTCTTATTTCCTATTGTTTAATCTGTCAAAAAAAGGGGGGTTCACAACTTCTAAAATATTAATAAAATCCGTCTTGATCTGCAAGCTTGGTTGCGAGCCACATTTCTAATGAGGTTGCAATGGGGAAACGTGAATGTAAAACACAGATGTCTGACAAAAGAGGAGGGGACGAGACAAAGGACCCCCTGTGTTTATCTAACAGACGGAGACAAATGATGAGAAACCAAATCTAGAGTGAGAACAAGTTTGTCACTGTCTAACCCCCTGATTCATTGCTCTGACCTGACGCTGGTACGGCTACGCAGGCACAGATGTGGCGCCAGAAACTCAACACTTGAAACTAAACACTGACACACACACAAGGACTGGCACAAATATGCAAACCCAATAACCCTCCTTCTGAATCAAACTGCTTTTTGGACACTTTAGGAACCCACCGTGTCAACCCCAGCTAGCAGCATCTCCGTCACGTTGGCGTATATCTCCTCGATGCTCATCTCTCTCGTAACAAGCAGGTGGGTGAGCAGTCCACCCTTTACCTCCTCTCCCCGCTGGAGCTGGGCCTTGATATCGTTGAACCTCTTATCAACATGAATCATGCCTAGGATTATGTTCATGCAGCAAAGGTGGAATATGTGGGGAAAAAGAGAGTGGGAAAGGAAAAGAAAAAGAACCAGTTAGACAAGAAATACATCTCCCACTACTGGGACACATCCAGAGATTTATAACAAAATCTAATTTAAGAAAACAACTAAACCAATAAATCTGGAAGCTATTAACATAATTAAATTAAAGAAAGCACATCTGTACTTTTTTTTTTTTGGATAATTTTAGACTGTTGAAGGTAGCGTCAAACTTACTGAATTTGAAAAGTCCATCCCAGGAATTACAGAATTCTTCCCACGGTTTGGGAATAATGGGACGCAGCCACTTGGGGATCGCTCCGGCATACATGGTTGTCTTGAACGAGCTGAACATGAGGTTCAAAGCTCCGATGTAGTCCTGTGTTTTTTGAGGAACATTGGTCTCCAAGCATCCCAGTCTGCACTCATACAAAATTGAGGCCACACCTGTGAAGTCAGACGGAAAAGAGGACTGAAATCTGGCGACCCGCCATGAGAGATTCTGACACTTCAGATCATTCTAGATACATGCTTTTTGGGCTGTTTCGCTGTGGTGCGTTTCAAGCATCAGTTGCCTTTTCATCTAGTTTTTTTTTTTTTTTTTATTTCCTTTAATTGTTACAAGAAAAGGCAAATAAAAAAGAAAAACAAACAGAAAAACAGATTAATCAAAACAATGAAGGATTTATTAAAATTCTTTCCCTTAGGTCTTCAAGTATATCATGCGGGTCTTCTTACATAAATTTTAACTGGCTCTCAGTTAAATAAAGTCTAAAGATCTTCACCAACCTTCCATGGCATATTTGAAGAAGAGGTCGTTCACATTGAGGACAGTTGTTCCGTCAGACTCCTGCGCACGTAGAGCACAGACCCTCGTCACCAGATCATCTACAACTTCATTCACGTCGTCGGAGAAGACGGCAACGTCTCTGGGTCGCATGATGAGCTGCCTGAGGACGCTCCTCATGTTCAGCCAGTCCTCTCCCTCACTGCAAAACAAGCGAGATTTATAAGAAACAGTGAGTACAGGGCATTTTTTTTCCCTCAGATATTGTCAGAAATAGTTTTTGTCAATGTTGGGATGGAATTGTGGGTAATTTCTTTGAACCCATATCAAAGTATTTGCAAATAAGATTATAAGCAGTTATTTTTCTGTTTCGTAATTTTTTGCACACAAAAATAGGAGATGACTGTTTGAAAAGTGCATTGGGACTTTCTTTTTTTGCTTTTTGCTTTGTTTTATTTGTCCACAAGAAATTGAAGGAAATGCTTAAGGGAAACAACAAAACACAAGTATGTTTAGACAAAAGATTAATTGAAGTCTCTTGCGAAGTACTTCCTTCTCTTTATTCTTCACTGACTCATTGGTCAATGTTAAGTGGGTTACTTAACTAGAGATAGAGTCCGGAAAAATGTGTCTGTACAAAAGCTGGGGGGAGTGTTTGGGGGAAAAAAACAACAAAAAACAGTTGAATCCAAGAGAGGCCTTTGCTCCAAACTACTTTGAAAAGTTTTAAGAAATGTTGGCCTCTTGCCAGCAAAATGTAAACAAACTTTACCCGCCCTCGATGTTCCATTTACCCAAATTTAAAGGGGAATTTACTCAAATTGGTTTAACTTGAGTCTATATAACATCTCCAATTTCACCAACAATTGTGGTTGTCATTCAACAATAAGAACACAAACAAGAAAACTCCAACTATAATTATAGGACAATAAAAGATGCTTATTTTGTGCCATTCTTCCTGATAACGGACTCGATCTTCAAGTTTTAATGTTTTACTGGATTTCATGTTTGCAGACCAATTTCTGTTAGTGTTCATTTTTATTTTAACTGCTGCAATTATTTTCAACGTATAAAGATGTTGTAATCCTTCAGTGACAAACAACAGTTTAGGAAAATGATTCATCTCAGCAAGAAACTGTCTGGCACTGACCTCATCTACACTGCGCAAATGCCAGACAGAGGTCAAAGGCCACTTCTGCAGACACTCATGCATCACTATGTCTGTAAGCTGTTATATATTCATTTGGATTGGAGAATTATCCAACATTTTAAAAAATCTATTTGTTACAATTTCATTTTGTTAATCAAATGTTCGGCTGCATATACAGAGAAGTTGCACTGTAGCGCTAGAATTACAACAGTTGAAGAAAACTTACGCAGAGATGAGGCCATTGGAGCGGCCTCTCATGTCTCTGTACTCATGCCAGGATTCCATGTTAGCTCTCTGGGGCGCCACACCCTCAGCCCGCAGAACCTCCGCCACTAGACCACGATCTGCAATGGAGACCACCAGCTGGGGTCCAAAGCGGGACTTAAAGATTTTTCCATACTTCTTCCGGTGCTCCAACTGGGAAATAAATAAATAAATAAAATAAAAGACTGTTAAAAACCTGTAGTTTATTTTTGCATTGCATTAAAAGTTTTCTTTGTATGAGATACTGACACTGATATAATCATTTAGAAATGACAATGTATTTATAATCTCTGTAAGGACATTTGCAATCCATTGTGGATCAGGACCCTTATAACTTTACAAAACAATACTATCATTAACTGTGGCATATTTCTTATTTATTTTTCTTTGTTCTGCATTTTCACTGATTAAAAATGCCCTTTTAGGATACCCCCACCCCAGAAAGTTTTATGCTAAAAGAAAATCCAAAGTCTGAATTTATAAACTTCTTCTGAAAAAAATTACAAGTAATAGAATTTTCATCGACAAAAAGCTTATGTAGGGGGGAAAGGAAGTTTGCATTGTTCCAACAAACAGGTTTTGTAATCTCTTCCACGGGGGGGAAGGGGGTGGGGTTATTTTATAAATTGTCCACTTTCTTTCTGGAAAAAGCCCCCCACAAATAGTGCAAACAAACTGTAGTCAAATGATGCGTATCATAAGTAAATCATCTCAAATCATATTTGCATAAAAATATTACTAAACTTGTGCTTTAGCGCTCCACACTGACCGGGGTCGAGCTCCTGGTGCGCCTTTACGCAAACTCGGCCATTTTTACGCATCTGTCTCAAATGTTTTTGTTGCCTTAAAAACTACCATCTTATCATCAAATCAAGACAAAAACAAGGTGTTGACTTTTTAAAGCAGTGGCAGTTCAGAACAGTGGACTTAAGAGGGCATTTTACCTGAATTTCGTGAATTCTGCTGAAGCCGTCTCTCCAGAAGAACTCGACCAGGTTGGAAAGAGTGCTGGGTCCCGGCATATCCTTCAGGGTCTTGATCTCCGTCTTCACATCCACGGGCATGGGTTCTATCAGTCTCCCTGACATGGTCTCCTCTCCGGTTGCGGGGATCTCTAAAGCCTCGCTGGCTGCAGACTTGTGTAACGCGCGCAAGACATAGATACGCTGATTGATAGTCCAGCCGGCTTGGAGATTCTTCAAGCATGCAGCCGTAATGCTGTTCAGGAGAGCCATTTTCAAGATGCTCCTTGAGTTTGCAAAGATTTCTCAGGGATGAAGGTCTCAAAAGTCAAGAGCGGGGCTTCTCAAAGCGCAAGTGCTTGGACTCAGCACATGTGAACTTGCATTATGGGACTCATTTAAATAGTGTCTTGGACCACCTCGGTGGATGAGGATTGGATGATCGCTACAAAGGAAGGGAGGGATGTCTGCTGTATTCGGGTGTGGGCGTTTCCCTAAAAGTCTGTGGAGGCTACTCTTTCACTGCAAAAGGGGCGCAGTACAACGTGCCTATGGACAGTTACATCACACTGAAAAGGGAAAGACGTTCACGTAATTCAAGGGCATATAAGGACTTTCATTGGTACTGGTTCATTTTTTTTTACAACCTAATCTGAACCCTCCCATCACCAAACCCTGTTTGAGCTGAGCTTCAAGGAAGAGGATTGACGCGCAAGATCCACTGTGGAGCCCAGGATGCTGAACCGAGTAGAGCACTTTTAGAATTCGGAAAATAAAAAACAGTTACAAGTTGATAAACTTTTGAAAGTTTATTTAAGATGATAAAGACGACTCCAACCCCAGGGAGCTATAAAAACATGATAAAATCTATACAGATCAATGTTTAAAAGTGAATTCCGGTGGGAACGGTGTTTTTGTACTTGTCTCTGTGTACAACAAATATAGCAGTACTGTCCAACCAATTTGACTGTTTAATTTGGCTATAATATATCACATTTTAGAAAAAAAAAAAAAGTCAAAATAATTAGTGGAAAAAACTGAACTCTTGAAATCATATCATAAAAAGTAAAATATTTACAGTTTACAGTCTGTTATGAAAATTAAGACGCATGAATAATTAAAATATATATATACTCAAAAGTGCTCACATATAAAATACTACTCATAAAGTGTACCTTTAAATTTAGAAGAGTTTTCAAACTCTTTTTGGTTACTAAGAACACAGAAAAAAAACAAATTTTAAGTAAAAAAAAGAGAAGAAATCTAAGCTGTACAGAAAACCGACAGTTAAGCAAACTAACAAAACGTGAGAAATTCCATTTCAGAAATAGATAATTTTTTTCTTCAAACATTTTATTTAATTTGACAAAAAAAAAGTAAAAACCCAATTTATTTAAAATGGTGTTTTTAACATGTTTATGTAGTGTTTTCTAATGGAGGATAAGAAAATTAAGATTAATACAGCTTTCCGACTGTGTTTTTTTATAAACCTTACATGCACACAGTGTAAGTAAAAAAATTGACTTGTGTGGGTGTAGAAAAAAATATATTTGAAGACGTCAGTGAAGGATGAGATTTAAACCTCAGATCTGCTTTAAATGAGTAATAGGTTTTTTTTCAGAGACTCTAAAAGCTAATAAATTTAAACCTCTGCCCTAAGATTTACTTCTCTGTATTCTTGGAGGTTTTTATCTCATGTAGTTTGGAACATTTTCTGAAAAAGATAATGGTGAGACCTGAGTGAACTTGTATCCTGAGTTCCTCCCCTCACTGGCACTTTAACTGATCAGCACGTCGGGGCCAATGTAAAGCGTCATGGTGTTGCCTGAGGACACTCTCTCCGACTGCCTCTGAGGACACTTCAACACGTGGAGGAGGTGCTTTTCAAACTGTCCAAGAGTGTTATGAATGAGCTGGGAGTTGGCAGCATTGATAACTATCACCGTGTACACTTAACACACACGTTGAGTCAAATCTACCTTAATACAATTTACGCCCTCTAAACCAATCAGCGGAAGTTCCCTGAGGTAAAAGGTACCAGACAAGGCTTTTCCCTGCCCTTGTGCCCCGTTTTTAAGAGAAAATGTTTTATATATGTGCATATGGAAGCTTGAAACTACATCTTCATGATGTGTAGAGTGTATATATGGGACTTTTGAATTCATATACAGCACAACCATGTCATTTTGCACAGTTTAGAGCTTCAAAGACTTAATCGCAAGATAAAAACTTAATGAACAGATCTGCTTGAGAAGGAGTTGGTGGATTTAGACATTAATCAAAGATTTTTTTTCTTTTCTTGCCCTCATTGGCATCAATTATGATTGAATTCTATATTATATTTGCCTCTGAATAAGA
Source organism: Oryzias javanicus (assembly GCA_003999625.1). Lineage (NCBI taxonomy): Eukaryota > Metazoa > Chordata > Actinopteri > Beloniformes > Adrianichthyidae > Oryzias > Oryzias javanicus. The sequence continues at coordinate 14,521,118 of CM012439.1, read as the reverse complement.
AATCATCACTAAAAAATACTAAAAGCACATCATTAATCAACTTTTCAAGTTCATTCTCGAACAACTCCAAGGAAATATGACATGAGCTTTGGGATTCAATTATTTCGGCTTTACAGATTCCCCTATTTAAAGCAGTTTAATCCACATGGTAAAGGAAACAATTGCAAATTATTTCTGGCATAAAAAAATATTTAGAACAAAATTTCCAGTCAACTTTTTTTTGTTGATCTTTTTATTTTGAAAAACCAGTAGGATAAATGATATTAACAATAATAATAAAAAGAGGATCAAACATTAACGCCAAACTTGTCCTAACATAACAGCAGTGGAGCTACTTTCTAAAGCGCTTGAACAGAGGGTGAACACTTTTAGCGTTAGAAGAGGCTTTGCTGCTTCTGCTTTGATACTCCATGTAGACGGTGTCGTCGGCACCCGACATGGAGCTCATGGTGCCCGCTCGCCTTGAAAACTGGTAAAAGAAACAAAAAAAAAAAGTCAGAACAAATATTCAAAACCTAAAATGAAATATTCTGTAAAAGAGATGATGGGAGCAACAAAGTAGTCAAGCACATTTCTTAGTCTGGTGTGAGCCGCATGACTCCACCACAGGGGTCGGCAACCTGTGGCTCTGGAGTCACACCAGACTCCTTCATCCCTCTTTTGTGGCTCTTTAAGTTGACATTTATTTTTAGATTCTTAGCATGCGGTAACTGAGCAAAAAATATGCACATATTTATAATTTTCTGCTGCACAAGAGTTTTAGTTGCTGTTGAGAGAAAAACGTTCTTAAAATATGTAATTGCATTGATAGATGATAGATTTGTTTAAAGCTGATTCCACACTAATGTTGTCATGTTTATAGGCAGTAGGAAAAAGGTCATAATAAATAAAAAATGTCATGTTTGAATGAACTTTTACACAGGGTGGACTATATTTTGAAAAAAACTTGTCAAAAATACAATAATTGTCACAATAATTCAATTGTAAATATTTAAAAGCTACATCTGATAATTGAATGGTTTAATGGTCACAAAAACATATATAAAGTGTATGATTCTAAACTGGGAGGTGAGACTTTGCAGCTGGATTTTATTTTGTAAGAAACTGGCATAAATTGCTCTTTTAGTGTTGAATGTTGCAGATCCCAGCTCCACCACCTTCTATTAGGTCAACAATAAACAAATGGCAAAACAACAACATGGTGGTGTTATCACCTGCTGAGAAAGTCAGGACCAAACTCTCCTGATAGCTGGGTCCAAGCTGAACAAACAAGTTGCTTTACTTAATTCCAGGGCTGATTGGAAATGTAAATAAAAGTTCTAAGTGACTTTTATTTAAAATCCACACAACTCAATAGTTCTGACTATTACACATTCATTTAATGATCATTCTTTTTTTAGATTTTTTTTGTGAAACTCAAAAGGCAAATCCCCTTTAATTCCTTCTTTAAATTATTTATTTATTTTAAGCATCTACCTGTGGTCGAACGCCCACTTCGGTAGCTACCACTTCCTCCTCTGCGTCCAGGTCTGAAGCAGCTAGGACCTTCTGAAGCAGCTGCTGCTGCTCCTCTCGGGTGGAGAACATCAAGTCCTCTTCGTCCATTCCTGCCAACTTTGTTATCACCTGTGGATGAAAAGTTGGAGCAGACACTTAAAGGACAACTTGTATTTTATTCCTGACTAATAATCCACTGTTTCTATTGGGTCGTACATTTGGAGGATCAAACTCTGAAGAAACCAGAAAGATTCTTCAGTTGGTTAAATTAAGTAACTTCATGTGCTGTCGGACAGACTCTAGCTGTTACAAAATAAATGTATTACAAGTTTAAAACATGAGCAAATCTAAAACCAAGTGCTACTTTTTACTAACAATCCTTAACAGAGTGGCTTACTTTTTTTTCCCTCAATCTATGCAACTTCAAGATGAGAAAAAACAACAGGATTTAACACTGATCACTGTCAATATACAAAAAGAGAGCAAAAACACAAAAGTATAAAATTTGCCTCTGATTTGTGGGGGAACAGAAAAGACAAATGTTGGTAACCCCAACAAACATCTTATTGTCATTTTTCTATAGGGTGAGACATTGTGAGTCTTTTATTTTAGTGGTCAAAGGCGATTAAAAAAAAAGATCCCTGTCCACGTGTTTATATCAGCTGCTGTTACACATCACATGCCGGGTTACCTTTAGCTCTCAACCTGCGAGTGGTAAAAAGTTAAGGGCTGAAAAAGACAGAGATCTAAGGCAATTAGTCAATAAATGGGATTTGTGTGATAATTACGTCACCTTCTAATCTAATTTTGAAGTCCTTTTCGGCTCTAGCATATTCTCAGTAGTTTCTAGGAAAACACATGTAGTCCGATTAAATCCTTGATTGCCACCAAATTAAGAGAAATAAAGAAGTAGCTGTAAATGCGATGCAGCCAGACTAGAGCGTATCAAAAAGATGTCCAATTATAAACTGGCCGGAAGATATGTTATAGAATCCCTGTCAAAGACTTGTCAAAAAAGCTCATCTTTATTTTTATTTAAACTCTTAGTTACACATCAGCCCTGAAATCTCAGATGCTAATCGTGCCACCTTTCTTTCCTCCCTACACGTTTCCTCAGATCAATCTTAAGAACTTTTTTATTCAAAATCTTTTTAAGCCCTTACTGTTAGTTATACATTATGCTCTAACAATATTTCTATCTCAGCTTGTTTTAAAAAAATATCTCATATGATGTAACCAATAAACACAGAGATTCAAGGATATAAGAATTCTTTTTGTTTTCCTTTCCAAATTGCTAATTTTTATAATCAGGTGGTGCCAAGGTAGAGTAGACAGCCTCTGATCGGAAGATTGCAGGTTCGGTTCCCACCCTGCCATCCCATGTGTCAAAGTGTCCTTGGGCAAGACACTGTACTGCAATGCTCCTGATGGTTATAAGTTTGCACGAGTGTTTGGCAGCAGAGTGTGACTGTGTGTGTTCATGGGTCTGTGACTATAAAGTGCTTTGGGCCTTCAAGGAATGTAATAACCCGATACAACAATAAACCATTTACCATATAGGTTGCATTCCTGGCCAAAGTGTGCAAAATATTGACTTATATACTAAAAAAATAAGGTGTTTTTAGTACTTAAACTAAATACAGAAATTAAGCACAACAACCCATGATACATGGTCCATAAATCATTGTGTTATGACATAGAGTTGGTGTTCAAATGTACTTTAATGTACGTCTTTCATTCAGCTGAAACTCATTTTTATTAATAACCGTATATATATCGTATTTACTGGTTCCAAGGTTGTTGCAGGCAGAAGCAGGTTCCTGGAAAAAAAAGTTTTCAGCAACAAAAAAAAATCTTTTTAAGTTATGCATCTCATGTAGACTGACAACCAAGTACAAATAGTCATCTGTTTGCGTGGCCAAGCCTTTTTCACCCTATCAGAACTGCTTCTACTAACAGGACATGGGGTGAAAGCAGGTTTCTGATGCTTTAAAAGCAGATGTTTTGAGAGGAGTGGAAGGAAAACCCCATTTTGACCTTTACTGTATTGCATCCAAGCCCATTTGTGGAAAAGGTAAAGGAAATAAAATACAACAAAATATATAGAGTTGGGATCCCTAAAACAGTCTGACCTCATCTCTAACGTAATTGCAGCAAATCCCTTCGATGTTGGTAGAACCAAGATTTACTAGCTTTAGATCCATCAAAGGTAGGTCTGCTGTAAGAGCAACAGCTGACTCTCTCGGATATCCTGCAGAGGCTCCCTGCAGAGAACGCTGCAACAGCTGATGGTGTTGCAATGTTCTCTGCAACACTTGCAACAGCTGATGCCATAAACTAGGGATGTAAAGGATAAGAGAAGAGCATCACAAAATCTAGTACTGGGAGAAACAGCAGTATCAGTTCAAAACCACAGACATGAACAGGATCATGTTGGTAAAAAGGTACAAAACCAGTCAGAAATTAAAAATCAGTTTCTGGATAGCTGTCAGATTCTCTTCTTGTGATTCAAACAAAAAGACGTCCAAAAAACATGCTTGTTTCTACTAAGTTGGGTCAATTACAATTGGCTGAAGATGAGCGTCAATGAGTTATTGTGTTTACTAAACGTGATAATCTTTTTATTTCACTCCATTGCAAACAATACCTGAATACAATGACTTGGTTTTTTTTTAACCACTACGAGCAAAACAGTCTAAATGACACAAAAATGTCAGGTTTTAATTTTTGAGCAGTTATGTCAAAAATGTCTTGTTTTTATTGCTTAAAATAAAAAATGCCAGTAAGAGAAGTAAAGATTTTTCTATGTTAAAGGGCTTTTTCATTTTTAGCTTTAAATGCCAAATGAATATATATCTAGATTGCATCCATTTTGGTAAAAGAATTGGACTTTTTAGTACTGCCCAAAGTTAGTTGAATCTTTTATGTGGAGCATGTATCCAGACGCGTAACAAATCACATGAGGGAAATATACATACGTCTAGGGTAAACTTGTGTTCAAGTGTTTAATGTCTGTCTGTTTCCTTCCTGTCCTCTCATGCTGCTGTTGGCAACAGTTTTCTTTCTTTTTAATAAATGTTAGTGATTTTTAGTTTGCTGTTCCTCCTCCTGTGTTCTTGTTGTTGCAGATCCTAACATAAATATTTTGCTCTCTAACAGATTTTCCTACCTTTTGTTTTCTCCTATTGCTCCCATGACCAATTTCGCTCTGCGCTATAATCAGTGTTTGTTCTCATCGTCTTCTCTCATCATTGCAGTCACTTCGTATGACCTGACCTGGCTATAGAGTGGTTTCTAACCACATTCTCTCTGAGGAATCTCACCTCTGGTCCTAGAGTTCTACCTGTAACAGACTTGAAAATTCTGGAAGAACAAGCTAAGGAGTTCCTGCAGCAAATAATAAATCTCTCATCTGAAGGAATGTTATAAGGAGGTGAGAGGCATTCAAGTGTAGCATCAGATCATTTAGAACAGCTTGCATCAGGATGGTTTGCAAATATTGACACCAGAGCTCACCAGGCACATTTTATCCCCTTGCACGGGCCGGGGAGCCTTCATGCTGGAGGAGGAACCTAAGCTTTCGAAGATGGTGGTGCAACAGTATCATCCTTACGTTCTGTCAGGACAAAACTGACCTGAAGCTACATGGCACAGAGAGAAGCCAACAATATCTGAATAACTTCTGTCATCGAGAAACATGCCTTTTTTAATCTTCATGATAAAACTGACGAGGGTTGAATAATCAGGGAACTGCTGGTTAAGGCTTATCGGTAGGTGCCTTAATCAGGGAGGCTTGCACTTCCTTTAACCTACAGAAATCAGATCTGGGAATCAGATCTGGAGGTTTAATCCTTTGACCCTGCTGCCCTTACGTCTAGGTACTGTCCATCTGCAGGTGAAAAATGGCCAAACCTGGACAGGGCACGTGTCCATTTTTATTCGGAGAGCCAGCCTTACTGCTGCTAAACACCTGCATCAGGTAAGTGTTTGCCTTGAAACTACATTAGGTGTGTTTTCATTAACTCTGAAATTTCGCAAATTGGAATTTTGATAATAAATTCTCCAAATGGAAACACCACAATTTCGACAAAACTCACATTTTTCGAAATAAAGTTTTTGCACTTTGAAAGCTTCACAGATCATTATAAGTTGCGTGTCACACAGAATCGTGCAGCTTCTCCATAATAAAATCACGAAGATTTCCTAATTGCTTCATCTGCAGCCGCACTTTTGCAACTTGGAGTCTGAGTAAGAAGCTAAAGTCTCGTTTGAGGAAGACTGCAAGTCCTCTGACAAACTTTTTTTCTTTTTTTTTGTTTATGCTCCCTGTGCTCTGACAAACTTAAATGGATCTCGTCGTGTTTTCAAACATTAAAAAGGGTCCAGCTTGTTAGAATGGTTTTTTTTTTTTTTAACCGCTGAACAGGTTTCTCACGTGCACAGAGACTGTCAATTGACTCTGCGCAGCACGCGTGCACCAGACAGTGCTGTGACGTCACCGCAATGCTCCTTGTTAGTGAATTAAATAAAAAAAAAAAAAACTAGTTCTCATTCATCGCTGTGTTTTTAATGACTTATTGCGTGAGTTGGTTTGTGCTTTATCGCAAAATTATGATTAATGGAAACAGTGTCATTTCGAAACTGTTCTTTCGAAATTTCAATAAAGATTTGCGCAAATGTGTGATGGAAAAGCAGCTAATGACAGGTTAGTAGGAAATCAAACCAAGAGTTTGACACATAGTTTACTTGAAAGTCCTTTTTTTTATGATGACATGCACTTTTGACATTTAACTAAAATCCTACCTATAAGTTAAATAAATACCCAGTAATTTTAAACATATAGTGTCAAATGAAGGCCACAAAACATTTCAACTGAAGCATGATTGAAAACAGATACTGCACCTTAAAGCTGTATCCTTGATCAACAAGAAACCTTTGTCTCTTGGTGGAATAGGCCATCTCCTGTGTGTCCTGTGATACCAGTGAATAGAAGTATGCGTTGTACTCCTCCGCAACCATTCCTTAAAGTACAATAAAGGGCAGTGAGATGATCCATTTACATTCAAGGACAGTGGTGACTGAGAATACAGTTTATATGTGTGTGTTTTAAAGACAAACAAACCTTTCTTGGCTCTTAAAACTCTGCCAAGTCTCTGAGCCTCTTGTCTTCTGGATCCACCGTGAGATGAGATCTGGATCAGAACGTTGGCTTCTGGCAAGTCGAAGGAAGTGTCGCCGACCTGTTCAAGCGTTCATTGAGAGACAGGAAAAGAGCTGAACGAACATCCATACTCCAACAGTTTTTCCAACTGTAATATGGGTGGAGATCACAAGAAGGGCTTGAGTAGCTTGATCCAAAAAACATCCCACAGACATTTACTTCCAAGAAATTGTTCATGCTAACAACAGATGTTTTCACTTCTCTGTTCTCTTAAATCAACTTTAAAAAATAATCCCCTTTCCATTCTTGCTGCAATGCCATCACCTTGATGCTGCATTTCCATTAGTTTTAAAGAGTTGTGCACTTTAACTTCTCATAAAGTATGAAATATTCAAGACAGCAATACCACTCACTGTATTTTTTCCTCACAGCTAAACAGTGCAGTCTTGTGCTAATATAACAGACATGATGACACAACAGATTTAAGCCTAATCGTCTATATTATGCTTGCAATTCAGCCATTATTGGCGTATAACTACAGGGCAGTTGTGGAAAAGTCTGATAAAAATTGAGGTGTTTAACAAGTGCCTGAGGACTAATGAGAAATGTAAGACAGCTGTGGCAACAGGTGAGAGCAAAGGAGGAGGGCGCAAACACTGCTGACGTAACAGCCTCTTTTCTTTTTAGTTTAGCCTTCTCCAGTCAACATATTAAAGTTCTTTTAGTTTCCATTTTCCCCATCAGTCCTTTCCTCTTAATTCTCTCCTCCTTCCATCATTTAGCTTATTTAATGATTTAAGGGGCACATCTCCCCACCTAGTTTTTCTAGCTCACTTATCATCTGGAAGAATCTCAACATCAAACATGGATTGGATCAAGGTTGAACCACTAATCCGTGATGTCACCCATAAGACTCTGTCTGGAACACATCAATAAAGTTAAAAATGAAACTGCAACTTTTACTAATATTTATTTCGCCCATCTTAATTATGTCCTGAAAAGTCAAATTGGCCAATGTAAAGTAAGAACCCTCATGGGCTCATCGACCTTTCAATTAAAACGAACAAACCTTAATCATGCAGAAATATGAGGTCTGATAAAATCAAATTAGCTCCGCCCACTGTAGTCATAGTTGGAATGTAAAGCAACCAATTGAAAAAGTCTCGACTCCAGGCTGAACTAAAGTTTAGCAATAGAATAAATCAGAACTTTTAAAAATAAGAGTCAATAGAAATTGCTCACTTTTGAAACTCAAGTGGTCATTTGGGGTCAGAAAAAGGATCTTTAACGTTTGCATTTATTAGTTGTGGGTTTGTGTGGTATTAAGCCCTGAAAGCTCTTCCATACTACTTCAATGCAGCCGTAGATCTTAGTCTAAATACGATGTAATCCACTTGAGGCTCTAAAAGGTTACTCTATTTTCTTGCCTCTTTCGAAGAAAATACGCACCCCATCACCTCCCTTCAACTAACTCTACTACCAGTGGTCCTTCTGCATTCCTAATCAGCTTGCTAAACCTACCCATCTACGTTCCCTTTAATCAGTATGACTGTTTAAGTCTGCACCGGTCATCCCTGTCTTTATTCTAGGATTACTCAGCATTAACTCATCCTATATGTAAGGGATGTCCGCAAACAAAATTAAAAAAGTGGAAAAAAAATACACCTTTTGCATGCAATTTTCAAAATTAACATCCAATCTGAAAGTCTAGAACATTCCAGGCAAACCCTTCTGTATAGACTTGGCATGGGTTTTAAGCTGGATGCCCTTCTTGGGGAAATCCTCTGCATTTATCTGGACTTGGAACCAACACAAGCAGACATTGGATCTTACCTCGGCGTGGTTTCATTGAAGAAAAAAAAAACAGCGTTCATTCAAAGCTATCAAAACGTTTTCACTGTTTAAAAAAGTTATTAAATATTGATGCACAGGCTGCAGTCTCCTTAAGTGTTATAGTACATCCTAAAAATACTTAACCCTTAATGTGCATTACTATAATGATGAATCCATTATCATATATCAATATGCATACATCTGACAAAGTCTAAAACATGGTTTAATCCAAAACGAAACTTGCTCATGGGAAATACCATTTAAGTTGTGTCACAGTGAGAAACCCTGACATACGCATTTAGTCCTAAATCTAATTAAATCTATTTAAATACTTGTACTGATGGAACAGGTATATAATTGCAAAGTAATCGAGGGCTAGGCTTGTTAGGGTGTTAGTGGTGTTAGGGCAGAAGGGGTTATTTGAAGAGTTAAGTCTTCAGATGATCTACGCAACAGAATGATAACATTAAATTAGTCACAATTACAACTGCCTGAATTAAGATTAGCAATGACGAAACGGTGCTCAGGACTATGTGCTTGCACGATTCAACGACTCAGATCTTTTGGAAATTGGAAGATTGCTTTAATATCAGCTCAGTTAGATGATTTAGTTGACAATATTTCATCAACGTAAAGTCTGAAAAATCTGATTTACCTTGGAGATGAAAATGGTGTTGATCTTGGGGTTGTGCTTGAAGTTTTGTAAAATCTGCATTCGTTCCCCCTGAGAGGTCGGACCATAGATGTAGGGCCTTGAGAGGAATATTAGAAATGAAAACACAAAAGACTTTTTTCCACAAAATTGCAGTGCAGACTCACTTGTTGAGCCGTACGGCGTATTCCTTCAGGGCAAACACGTTGTCGGCAAACGACGATGATTTTGTCGTTGCGCCGTTCGTGGAAGCGGATGAGGAACTGGCACGCACGGAATTTGTTGGGGTTCATGGTGTAAAGCAGAATCCGCTTCTTCGTCTTGATGGCCACATATTCTCGGTAAAACTCAGGGGACATCGGGCACCACACCTGGAGCAAAGACACAATTCAGACGCTCAGAATTATTTAACTGGAAAGCAAAAATTAAAAACAGATTTATAGTTTATTGGCAAAGAAAACTAATTATTTTGGGAAAAAAAATCAAATGAAAAGGAGTCTTTTGTACTCATGTTTAAAAAAATATAACAACAGTGGAGCAAATATTCCCAGTAAAAATGGATGAATTATGTAGATTTATTAAGAACACTGACGTCTTTGTGATGTAAGAGATTGTAAATTTGAGCAATAATTAAAAGCAGATCCCTCCTCTTTCCGTTTCTGCGGTACCACACAGAAATAGCTCTTAATGATCTGTGAGACGTTAACCAGCATTAATTAAGTTCTAACAAACCTCATTAAAGAATTAATGAACAAAACGTTTCAGGTTTTACAGCTAAGGCAGGGGGAACTCTTCGGTAAGTAAATTAAGATATTTTTTCAGGTTCTGCCTTTGTGTTAGAAGCAGCACAAAAAAACAAAAAAAACAACGCATTAGAACGAAAATAGATTATAAAGAGGCTTAAACTGTAGCTTGCACATCTGTGGAGGATTCTATCAAAGCAAAAAAGTTTTCTTGGAATTCAGAAAGTCTCATGGATAAGAGTCAAAATACCTTCAACTTAAAAAGTAAGTCCAACTTTTAAAACTGTTTCTGCTCTGTACTTGGCATAATAAACAATTATTCCATATTTATTTGTCATTTATTTTTTTTTAGATGTATAATGAATTTCTATAAACTATAAAATGTGCACTTTTTCATTAAAATGCCTTGAAATGATTTTGACAAGTCATTTTTCAAGCTTATGTGGTAGCACAAAAAGAAAATATAAATGTTTAGAAACACAGATAATGCTATGTGTTCAATTGTCTTTAAATACACGCCTAACGAACAAAAATATATATATATATATATTTTAGAGTAAATAAGGTTTAAAAAACTAGAGGCTAATATAATTTAAAACCTGTATAAAAGAAAGAAAATAGTTTAGAAGATATTAGAAAGCCATAAATAAAACAGCAGATTAATACCTTTGTCATGTTTTTTTAAAAGGGCCCTACCATGATTTTCTTAAGCCATTCAGAGTGAACTATATCCATATATATGATCATATATTACATTTGGACCACTAAAAAACAAATTAATTATGAAATATTATTTATATTTTGTGAGTTTGTTCATACCCGGAAGTAAAACGGCTCAATTCCTGAAGCTCCGCCTGCCGCTGCATGCTGCTGCTGTCCACTTCATGACGTCATCCCAGACAAAATCTGTGTGCTGTATCTCTCCCACAAAAATAATCCAAACTTCTTCAAAGGTGGATGCACAAACGATATATCTGCCTTTAGTAGGTAATGGCCATCACTAAACTCCTTCACAACACAAACACGCGGCTTCTGCACGGCTGTGCAGGTCTGGGTGTTGGGGCGGGGTTCTTAAGGGAGCGTCGCGGAAAAAGTAACAAACACCTATTTGAGCTGGAATTTATTGAAGATAGGACACAACTGGAAGATATACGGTTTTTCTCCTTCTAAAATGAAAGTTTTTTTTTTCGCTGATTATCACTGGTAAGGGGATAAATTGAGTCTCGTGTAAGCAGGGGGGGCAGAGCTTGCAGCACAGACTCTTCCTGGAGGGAGCTGTTGGCAACGATCTTACGTCACCAATTTCCAAACGCTCGTTTTCGTGGGTATGGGCGGGGCTGCTGCAGACAGTGCTGGTTTTTGAGGATTACTCTTAAATGCATGAACGGATCAAAATGCAGTTTTGGGGTACAGTAAAATGTATTAAAACCTCAAAATTAAATTTTCATGGTAGGACCCCTTTAATATGAAACACTGATCAGACCTATTTATCTATTTTGATTAGATTTTTTGTACAAAATAATGAGTAGTTTTCTAAATTATTTTTAGTACAACTCTGAATAAAAACTCAGTATTTATTAGGTTAGAAAGTTTGAGTAGAAGCAAGCGAGCAAAGCTGATATAATTATTAAATACATTGTTCATCCCGTTTGGCCTTAACTATAGTAGAGTTCTCACCTCTGCACACTGCACTTTGGCTATGTATCCGTTGTTCTGCAGTTCCATCCAGTTTGCCTCATAGAGCTTAGGGCCAATTAAGAAATTCAGATCCACAATCTTGTCGTCTTCTCTGACCAGCGTGGCAGTGAGCCCCAGTTTGCAATGAGCCTGGACGATGGTGAGAACCCGACGGAACATTCTTGCTACGGAGAAATAAGAGTGGTTATGGAAAGATGATCAGTTCTTTCACAAAAACATTTACCCATATCATTAGTTCATCTCTCAGCATCTGAATTTTCTTTAAATTGTCTTCAATACTCTATGAAACATACATTTTAAAGTGGTGATAAAAAAAATATGTACGAGCAGGGATAAACAACTTCAGGCTTCCATGTTTTCCCAACATACTCCACTCTGGCATGCTCCAATTGGCTTGATACACCTGAACCAGGTAATCAGTCATGTATAGGGCTTGGATATCACAGATATAGTGGCCCTGGGAGTTCGCCGTCCCTGTATAAAGCGAAACAACTCACCAGGGATAGTGTGCACCTCGTCCAGAATAATGAGTCCCCACTCCTGGCTGCGCATCCACTCCATGACCCTTTCAGCTTCCCAGGATCGCTTGGTGGTGTGGCCCAGCATGGAGTAGGTGCTGATAGCCACAGAGCAGCCAATAGGCTTGTCCTTGGCATCGGAAGTGAAGCGGCAGATCAACGACTCGTCGATGGTGGACCACATCTTGAACTGAGCCTTCCACTGCTCCACGGACACTGAGGAGTTTCCCAACACGAGGCAGCGTTTTCGCACCGTGCACGCTGCCGTGACGCCCACCAGAGATTTCCCCGCACCTGTAGGACAGAGGCAGGACATACTGATAAAAACTTACACAAATACCAATTTTGCTTTTTGGGCAACACAATACAATGAAAACTTGTGCTGTGGCAATAATGAAATGACAATTCCACCACAGATTAAACCGTCAATGATCATGCCTAAATTCTATATCAACAGCAAACTAAAGGATGAACATAACAAGTATAATCCAGATGTTTTTACTGTAAACTCCTTTATATGCATTGTAACATTCAGTGTTAATTTTGCTATATTAGGAAGGAAAAACATGACTTGTATCAAAATAAAAAGCAGGATATGTTACTGCTTTACAAAGAACTCTAAGACTTTGATTCTATACTTTAATAAAATAATAACAAAAACGAGTGTCTCAAAGTCCTTTTTTAACTCAAATACCTTTTTTTAGTCATCCTACATTTTCTCAACCTTTCTATGAAAGTTTTCTCACCGCAGGGCAACACAATGACTCCAGAACGTGCACGTCCATTCCCAAACATCTTGCGCAGACTCTTCTCCTGGTAGGGCCGCAAGACAGCAGTGGGCTTCAAGTCGATGGCAATGTCCGGGTTGACCGTGTCATTGCGAAAGTCGTACTCAGCTAGGAGAGGATACTCCAGCTGAATGCAACGCTTTTGCAACTCTTCAATCATCTCCTACAACACATCAGATATTTTTTTTAAAGGGAGGAGAAATTGGCCATATCCTCTTGACAGTTTGAGACAAAACAGAAAAGAGTAGTTATATTTAGACACTAATTCCAGACATACTTGGCGAATTTCAAAGGACACTGTCTGAGTCTCTTCCTCCTCCTCTTCATCTTTATCCATTTGTTCATAGTATTTGAAAATGTCCTCAGGAACCTGTTGGGTTGTCGTTTGCCCATCGCCAGGCTGCTGTGAAGTGGAAGCACTTCCTTTGTCCTCAACAGACTTTGTTATCTGTCAGAAATAACAAAAATGTATTGGTCTTTGGAGTGACTTTGTACAAAATTTTAACATTTCTTTCAAGAGAAACGTTTTACTTTCAGGAGGTAATATTATCAGACAAACTTTTTTCATAACCGTTCTGGAGACACATTTGCAACATTAAATATTAATTAGTTAAATGTGTTTCCACTTTTTCATTGTCGAATATCAAAATTTTAGAATAACTTCAAATATGAGAATAGCACGTAAAAAAATGTTGTTTAATCATAGTAAAAAAAAAAACAGAGATATTCTGCTTAGCATACCGCTGACTTGCTGTGGATGACCTCAGTAATGAGCTCAGAATCTGCTCCGCCTGCAGTACGGAGACGGCATTCACGGATAACACTGTCCTGCAGTAGGCGCTGGATCACATCAGGGAAGGCACTTTCCACAAAATACCTGAAAGAAGACAGAACCCATAAGGAGCGCTGATGATAAAAAAAAAAATATTTAAAAGAACCACCTAAAGTGATTTTAAAAATAAACTGACCGATTGTGCTTCAGCACCAGCTTGACTTTGCCATAGCTCACAGTACAAAGCTGATAACAAAAAGAGATAAATAATAATGTACAATTGCCAAAAAAGATAAAACTTGGAAATTATTAAATTAAAAACTTTTCCATTAAATTTTGCTGTCAGACCTTTATAAACTGTACAATTCCATCTGGTACAGATGTTTTGCTGAGCTTCTGCAGATACTCCACAATATCAGAGGTTTGTAGTCCCACACTGACTGCTGCATATAGAGAATATGCAGTCAGCTTGTACTCATGGATGTGGTTAGGTCTGCACACAGGCTCTGCAATAGCCACCAAGAAATCCTGGGCGTATTTATACACTGGTGAGAAGGCTTCCAAAAAGATGTGCCCATCTGGAGCCTAGAAAAGAATGGAAACAATAATAAAAGTCGACTGGCTTTAATTATTGTGCCATGTTTCAGATAGGATTATTATTAAAACTGCAAACTCAAAATCAGTTTACGAGACCGTCAGCTTACCACCCAGAGCGGCCGTGAAGAGTGGTCATTCTTCAGCAGCATCTGCACCCGGTAGTCTTTGGCTCCATACTCATCCAGCTTCGTACCGGACTCATCTACCTGTTTCCCGGCAGCAGCAGGTACGGCTTCCTGGGACTCGTTTCCAACCACCTCTTCCTCCTCCTCTTCCTCTTCATAGTAACGTTTTTTGGACTTCTTTTCTACAGTGCAGCAGGTCCACAAATTAGACAACATTTTCAGACTGCTCATTTCTTGATAAACATTTGGGGCTTTTAAACACCTACACATAATGTATAATATTTATTTTTGAAAAATAAATAGACAAACAAATCACTGCTGTGGTGCGTAAGATGATTTAGAGTCATATTTTGTGACATCAGATCAAACATCACTCAGGAACAAATCCTGTCCTTTGTGAGTGTCCTCGCAGCAGAAGTGTTTTACTATCATTTACCAAAAAATAAATGAGACGCTTATTTATATTTGCAATATTTAAATAAAACAAGGGATTGAAAATGAGTGACATAACTGTGTGAACGTGTTAGCCTGTATCAAAGAGGCAAAGGAAGAGCAAGTGATGAGATTAGTGTGTAACATCACTCACCTCGCTCTCCTCTGTCCTTTTTACCCATTTTAAACGTATATTATGAAATATGTCTAATACATTATGAAGCTGAAATTTATTCTAAAGAAAGGTTGCAAGGGAGCGCAAAGAGGTGAGTCGAGAAATCTAGCCAAAACGGTCAGATACCAAACGAAGAAAGCTTCCGGTCCTCACGTTTTCTTGTTCGCATTAAAGAACGTCTGGCAGTGCGTTACTGCCCCCTACTGTCACGGGGAAGAACTTAATAGAGAGATCTAGAGCAGGGGTCTCAAACTCAATTCAGCCGGGGGCCGCTGGAGGCAGAGTCTGGGTGAGGCCGGGCCGCATCAGGATTTCCACAAGAAAATCGCTGATAAAACATTCCAATGTTCTCAAATATCTTTATTTTTAACACAAAATAGTGAATGAATTAAATTAATTAATTTTAAAAAATGAATTAGAAAATCAATCATTAATAATTAAAATAATAAAAATGACCATACAGCAGACACAGACGACTGAAACCACATATTGACTGACTGACTACAGCAGTGTTTCTCAAATGGTGGGGCGCGGCCCCCTGGAGGGAATGCAAATAAAAACATG
Organism: Oryzias javanicus; assembly: GCA_003999625.1. Lineage (NCBI taxonomy): Eukaryota > Metazoa > Chordata > Actinopteri > Beloniformes > Adrianichthyidae > Oryzias > Oryzias javanicus. The sequence continues at coordinate 14,505,563 of CM012439.1, read as the reverse complement.
TTTACATTAGTGATGGATACTGTGCATAATCCTACATAGTAAATTAAATATAGCAAAAACAACCTAAAACCAATTTACAGTGAATCAGTGCAAAAGAACTGAATCTCTGAGAAAGACCATCACTACTGTGGAGGAAACAAGGAAAGACTTGTTTTTATTTTGTCTGGAAGTTTTGGAGGTATTCTAAAAAAGAAAGAGAAAAATTAATAAAACTGATTATTTAGAAGTTTTTATTATTATTATTATTCTTTAATGATAATAAAAGTATGATATTTTGAGGAGATATACGTTTAACTTGAGCAAATTAACTGATACTAATGTTTGCAGCTGAAGGGGGGGGGGTGTCTCAGAGAAAATACCTGAGAAACACTGGACAAGAGAAAACTATTTTATTCAGTTTCAAAATGTCTGTATTACAGAACCTCCACATTTCTGAGCTGAGAGCAGCGCGCTCACTGAAAGCTCAATGCAAACGCCGCACACCAGAATTCCTGGCCTCCGCGTCGGGAGCGCGCGTTGCTACGCAAGTTTTTAAATCTGGTCTCAAGCTCTGCGCACAAATCGTGCACGCACTGAGCGCGCACTGAGTCTTCAACCCGGTTCAATATTTCACGCACAGTCGCAGCAGCGCTAATGATAAACACCATAGAAGAAGAATCTCCTCTCTACTGCTGCGTGCGTGACCGCGCTGCTCCGGTGTGGATACCACCTGCTTAGCGTGCGTTCAGAAACCCGCGCAGACATGCGGCCGGTGTGGAAGCACCTTTGAAGATTCTGCTCGCTCGCGGGCATCACTCACGCACGCGGAAGTAGTCAGTCTCTCTCGCGAGGACTTTTTCTTTTCGTGGAGGAGGAAAAAGCGCTCGCGAGGGTCAGACTTGTCCGCGCGAATGTTTGATGCGTGCCGGATTGTCGCGCGGCGTCAGGAACACGCTTTTTGACAAGCGGCAGCTGTGTATCACGTGTTGTCACGTGGCGAAAGAGGAGCGGGGCCCGCGAATCACGTTCAGTGAGAAAGCACTTCACAGCTTCATGGCTCCTCCTCCGTCCAGCTGACTGGAGGAATGAATTAAAGAGTGAGGAGGTTCGGACAGCACGCCGATGTCCCGCCCTCAAGAACCATATACCTTACCGTGATGTTCGTTCAGCTCAGCGCACAACAACTGTCATTCATATCAGCCTTGCGGGCCGCACTAACAGTAATCTTTCATATGAAGACGGGGGCCGCAAATTATCATCCCGCGGGCCGCAGATTGCCCGCGGGCCGCGAGTTTGAGACCCCTGATCTAGAGCTTATTTTGGGCCTTCAAATTGCAACCTGTAGGGGTCGCCATAGCGGAATCACCCACCTCCAATGTAATCACATCCTCTCTTTTCTTTATTTCTTCATTTACTTTCTTCATTTGAAGGATCATCATCAAATATACAGTAAACATACAATACAAATAGAGCAACGAGAATGCTAGAGACTGAATATGCATTGCAAAACATACATTATAATAAAATAAAATGTTCAAAGCCAGACAATTTCCTTATAAATTTAAAGTTTTTTAAATTCACATAGTTAGAAATTGTTAGTAAGTAAGAATCTCTACACCACTCTCATGTCCTCATCGACTACATCCTGGCAGTTCTCACTCAGCATCCTTTTATCAATGTTTTAACCATCATAACATGGCCGATCTGTATATTTAACCCAGGGCTGCTCATTCCTGGTCCTCAAGATCTACCACCCTGCCTGTTTTCCAGCTCTCCCTGTACTGCTTGCTGCTGATTACCTGGACCAGGTGTGTCCTTTCAATCAGATTGTGGAGACATCTGACTGAGCCAATCAGCAGGTGCAGGGCTAGATCTGGAAAATAGTCAGGGTGTAGATCTCGAGGACCAGGAATGAGCAGCCCTGATTTAACCTCTTCCCAAAACATTTAAAAAGAGCCATTACAGAGCAGAAGCAAGTGACCGTGTAGATGAAGTGGGTAATTTACAAAACACAAATACAATTATTCCCCTGCTCTTGGATTTCTTACTTTCCACTTCTATTATACCATTTGTCTATAAAATATTTTGTTATTATCCTAAAGTATATTTCCATAATTTACAATACATTTGTTGTAACTAAAATGAATGTAACTTCCTGCAGAAACTATCAATCATTTTCTAAAAGGTTTGATAAATGAGTACAAATTTGGCACAAAATCCACATTAGTTACATGAGAAGTTGAGAAGCCTCAAAACCTGTAAATAAGTAGGTTACTGTTCTAATAAGAAATTCAAAGAAGAAGCATGTTTGAACAAAAACCATTCAAGACAGATTCAAGTCAATGCATCTGAAAACACTTTTGTTGCAAATGCAAAAAATGCCTTTTGAAAGCAAAGAAAGCTACTTTTAAAGCAATCATTTAATATTTCCATTTGCAACTTACAAAGTTTTGTTCATAAATATGAACATTTGTTTGTAATTTTTAAATCGTTTATTTAAAAACTGTGACTTTTTTCCAGTTGCACACAAGTGATTTTATTCTGAAAGCGTATTTCCGCTTCTAACATGGAAATGTATTTACTTCCGGTGTAAAGGGTCAGAAAAGCTGTTTTTGACGATCTTCCTTTTGTGAAGTGTTTTATGTACTTTTACAGAAACAGGTGAAAACAGCGAATTGATTCAAGCTCAAAAATGTCGTCGGATGATTTAATTGGACCCGCTTTACCTCCAATGTTTCGAAAGGAGAGCTCTGAGGACGAACTTAATGAAAATGACTGTAAGAAAACAGCATTTAACATGCATTTATGTACTTACTGCATACCACCAGCTCATATTAACTGTGACGACACATTTTTTTTTTCTGTAACTAGCTATAAAATTCGTGTTCATTTTACTTTACACCCTTCCCCTGCAGTTGCTGGTCCGGCTTTGCCTCCCGGATACAAACGGGAAGATCCGTCGAGTTCTTCGGATGAAAGTGAGCCGGAGATCGCCAGGAAAAGAGCAAAGACGGGGCACAGAGCTGGAGACAGGCCCGAGTGGGTTCACTGGTGGATTTCTGCCTTGTTTAATATAAGTAGTCTCTATAGCCAGACAATAACACCGGTCTCTATGCAGCCAGAGCAATTATGAAGATGACGATGGTTTCTTTGGGCCTGCTCTGCCTCCAGGATTTAAAAAACAAGAAAGTTCTCCTGAAAGGTAAGCAGAAATCCTAAAATGTGTTTTTATTAATGGACTAGCAAAAATAATAACAATGATAAAAGAAAACGATTTTTTTATTTTATTTTTTATTTATTGATTATGGAAACCACTGATCAACAACTGCTAATATAAATCTGTTTTTTTTTTTTTATATATATATATACATGACCTCTTTTTCTAAAGCATGACATTTACCTCAAACATACTCCAGCTGAATGAAGACATGAAGATTTTTTTTTTCAGGAATTCCAAAGTTTAAAAAGAAGAGAGCAGCCAATTGTGCCCAAATTAAAACTCATAAAACTTTTCCCAAAATTATATTTTAAGGGTTGCTGCATAAACGCAGCTATTACTCTTACCAGTGTTGCAGTTTACAGCAACTGTGAATTCTTAAGTGAACAGGAGTTGGAAATCATTATTCTTGTGTAGATTCTGTTCTTCAAACCTCACTCTTGCTCTCATTATTTTTTAAGACAGCCTTTTTCCCTTCCAGCATTTCTAAGAAAACTGTAAATGTATTTAAAATTATTCAAAATGATCTCACTTTCTGTGTAAATTGATGGTAGTTTCATTGCAGACTAGTACTCATGTTTTTTCTCAACTAAACCAAAAATGCTGTTACCAGCCCACAGGAAAAAAAAAAAACAACAACTTATTTCCAAAGAGGTGTGAACCCTTGCACTTGATTACGTTAGACAGGCTGTTGATCAGTGACATCCCACTGCAACTGTTAGGTTAGAGAACCATTTAGAGCAAGGGTGTCAAAAGTCAGTCCTCGAGGGCCGATGTCCTACATGTTTTCCAAACATTGAAGCTCCTTATTGGCCAAACACACCTAATCCAGGTAATCAGCATCAGATAAGACAGGGTTTCTGAAAAACCAGCTGGAAGCTGGCCCTCAAGAACTGACTTTTGACACCCTTTGATTTAGAGGTACAAACTCCCCACACGTCTTCATTGGATTTATGATCATTATAGAAAGTTGTTGTGTGGTTTGATTAAAGCCTAGATTTATTTTCCTTATATTATTGTGAATTCCTACACCTATAAAGGAAAAAACAAATTGGGCTACCAAAGTACACCAGTTCATAACAATTTTTTCATTATTTTTTAAGGCGCCCCATTGTAGGACCTGCCTTACCCCCAGGGTTTCGCAAAGCAGCATATAATCAAGAGAATGACAGTGATGGTGAAGAGGGAGAATGTCTCCCAGGGCCTGCTTTACCTCCAGGATATTGTGCTGAATCCTCCAACAGTGAGGATGAGGAAGTGATTGGACCCATGCCTGCCACAGGCCCAGTTCAGAACTCTGTGGCTCTTGATATTGAGCGCAGAGCAAAGAGAATGAAGGAGAAGCTGACAGGAGTGGTGAGAACCCTTTTTTTCCGTTTATTATGTCACATTGCATGTACTTTAACAGTTTTACAATAAATTTTATGCAATAGACTGTCTTTATTGTTCATTTTCCAGTTTTTTCCTCTTTAAAATTGTTCTGACCCTGTAATTTTGGTGCATAGGAAGGTCCTGCAGTACAAACTAGAGAAACATGGATGACGGAGCTGCCACCAGAATTGCAGCACATTGGCCTGGGAGCTCGAACATTTAAGAAAAGGTCTGGTCCAGAAAACAAGGATCGCTCCATTTGGACAGATACACCATCAGACAGGGAGCGCAAAGCTAGGGTATTTATTAGAAAATACAGAAACGTTATTCTTTGTGGCATGCCTCCCCCTTCATATCCTAATTGTGTTTTTCTGTGAATAGGAACGTCTTGAAGGTAAGAATAAAAGAGAATTGGAGGAAAAGGATGATGTCCCACATGTTTCCAAAAAGGACTTGGAAATGGCAGATAAAGTTTCTAAATATAATGTAAGTCGGAATAAATTTACAAATATGCTGATCTAACTCTCAAATTTTGACAAGTCTCCATCAGTGAGAAATGGAGGCTAAATGTAGCAACTTGTTCTTTTCAGGACTCTAAACGGGCCGAGTCTCTCATGAGTTTGCACTCAAAGAAGATGAAAGAGAAAGCTAAGGAGAAAGCTGACCAACCAGAGGAAAGAAGGCCATTTGATCGTGATACAGACCTGCAAGTGAATCGATTTGATGAAGCTCAGAAGAAACGGCTGCTGAAGAAGTCTCAGGAACTAAACACACGGTTCTCCACAGCAAGAGCCAAATGTTTTTGTAAGAAATTGCCAAAACGTGCAGACAAATTTGGACTTTCAGGCGTTTACCAGCAGGGTCTCGGGTGGATTTTTATATACTTGTATGTGGAAATGCAGATTGTTTGTTTAATTTTACAAGAGAAAATGTGAACTTTAGGGGGAACATTTTGATGTACTTTGTGTGACTTTCCTGGTTGTTTTTATGTCCCTCTCTAAATGAAAATGTGTGGGCTATATTTTTTACAGACTTGTTTTTGACTGTCCTGTTGTGTAAAATAAAAAATGTTATATACATTATAGCCGTGTAATATGTTAATGAAAAATATACAATTCATTCATGTATTAAAATTGTGGGGACTGCTTGGAGAGAAATCGCGTGGTTGTGAGTCAGTGGTCTTATTTTGGACGATCGCGCTCTCCATAGTTGGAAATTCTTGCGCATGCGTGTTGTACCTTTGAGCAAAGCAATAGCATCGTTCGAAATATGTCAGAAAAAACTGAAGTCGATTTAACAGGAGCTAAACTGAATACGGGAGTGTGGCTTGTGAAGGTAAGTTTATGGAATTTCAAATACGGTAATGAGACTGAATATAATAAGGTCATTAAAATTTAAGCTGCAGAAGAGATGCTAATGGTTACAATTTAGCTTAGCATTAGTTGAATGAAACTGGATTAGCAGGTCAGCGTCTGACAATTGAATAGTAAAAAGATATATTTATATCTATGTAAACATTTTTTTTTCTTTGGTAAGTCTGTAATTTGTTAAACATATGTTGTAGTTGGGTAAATCTAACACGCATCTATGGAAGAAATACGACATATCTTGCGCTGATTGTTTATGATTATTAAAATAACTTTTTTCGACGTTGAGATTGTAACCCAAAAATCTGCATCTAGGATCTATGCCGCTTTTATTTTAAAATACTTACACCTTCAGTTCCGGAGGAATGTTGTTTAGGTAGTTAAATGTGGTATCATTTTTGTAAAATGTTCTTAAAATAATATTGGCTGAATTTGGGTTTGTTTGTTGTCTTTTGTTTATTATTGTGTCCTAGAAAATTGATAATCTGTTCTAAAATTGTAAACTTGTATTAAAGACAACATAGCAAAGATTGGATTGCAGTGTATTTCCTTCTTGTACTTTTCCTTTTTAATATCTGTAGAGATTTGAGACCTGTGTTTGTTTTTTATTTATTATTTTGTACACTTCCTTTCACAGGTACCCAAATACCTGTCACAGCAATGGGCAAAAGCAACAGGCAGAGGCGAGGTCGGGAAACTTCGAATCAGCAAGTATGTGAGAAAAAAAATCAACTTTTCTATAACTCTGGAACTATAACTTTCTTTCCCAATTTGTGAAAAATTATCAATGCATATTTTATTAGGTGATTATGCTTTAACAAACAAATAAACAATTAAACAAGTTAACAAGTTAAACAAGTCTAAACAATTCCAAGTAGAAGTGATTATTTTTAACAGGGGTTTACATTGTTGTGTTATCTGATTAGTGTCATTAACCTCACTGTTTATTTTAAAGGAAAGGAAACCAGGGAAAAGCTGAGGTAGGTCACTTTATTTTGCATCCCAGTGATTATTTTACTAATATGAAATAATAAAATCAAATTTTCATGTTGGAGCAGACAGCATAAATTTAATAAATGTGTTCAATAAATGGATATGTCACAATACATGGTGTAAAATTCCTATATTCACAGCTAAAAAGAAGTCACTGTATCTTTGTTTTATAGAAATAATATTTTTATTATTACAGAACAGTATCAGTTTTTGTTTTGGTTTTAAAAATCTGTTTAAATCAAATGATTAGACTGGACGTGTCGGAAATTAATAATGAAAATGTATCTCACAGGTGTCCTTCACGTTGAATGAAGAGCTGACCATCATTGAAGGTATAGAGGATAAGACGGTGTCTGCCCCGCGTGAGCATCCCTTCACCATGCAGTCAGTGGGAGGACAGACGTTGGCCGTCTTCACAGAGAGCTCCTCTGGTGAGTAGTTCTCATCAGCAGCAGGACTAACCCCAGCTGTCTTTGCTGCTCAGCGTGGCCTTCGCTGCCTTCTTGTCACTTACCTGTTCATTAGATGGCCCAGGTGGGTTCTGAGTTTATGTGGTGGTGATGGGATCCTTCATCCTGCTTCTCCTCAAATCTAGTGTTTCTCTTGGCCGTTTTGTATGTTGTCACTACTTCTCTTTTAATGTGAAGTTCCCTGCTGGCTCATTATACAAACAAGGCATGTCAAATAATAGTGCATTTAGTCCTCATCCAGTCAAAATTGCTTCTCTATGCAATTTCACTTTTTTAATATGTGGGTCATTCATTTAATCCGAATCTGCAAACATGATTTTTAGGGAACAACTTTTTTTTTGTTCAACTGATACTTGACACAAATCATGGCTGGATTTGTGATTGATTTCATTTCTGCATGGACTGTTTGGGTTCAAATCGGCTGGCCTGTTTTGGGAATGTTGGGGTTTTTACTTCAGCTTTGTGCGATGGCGTGCCGTTTTTTTTTTTTTTTTTTAGCAACCATATTAATTGCCTGCCAGTGAGTCTTGAAGGGCTGCACAGTTAAAATAATAAGACATGCTTTACAGTTTCTTGAAGTAACAACAAATAAAACACACTAAATATGATTAACAATGGGTCAAATTAAGACTTTAAATTTCTTCCAAGTTTCTACTAATTTTTTCTCTCCTATTTACTGAAAACCCAAACTGTGCATCCCTGCTGGTGTTGTGTCAGTGGTGGGAGACGGAACCTCGTGCTTGCTTGCAGCAAGGACATGCTTTGCTTTGTGCCTGCCCGACATTTACACTGAGAAGCTGTGTGAATTTAACGTTTGTGTTTGGGACTAAAATCTAGATGTGGCTTTTATCGTTCGATTCCCTCCCTCCTCCGTCTACCATGCCCTCCATTTTTATCCTCCCTCCCTCCCTCCCTTTAGGCCAGTCAGAAGAAAGATCTGATGGCAGCAGCTCAGGGGCGGGGTCAGGTCCAGGTGAGTCCTGTTTTGCCACAGAAAGACAAAAGGTGCAGATTTTTTATTTTATTTCCCCAACTAAGACATTTTTTTAAACGATCAAACTAACAATCTCTATAAATCTGGAAGAGGTGTGAAATTATTCCAAAAGCTTTGGATGAAGCCTGTCATGTGTCAAAGCAGGTGGTTTGGTGTTTTTTTTTTGACTGGTGTTTAGAAACCTGGGCAGACCTCTGCCTGCTCTCACTGTCGACTGGGAGTCAGTTCAGCAGTGGAATCCCTGAAGATCCTTGTGTTGTGATGCCCTTTTGTCAATGATGGTGGAAGTTTTGAAATAATAAAATTAATTCAAAATAAATTAACTTTTCAAATATTAATGAGACTCTGGAGTGAATCTGAATTTTACAAATTTAGTGAAATGTTTTTTGGTGTTGTCTTTTTCAAACACATCTGGTTTGGCTCCTCCTTCCTTCTCATATTTATAATGTAGACACTTGGACCAACACAAAGTCTCAAAAAATCTTTTCTTTTCCAGATAAAATAGCCTCTGGAGGGAGTGGTGGTTCAGAGAGCGGAGTGCAGACCAGCGGTTAGTGAAAGCTATATGAAACTGAAGAGGTGAGTTTACGCATTTGATGTGTTACATGCACATTTCAAAAATGTGACTGTGTACATACACGACATTAATGCTAGGTATTATTGCACATCTGTAAGAAAAGTAACCCCTCTGTTTAACAGGCTACAAATTGAGGAGTCCTCCAAACCATCCAGGCTCTCGCAGCAGTTGGCAAAACCAGTCACCAACTACAAACCTGTGGCCTACCATGACTACAATGTAACAAGTCACACATGTGGATGTCTTGAGCAGAGTAGGCAGTATTTGATAATCATTCATTCTTTTACGGTTTTCCCAAAGCGTGAATATGAGAAGAAGAAGAAGGAGGAAGGCAAAAGGGCGAGAGCTGACAAACAGCAGGTTTTGGACATGCTGTTTTCTGCTTTTGAGAAGCACCAGTACTACAACATCAAAGACCTGGTGGATATCACCAAACAGCCGGTGGTAAGACCAAACCAGAGCATTGCACAATCCCTGAAATAAGACATGTTATCAAAAAAAAAAACAAGAAACTTCCTTTATTTTCAGAGCAAAACAATGGAACTTGTTTTCTTCTCATTTAGTCTTTTTTTTGTTCTCAGATCTACCTTAAAGAAATCTTGCGTGACATTGGCATCTACAACGTGAAGGGAACCCACAAGAACACCTGGGAGCTCAAACCAGAATACAGGCATTACCAGGCTGAGGAGAAGACTGATGAATAGGGAGTTTTCATACGATAGGACTGTACTTGTAGCTATACCTCAGATGTGAACTCACTTCCAGATGAATCTATACAAGATTTTACAACATAACAGGTCAAGTTAAATGATTTGTGATTTGGTATTTCCACCCATTTTTCAGTTTCTGCATATTGTCCCAGTAACTAGATTGAAATTAGTCAGAGGCATCAATATTTTAATATTCAGAATGTTTTGTGGCAACAGTAATGTTTGCAAAAGAGGTATTTTGTGGTGGGTGTACAGCTGATGGTGGCTTTGATGCTGAAATGCTAATGTGAACTAGTTTTATTCCATTACAAATTAGTTCAGCTTTTATGGACGAAAAGATCATTTGCTGTATATATGGATTTTTACTGAGGTTTTCTTTAAAAATTTTCATTAAAAATGTTTTTAAATTGTTAATTCCATCTTTAATTTAAGTTAGACCACATTTGAATGATGCAATAGTTTCAAATTCAATTCAGTGTTTAAATGAACATAATTTCAGTCAGATACCAAATAGAAAATTGGCACAAAGTTGTAAATGTATACTCAATAAGGCATGTGGTTGTGTCACTGATGCCTCATCGTTATGGGTTTGAGCTGTAACCTACACTTAAGGAAAAAAAAATCAAAAGAAAACAAATTCACATCAGAAATTTTAAGTTTATTTTGACAAAGGATGCATTACAAGTGAAATAAGCTCAAAGATTTAAACACCTAGTAGTCAAATTTTACAAACAGTTAGGGCATACCAATCCTTATAAATCCACTCGTCACAGAGGAGCCTCACCAACAGCCTATAAGAGAAAATACATGTTCTATTAAAATCCCTCTTCCTGAAAACAGATTTTAAAACAAATACAAGTACATTGCTGCTATTGTTTTTGCAGAAATGTATGATCTACTCGACTGGAGTTCAGGGGTTTGTTCTTTGCACCCCTCTGCAAGATGATGCCTTGAGGCAGTACCAAAGATCCACAGCTGTTAGCTGGTAATGCCCAACTAACTTACTGAAAGCGGGTTCTTAAAGATAGAAATACAAATCTAATACACTAATAGGCTGATTTAGTTTAGCAGAAAGTAAAGTTTCACAATAAAATCTGATGCCACATGCTCATATGTATTCCTCAATTCAATCTGTGCTGCCATAAACCAGCAGACAGAAAGCGAGAGGAAATTTACTTTAGCATCTCTATGCAAACACAGAAGCCAATGAAGCTTGCTTCAGGTCTATCAGTGGATGCAGTTATAGAGAATACTCAGAACACCAGTTGAACTGCAACAACAGCGCCACATGGAGATGAAACATTGATAGAGGGGCAGTATGAGCTCCTGTAAAACACCTCATCCTCACTTCTGATAATCATAGCACCAGTATCCTGTACTTAAGAGCAACTCTAATGAAAATGCTCAAACCTTTTTGTGAAATCTTTCTGATAATTGAGAACAATCCACTTGCTAACAAATAGATCCATGCACGTCTTTGTTTTCCTCGTCTGCGCTGGTATCTGGATCAAAACTGTAACACTGATATGGCTCAACTGGTGTTCTGGAGTACGCCTTTAATCTCAGGTGTGTTTGTGTGGGGGGGGACTCACCTGTATTTATCAGTAATGACTAATACTTAAATCACCCTCGTAGAACCTTCCATGGCAGCCATCTCTACAAAATAAGAGAACTACATTTAAAGATAACAGTTATATAAAGGCGTTCATGTAAAAGATAATCAAGGTGTTTAACTGTCCTCCCCTCTTCAATCTGGGACGCCACAGACAAGGCGAGCAGAAAGCGCGGGGACATTTAATTTAGCATCTACAAATTAAAACCCAGCATCTCTTAAAAAGTAAGAGTCCAGGCTGTCAAAGATGCAGTTATTATCAAAGAAAAAGTAATACACATGCGCAGTTTTAAAGAGGGATTACGACGCACTAGATTATTTTTAACCAACTTCATACAATAGATAGAAAATAAGTATTCAAGTCATGTGATATAACACATTTGAAGTCACTAGTCTCTGAACATTATTTCCAATTTAGTTTTCAAGAAGACTGAGAGTCGCTTGGACATCAAGCATTTCATAGCTTCAATGCTTTTCTACTAAGCTTTCACTTTGTTTAAATTTAGCCTAACACTTTAAGTAAAAAATACTGTACTTGCAAACATAAATGGGCAACAAGCTCTAGAAAACGTTAAGACACGTCTGGTAAAATGATTTTGGACCCGTACCTGGCCAGACACGAGGCACATTCTGAAAAAGGGAAGCTGCGCGTTAGCTTCTCGTTTTTATAGTTTTCCGGTGTCGCCCCTGTCGCTCCCTGATGACGAAACGGCACAATGTCTCCCCCTCGTGTTCAGAAGAGGAAATTATGACATTTTTAACGCCACGCGACATGCAGCCTGTCATCCCTTGATCACGCAGTTCAATCAGACTAAAAATTCGCATTCTGCCTGGAAACTTGATTATTTATGGCCTATTAGGCATTAAGTAAACTGTGGCTCTTCTCCAGATTTCTTATACCCAGTTATTAAAAATCCATATAGGTTTTGCTTACAGTAGTCAACAGCAGGTAAATGCTTTTGTAATCAGTTTTCACCTTGATAAAATGTGAATTTTAGCCTTAATCTCCCATTTATTCATACATGTTTGAATATATAAGACTTTTATTTTGTTTTGTTTTAATGCTCCCATTTATTTGCATTTGTTTTTACTTTATGCATCAAGGTGTATCAAGTTTTAATACATTTGTATTCTTTAATAGAGTATGGTCAGTGTGTTGCATTTCTTCAGGAAAATCATTTTTCTCGTTTTACGTTATTTTCCCCCTGACATCCACTGAATATCACTCCTGATATCGTTTTCAGTCAAAATAAAGAACTGACGTGTAATTTATTGGTGACCAAAAGGTAAACACGTCCATCATTTGATCACCGAAAAAGTGGGTCAATTGGACCTCAAATGACTAAGTCACGTCAGAAATGCGTGCGCGCTCCCGCTGGTCTCAGTCAATAAAATTGGAGAACTCGCGCCTCACTTCTTAATTGCACTTTGAGCATGAAGGATTTCCCATCATCTTTCTGTGGAATTAAGCGTCCTTCAGAGGAGATATAGAAACAGGTAAAGATAGATAGATAGATAGATAGATAGATAGATAGATAGATAGATAGATAGATAGATAGATAGATAGATAGATAGAATAGATAGATAATAGAATAAGATAATAGAAGAATACACTCTTTTTAAAGGAAAACAGAAGCCATGTTTAAATCAGTGTTTGGAAACAAGAGAGACAAGGGAAGAAAATCAGAAGGAAAAAAGAATCAGACACATGAAGGTAAGAACTGATGTGCATCATGTTGATTATCCAGTAACTGTAAACTCCAGTGCACACATTTTCTACAGAATTTCCTTCTCTAATTACAATGATTTGGCTCAGAGAACAAGTCCGTCTTACAGTGTTGCACTTTATTACATTTTTTTTTTTTTTTTTCACATTTTGCTCCTAATGCCGGGCTTCTCTTCTCCTGGGTGATTTAACAAGAGCTCTTTTAATTAGCCTAATTCGTCAGTGAATGCTGTCCTTCACGCAGTGTCCCACTGCTTGTGTAAAAAGTGTGTCAAGCGAAGTTGGAGAGAAACATTCTGACCTATTAAACAGTGAGATTCACTAAATGTTGTGAGTGGGTTAAAGGAGATCGTCTTTGGATGCAGAGAGATGAGGCGTCTGTGATTCTCATTTTTTTCGATTTGTTTATTTATTTTGGACTGAATTTATTGCAGAATAAGGAAAATAGAAGAACATAAGTAGAACTTAGTATTAAAGCCACCATGTTGCTCATACATATTAGATAGAGGACTGTACAGGGAAACAAGAACAGAATGGAGGGTAGAGAAGTGTGTCAGTCTCATTAAAATAATATAGAGTGGTACAGCAGATTGGCATGGCTCTTGGCTCCTCATCTTATCTTTAGAAATATGTGCTCTGAACAGAATATTGAGTGAGCTTGCCTGACCGCGTGATGGACCCACGATTCTTTGTTTTGTACACAATAAAACTTAATTGAAAAACAGACTCATTCAATCAGGAGACGGCGAAAGACCCAGCTGTACTGCAGAGTGCACCATATCAATTTAGTGTAATAATTATAAATGTCAAAATGTGTGTTGGATAATATTTGTTTAAAGGCTTTTGGCAAGGCTTAATGGCTGTAATCACAAAGAACATTAAACTGATTTAACTGGTTTCATTTACAGTGAAGTCTTTTGGGTTTAATAGATGTTCTGTGGTTGCCAACTATCCATTGATAGCAAAATGCCCCCCCCAGCCCTGATGTGATGCTGTATCACTACCTAAATAGACATATTATTATCAGGACTACTAGCCATCTTTCTGCTACAGCAGGTGAAGTGTTCAACTCCAGCACCCTGCAGAGGAGAAGCGGCCGGAATGCCACTCACAGCCACAATCACACCGATAGCCCATTTAAACTGAGGAGACTCTCTAAGGGGGTGTCAGTTTCTCTGCCGTCGTCCCCTCTTCTCCCCCGTCAGGCGGACATCGCCTCCTCTCGGTCCTGTGTCAGGTTCCCAGGTGGGTATCTCAGTGAAATCAGTGATGGGAGACTCCTCTAGAGTGGTGCCGTGTTGACAGGAGAACTCTGGCTTCAATCGAGAGAAGCTCTGTCTGTATTACACAAGCATGCAATCTCTCCAGGGAACTAGAACACGGCACAGACTGTCAAAATTGAACAATTTACCAAAATAACTAAACGAAATACATTTGTGGTTGGTCGTAACATATATGTAATATTAGATTTGGACATAGCTTGAATGTAAAACTTTTGTCTTTCAAGAACGCAAGTCAAGGGACAGCAGATGGAAAAATAGCTTTTGAGCTTACTCTGTTGCATTGGCAGCAGTTATTTTTAATGTGCCTGTAAAATAAATGAACAAATAAGTTTATAAAAATAGATCAAATGATGATCGTAGTGAGACTTGAAAAGAAAATCACAATAATAACTTGGATAAAAGCAAACCTTTTTAAATGATTCTTATTTGATGGATGAAATTGTAAATTTTGATTAAAAAAAAAATTCTCTATGATGATGTAGATTTTAGTTTCACTAACCCGTCATTGTAATTTGAAAGGATTCAGGATGACGTTCACCTTTAGGCTTTTCGGTCATATTAACTTTAATTAACTACGTTAATTGAATTCAAATCCCCCCAAAAGCTAAAAAAAAAAAAAACCACAGCTGGTGAAACCCACATCTGCGTATCCCCTCCATCCAAAAAACATTTGGTGAAAAACGAAGCTGTTTACTGTCTTCATGAGAACCACTAGGTGGTAGCATTCTGTAACAAGTCCAGCCAGCCATTCAGAAAAAGAAAAGAGAAAAAAAAACAAGCTATTACATTTCATTGCATGTGCCACTGCCGCTACCTGAGCAAGTATGACAGGAAAATTACAGCAACATCCCATAATGTTGGGGGTTTTAAATAAATGGTGGTCAGGCAGACTGGAGCGTAAAGCAGTGTTTTGCACGGCACAGTCTTTTTGAGTCTACGAAACAAACGCCATTCAAACATGGAATTCCCTGGAGTTTGGGAATTTCTGTATTTAAACCATCGTCTCTGCCAGGGAATCTGCGCTCCTCAAGAATCTGCAGAAACCCTGAGATGATGCATACATTGAAACACACCCACACACATCAAAGTGTGGAGTTTTTTCTATCACACACCTAACACACACACACACATTAGCAGCGCTAATATGTATGATCGATAATTAACCACCTTTTTTTAGTTTTTCGATTCAGGGTTCATTCTGTTTACATTCAGCTCTATACTCCTGGGACACAATTCAAATTCAGAACCGCAGATCTCATCAGAGGAAGCTTAATCTTTGCCATTCTATCTCTCTCAGTCACTTTCTTTCATATCCCTCCCTTTCTCCACCCTTCAAATCCTCCCTCCCACCCTGCCTGCTCTCCCTCCCGCTCCCTCCTGCCTCTCTGCTGTGGCCAAAGGACGGGTAAGGAAGCCGGAGTATGTGGATGGTTTTTCCAGCACCAGAGAGCCTCTCGTCTTTGCCTCGTGCCGCGGCAAGTCACATCACAGAGGTGAGCACGGCAGGGTTTGGGTGTGGGTCCAGCGTCATGTTTGTCAGTCCAGGTAGAGCAGAAGACTCAAATAAAAAGGGGGGAAGATGTTTGATTCAATGGGAAGAGTGTGTTTGTGTTGCCTCAGGCTTTGTTTTAACTTCTTTCCTTAAGGATTGGTGTGAGCGTGTCTTTGACAGACCTGCTTTTCCTGCTGAGTCGTCCACTGACTTCTGTAAATGTTACCCGTAGTGTAGAGGTTAGACCCTCGACATAATGGTGGACATTCATCTCCTTCGGCTTTCTTTGTGCTTCTGACCGAAGGACTACCTTTAGGCTAAGCAGATTTCATGAGGCATCCTTCATCCCAGTTGCCAGGCACCTCTCAGCTTCCTGTTTCCAATGGCAACTGCCAGGTGGTTTGATGAATAGTTCTGGACATTTAAAGTGTCCGCGTGTAACTCCTGATTAAATCTTATCACTAAATGCAAAGTTTTTGTTGTTCTATTTTTAGGGGACGTTCCAGCTCTTGTAAGAGTGATGAGACAAACTGTCAAGGCAAAACAAACAATGTCCAGCCCTGAATTTCAGAAACTGACCTTGATCCTCACTTAACTGTGTTTTGTGAAACACCAATGGGATGCGGTATCTTTTAAAGGCAGAGGAAGGGAGATGGAGTGAGAGGGAGTTAGTGGAGGGAGTGCGAAATGAATGTGATGTCTAAATGAGAAGATGTTACTGAGGAGGAGTGAGCTGTAAGCCATGATGTCCCGTCATCTTGTTTATATGCCTACTTAATATGCATGTTACTCAGCTGAGGACAGTACATAAATGAGGTGTGAGAACGTTGAATGTCATAGTTCTATGGGCACAGAACAGCAAACTGCCAAGGCCTGGGTTTGCTGAGGTGAGCACGGACCTTAGGGGATGGGAGACAACGCATCAGGGACCCTGAAAGTGTGATAAATGAATGCAGCACATGGCCTGTGTCAGCCGCTCAAATCGTGGAGGCAAAGCCAAGGCTTTCTTCTCCACTCCAGAGTCAGTGCTGAGCTCATTGAAATTCACAAACTGTCCCTCAACCGAGAGCACCTGGCACGCGTGTGCACAGGGAAACTCACAGCCCATTTCTGCTGCCTCAACCAGGAACCGGAAAGCCGCCGTTAGCGCGCTCATAATCGGTGCAGCTGGGGCTCCGCTGACCTGTGGATGCATACGTTACTGCCAGTCGACTGCAGAGGGAAAGTCACGAGCGAAGATGTGGGAGTGTCAGTTTGGCGGCCTCCTCCACCCCCCTCGTTAAGCCTTGAATTTCTGCTGTACCCCTCAGACCTCCACGTGGAGCCCCACCTCGGGTCCTCCCTTTCCACCCAGGAACTGATGACCAGACTATGCTTCTTACTGGGAGAAGCAACGGCCGGCACTTCTAGCTCTCCAATGGAGGACAGGAGGGAAAAGAAGGTAGGACACACGCCCATGTTCTTGTCCGCTGCTCTGGAGTCATCTAAAAAAAGGTTTGCTTTATGACATAACCTTTTTTTTTTTTTTAGAACTATTATCAAAACATTAGATTTATGTAATTCAACCTGATTGTTTAATAAAACGCTTCCTCTCAAATCCCATAAATCAATATAGTTTTAGTGACAAACTCACGTATGTGCATATGTCTGTAAATCTCAGAGCCTCTAAAATGCTCAGCCTTGGCCCATTTTCTCAGCCTCATTCCACCACCTGAGCTCCAGATTCAGTGTGCTTTACACAGATAGCAAAGCTCATGCGAGGAATGTGGGCTGTCCTGGCTAAGAAAGATGGGGCTTTGGTATAAAGAGAATATCAGTGAGCTGCATACGTTCGGTTGCCTTGCCTCCCGACATTCACTGTAGAAAAAAAAAAGCATTGTAATAAAGAAAGTAGAAATGTGCTATATTAACAGAAACCAGTATGTGCTTTCCCCATCCAGAAATGTCCTTCTCTTCATCACTATTTTTGCTGAGTAAATTCAAATACTTTATAGTGACAAATGCTTGCAAATTAAGTTTAGACCTTTGAGAACAATTTAGCCAAAATCAGGGGCTTGAATCACCCCATAAATTAGTTGATGCTGTTCATTTAACTGGGTCAGCAGCTTTCTGCCTCACACTGTAGAACATTTATTAGCCTCATTCAAGCTTCAGCTATAAGACTGGTTAAAAGATGAGTACTTTGTTGTACTGAGAGGACTCCAAAATTGTAAAGATGGATGATATGAGGTGCTGCTTCATTATTTCTACATTTCTTCAGAGAAACTATTAGTTTGGTCGGTTGAAAATCAATCCAAAGTTGTCAGAAACAAGACGTCTTTCCCCCGACAGCTCATTGAACATACCCATCATGTACATCCACTTTAACTGAAGGGATTACTGATGCACTTGAAAATTAATCATGCATGAGATTTTGCATGCTAACTGAAGATGGATGCATTTTTTTTTTTTTTCGCTGTGTCGTAAAGATTTTCAAGGTGCGACCTTTGGGCGAACTTCCCCTGCTGAGATGATGAGTGGCTGTCTTTTTTCCTGACTTTCAAAACACTAAACTTCTTAGAGCTTCTCCTAACTTCCCGGGTGAAACATTTGCTTGTCCATGATCATCACTCAGGTCTCTTTCTTGGCACTGCTGTGGAGGAAATTACCAAAAATGTTCAGAGGGGTCACCTTTGCTGATGAGCTGTCATTCAAGTATATTTGATTTCCAGCATCCTTGTACTCTAAGTTTCCACACTGTAGTTCAGGAATTTATCTTAATTTAGAATAATTAAACCATTATTTTAATCTATTTTATCATTTGGGGAAATTAGCTCAATGTTGCGCTTAAAAACACCTTTCAAGGCTTAAACATTAGGGGAAAAAAAGCATTGTTTATTTTAAAAAAAGCTTTTATTTTGGAGAGTTTGATGCACTTTTAGTATCTTTTAAGACAAACATGGTAATGGTACCGACAAAAGTCTAACTAAATCTGTCATTTATGTTATTAGGTCACTAAAAAATATATTTTTTGCTTTCCTTGTATATTTGGTACATTTGGATACACATAATTTTATCATTTCTGCTGATATTTACTACAAAATGAGTTTAAATAAACCTTCATAATCTATTCAGTCATTACGAGTCGAGCCAAGAGTGAAAGAGCAGATTGTGTGGGAAGTGACTTTAAACCAGGGGTCTCAAACTCAATTGAGCAGGCCGCTGGATGCAGAGTCTGGTGAGGCCGGGCCGCATCATGATTTCCACAAGCAAATCGCTATAAAACATTCCAATGTTCTCAAATATCTTTATTTTTAACACAAATAATGAATGAATTAAATTAATTTAAAAAAATGAATCAGAAAATCAATTTTATTAATTAAAATAATAACAATGACCATACAGCAGACACAGACGACTGAACCCACATATTGACTGACTGACTGATCAGTGTTTCTCAAATGTGGGCGCGCCCCTGGGGGGAATGCGAATAAAACATGTTTACATTAGAGATGAATATTGTGCATAATCCTACATAGTAGTTGATAATAAAATTCATATAGCAAAAAACCTACTCAATTTACAGTTAGCCAATGCGAAGAATTGAATCTCTGAGAAAAGACAGAATCCTAGCACTACTGTGGGAGAAACAAGAAAGATTGTTTTTACTTTGTCTGGAAGTTTTGGAGGTATTCTAAAAAAAAAAAAAGAGAACAATTAATAAAACTGATTATTTAGAAGTTTTTTATTATTATTATTCTTTAATGAATACAGTATGATATTTTGAGGAGATATTACGTTTATTTGAGCAAATTAACGGATACTAATGATTGCTGCAGGGGGGGGGGGGGGGGGGTGTCTACGAAAATACCTGAGAAACGCTGGACAAGAGAAAACTATTCTTCATTTCTGAGCTGAGAGCAGCGCGCTCACTGAAAGGTTGGAGCGCGCGTTGCTACGCAAGTTTTTAAATCTGGTCCCAAGTTCTGCGCACAAATCGTGCACGCACTGAGCGCGCGCTGAGTCTTCAACCCGGTTCAATATTTCACGCACAGTAGCAGCAGCGTTAATGAACGGTAAAAAAAAAAAAAAAAAAAAAAAAAAAAAAAAAAAAAAACACAATAGAAGAAGAATCTCCTCTCTGCTGCTGCGTGCGTGACCGCGCTGCTCCGGTGTGGATACCATCTGCTGAGCGTGCGTTCATAAACCCGCGCAGACATGCGGCCGGTGTGAAAACACCTTCGAAGATTCTGCTCGCTCGCGGGCATCACTCACGCACGCGGAAGTAGTCAGTCTCTCTCGCGAGGACTTTTTCTGATCGTGGAGGTGGAAAAAGCGATCGCGAGGGTCTGATTTGTCCGTGGAATATTTGATGCGTGCGCGGAATTGTCGCGTGGAACACGCTTTTTGACAAGCTGCAGGCTGTGTTCACGTGTTGTCACGTGGCAAAAGAGGAGCGGGGCCGCGAATCACGTTCAGTGAGAAAGCACTTCCAGCAGCTTCATGGCTCCTCCTCCGCCCAGCTGATTGGAGGAATGAATTAAAGAGTGAGGAGGCTCGGACAGCCCGCCGATGTCCCGCCCTCCAGAGCCATATACCTTACCGTGATTGGTTCGTTCAGCTCTGGACACAACAACTGTCATTCATATCAGCCTTGCGGGCCGCACTAACAGTAATCTTTCATATGAAGGCGGGGGCCGCAAATTATCATCCCGCGGGCCGCAGATTGAGTTTGAGACCCCTGCTTTAAACTGTTTAACCCTGATAGATACACATACAAATGGGGCAAGTACCAGCCTGGATGAAAATAACTGGATCTATTCTTTCAGCTCCCATCTGCATGCTCCCTCAAACGCTCATTCATATGAAACAGCACGCATGAGGGCAAACACTGTCATGCAGAGCAAAGTTATGCTGAAAGGATGACAGCTGATACCATTCATTTACCACACTTTTGAAATAAAAGAATTTCACTTAAACAGAGCCTCTTCAGAAACGAGGCATCGCTCTGAAGAGTCACTTGCTTTTATTTGGGTCGTGTGGGTTCCCCCTGCTGATCCGCCCCTTTTGGAGGCCAGCAGTGAGTCCACAGTCTATTTATTGCGAGCAGGAAAAAAAACTAATGTGAGCAAAATATTTAGTACATTTCTTTTATACTAAAGCCATTTAATATGTTTCAAAAGAGACAGACGTTTATCCATTTGATTTATTATCTTGAAGCACATGAAGTTTTGCTAAATGTTCTCTTTCTTTTATAGCAAAAATTATCCAACCAAAGTTTATTCTGTTTTGTATTTAAGCCATTAGAATTTTGGTTTTGCTTTGTGTTCATATTTAAAAGAGAGAAACGAGAGTAAAAAACGTATTAAAGTAAACTAAAGTCAAGTTAAGAATAGATCTGTTGTATCATTATTTAACTAAGACAATATATATGTTTATTTTTTCCTATTTATAATTTGCTAAATAAACCTGTACTACTATTAGCAGTGGTTAAGTACATTTTTTAAGCTTAAAGAATGTTTTAGGATGCCAAAAGATTTCATTTATGAACCTGTTCTCCTGCTTAATTCAACAAAATTGTTATAGCATTTACATTTCTGAAAGGTCATTTTATGTTTTCATAAGATTTATTGTACATTTGTCATGGAAAAAAATAATAATTTAAGGTTCTTGCTGTTTAAAGTATAGTATTACAAAGAAGGAAAAGGTTTGATAATAAACTACATTATGAAAAAACCTTGAGAAAAAGTTCTAATAAAAACATAAAAGTATATTCAGAAATGTTGATCATTTTGAAATGCAGAAAAAACAAGAGTTTGAAAGAACTGACAAAGATTTAACACAGCATAAATAAAAGAAAAAATAACTAATGGAAACAGAAATTCCTTGTGCGTAATTTTGAAGTTTTATTTGGTTTGTTACATAAATGTAACATTTCACTACCTTTAAATGATAATCATCATCAACCAAAAAGGAGCTGGCTTATGCATTATGCTTATCTATCAATCAATCGATGAAACTTTATTAATCCCAAGAGAAACTGGTGGACAATTCATACAAGACATATTGCCCATTGGTGGGCAGCAGCCACGCAAAGTATCAAAGCCCACACAGAAACAAAACTTAAAATCAAGTTGACAAATATGCCAGAAATTTAAAAATCAAAAATGTGAACCAAATACATATTCTTATAAACACATTCATACATATATACATACTAGATTTATACATACATATACACATTTTGGAGATTGTTTTCAGTACAACATCAGGGTCAATCTGTGATTTTAAGATTGTAAATAAATGTACTATTATGTTTTATAATAAAAGCAGAAAAGCTAAAGTCTTTGATGCAGTGACAGTGTAATGGGTAGTTTTTTTCTATATGCTATTTTTTTTATTACAAATATTCTGACCCTATTTATAATAAAGTTGTGCAAGGTAGCCATAAAGAACTTTATTAATTAAACCCCTCTCACCAAAATGTTAATTCTTTTTATTTTTCCATTCAAAGAAAACATACAGCTTTTCTACATATCCTTCTTTCTGCTTTGGTTTTACAGTGTGACACCTTTACCCAGGGTGGGAGTCCCTGCTCCACTCTGACCTGCAGCACCACCTCACCCTGTTCAGAGAGCCCCACATCCACCCTGAGCACCAATGCTGGAGGCCAGTCTCTGCCCCAACCTTTACCCTTATCTGCTCCTCACTGCGGATCCAGCACCAGCCCGAGTGGAACCCTCTCCAGCCCCCGCCCGCAGCCCTGCACCTTGCTCCTCTGGGCTCGTACCTGGGAACAGCCCAGGGCCTCCATCTCAAAGCCCCACCTCCACCTTGGAGAGCAAGGATAGTGGAATTATAGGTAAGAGCTTTAGGTTTACACCTGATAAACGTCCACAAACAGGAGTTAGACTCTACTTTGTAGATCCATTTATGATAGTTGCGCACCCCAACCTCATAGCTTCCGTTGTCATTTGTGCCACACGAGCCTTAAGGCCTGAGCTCCCTCCTGTCAAAACTGGGACACTGCTGTCTTTGTTGCTTTTGGGTCTGCTTCTCCTAAAATAGGACACTTTTTTTTCTCCTTAAATAGAGTTTTTATTTATAGTTGAATACAAAAGGCACATCAAGAGCCACAAAGCTCTCTGATTGATGAGTTAATGTCTAGTTTTGCCAAAAGGTGTGTTTCAGTTCTGACTGAGGAAATGTGTTTCCCTCAGACTGAAGCCGTTGTTTTTGCAATGTGACTCCAATCAACTTTTTAAAGCACATAGAAGCAATCCCCCCCCGTGAATTTTCAGGCTGTTGAACTCAGGTCATGTTGTATTTGTTACATAAATGGAGAAACTCAGAAGTGGAAGTGGGAAATTCTGCCTTGATTTGACAATCAACTTCCCTGAAAAAATAGCAGTTGCTACTTTGTTTTTTGTTTTTTTTTCTCTACTTTGCTGTAATGTTTTATGTTGTTACAAGAAATGTTGACTTCTTTGAGTTTAATCCATTATATTCTCCCTAAAAACATTATGTGGGGTGGAAAGAAATTGGTCATTTAGGCTTTTTTCTTTAATCAGATCATATCATAAATTTGTGGAAATAATGTTTTTAAAAAGGATTTTTTAACTGAAATATAGTCTTTTAGACATTTTTTTTCTTCTTTCAAGTAATGTTTTTTTTATATACTATGCAGCAACCATCACTAGTTCTTCTGAGAATGAGGACCGCAGCACCTCCAGTGAGGTTCCCACCAAGGAGGAAGGCGGTGGTGGGGTTCCTGGAGTCACCCATCACGCATCTAATGATCGCCATGCACGGCCAACCAAAGACAACTTGATGCCCCAACCAGATGAGACCTTTCGTGGGACTGAGATCACAGAACCCAGGACTCCACCTGCGCCAAAAAGACCCCTCCCTCAGCACAACAAACACCACACTTCCTCGCTGGTGGCACCCCGTCCAAACTCAGTGGCAGGTAAATTTATCGTTTATTATACTAATAAGTTCCCCTGCTGTTTTGCACTTAAAATGACTGACTGTGTTTGAAAACTGGACTGAGTAAGTGTAACATCATCTACACAAAATGGCTTATTTCATGTTCCAATCAGCCATTTTTTGCAATACGAATATCGTCATGTTGAAGGCAGACAGTGAAAATAATCAGTGATTGATCTCAAGTCCATCTGAGACAACATTTCCATGGCAACCACTCATGCCAATCAGTAGTAATATTGTTGGAAGTCCAATAATCTGTCTCTGGGACAGAGCAGCTATGCTCAGCTCCAAAAGCCACGCCCCCTCAGAGGATATTTTGCAGAGGAAGGCTTCAGATCATTATGAAAAATGTTTTTTTAAGACATACAGGTTGAGGGACTTTGGTTAAAAAAAATCATAATCATAATTAAAGCACCCCTGAGAACGTTTTTTTTTTTTTTTTAACTATTCTAATGGGGGACTTTTAAGATATATTTTCTTTATTCCAAATTCTTCAAGTTATAAATTGACCAATCAGATTACTCGGTAAAAGCATGTGGCTCTCGCTGGCCCCGCTTCGAACATTTAATTGACTGATTTCCCCGAGCCACTTTCAGTGTGAGGGGTGCAGACTTCGAACAAGCCGGAACAACCTCACTCGTGACTGGCAACAGCAATTCCTTTAAAAATGGGACCTAGTGGGACTCAGACTAATCGCTGTCGAGGGGCAGCAATCAGTTGCAATATGGCGGTAGACGGATCAGGAAGTTACGGCAAAGGCTCTGGCCTGATTTCGCGAGGGCCAAAGGTAATGCCTTTCCTATGGGGGACCTCAATACTTGCCATGTCCAGTTCGTACTTGTACAGTCAATGGTCCGAGAGAGGTGCTGCAGTGTATCTCTGCACAGCGGCGGAGGTGGAGCCCCCACCGCCTTCTTTCCCTCCCTCCGTGTACTAGCATGGAGAAGTGGCATCAGCGGCCGAAAAAAATCCTGATGTGTGGAAAAAGAATCGTGGAGGATAATTATCATCTGGAGAAGGTGTTTATTGTTTGATGAGGGAGCGTGCGCTCCTGGTTTAAAGGCATTTAAACTCTCCTCATCTGCATCATAAAATGTGCTGCTGTTCTAAATTTAAAAAGACCTATTTTTGTTGAGCAAAACTTTAATGTTCCTTAATAAATGTCTTGCCTTACAAAGTATGATCAGAAGTGCTGTTGATGAGTATGGATTGATAATAGACATTCTTTGGCTGTGGGGGGTGGAGAGATAAACTGGGACGTGACGGTTGTCTGTATTCACGTATTTGTGGATGTCCCTAGCCCGCGCAAATCTCTCTCTCTCTCTCTCTCTCTCTCTCTCTCTCTCTCTCTCTCTCTCTCTCTCTCTCTCTCTCTCTCTCTCTCTCTACATATTTATAGTAGCAGAGCAAGAATGGTTATTCTCTCACTTGGAACGCAAGGTGGGAGGAGTCACTCACTCCAATTAAATTAAAGATGTATAATTTTAGCAGTATAGTGAGCATCATTCTCATGTGCTCAACCTATGTTGTCAGTTTTGAGTTGAAATTCAGAACGTCCTGAAAACCCCCCTACCTTTACCAAAGCAACCCCATAATTAATATCAGTTTCTTGGAGTGATGTGAAGTTTACAGTAAGCAGAGATGGAATTCAACCCACCCTGCAGCCCACACACACACACACACACAACAACAACAACAAATGTGTCATTTTTACACTTTCATTTTTGTAAATAACAAATAAATTATAGTTAATTAGTGAAAGTCAGGAAGTTGACAAAGCTCCTGTTATTTTACTGATGAAGATGGCTAATGAGAGGATGAATGGAACAGCTGTGACCTGGGTGATTAATTAATGGAGTGATTAATATCGACTGAATAGCTAATTGATTACATTGTTTGTTGACTCAACATTTTCCAGTTCCTTGTGAACGAATACAGCAAAAGCCTAATTAGTAAGAATATCTGCGATGCCGAGCTAAACTTCACTGCAGCATGCACTGATGCTCCACTTACCACTGAGGCTGGGTCTACACACACACACACACACACATAGCGAGCAGCACCAGTTAAAAGTCCTCGGAGTGCTCCAGTTGTCAAAAAGAGTACCCCTCCCCTTCCCAGTCACGATCTTTGCCTGTGCACAAGGCTCTTTTTCTTCCCTTAGATGTCAGTTCATTTGTGGTGGGAGAAGAAAGAGAAAAAAAAAAGATCCTCCAAGGAGTGGATTCACAGTTATGCCTGCCAGTTTCTTCTGTCAGCTGGTGCTTTAGGCCCCTCTTGATGAGATTCAGAGTAAAGATGAAAAGACCCCGCGTGAACCGCAGCGGCTACAATCCTGATCGGGGAGGAATTAGAAGACGCATTCACAGGTTAATTAAATTTATGGCACACATTAGGGGCTGAAGTGTAATTTTATTTTAATAACTGGGTGGAATATCTTAGGAATATTGCCTCTTTAACAGCAGCACTGTAACCGCGCAGAGGCGGAGGTTTATTTGCTCAGGTAGCTGTTGCAGAATTAGAAGTCCAAAACAGATGGAGGGTAGAGTCCGTGTGTTCTCATTATCGAAGCCATAACCCAAAAATTATGGAGTAGCTGGATTAACTCATTTAGTCCAAAGTGTTATGAGATAGATGATTATTGTTGCAGCACAAAGTAATGCGACTAATAACTTGGAGAGTTGGAAAAAGTCAATACAAGGTGCTGATCTAATTATCCCCTTGTTGAATGTAGTAGATTGAACCACTTAAGCAGGGCTGAACAGGAGGACAGTAGTCTGTTGAAAGCGTGCTTAAAGCTTTTTTTTATTATTGTTTTCTTTATTGTTGCCTCCTGTAAATATTTCTGCAGTTCATATTAGGTGCCAGGTGCTTTGGACATCTTCCTAAATCAGGCTATTGACCAGACTGCTGTTTCTTTAGCACATAAAACACTTGTGTAATTTCATTCCTCGCCTGCCCTGACATTTCATGTAGTTTGGCACCGGAGAGGAAAGCAGTTTATGTCAGCTGCTTTTCAACTGCAACTGGACGTGTTTTATGGGAAAACACATTCAGAGGTTATGGAATAGGCCCGTTAAGCTGCCGCATTTAAGTTGATTTCAGTTTTCTCTCCAAGAAATTGGTGTGTCTGATGGGTGTTCTCTGCAAAATTGTGCTGTTTTTGTGTTTAACTTGAAAGCTTGCAACTGTGAGTCCAGAGAAATACTAGGCTTTTTACCTGTTCCACTTGTTTTGCTGGTATTGAACCACTTTTGAAATATCATTTCATACCGTCTGGGAAAAAAATTACATTTCTTATTGAATTTCACCTAATTTTAAGTTCTAACCTAAATATCTAAACATCTAAATCATAAATACAGACTGATGTTTTAGGTTTTAAACTTAATCAGAATGGTTCCTTCCTAGCTAAGACTATGCAGTCAAATATCCGAAATGACACCACATGCTGACCTAAATGTACGTTTTTCAGCAAGTTTGGATGATGTGTATATGTCTCCGGACGGTGGCCGTTCATTTCAGTGCCACCAGCTCCAAGCCGCTCGGTAGTCCGGCGGTGTATAATAACCATTCTACAGCCGCCATTCATGTCCTCACCAACGATTTAAAAAAAATTGAGCGGCAGCACAAAATCTTGAACACTTTGCCGATGCCTCCTCATCGCGCAGTGACAGTGTATATTTTCTGACCGTAGAAAAAGAGAGAAATAAAATCCAAACCTGATTAGCAAAACTCAATTTGTCCACGATCCTTCATATCAAGGCCTTCAGGGGGTTATTAGTGGGGTCTTCCATAGCTTATTGTCTGTCAGATCTCAGCATTCATGTTGACACTGATTGTTTTATCTAAAATACAAACTAAATTGAATGCTACGTTACATTATTCTTTTGCATCAGCACTAGAGGCGTCAGTCACTGACATACATTTCCCATAATAATTGTTCAAATTGTTCATTTTTTTGAGTGGGGGCTCGGTAAGTGTTGATAGCCTCTCAGTGATGTCGGGTGGAGGGAGGCTGGGGGTTTGACCTTTAAGGCGATGAAGGATTTAGAAGAGGCAAACAGCTAAGCAGTCATTTGAAGAGCCGTGCAGGTGGGCAGCCAACATTCAATAGGTTGAACTGTAAATAGGTGGAAGGATGAGCTGTCCTGGAGTCCTGGTGTCAAACTGGCTGAAAACATGTTTTTACTCATTCACTGCATCGTTGATCCACTCAGCCATTTGGCCACGCTGTCTTCAGCCAGCAGTCGCTGTCTTCCCACTCCACACCTCCTTCACACTGTGTTGCTGCAGACTGTTCTCTGTCCTCTCACTGTGGATGTTTTTTCAGGCTGCAGTTCTCCACTTGTTTGTGTTTCTAAGCATGTCCTTTTGTCTTAAAAGCTTGCATTTTCCTACAAAACTAAAAAGATTACTTTTTTTTTTTTTTACTTTTCCACTTCTAAGAATATAAACATTTCTGCTCAAATTTAATTAATGAGGATTTTATGGCTCTCTGTTTGGGAGCAGAAAAGCAAGCTGAAATTCTTCCTCATAGCCCAGTTCATTATCATATTCTTAGGCATACTCCAGCAATTCTCACAAGCGCACCGTTCATGCAGCACACATAAGCTAGTCACTGCATCTGGGGTGCATAATTATGTCAGATAAAATTTAAATAAAACAGAAAGAGAAGAGGTCAGCAGTACTCTGATCGGAATAAAAAACGATGCACAAATGCTGAACATACTGTGTGTTTTAGCTCTTGATTTTGATGTTTTACACCTATTTTGGACACTGGTAAGAAAAATGCTTGCTTGATTGGACTGTATCTTTTTTTTTTATCTGGATATGGCTTGGATCTTTTATTAATCCTACTCTGCAGAGATTAAGAGCATTAGTAAAGCAAGATCTTCCGTCTTTATGAAGGGTTTTATCAATGCAGTAAATCGATAACAGCATAATCCCAGTCTACTGTACAAGTGAGTGTTCATATCTCCTATACACCTGCATACTAAGACATGATTTTCAAAATGTAACAAATTTATGGTCATTGCAAATCAGGGATTGTTTGGCAACATCATTAAAGTCACCAGTCAAACTTGAGTGTTTGCATCCTTAGTTGTTTGAACAATAAATGTATTATTGTACTTGGACTGCAATGCAAAAACACAAAATCTCACCAAGTATTTTTATCTAGTTTCCAGCCTAAAGTTCTTATAAGACAAAACTAACATACAAGTAGCTTTTCAGAATATGTAAAGTCTTGGTGTAAGACATTAAAACTTGAATTTCTTGTTACGTCATTTGATGTTAACCAACATCTTTTAAGCCAGGCATGTCCAAAGTCCACCTGTGGGCCAAATGCATTTAAATTTCCACCGGACCACAGGCTCCTGTCATCAAGTCAACGATTCCTTTATTTTAATTGGCTATATAACATTAATAACCATTGTAAAGTTGAAGCAACAATCTGTGGCTACATCAAACAAAAGAAACAGATTTATTAGTTTCTATGATCAAAACCCCACTGGTTTGTTCTTCTGAAAAAAACCGTTTTGTGTTAATTTCCTATTAACAATATCTAAATGTAGAAGTTTACAGTGAGAATTTAATTGTGAATTACATGGAACACATCACATAAATCCAGATTTAATATTGACAAAAGTTTGTTTTCCAGAAAGAGCATTTCTGTATTTAATTTTTGATTTTCTAATCAGAAATTCAGTTATTTCGGAAGAAAATATTTGATGTATGTGAAGTAAGGAAAAGTTAGCAATTTCAATATAATTTTCATTAAATACAATACTTAATTTGTATTTAACGTTATCACAAGGGTTTAAGGAATGCTGGTTGGCCCCACATATTCTTTCCTCACCAAATCTTTGTACCTCTTTGCAAAAAGTTTGGAACCTATTTTAAGCAATATTTCTAGTGTTTTTAAATGTACATTATATTTTTAAGAAAAAAATCATTTTTAGTGGTTTCAAGAACAGAATTGGTTGATTCACGAAAGTTGGAAAGCTTTATTTGTTGGAAAGCTTAATTTTAATGACTAAATCTAGTCTTTTAGATGATTATGGTCTGGAAAATGAATAGTTGGACTGTTGTAGCATCTAAAATAGGATATATTCCAATTACTAGAGGAACATGCAGAATATGAGTGTTCGTCGCTAATTGTAGGATATCAAAACTTGCTTAAAAGAATCTCATCAAGACAAATTCGACTACTTATAGCATTTTATAGCAAACTTATACAAAGGAAAAACATCTTATATTCTTTTTTTAGACTTGATATGAGAAGGTCGTCTTTTTTTCTGTGTAAGTTATTTATGCTACACTCTGTCTTTTTGCATATAAATCACGTACAGATAAAACTATTATGTTTCATGTTTCAAAGAATCTTTCCTAGTATTTCATCTATATGTATTTTAAATTATTATAAATAAAATATAGAATTTCATAATAAGCTCTCCTTTAAACTCTGTGTTGTGAGTGGATGAATACGTAGGGAATTGTGGGAGGAGAAAACTCTTGTTCTTTAATGTGTTTTGTATTATTTATCAAACTGGCTTTTTTCTGTGTAGCCTCTTAAGTCATTACATGAAAGCACATTATTTTCCTATTGTGTGCAGACATGTTTCTGCTTTACAGCCAACAATGTGACAAAATTGCTGCCTTCAAACAACATAAAAAGATTCAGTCATTTCAGACTCATGTCAGTGGGAAACTGCGGAGTGTGAGATGAGTTTTTTTTTATCTTTTCAAGGTCACTGAGGGTGTTTCAGAAAAAGAAAAAAATTAGCATTTTGTGTTTCATTTGTCTCCATAAATGCAGCAATTTATAGGAGTATCTGTCGTATGCAGGCATGTATGTCTCCAAAATTTTCTTTATCTTTCTGAGATTCAGAAAGTTGTTTTCCTGACTCATTATTACTGTTTAGCCACCAGTTCAACCCGCCTGGAAGATTTGAGTTATCTGGACAGCCAAAGGTCTGCTGGGCACAGGAGCTCTGTCCGCAAACACAACACAGCTGGACGCACTAGTGATGACTCGAAAGGTATTTTGTGACATCCCCTTGGGGAAAATCATGTATTTTTAACCATAGCTTGCTGTAGAAACTCTGTCTAACCTCACAGCTTTGGGACACACAAAAAACGACACCTTTCCGACTGTTCCCACTCTCCTCTGATATTATTTTCAGGGAGATTGGTGCCATTCAAGCAAGCAGACATCATGCTTAAGCCACTGCTGTTTGAAGTCCCCGGCCTCACAGCAGAGACTCCTTTTGTGGGCCGGGATTGGCTCTTTACGCGGCTGGAGGACGTCCTGAAAAAAAGCAGCAGCTGCGAGGGACGTGGGGCTGTCATCGTGGGGAACGCGGGGTCTGGCAAAAGCGCTATCATCTGGCGGCTGGTGACGCTCAGCTGCCATGGCACCCGAACGCCACACGGAGGTCCCAACATCCCTCACAGCCCCGGCTCCTCTCCAAAATGTAAGTCTCTGTTCTTTGGTCGCCCGATTCCTCAAGCTGAGTTCAAACATGCTACAGTTAGAGCAGATATTGGAGGAAATATCACTTTCTCAGAGGGAGTTTGTAACTGGGTCACACACTCTTCTTTCAAGTTCTCCCCTGATGTTTGTCGGCTGATTGCCGTTTTGTAACCGGGTGTGATTATTGTGATTTACCTCAGAGTGGCACTGGAAAAAAAAAAAAAAAAACAACAAAAAAACAAGTCTCTTATGCAAATAGGTAGCTCACAAAAGTAAATATTTCACACTGCGGTGTCCTCCTGAATGTTCTTTAATAAACTATAGTACTAAGGTAAATATAGGAAATGATGCAAACATTATTTCTTCTCTTAATATCCCCCCACCAGCATTTTTTTCAAGTGCAATGAGGTTCAGATATAAATAAGAAGTGGATTGGCAATTACTTTCTAGTGTCATTAAATGAATTATTTACATCCATTCTGTATGTTGTCACTTCAAACCTCAAGAGAGTCTATCTTGATTAAAGATGTTTGCAGCCTGCTGAGGTTTTTTTCCCCCTCCAGATACAGTCATTATTTTCTGCAGTTTAACTGTTTGTCAAGTTAACTTTGCTCACATCAGCAGCAGTTTCACAGGGACTGTGTTAATGTTAAATTGCTTTGTTGCCAGGCGGGGACAAGCAGGGAAAAGCAGCCTCCAAAACGCCGGTTGATTCCAGCCAGAGCCCCGCCGCAGGAACAAGCGATGCTACGGCGCAGAGGAAAGATGCTGTCAGAAGCTTAGCTGCCAAGGTACATGGAGCAAAAGAAAGACACGCATTGCAGAATTCCTTTTATTGTCAAACTGATGTTAAAGCAAGTTTCAAAAGTGCACTTAATTATGATTTAAATATACAAAAACCTGGCTTTGAAATCTGCCATGAACCTGATGGTATAAAATCTACAAAATACACCAAAATAAAAAAACAACCTAAAGGTGGTTTGAAGGAATTTTTTTTATAATAACTGACTTTTAACCTACAAAGGCTATTTTTTATCTATTTAAAAAAAATTGAAAATCCCTTTTTGAAATTTTTGAGATTTTGAAAATCTCTTGACATTTGTTTACCCCAATCTTTTTAAAAGGGTCAATTTTTACAATAAAAAACAAAAAAACAAAGAATCATGTCTATAATTATCTTATTTAATACAACAAATAGCAGTAGAAACACTTCAAAACAACCAAAAAATATTGATCACAAACCTTTTATTAAAATCATTATACATATGTTAATTGTTGGCATACCTTATTCTATCCTTTTTCACAATAACAAGACAGTACACAAGATATGAGAGACTTTATAGTTTTCTGTTTTTTTATTTGACCATTTTAAAGTCCCCCTCCGATGAAAATAATTTATTTTGAGTTTTTAACATCTATGTGTGGCATATTTCTCCTTTTAAATCTCCGTCAATCAAACTGTCTCAAAAAATCTCTGTTGGAATTCATGAGTAGTTAATACGTCACGATTGCTCTATTGCACATGCACAAACCTCCTCGTCTGGCCCGGCTAGCGTGCCGAGCTCAAGTTCCGGAGAAGGGAAGAAAATCTTCCGTTGACTGTGGTGAAATGAGTTTTATACAATACTTACTTTAGCAGGACTGAGAGAACAATGGAAAGACACCATGGAGCTTCCTGATGTGCCCACGGAGATGTGGACGGTGGCTAATTTCACCATAGTTGTAAAGGATCGGTGAAAGTTTGGTCCGTGAAGCTCTCAACTTTGTCATCCGAGATGACAACCAACTCAAATCAAAACTACTAGACATTTTTGTGACAGAGCAGATAAACTCAGCTCCAAAAGCCACGCCCCTACAGAGGATTTTTTTTTCTAGAGGAAGGCTTCAGATCAACATGAAAAATGGCTTTTGAAGACATTTAGGTTGTGGGATTTTGGTTAAAAACTTCATAATTATAATTAAAACACTACTGAGAATGTTTTTTGTTTTTTTAATTAAAAGCATTGTTATAGGGGGACTTTAAAGACTGGAATGCTGCAGAGGAGAAAGGAAGGAGAGGAATTGAGAAGGAGATGAGACACCAGGAGGACTGAACTTTTTAAGCTTTCGACTTTGTTGTGACTGGACAAAAACAAGCATTTAGAGGTGCACTTTTCCTCCAGAGTGATGCTTTGTTTAACTTATCATGACCTTTAGCATAATATATACCACTTTCATCAGCGGCCTGCAGCGGTGCTCTGTAGGCCGTTACCATGACAACCCATTGCAGAGTCGATCCAATTTTCCTCTTTTGTGAATAAACAGTTAAAACAAAAAAAACAAGATTAAAGTACTAATAATTGTTTTATTATTTATTTTTATTCATAAAGGACTATAGTGTAAGCATGATAATGTCTTTGAATTCTGTATTTTTATAAATTAATGGAATTCGCAGAAGCAACGGTACAACGAGATCAGGCCTTTGTGTCATCCATTTTTTAAGATAACGAGCATCACGTGGGGAATTATCTTTAATGGATCATAATTATAGTTTTAAAATGAGATTGTGATTTAAAAAAAAAGGCTAATTTATCTGTAATTAATTAATCGCAATTAATTTGATTATTTGACGCTCCTACTGGAATCATTAGTTTTCAAAGACTATTTAAAAAAAGTCTAAAATGGAAGAATTGTGACTTCCATTGTCATTAGCAGGAGGATTTGGTGATAATGTTGGGATTAGAATAATCAGATTTAGCTTTAGTGTACAAATCACTATAACCACATATGTCAAACAATTGTGTTGAATTTAAGAAGGACTTATTATTTATTGTTTTATTTTTTTTTACATCAGGCTTAGTATAAGCCAGCTGAAGGCTTTTCTTCATTGTTACTTGCTTATTAACCCAAAAAAAGGGTTTTCCAAATATTTAGATTTTTGTTGTTTTCTAGAATATTGAATTCAAACTAAACCGTGACAAAGAAATCAAGATTTGAACTGAATCCTGGGATTACTGCTAACCATACTTTATAAGTGGCCCAGCATTTATTGGCCCAACCATGTGGGTCATGTTGATCTTCTTATCAACCGAAAAGAAAAAAACCTCACATTATATTTCAATCCTTTCCTTTATCCCCAAATCTCAAGCTGAAGTGGAATTGAATTCTGAGCTGTAAAATGATTCTGGCCAGAAAGAATACTTTCAAACGGTGCTTTGTAGGATTCTAAAGTGGAAGAAGAGCACGCTGGGAGTCTTCACAAATACTCAAGAGTACACAAACCTACAACCACGACGAGCACACATCCCTTTTCATACTGTTGCTGAGCAGACTGCTGACTCACCTGCAGTTACTACAAACAAAAGGAAAATACATTTGTTGTTTTTGAATGCTCTATGATTGATCTTTTTAGCTTTCTTTCCCGAGCCTGACTCTTACATAATGTTTAAAGGTGAACATGAACCAGACCATCACAATGAGTATTGATGATAAGCGTCTGACAGAAAAACTGAGTTCTTATGTGTCCAAGTGTTACGAGGTGGCATGTTTCTGACATTAATGTCAGAGCGTTGTTGTGTGTTTCTTAGCGCATGTAGAACACGCTGCTGTGTGCATTGCAAAGATGACATGGAAGCTTCTAAATTTACTAACTTGGCCTCAATAAGAGTTTCCATGGGAACTAGTCAGACTGCTTGTGATGGGAAGGATGTTTGCTCAAAAGCAAAAAAAAAAAAAATCATTGATGATGTTATATGTGGATTACTCACATCTATAGTGAGCTGTGTTTGTATCAGAAGACTTTTCGCACATAAACAGAGATCTAAACACACATTTTCTCATCAGTTGTTATGTGAAGGATTATGTTGCCCACACTGGGCCACAGTTGGCATTATCTTGGATGCTCTACAGGTTTTCTGGACCTGTACGTGTGATGCATCGTTTCTGTGGTACATTACACTTTGCCTCCTTTAGCTCTCAAGCAAAAAAATGAATCAGCTCTGAGGAGCACTGCTGCTGACGCATTATAATCGCACAGAAGAAGACCACATCTCCTATGCACTGTCAGTATTGTACCACAGTCTGGCTGGTCCGCTGTCACTTACATAAAAAATGTTTACTTTGTAATCCTAATTATAGTAGTTTTAGATATTATTCCACACGTGCTTTTAATACACAGTAGAAATACTAACATTTTTATGTAAAGAGTCAGTCTGAGTGCAATTTTTGCTAAGCAATTTTTCAAAACGCAAAATTTAAAAGTTTCAAAAATGTTTTCAAAAAATACATCGGGTCTGTGTAAAAAAGAAAAGTTTTTTTTTCTCTAAAAATACATGAAGTCTATGAAAAAATTGAAGTGAAAACTTGTAACTAATGCAGTTTTTTTTTTTTTTTTCAAAAAATTTAAGTAAAAATAAAATTTTGGAAAGTAATGTGTGTGCACCAGATCCCAGAATTTTTTTTCCTTCAATTTTTAGGAAAAAATGTTCTGGTTAGTAGCTGGTGCACATCAGGCAGTAACTGAAAAAAACACTAAGTGGTGCTCACCATTTACTATCTGTTGTAAATCAGTCAGTAAATTGATTTTTTTTAGTTAAGAAAAAAATTCTTGCATTTTTTTTTTAACTTCAGTTTTTTTTTCAATGTCCCTTTTGAGGCTCCATACACACAATCAATATTTTTAAAAACATGTTTTCTAAATGTTCCCGACCATTTGGTCAAGTAGGCAATTAAAGAGTTAAATTGCAGCCCAATAAGTATATTTTTTCAGTTCTAAGCAACTGGTTTGGGTTTTTTTTTAGTTTGTAAATACCTAATTGTAGTTTATTTTAATTACGGTGACAAAAAATTGGTGTAATAAGTGGAAACCACTCATGTTAGAACAAAATGTGAACATGATGAGATCAGCATCTTCGTAAAAGTTATTTTTTTCTCAGTCTTAAAACAATTAATTCTGTTGTCAAGAATATTGAGCAAAAGGGTTTTGAGTCATTTAAATACTTTTGTTTACACATTTGAACTCGAGTGGGAGGATAAACCCCTAGAGATGGAACATCTAGTTTCTAAGAGGGTCCTTCATTTCAAGAAATAATATATTACAAATGACAAAGTAGAAACCAAACAAACAAGAGAAAGAGATTAAATACACATAACACACACGTAGACCCACTGACTCTCAATATTTCACCCTTACCTAACATGACATTTCAGAAAGTCAAAATGACTTTTATTTTATGATTCTACCTCGTAATGAAGCAAAACATTCTAACTGTGCGGAGTTTGAGAAAAGTTTGGAAAGATGTAGGGCAAAGAGAAGTTAAAACATTTCATGACGTGATAAAATATCTGGAATCTTTGAAAGCATCAAATGGCTCGCAGTATTTTTTTTTCAAGTTTTCATTCTTTTTTTGATATCTATTAGTTATCTTTGGGAGAAACAAAGCATTAATGAACTCTGCATTACAGTTTATTATCTTTACCCTCTGTCAGGTGGTAGCCTACCATTTCTGCCAAGCTGACAACACCTACACCTGCCTGGTACCAGAGTTTGTGCACAGTGTCGCCGCTCTGCTGGCCAGAGCACCGCAGCTCACTCCATACAGGGAGCTGCTGGCACAGGAGCCTCACTTGCAAAACACGCTCAGCTTACGCTCCTGCGTTCAGGATCCCATCGCTGCCTTCCGAAAGGGTGTCATAGAGCCTCTTGCCAGCCTGCGCAAAGGTAATGGAATCCAAATGCATGCATGCTTGGAGACAAAAGTCCTACTCGAGTAGAAATACTTGCACTTTCACTAAGTCTATTAGTTGCAAGGCAGAACAATGTCTGCTTCCTTTGTCCTGTAATTACCAAGCCCAGTACAGTATGAAGTAATGACTTCATAATGGGCTCATAGATTGTTCTCTGCAGTTAAGATCAGTTATTTGAAACAATTGCTTGTCAAACAGATGTTCAGTCATTTACATAGAGAAATTATGAGTGCTTTATTTGCCCTATTGAGTCATCGTTCCAGGGGGCTTCAAGGTCAGAAAATAGATGGGTGAGGCTTAGAATGTTATGAGCTTATTAACCAGCTCAGGCTCTTGTGATGCAGTTAGGCAGCTAGATGGATGTGCTATCACTACTAGGCCCTCCA
The DNA here is from genome assembly GCA_003999625.1 of Oryzias javanicus. Taxonomy (NCBI): domain Eukaryota; kingdom Metazoa; phylum Chordata; class Actinopteri; order Beloniformes; family Adrianichthyidae; genus Oryzias; species Oryzias javanicus. The sequence goes on along the minus strand of CM012439.1, from coordinate 14,468,220 downwards.
CAATCTTGTAAAGTAGTGCTTTGTCTTCTGCTGCTTCATTCCTGAGGTTAGAAGTAGGTGAGGTCCACTCGTGTGAGTGAATGTTTGTGTTTGAGTCTTCAGCAGTTTGCAGAAATGATTTGTCAGCTTATGTTTATGCAAAAGGTAACGCATACTCTTTGCATTTTTATTGTTTTACATGTAGTGATACATCATTTGGACAGGTAGTGAAATTAAATAAAAGACACCTTAACAATAGGTGATGTATTACTGTGTCAGTGCTTAATTTAAAACTACAAAGAGACGATTTGGAAATACATGGAGTAACACTCATGATTTAACATCTTGAAGAACCACCTTTGAGCTTCAAATGAAGAAGCACAAACATGTCATACAACTACTGGAGGCTGAATGGGAAATGATCGGAAGTTTAAGTTGCCATGTCTTTTACTTAAATGTTCTAGTGAGCGTCAAACACCAGGTGGTCAGTTAAAGGGCTAAAATGTGCTAAATCAATTTTTTCTTATTTTTAAGTGTATTATAATGTTCATTCTCACTATAAACAACCCCAAAGCAGTATTTTGATCTATTCACATATTTCTTAGCATTCTTCCAAAAAACTGAGCACCAGCCCATCCCAACCCACGAAAACGAGCTGGTTCTCATCATGAGCTGATGTCACAAAGTGAGAACAGCCTCTTTAGGAAGAGTGTGCACTGCCAGAACCACCCCCCAGGCTAACACAAACACATGTTTTCTCCACTAAGCTAATGGTACTCAGCTGCTAGCTTCTCCAATCACCTAGCGGTGATTAGCTGCTATGGTAGTTGTAGCGATGGCCAGAGCTACTAAAGGCAGATATACGGTATGCACATCCATCTTTGCAAAAGTTCAGATGCTGTTTGTTTTCACGGGTGAGACGCAGACACGATGCCGGCTCCAGGGTGACATCAATAAATGGGCGGGACCCGTAAACAGTGAAGTGGTGCCTCGGAGATCGAGGCATTTTACTTTTGGGTAGGAAAAAAAAACTTGCAAAAATAACTCATATTTCATAAATAATTTGTTCTGTACTGTGCCAAAGATAACATATGAACATATATTTATATAGTTTACTCTGAAAGACTTAAGAAAAGTATATGCAGTATGTCTGGGGACGGTGCTGGCAGAGCAGGCTCTTCCTGAAAGGGATGTTCTCAATCAATAAATGGATCAAAATACCGCTTTGGGATTCTTTATAGTGAGGAAGGAACAGTATAATACACTTAAAAGCTCAAAAAGTCGAGTTTTCATGGTATGCCCCTTTAAGTTAAAAATCTGTAATAAGATTAAATGAGTTTGAATAACTGGGAAAAATAATTTTCTTTGAAGTTGTTTTAGGGAATAAAGTAATCAATGTATGAATATTTTATAGAAAGGAATACATTTTCTTATATAATCATGAGATTTTCATAACAGAAATGAGCAGTTTATGATTTTTTTTCAACATTAGGAAAGATTAGGAACATCAGTCATCCATACAGGGTCATTTCATCACTAAGTGGTCTTTTTAAGTTGTTCAAAAAAACTCATTTTTTCTATCCTTCTGAATGTCTTTAGAGCGGAGACTACCTGAAGAAGACTATGTCATACTGGTGGACAGTCTCAATGAGGCAGAATTTCATAAACCAGACTATGGAGACACAATAGCAGCCTTCATCACCAAAATCATTTCCAAGTTCCCACTGTGGTTGAAGCTGGTGGTCACTGTCAGAACAGGTCTTGTGGTAAGTCTGAGGATCTGGAGTATGACTTTTCTTGTATGCATCTCATTAATTTTTTTATTTTCTTATAATGATTTTTTTTGTCCCTCCGAATCCAAAAAATGTGTCCATCATGCTTCATATTCATAAAATGATTATATTTATTGTTCCTGCACGAGTCTGCTTACCTCTATATCACACTTTATAAGATTAGTGGACTCCAAGTTTAATGTTGTATCTTTAATTTAATTTCACTCGCTAAGCACAGAAGATAAACCATTCCTTGCACCTCCTACTCTGCCTCATCACATCTGTTTCCCTCCTGAGTCACTCCTGCTCAGTCCTACTCACTGATCGGGCTAAAGTCGAGCTTGTGAAAATTGTGATGTTCTTGGGTTCAAATGTCCTGTAAAGCTGTTTGGCCGTTGCAGATGGCCCACAGTGGACATGCTGCGTTGTGCCAGTTTGAAGAGTTTACACGGTCTTTTCCTGACTCCATTCAGTCGGCATCTGTCGAGTGTATTAATTCTCAATAAGAGTCATGTTCCCCTGTTGTCACGGTGACAAGTCTGCATCTTATTGACATGAATTCTCGGTCCAACAGGCTGGAGAAAAAGTCATTATCTCCCAAGTGAATCCATTAGAAGACTGTAGCTCACCTCTAACCCAGAAAGAAAAAGGGTTACTCTTCATAACTGCTGCAAATGAGTCAATTTTTCTGGCAGTTTCATTGAATAAACATACAAAAATATTAAAAGAAATAACTCAGTAAGGATGGGATTATATAAGTTTGCTTCTTCCCACTCCTATTCAGAGAATAACTCTACTTGACTTATTTAATAATCATTATATTTAAAGAATCTTATGTGACTTATGTGTGTTTTACTGCAAAAATCTCTATTTTGATTATGAGTAATTATACTGTTAAGAGAATGACATAATCTTCTTGCTTTCTCATTAATTCTCTTGATTTTTCTAAACATTTCATTACTTTACTCTGTAATGAGTTTGATATACTTGTGGGATTTCTTGTCATATTATTTGCAACTAGTACTTAAAATGAATCATTAAGAAGAAGTTTCTCAAAAATGCATTAATTATGTTAAATCAGGTGAATCCCCCCTCAAAAAATGTCCAATCCCCAATTTAATTTTAAACAAAAGTGCAATGTGGCTCTAAAAGTTACACATTTGTATGTTTATTTGTCTTTAATATAATTTAAAAGAAATGTATCGTGAACTTTAAATTACTGGAAAAAAACAATAGTACTTTGTAATACCAAATAATTAAAATTGAATTAGAGCTGGGTTGGTATTCAGAGTATCAATTCAGAGTCCTATTTTATGCTGTCACTTCTGCATTATAGGCAGTGTGGCATTTGGCAGTGTTGCTCTCTGTAGTCTGATGTTTTTTTTTTTTCAATCCGTTCGGTAATCCCACCAAACAGACACATCTGTCCACTGCTGAAGCCAAGCCTCCAAAGGCTGCATGGATTACGCCCTGAATGGTTGGTAATACCACCAGGCATCCGCTGGAAGTCTGAACCATGACAGCCCGCCAGCTGGTTATGTAATTAGATTTGTGTTTGAAAGGACACAAAAGACATTTAGAGTTTCTTCAGAGAAAAGTAGAAGTCATTCGAAACATATTTGAGTTCTGCTCTAAGAGGGTCGGGGGTGATTTTTTACCCCACGACTAGCTGTTGCCAAGAGGTCAAGTGATATCTGCGACCACAAGTCAGGTGTGTTTGGCTAAACCTGATAGTCAGGGCTTTATGGTGAAAAATAGAGCTTATATGAGCTGCGTAAGAGTGTTATGATCATCATCCGTGGTTTTGGCCAGTGTTGAGCAGTAGAGGATGACAGAGAAGAGGAGCTAAAATGTGATTCTGAGAGAAGCCTGTGAGCAATGCTGGGGCTTGAGTCATTGTCACACTATTTACTGTACTGTATCCCATGGCTCTGTGTGACTCAGAGGCAACAGCCTTTGAGGAACTGGTCTTGATTTTTATGCTTATAATTCATCCCTCATGCACCAAAGACATGCAACCCACTGTTCTCTAAAATAATCGAATGTTCCTGCCTGAAACTGTGGCCTTCTCCTGCAGGAAATCACCACCCTCCTCCCGTTCTCTGGCATTTCTCTGGACATCCTGCCAGACAGCAGCGATCTGGGAGCCGACCTGAGCGACTACATCCATCACCGGGTCAGCAGCAGCAGCCAGGTCGCTGCGAACGTCACCACACCAACAGGATCCGCTCCAGATCCTCTGCTGCTCAGCAAGTTCAGCAGCCACTTGTCCACACGGAGCCACGGCTCCATCCTCTACCTTCAGCTCACCCTGGATCTGTTCCACAAAGGGCACCTGGCTTTGAAGGGAGGAAACTATCTGGTTGTCCCCGTCTCTCTGTCTGAGGTCAGAGGCTTGTGTTAGTGTTCTAGTGGGTCCTGTAAAAGTGAACTGACATATGCTGCATTATCTGATAGAAATTCATTTAAACCACAGATACAAAGAAAATGCTCTCCAGGTCTTTTAGAATGTTTTAATCCTATGTTTTTACATCATTGTCCGTCCTCTTTGAGAGCTGCCAGTCATAAAATGACGAGAGGCTGAAGTACAACTCAAGGGAAATTTTTTTCAAATCCCTAAAACATAAAAAGTTAAAAAACTAAACACAAAATGCAAGAAACTCTCATAGAGACTATTGTAAATGTCATTTTAATCAATTGTAATCAAAGTTTAGGAAAAAAAATAAGAAAATGCATGCTTAGAAATAGCTAGCAATCAGCTGATGATGAGTTGGTTAGTGAAGTAGAAAACATGTAAATGCACAAAGAGAATCTTTGAGAGTATTCACATTTGGAATGAAATGCCAAAAATATTCAGAGCTTTGAACTCAACGCAGTTGATGTTTCATGTTCCTGCCCTGCTATGATTGAATGCGTCAATGATAAGCATGTTGTATGTGAACTTCAAACACGGGATTCAACGTTTTGAAGAAGCAACAAGCAGAATTGGTGATGTGACGTTGCATTTTAGCATGGATGAGTGGGGAAAATGTAAACTAACAGTGTGTCTATACACTTTCCTGCTGTTGGTCCAGACAATCTTGAAAAAAACTGACACGGTTGAAGATTTCTCCATTTAAATACAAGCTCTGTCTGGGTCATCAGGATTTTTGTGACTCGTTCCAATGGAAAGCTGCTTTAGAAGACGATAATCTTTTTAAATAATCCATTCTTAAGGATGTTTGTTTGAACCGGTCCCCTTCTTTATGTTGTGCTCTCTGATAGGTGTACCTGCTGATGTGCCGCGAGAGCTTTCCGGATAAAGACGTCTTCGAGCGGGTGCTTCCGGTGCTAAACGTGGCTCTGGCGTCTCTGCACCCGCTGACTGATGAGCAAATGTTCCGGGCGCTGAACGCCGGCGCTGTCAAGGGGGAGCTGGAGTGGAAAGACTTCCAGCAGAGATTAGACAGTCTGGCAGGATTCATGGTAAGACTCCAGAAGAAACTTAAGAGATGGACCTCTTTATGTGGATTGTCACGTCTGTTTATTTTTTCGAGTTGCATGTCTTCCAGGTGAAACGCAGGGATGGTACCCGGATGCTGTGTCATCCCTCTTTCAGGGAGTGGCTCGTTTGGAGAGCTGATGAAGAAAGCAATGACTTTCTTTGTGAACCGAGGTACGACTTCTGCTGTCAAAATCACAAATATTCTTTGCAGTAGAAAGACGTAACCAAAGCTCTGTACGTCTACAGGAGTGGCCACGCACTCTTGGCTTTTATGTTATCGAGGCAGGAGGGAAAGCTGAACCGCCAGCAGACTATAGAACTGGGTCATCACATCCTCAAAGCTCACATATTTAAGGTAAAAAGAGAATTTATGTTTCGATGTAATCATGTAAAATACCTATTTAATCAGTGGTTTAAAATGTCAGGATGTCATGAAATCCGTGTTTTCATGAGGTATTAGATGGCTTTAATCACTGCTTTAACCAATGCCAATGAATAATGCATAAAAAAATATTTGTTAAAATAAAAACAATAGTAAGAGTTGTTCAACTAAATCACAGCAGTGTAGATTTGGCCCAATCTTTAGATTTAACTCAATTTCTTCTCTTTTCTTTTTATAAAATCTTGTAAAACTGAGAATTGTGAAGGATATTTAATGCATCTCCATGTATATATTCTCAGGGCCTGAGTAAGAAGACCGGTGTGTCCTCCAGTGTTCTGCAGGCAGTGTGGGTAAACTGCAGCACAGACAGTTTATCTGCAGCACTGGCCTCCCTGAGGAACCTCTACACACCTAACATCAAGGTATGCACTTTAAACACACCGCCGTGTGGACAAATTCGAACAATAGTACCATTACATTTATTTCTTTCTTTCTCCAGGTTAGCCGCCTGCTGATGCTCGGGGGTGCCAGTGTCACCTGGTGCACGGAGGTGATAGGACACGCCCCCATCCTGGCTGTTCACGCCCATCTGGGGCATGTGGAAATGGTTGCTTTGCTGCTTGAAATGGGTGCTGCAGTGGATGGGACCACTGACAGTGGCATGACACCCCTCTGTCTCGCCGCCGCTGCAGGGCACGCCGACATCGTTAGCCTTCTTTGCAAGAAAGGAGCTAAGGTCGGTATTGGGATTCTGTTGAAAATGTCAGAACATTTTACAACTTGTTCAGGATTAATTCTTGGCAATAAATGAAACAAATAGTGTAGTTTTCAGTCTTCTGCCATGTCTCTGCACCAGGTGGGCCATGCTGATAAGAACGGCCAGTGTGCTCTGGTCCATGCGGCACTGAGGGGTCATGCAGAAATCATCACCTTCCTGCTGGGCCAGGACTGGGGAGAAGAGGTTTCCAGTGACCCACAGCAGCACCACAGCAACGAATCAATGACTGGGAAAAGACAGGCAGCTCAGCAGGCAGTCACTGCGGCAGCCAGTGTGGGACACGCACAGGTATGAACTGCTTTCAAACCGTCGGCTAAAAGTCCTCCTCGTGTAGAGCGCAAATCCCGTCCTTGACAGAGTATTTCTTTGGTGCTCTTTGTTATTTTCTGTGGTCAAGGTCCGCGTCCTCTTTGTTCCATTTTCTACACGGCGAGCCAGAAATAGAGGACTGTAAAAACTGTGTTTTTCCTTCAGGTGGTGAAAAGCTTGCTGGACTTGAAAGATGAACAGCTGGCAGTGCAGATGGACGTTCCTGACTCACTCTGGGGAGAAACGGGTTTGTTTCTCCTATCAGTCACATAGATTCGTCTTTCTCTTCATCAGTGTGTGATGGAGTCGGGCTCAAGGGCATCGGTGTAACATGTCAGACGCACTCAAGCTCTCTGTGGATGATAAAGTTCACCTGTACATGGATACAGATGTAACACAGTGTCTCCATTAACTGCTCACAGCATCTTTTTTTTTTACTTTTGAGTGTTCTGTTTGAAACCAGAAAACTTTATTCAGTCGCAATCACACCGAAAATCTTACTTTTGTACAATGCATTCTGTTATTTAATTGTAAGTCTTTTACCTCCATCACAGATGTGCTTATCCAGGCTGGAGAATTCTGTTAGGTCAATTTCCTGAGAGCATGCTGGATGAAGCCTGCATGTCTGCCTGCAGCACCATTACACTGTAATTCTATTGTCCTACCCCCTGCGGCCATGAAGCAGAAAAGATGGAGGCATAAAATGACCCTCTTGTATCCCCACTCCTCCACTTTGTTTTAGACTCAGCAGTTATCATGAGATTACTTTTGAATTAGAGAGGATTCAGTGGTCTCGAATCTCTTAGGATCCACAGCTGACTGTGTCGCAGTCCTTAAAGTCCCACTCCGATCATCCTTTGATCCATTTTAAAAGCGTTCCCTGTAGTCTTTTTACTATTAGTCCATTTTTAGGCAAAACAAAAAAAAACTGTTTTGTTTTCTAAGACATAGTTTCTGTTGAACAGCAGTAGTTCATTAGAAAGTTGAGTTGGGCTGAACCAGTTGAGCTGAGTTGGCACGGAGTGAGTTTTCTTACATTTCCCATCATCCTCCTGTTTACACCCTCTCCTGCTAGCTTACAGCCCTCACAACCCCAAGCTAACATTAGAGGTGCAACAAAAACAGCGGCCAATATTAGATATCCAGCTGTATAGTTTTACGACTCTGGTACATTTTACCTAAACGCAGCATGGCAAACTCAATCCAGGTTTATTTTAGCAAATTTGGCTGGTGACCACGCAGCGGAATTTCTAATTGGATAATTGTAACTTGTAATTCCCACACTGTATGGTCACCACGGAGGTTTTAGGAATACGTTAAAATTTTATTGTGACTTAACGATTTTTCCGTAAAGTTGAATCGGCCAACTTTGAGGTCACGTGGTGGCAGACCAGTAACCAGCAGGGATGACGTCATTACGAAATCAGTTGGGTGGCCACAGGGCGGTTTGCTGGTCAGCTGCCGCTCTAACTGGACGATGTGTAAATGTCTCCAGAAAGCAGCCGTACATATCAAGTGCCACATGCTTCCTGGTAGGGGGTATATAAAAAGCGGACTATTCCGCACTTCTAACGGCCGCTGACCACATTCATGATGACTATACATACGATTTTCAAAAATATGGAGCCGCTGCATTAAATTTTAAAGATTTTACTGATACCTCCCCATCGAGCATTTGTATTTGTGACCGTAGCATAAGCCAAATGCTAACTCAGACAAGGAAAACAAAGACGTACATTGATCTATTTGTCTGAAAGTGAATCCATCAGAGTGGAGTGGAGCAGGGAGCTGGCGGCTTTCCGATTGTAGTTTCTACATCACACTTGCAAGCTTTTTTCACTAGATTTTTCCCCTGCTCCTGATTCCCATTGATTTGAATGAAGAAATACTTGGAAATGTAGTTTTAATGAACATTTTCTTTAAAATGTCCTCAGAAAAATGCTACAAGAACATGGTGAAAACACAATTTTCATTGGATTGAGCCTTTCCATTGTTTTTGCGTTCGCAAAGCACAACTACTTGAAGTTGATCCGAATAGAGACAGTTCCTTCTTTAAGTTATTTTAAAGCAACTCCTCTTTAAAAGCAGCGCTCCATAATTGATCTGTCCATTGAAGCATGTAGACACATAAAGCGTATAATTTATTCTGGTTAAAAGCATCAATATTTTCGCTTTTATCCCCCAGCCGCCTCATTAGATGCAGGACTTACAAACTATAAAAGTGGAACAGAGTTTGTCAAAGTAACATGATCTTCTAAAAGCTCTGTAGAGATTTACTTAGATTGCAGTTTGTTTTCTTCCTAGATGTTGAGGAAGTTAAAAAGGGGGACACTGCAGTTAACTGCAGTACTGCTCCAGTGTGTATGCATTTGGCTGAGTAGCTGCCGCATTTTTGTTTTTTGTGTGGCATCTCTGTCTGTTCTTTTCTACTGAAATGTGTCAGTTGCATGTGTTTTTTCTGCCACGTCATCTCATCTGCGTGCCTTCCCTCTGTCAGTGCTGAGCGCGGCAGCAGGGCGAGGGAGGACGGAGATGTGCGCCCTCCTCCTGGAGCGAGGAGCGAGGCTGGAGATACCAAATCGCAGAGGAATGGTGCCTCTGCTTAGTGCGGCCAAACATGGACACACACAGGTGAACAGGATTGCTGGTTTTATCCTCTAATTCTGAATATTTTTTTCTCAACATTTTCTCCTGCCTTATGTTCCAGGTTGTAGAGTTGCTCCTAAAGCAAGGTGCTGATATTAATGTGAGTGACAAACAGGGTCGCAACGCGCTGATCCTGGCTGCTGCTGAGGGCCACACCAGCACCGTGGAGCTGTTGATGTTAAAGGGTGAGAGCTCTCACCTTTCGCAGCGACACCCAAGTGTGTTTCCTGATTGTCCGAGAACAACGTTCGTGTTGTTTGTGGTTCCCCCAGGTGCCGCTCTGTCCTCTGCTGATCAGGAGGGGCTGACTGCACTTAGCTGGGCCTGCATGAAGGGCCAGAAAGGTGTGGTGCAGCTAATGGTGGAGGCAGGCGCCGACCTGAACCAACCCGACAGGCAGGGACGAACTCCGCTTGACCTGGCTGCTCTGAACGGCGATGCAGACACTGTGGGTTTCATGCAAGTTTCCGAGTGATTTTAGATTTACAACGAAAACATTTTCATTTAGAGAGGTTCCTTAAAATGACTGCAAACATGAAGAAAGTCCTCTGAAAATCAGCTAATTAATGTCTCTTATTATTGTCATTTTAAATTCTTTCAGGGAATGACAGAAATCACATTTAAATCATTTTCCTCGCAGCAATCGCACTCCACGCAGAGTCAGAAAGCTCCAATCCAAGCCTGTCATTCACTGTTGATTAGCAGGAGGACTCAAAACAATCTGATAATTAACTAAATTTTCAAGTGTGGGAAATGAAGCGGCAGACAGCTCAGTTGGTAATGTCTGCTAACGTAGCCCCATGTGCAGCGTGTAATCAAGCTGATAAATGAGATATTAAATAGGGTGGCACTCTGTCTTTCAAGGTTTCACTAGAATAAATTAAAAAAAACTATGATGCATTCTAGTTATTAGGAAAACCATGTCATTGCAGAAAAAAAAATCAAAATGCAAAAATCAATGCTGGTTTTGAATAAATTAAGACAGTAAATGGTTGTGAAGTTTTGCAGATCTCAGTCACACATTATCAAAATGAATGAGGAGCAATGCATACAAGCCAGTTTACAAACAATGAAAATCTCATTTAGTGACAAACTGAGTTTTTTCCAGCTACAGCAGGGGTCTGCAACCTGAGGCCCTGGAGTCACATGGGGTTTTTACTCCTCCAGTATGGCTCTCTGGTTAAAGAAAACAATGTTGTTTTAGTCTTTAAACTAACTGTAAGTAATAAAGTGAAAAAAAAAACTAACTATATTCAACTTGATCACAAACCAGTATTAAAGCAGACTTTTTGGAATAAATTCCAGGATTTTAGCTGCACCTTATTGTTCAAAGACTACAGTGAAGGTCACTGAGGTAGCTCTGATTTAATGTTAGTTTGTTAGATTAACAAATTTCTGACGGTGATTCACCATAAATTGTAAAATAAAAACTGTTTTTATTCATTTATTTATTTTACCACATTTGCTCCATTGAAGTTATCCACACAAGGTGACTTTTATTTTGAAGGGAAGTGAAGCTCTGTCAAGAGTTACAAACTATAACTTTCAGATATTGAAAAAAAGACTATTTAAAAAAAAACTGTTCTTCAATATATATTATAATAGTAATAATAACATAATACAAATCAGTCTTATGTTTCTAAAGGGTGAAGTAAGATTTTGTTTCTCCGACAGTGTTGAAATCGACCTGTATAGCTCTTTAATTGTTGAAGGTTGCAGACCCCTGAGCTAAGCTCACTTCAAGACAAGATTCTTTTCAACTAAATCTCTGACTGAATGAACTGGAGTTTGTATTTAAAGCAGAAAGTATTTAACCATTGTGCTATTCTAGGTATTAAAAGTGTTGTCATGTGGACCCCACAAGACAGAACTTTTATTTTTCAAGGATTTTTTTTATCTTCACTGATGTCCATGGCAGACATAAATCCTGTCCACCTTTGTTATGGGAGGGATCACACATGGGGTTATCTTCACGCCATTAGATACCAGAAGGGTTAAAGGATCTAATAAAAACGGAACAAAGATGGATTTTGATGTGTGCTACATGGGAAAACCTCTGACTCGTTTATGAACAGAATAGATTGGCAAGCTAAAGCTAAAGCATATGGGGCTATTTGTTCATTGGCAGTGCTTTAATTTCCATAATATGGAAACAAATTACCCCGCCAAATCTCAAAATTAAACCAAATCGACCACCGGCATACTGACAGAGCAGCAAATCAGAAATAACAGAATCGTTTTTCAAAATTGATTTGTAAGTTTTCCATCTGAGTTAAAAATGTTTACAAAATAACAAACTGGTAAATGCTGAACCAGATCTAATGACAGAGCTTCCAGAGTTGTTTGTTTTTGATTGACACAACCAAGATGGAGGTATTTGGTAGTGAGCATAAAAGACAATGCCAGGAGCGTGTCATACATGTCAAACACGGCAGTGGAGCTATGATGACTTGGGCCTGTTTTATTGTTTGACTTAGCTAAAGACTTCTCTTTATTGCTTGACACCCTACAATGAAAAATACTACATTTAAAAACTAAAAGTTGTTATTTTTTTGTTATTATTCATAAAGGATATAACAATGTGTATGTATGATGCTATTCTTTGCCATTTTGTTTACTCATGGTTTTGTGATTCTGAATTTATGTGATTTTTACATTTTCAAAGGACACATTGATCTTTTATGACATACTTAATGAAAGACAGTTTCTGTTTTTTCAGATGGATGTAAATCAGTGCTAAAATCAATTATTTTCTCAGGTACACAGCCTAGTGGAGCATGGAGCAGTGCTGGAGCGTGCAGACAACAGTGGTACCAGAGGTTCAGACCGAGCGCCTGGCTGTCAGAACCCAGCTCTGGTGGCTTCACTGCTTAAAAAGGGATCCAAGACAAGTAATAGAAAACATTGTATTATATTAAAACTTCAAGCTATTAAATCAAGGGATGATTATTTTTTTCTAGCAGTTAACAGCTCCTGAACCAGAAACATAACTTCTTTTCCAAATGCTCAGACTGCATTCACATTTGTATCTGACTGTGTTTGATCAATATTCTTTTGTACTTCAGTCCAACTTATTGCAATAATTTATCTTACAGTTTTACATTTTCTTCTTTTTTCACCTCTTTTTTCGATCTCCTCCATCAACCAAAAGGCTACAGAACGGCTCCACACGATCGATCAGGTAAATGATTTATGTGAGATACAAAGCAAGAACTCACAAGGCGAGACAGCTAATATTAAGATGAGTGTGTGCAACATTCCATTAGGTCATGCGACATGGGCTATGGCTTCCTCCAAACCCGATATCCTCCTCATCCTCCTGCAGAAGATGATGGAGGAAGGGAACATTCTTTATAAGGTATCCTGAAGTGATGTCTATTGGAAACTTTGGATTCATGCTCAAAGCTGAGCCTGTCTTCCTTGTGTTTCTCAGAAGGGACGAATGAAGGAGGCAGGCCAGCGCTACCAGTACGCTTTGAGGAAGCTGCCTCGCGAGGGGCAGGGAGAGGAGCTGAAGGGCCTCAAAGACCTGCAAGTCTCCCTTTATCTGAACCTTTCTCGCTGTCGCAGGAAAACCAATGTAAGCGCTCTGAAACTGCTCATGCACTATTTAGCACTGCCAGGTTTATTAGAGTGCAGCAAGACCAGTCAGGCGAGGTGAATGTTTCTTTAAGAATATATAATTTATCCATAGTAAGACTGCGGTTTCATGTCAAGACAAAGCCAGTGTGATCGGATTTAAAGTCCAACTCAGATCATTATTTATCTATTTTAAAAGGTCTTTTAACTATGATTAGTTTGTTTTTAGGCAAAATCCAAAAAACCTGTATTGTTTTCTAGGACATAGTTTCTGTAGCGCAGCAATAGTTCGTTAGAAATTCGCCTCTGAGTTGGGACGGAGTGAGCTTGTTTTCATTTCCCATCATCCTTTTTTTCACACTTTCTCCTTCTAGCTTACAGTCCTCACAACCCCAAGCTAGCATTAGCGGTGCAACAAAAATGCAGAGCAAAACTGGAGTTATCCAGCTGTATAGTTTCAAGGACTCTGGTCAAATATCCCAAAATGCCAACGTGCAGCAAACTCAATGCAGGTTTTTTAGCAAATTTGGCAGGTGGGTGTTCTGTGGCATTTGTAATTAGGTAATTTGTAACTGTAACTTGTAATTTACACAGCGCAAGGTTGCCGCAGAGGTTCTAGGAAAAAGTTTGCAATTTTTCTGTAGAAAGGTGTAAAAGGGTGACTGCCCCCGCACATTTCAATGTGGCGCAGTAGCTAACGCATTCTCATCCCCAAGCCATCAAATATTGACGTTTGGTTAAGGGCCTCTCCGCGTCACTTTTTGACGTTTTAGGTGTCCCCAACACGTCGTCTTTTAAAATCAAGGGTGTGCAACAGGCTCGAAGCACGGTATCAGAAGCTGTACTGAATGCTCACTGGCCTTCTGGACACATCCAGTACTGGTACCCTAACCCACTACCTATACCCTAACCTTAACCCGATACTGGTTTGTGCTTGGTGGCACGTCTGGTACTGAATCTGGTCCGGTTAGGGTTTGGGTACGATGCTCTCCAGGACTGGACCGGTTTTGGTTCGCGGCCCAGAGGTTGGGGTCCTCCGTGGTTCAATGGGAACAGCTACGTGAAATACGTCAAAAAACGGCTAGTTGGGGACATCCAAAATGTCAAAGTGACACGGAGGAGTCCTTAACCAAACATCAATATGTGACGACTTGGAAGTGAGAATGTGTTGCAGTGTCAGTCCAGTGACAGGCGGAGAAGGACGCTAAAATCAGGCGACAGCTGGACGACCACACGATAGTGCCTAGTTTCTGCAGCAGTTCATCATAAATTTGCTTCTGAGTTGTGGGCAGGACGATTTACACGCTCTCTTACCCCTGAAAACCCAACATAACATTATTGATGCAAGAAAAATGCGATCTATCCAGCTGTAGTTTTGAGCCAGATGCCAGCTCAGACGAGGAAAACAAGCGGATGCATCAGAATGGAGCAGAACAGGGAGCTTGTGACCCACTGTAGTTGCCTCTACATCACTACAATCTTCTTTTTAATATAATTTTTATGTCTGCTCTTGATTCACAAAAGTTTGAATAAAGAAATACACAGAAATTTAATTTTAAGCTTAAATTAATTTTTTTTATGTCTTCCATCATGAAATAAGTTAGTCTTTAATACTTTTACAGTGAACCATTTGAAGACATAGAAGCAGCTGGTGACCCCATAAATAAGTGTATATAAGGGATGGGCCATGGGCTATAGGTCTGAAACCCCCACTGGTGGTTACAGATGTCCTAACAGACTGTGTAAAAATGCCATCCTTAGGGTCACTGCGGCCAGTGGATGTTGGATGCAGATAATGCGATGTGATGAGGTCACTCCATCTGGCCAAGCGGAAGCTTTCTCTTGCTCCTCTCCATAGAGTTATTTACAGTGGACGTTTAACTGGGGTAGCTAAATGTCCGCATTATAAGAAGTCAGTCGGCGGGGGCCAGCAGGGAGACTACATGACACCGCCATTAAACATTTAGCAGCAATGATCACAATCTCACAGCCAAGGCTGTCATTTTGACCTTGCTCCTCCGGACCAAACCACGAGACTCCCGACTCGTTAAATATTCACCTGAGAGCGATGGAGAGAGCAGCAGCTACCCTTTTTTTCTCCCCCTGCTTCTGTCCTCCGTCAATAAAGAGAGTCATCAGTCACATATAATGAAGCTTTATTTATTGGAATCACATTAAATCATTTCATCATCTTAAAACAGCCTCCAGCCAATCCTCATTGCCACTCTGTTAGCTCCATTCTGCATTTTATTACCTATTTTTTTTTATGTTATTCTTCATCTAATGCTCTGTTCTGTCTTAAAACAGGATTTTGGCATAGCTGAAGAGTTTGCAACAAAAGCTCTGGAGCTTAAGCCCAGGTCCTATGAAGCCTATTATGCCAGAGCCCGAGCCAAGAGGAGTAGCAGGTATTTTAATGAAGTGTTGTTTGAAAGCAGATCAGTGAGCGGATGCGTTGGGATGCTCCATCCCCGTGGCACTCTGAAGCAAGTATTTTTAAAGCTCTTTTGTTCATTTCCTCTGTCCTCCAAAGGCAGTTTGCTGCAGCGCTGGCAGACCTCCACGAAGCAGCACGACTTTGCCCGACCAACCGGGAGATCCGCCGCTGCTGGCACGTGTAGAGGAGGAATGCAAGCATTACAAGAAGATATCCGGCGGCAACTTGACACAGGGTTACAGCAAGGACCCTCACACCCACCACCATCACCACCACCAGCCCGCAGAGGAAGAAACAGACAACTGTTCGCAGGGAAGTCTCGAGAGACTATTCCCAGTAGAGCAGGCGGATGCAGAGAGGGAGGAGGAGAAGGAGGAAGGGGATGAAGTGAGCCTCCAATGCGGGAAAAGTCCGGAGTTTTGGCTTCTGAATCCGTACGCTTCGAACAGGACTCTCCCAGGAAACCTGGCCTTTGGTTCAGTGGACCAGCAGCCGTGTTTTCCTCCCCAAGAAGAATATGCGCCGAGCCAGCTGTTTGTGGAGGAGTCGGCTCCAGGCATCAGTAGACAGAGTCAGAGCCAGGGCAGCAGGACTCAGCACCACTGCCACTCCCTCCAGTCAGGGAGCAGGGTCGGGGTCAGGCCCATGTCCCTGTGCGGCCCCTCTAGTCCTCTTCCAGGGAGGCACATCTCCACCTCCTTGAGACCCGCACCCACTTTAGGTCTTGATATCGGACCAGCAAGTGAACACTCCGGAACACTCAGCCCCACTGAGCATTATCACCCCATGTCCCCCAGCAGCTCCTCACCACCGGGACCTTTCCAGATGTACCAGCCACGCTCTGCCAGTTTCTCCAGGGGCCCTGACAGGCTGTCCACACACGCGGTGCCTCTGGATGGACTGGCCCTCGCTCTGGGGTCCGGTATGGAGGTGAGGAGGGACGGCGGTGGAGGAGGAACGGCAGGCTCAAGAGGCTCCAGCTCCAGCCAGGCCTCCAGTGGGAACCTTTCAGACGGCGGGAGGCAGCAAGACGCCCCCTGTCCCATCAAGAGCAGCGGGAGCTTCAAGGCAAAACCCGACATAAAGCCCCGCCCCTTCATGGGAGTCATGGACAAATCGGTGCGAGTCCAGGGTCAGCAGACGTCCGGCTTGAGCCGACAGAGCCAAGGAGGAGCCGAAAGCTTCAGCATGTCGGTCATGGAGTGCCAAGGGCTGAACAGTGAGTTCAAACGTGCCTCCTTCCAAGAGCAGCTTCCCGGGAGCCAGCAGCAGGGCAGGGAGCTGGCAGATCGCTCCCACCAGCGAGAGACCAGAGGCTCCTCATCCTCACAGCTCTGCTTCCCTGAAGGGAGGCACAGACAGGCGAGCCTCACCAGAGACAACCCCGCTCTGCACATGGCTCCAATAAAACCTAAACGTTCCTTTATAGAGTCTAATGTCTGAACATAGATGCAGGCTGATCTCATCACGCTACGTCTTACATGAGCCGAAAGCGGGAACGATCACTTCCCTCAACCTGTTCTGTAGATTTTAGCCGATCGCTGCTTTTACAATCAAGAACCAGTGTTCGACTCAGGCCACCGCGCTTTTGCTTACATGTATACAATAGTGTATTCTAGAAAACCAGACACACCCTCAGTGGGGATCAGAAATAACCAGTAGTTGATTGTTCCGTTTTTAACTATATCAAATCTAGAAGTCAGAGAAGCTTTGTGCACGGATCTTCAAACTCTTGAGCTTTTAGCTGCAGGAAACGACCATTTCTATTGTTGAGCGTCTTTTACAACACATTTATATTTGTACGGTATTTGCAGATAATATATTTCCTTTAAGTGCTTATCTGTCAGCATTACAGGCTTTAGAAGAAACAGCTTTCTTCTAAAAAATACGTAGTTTCTTGAGAAGAAAGGGATTTTCTTCATTAAAGATTCTTTTGATTATATAAAAAAAAACAGAATTGTAAATGAATTTGTTGGAAAGTTGCTGTCCTATTTTAACTTAAATGCATCCATATTGACTGTATGCAGTATGTTATTTATTTTTGCATAGAAAGAGAAGATATCCTTGTTTGTCAATGTCTATGTACTGTGATACAAAGTGTGAGGTGCCACTTATCTTAAAGTGATTAGTATCGGAGTCAGAAACACTATGTTATCAATGCCCATAGTTCTCATATACCCTTTTCAGAGTCATACTATGCTATTCAGAATGTTACCACATTACTATTGTGGTATAATAAAAAAAATATATGAATGAAGAAATGCTCTTTTTTGTCGACTTCTTTACAGTGTTACACAGAAATGTTGAGTAAAGGCTTTGAAAGCAATAAAAAATAGAGAGAAATGTTGAGGCAAGGCGTCACAGTGAAAATCAATGGAAACTTAAGAATTAGACCTAGCTAAAGACTTTCGGTTATGTTTGAAGCTACGTTCACACCACCCTCGGCAATGCTCGTTCAAGCGCTCACTTCCGATGAAAAGTCTTTGCAAATGTGCGTAAATTCATATTTTGGGTTTCCGTATTCTCTCACGATCACACACAGATACGGAGTTTTCGGGCTCTATATGTACAAAACTTGTGGCCATGGAATGCTCGCTCAAGCAACCACTTCTAAAACAATCTACCTGAATGCACATTTAGGCTTCTGTGGTCATAACTCTAGCGTTCCCCATAGCTATGCCCCTTTTAAGACTGTTTTCAAGCACTATGTGCAAAACTCTGAGCTTCCAATGAACAGTCGATTGGACTTCCGCATTTAAAGTTCTTGCGTTTACGGGTAGCAATGCACAAGACTGGTTTGAGGCGCTACGTACAAAACTTGTGGCCATTGTACATGTGTACAAGCGGCTACTTCCAATGAGCAATCTATGTAAAGGCACATTTTAGCTTTCCACATACAAAACTCATGCTCACACATGGCTACACGCATTTTTAAGACCATTTTTGGGCTCTACGAACAAAACTCGTGGCCAATGAACACGCATTCAAGTGAACACTTCTATTAAAGAGTCTGCGCAAATGCACATTTGAGGTCATCTGAGGTCAAAACTCTAGTGTTGCACATAGCTATGCACAATTTTTTTAAACTGTTTTCAAGCTCTACATACAAAACTCTGGAGTTATTGAACTTGCATTCAACTGGCTACAGTAGCTACTTTGTAAGGAAAAGTCTGTGGAAGGGGTCCCCAACCGTGTTCCTTGAGGGCTACCGCCCTGCTTGTTTAGCAGCCTACCCTGCTTCAGAAGATGCTGATTAGCCAGATTGAATAAGCCCAGTTTCTGATTGACTGAACCCGCCTGATCCAGGTGAGGAGGAATTACTGAAGCAAGGTTAGCTGCAAAACAAGCTGGGCGGGAGCCCTCGAAAAACAGGGTTGGTGACCCCTGATCTATGGTAACGCGCATTTTGGGTTTCTGCACTTATAATTCTTGTGTTTAGATGTGGCTACACACAAGGCTAGTTTTGAGCTCCACGTACGAGATTCGTGGCCATTGAACGTGCATACAAGCGGCTACTTTCAATGAAAAATCTGTAAATGTGCATTTTAGGTTTCCACGTACAAAACTCGCTTTCAAATATTGCTACACACATTTTCATGACAATTTTCAGGCTCTACAAACAAAACTCATGGCCATTGAAACACCGTTCAAGTGTCTCCTTCCAATGAAAAGTCCTTGCCAATTTACATTTTGGGTCTCTGTGTTCAAAACTCACATTTCGTGGATGGCTATACACATTTTTAAGACCATTTTAAGGCTCTAAAAGTATAACTTTTGGCCATTGAATGCGCGTTCAAGCAACCACTTCTAATGAAAAGTCTATATGTAAATGTGCGTTTTAGGTTCCTGCAAACAAACTGTCCCTTTCACGCATAGCTAAGCACATTTTTTAGACCATTTTCAGTCTCTACGCACAAAACTCGTGGCCACTAACTGTGAGTGCAAGCGGCTACTTTCATGCACACTTTTGGTTTCCACATACAATACTCACGTTTACATGTAGCTGCACACATTTTAAAGATAATTTTCGAGCTCTCCGCACAAAACTGATTGCGTGTGGCAATTGAATGTGCGTTCAAGCAGCTACTTCCAATAAAAAGTCTATGTAAATTTGAGTATTAAGTTTCTGCATACAAAACTCTCGTATTCAAGCGTAGCTACACACATCCTTAAGACGATTTTCAGGCTTAAAATGCCTCTATGTACAAAACTCATGGCCACTGAACGCACTTTGCAAGGTAAACCAGGTCAAACTTTGACTAATCAGCAACTTTGATTCGGTACTGACATATGGTGTCCTATTAATTCTCAGAATGGAGCTGTGAAAGAATAAGCCTGGAGCAAGATTTGGGAGATTTTCAACGTTTCAATATTTTGGGTCAAGCCTTTTTAACTCTAATTGGTTGACATGCGCTAGTAAACGGCAGAAGAGAAGCCCCTCCCTGATTGTCCATTGTGAACACCCTGGGTTTTACTTGCATTCTTGAATGGACGTCACATGCCCGGTGTGTCCGTAGCTTTAGAAGTTGACCCACAAGGTGAAGGTCACTGACCGTCAGAAAGTTTAACTGTTACACAGGATCAGGTGGATTTTTCAGTCAAAGCTTTGAAATGCTGTAGGATGGGCTGCACCTGGTCAAAAATGAGGGGGTAGGGTAGGGATACTGGAGAAAAAGACAGCGGCAGATCTCAGGGATCAGGGTGGAGCAGCTGTCCTGTCAGATGAAGTTGTGAGCTTTCGTTTCTTAAGTGGGAAGACATCCTGGATACTAGTGGCTGGTCCTCCAGCGGCCGATAGCCATCTTGAGTGTGTGGTTTGGGGTGAGCAAGGTCGTCAGTAAGGGCAGGTTGGTCATAGGGCTGGTGCGGTTCTTGGTGTTGATCCAGCTCTCGATGGCCTCTCTCTCATAGGAGTAGCCATCTGTTAGGAAAAAGTATGTTAGAGAACAGTAGAAAATGTAGAGGAAGAGTGCGTGCTTTGGGGTACGAGCCTACCTGCGGCGATGACGGGCTCCCGCATCAGCTCTCTGGTGATGGGACACGTGAACTCATCAGGGATGCCAGAACAGACGGAATCGGCCTTCAGCTCCTCCACCTTCCTCAGGAGTTTGCTGCGCAGCCCCACCGACTCTGAACGCAAAGGGGTGAGAGGACAAAGAACAGACGAGACGGAGAGCGAGATGAACTCATCCGACGCTGTCGTGTGTAATGATGTCAACGTTTCGAGCATTTGTCATTCCTGCGTTTAGCACTTTGCACTCTCGGGGTGGCAAATGTGAGCGTGGGTGAGAGCGAACTGCGTCCGGTCTGTCCAATCCCAGCTAAATGCCAAAGCAGGCACCCGTTTTTCTGTTCGACTCGCAGAAGAATTGAAAGGAGGACTTTAAAAATGAATGATCTCATAAAATATAGACAGCTACAGCTGAGCACTCTTAACAGCAGCAGGCTCGCTGGTGCGTTTTGTTTATCGCCGCCGCTTGTTCAGGAGCAAAACGCATTTCACCCCCACCTCAAGGAGAAGATGCCAGTCTCTGCCGTGGCAGTAGATAAAACAGCCCTCAACACCAAGTCAGCTCGGCTAAGAAGGTGGGATTCATGCTGTGCTGCTAAAAACAGAACAATGTGAGCACAAGCTGTCACGGCATCGATGCCGTGTAAACGGAGCGCTGATTGACAGCGACTGTGGGACGCCAGTGACGACATGGCAACACAACAAACGTTTGCTGAGAGGGACATGACGAATGCTGTCTTCGCTGGTGGACCCACTTCAGCAACACTCCCACTTCCACTTCGTAGTTTCACTTAAAAAAAAAAAAAATGACACAATCCCTGAAAATTACAGATGAAAAATATGAAAATATAAAAAAAGGGGCGTCGTGATATTAGGTCTAGATCTACCTTATGGGACACTTTTTTTGAGTTATGTAACTCATGAAGTGCTCCAGATTAAAGTCAGAGCTGCTAAAGCCGAACATTTTGGCAGGACAAGCCATAATTATGTAATTTTCCTCAATAAAACCTAACACATCCCAATCCATCAAAGTACCAAACCTTTTCAAAACAACAGAACTTGTTTTGTTTTCGATCAAAATGCCAGGCCCTGGTGAAGAGCGGAGCGTGATGTTTGTCCATCTCACCTATGTGCAGCTCTGACGCCAGCGTTTCCTTGGTGAGGCTCAGCAGCTCTGTCCCATCTATGTTGTTGGTCCTGAATTTGTCCACCAATCCCTGGAGGCCCTCCTCCACCAGCCACTCTGACACATCCTCCTCCGACCAATCGGCGACCAGCAGCTTTGATCGTCCCGCTGAGGCTCTCCCTGTGAGGGCGAGTCGAGGCAAAAGGGTCAGCCGCTGACAGCTGTGGCGAGCCTTTAAACAGAAATATATAGCTATATTTTCCATCTGTGGATCCGGCTGACCTGATATTGATTAGAAGGCAGCGCTTGGCAAAGAATGCATAATGATACGGAGAGTTTATTGACATTTTCATTGACAGGCTTGCTCTTTGCAGAGAGAAATACAAGTTAGATGCCTGAGCAAAAACAGGATTTATCACCTGTGAGCTCATCAGGTTAGGAGGATCATGTTTACTTATTATTTCTCTTAGGAGTGAAACAATTAATCAACTTTATTGATGAATTGATTTATATTCCTAGGATGCAACTAGATTGATCTGTCTAGGGCAAATTGTTAACAGAATCAATCTTTACCGATACACAATTGTTTCTAGATTAAATACAATGTTATATCAATTTGGAAAATACTATTTGAATTGAGGCATGTAGCCTTAATTTACTATAGTGTAAAAATGACCATTACAGCGGATAACACACGCGATGCAGTAAAAAATGATCAACCATCATTACAGTCCAATGTGTGAAAACACTTAGAATTTAGCAAAGATATGTGACCATACAGTGTGGTGTAATCCTCTAATAATGCCTTTGCACTTGATTCATTCATTATTTGGAAGAAATCTGGAAAACTTGATCTGCACTCTTCAGTATTTATCTCTGAATCTGAATTTAAGTTTTGGCTATAAAGGTCCTGAGTTGATTTTAAGTCATCATTAAAAATGAAAAAAAATATATA
Organism: Oryzias javanicus; assembly: GCA_003999625.1. Lineage (NCBI taxonomy): Eukaryota > Metazoa > Chordata > Actinopteri > Beloniformes > Adrianichthyidae > Oryzias > Oryzias javanicus. The sequence continues at coordinate 14,445,762 of CM012439.1, read as the reverse complement.
TATATAAAAAAAAAGAATAATATAAATAATATAATATAAAAAAATATATATATACAATGAATTGAATAATAATAATGATGCAAAACAAACCGTTACACCCCCCATTGTCATGACTTTGATTTAAGAAACAGTGAAGCATTTCCCGTTGTCTTACCGTCGTGTATCTGTGTGTTCTCTTCTGCGAGACAAAAAGATAAAAGAAACTTCTCAGATCACTGAGACGGACAGGTAAAGACAAAAAACAGATTAATGTCTGAGGTGTTTCCATCTTTGCCAGTATCAGTATCTAATCGAAAATTGTTCCCAGTGGTCTTTTAGTTGTGACTATAGGCTTTTTTGTTTTCTAGGACAGGGGTCTGCAACCTTTAACGCTAAAAGATCCATTTGGTCCAGATTCTTATGGACCGAAACTCAGAAAGAGCCGCAAAGTTTCACCTCAAAGTTAGAAAAAATACATTTTTTAATGTTTTCGTGACCATTAAGGCTTTCATTTATAAAATATAGCTTTGAAATGTTCTCTACAATTGAGTTTTTCTATATGTAATAAATGTAACTTCTTTCACTTTTGACAAGAGCACGTTCCTTTGAAAACAAAACAAATCCTGTTTAATCAGATCCTCCAGCTGCAGCAGATTTACTTTAATTAAAAATGCAAGAAACATGAGATTTTCCATTACTAACTTTTGTGTTCCTTCATCCTTTTTCTTCTTTTACTAGTGAATGTAAACATGACACCATTAATGTAGAATCTAAATATCTTAAAATCTATACATGCAAATGCAATAAGACCTCACCAGATTACATTTTTTACTATCATTTTAAGCAGTTAGGCCTATATGACATGTCAAAAATCTAAACAGAAATTAATTAGTTAAACTTAAGGTTTTCTTCAAAGCCAAAGAACCACAATGGAGGAATAAAAAAGCTGCATGTGGCTCTGAAGCCTCAGCTTGGAGACTCCTGTTGTGGGACATAGCTTCTGCAGATCAGCAGGAGTTCATTAGAAATTAGACTGAGTTGTGGGCGGGACTATTGGAGGGAGTAAGCCCGCCCCCTTCCCAAACATCCACCTGTTTACATGCACTGCTCCTAACTTCTATGAGAATGAAGCGGAGAAGGAAGCTTGTGGATCGCAGTAGTAACTTGTACATCCCCCTTACAGTCTTTTTTAAGATTTTAAAGGGTCACCAAACAGGGAAGTTGGAGGCTGACTCCTCCCACAGCCAAAATGTGAAAATCCAGTCAGAGGGGTGGGGCTGGGGAACAGGACTCTTATAATTACTAGAGCTCCAGATCATGAGGTGAGACTTTTAAAATGACGTGAGACAAATCACGAAATTAAAATGTAATACCAATTCAACCTGACAGCACACAGATGGTTTTTGACTATATTTTCAAGAATGAAACAAGCTTATTTTAATTTGACAAAATTAAGAGTTTTAATTAAATTAAATTAATTTGCCCCATTTAGAGAGGTCAGCAGCCAAAAAAAGCTTATTTAGGGTTTTATTACCCTTTCAGTGAGTCTGCTCCTGATTCCCAACAGTTTGAATAAAGAAAATACTCAGAGATGCCATTTTAATATTAATCGTCTTTATGTATGTCCTGCATTATCAGAAATCCCCACAAGAACATGTTAAAAACACCATTTTCACCAAAGTAGGACTTTGAGTTGACATAAAAGAGAAAAAAATTTTAATAGTAAGAAAAAAAACTTACCAGGTAAAGACTTTCCTCCTCTCTGCCTGGAATCTTTGATGTCAGAGAAAAGAAAAAACAAGAGAAATGGGAGTAATCAGCAACCCAGATTTCAGTCGTTTTTTATGAAATCTCGCTTCCTCCTCCCACCATGTCCACCACATCCATTTTCCAGCCTCCATATGTTCACGCTTTTATCCATGGATCCCGTAGCGATCAGCGGCGATGTTGCAGAGCAGGCGCATGCTGTCACATACCTGCAGGGTAGAAAAGATCCCCATCCATCTCCTTTTAGATATTTTTCTACCACAAAGTAAATCAACAACATTTTTGGGAAACTTAAGATAAAAACTTTTTCCTGCATGGATCACCTGAGGCTGACTTTTAGCTCTTTCAAAGTTTTACATGGCGCCATAAACAAAACTAGTTATATGAACATTTTCCTCATCAGAGAGTCAATTCTCCTGTTTATTTTAGAAACATCGCTACAGATCTAAATTAGGATTAAACTCACTTATTCAGTTGATTCACTGAACTCAAACCAAAGGTAATAAGTACAATTTCTCTAAAACTAAGAAAGTTGATTCACAAAAGCTCCTTGGCTTCATTCAAAGCAGTGAGAGAAAGGCTCCCACTAATGAAACATTGAGATCCTCTCTGTCAAAGTTGCAATAAAGTCAAATGAGTTTCCCGGAACGGAGTTTCGATTGACTTTTTCTGCATATCTCCTCCCGCTCCCACTTTGGAGAGGAATATTTCAAAAATTCATCTGTCCCGCTGAAAGGAGCCCGACGCCTTTCAAACACAGGTGGCTGGATTGACGTGCAAATGGCTCGTGCACTCATTCATCCGTGACTCACCGGGATGCGGAGGGGGGGGATTGGTGCTGTCATACCTTTCTGGAAAATGGAAACTCAGGAGACCATCATGCGAAAAATGGTCTCAGCCGCTCATATTAATGCTTGAATCCTATTTAACTTATCATTTATGGTATAAAAAATGAATACATTTTGCACTCAAGAATCTCAACAGTGAGAATTTACACGTAAAAGCAGCTATGTGTGTTGGGTTTTAGGTGATTTGCTGCAGCTATCAAAAAGCTTAATTGTTGCTATGAAATACCACAAAAAACTGCATTAACAACAGAAAAAAGCATAATACTATCTTTTCTAGAAATTGATGTCCTCAAATATGTAAATAAAATCGTGTTATTTTAAAGAATAAAGCTAACAGACCAAAAAAGATATACAAATATCTGCATATTAAAAAAGGCAAGAAAAATCTGTTTCTTTTATGATTTATTAAGCAAAAAATCTTATAGTCAACAAAATAAATGTACTTCTGCACAAAAATGAATAAAGAACTAGATATATGGCATTACCTGCGATAATGCTAGTGTGAATACTGTAAGCTGAAAGTGGCTGCTGAAGATACGAGAGCTGATAGCTGAGGATGCTGAAACGGATAGCTAGCTAAATATGCTGAAGCTGATAGCTGAAAATGCTGAAGCCTAAAGTTTGCTAAAATAAATGCCAAATTAGCCACAAAAAAATGTAAAAATGTATAATTTTGTCAAAATGGCTAACATTATGCTGAAATATGAGCTAATCTAAAAAATTATCTTAAAAAAATGAAAAATGTCTCATTTTGCCGATATTTCAGCATATTGCTAAAATTTTAAATAAGCTCCAAATTAGAGCAAAAAACTGGAAAATGTCTAGATTAGTCAAAAACAGCTTGCATGTTGCTAAATAAAAGCTACACTCCAAATTACCCTAAAGACCCAGTAGTTGCTGAACATTTTAAAGTGTGAAGTGTCTCTAGCTGAAGCTCAAAGGTTTTAAAAACATAAAAAGTTTTTGAAAGATTTTAACAATTTGTCATTCATTTCGTATGGGGCATATTTTGCTCATTATTTCAAAAACTATAAAGTTTATGAGTCCCAAAACTACAAGTAGTAATGTCCTGAACGTTTTGATACCAAGATTGCTTTCATTGTTGAAAGTGGGATCGTTTACAGTTTACTTGCCAAAAAAATGTACAGAAAGTCACAGAATTTAAAAAAATTGTCAAAATGAATTAAAAAGTTTTATTATCTTTGCTTGTTTCTTTGTGCTTCTTTGCTTTACTGCATAACCTGCTACTCAGTTTACTTTATTTCTTTCTCTGTTGCTTTTGTGTTTGTGCTGCTCTTAACAACACAGCTGCCCGCTCCCGGTCACAAACCTGCAATTTCCACTTTCCGAGTCAGTGGAGCTGACCAGCGGCCTGGACCCAGCGCTCAGTAATCTGAGCCAGGATGATTGTTAAATCCCTGCACACAGGAGTCATTCCCTCTTTGCAAAGAATCTAGATGCTTGGACCAGAGGATGCAGCGCTACTACATGGTTTACGCAGGAACCAAAAAAAAAAAGCCAAAGTTTGCGTCCTCACAAACAGAAAATAAATCCTCCTCTACCAAAAACAGCACCAAGGTCACACCTCTGTGTACTCTATCAGTCCATGCAAGCAGGAAATCATATTCGTGGGGGTTTAACTCTCACACTAATGATTAAGTGACAGGTGGTTAACCCTGCAGACTAGCTAAGGAAAGGTTCTAGTGCGGGATTAGGCTACTGTAAATGTAACATAAATGTAAAGGATCAAGCAGGAAAATAGAAGAAAGAAAACCAAACGAGAATATAAAATAGAAAAAAAAAAAACAAGAAAAAATAGAAACATTTGAGCAAACTATGATTAAAATGTGTTTATTTGTGTTGCTCTATATGCAGTTTTAGATTTGTATGCATTTTACTGTACAGAAAAATACATAAATATATATATTAAATGATTATTTACCTGGCATGCTGGTTTAGCTCCAAAGCAAAACTGCATTAGTCTGCAGCAAAAAGATAAATACAGAAAACAAGGCATGATGAATTGAAAATAAAATGAATCAAACTTAAAATAAGAAATACTCACTGCATCATAGATTGTAACAGTTTTATCCACGGAGCTGTAAGGCAGAAAAACACATGAGTTTTAATGTAACAAGCAGTTTTTTTTTTCAGCTGGATGTTTAAAATCTGATGAGAAATAAAGCGATCTTTGTCTCCCTCTAGTGGCTGCTCAGGAGTACTGCAAAGTTATGTCCATGCAGAAGGTGGCCTACTTTTTACATGTTCAGACAAACAAAAAAAAATCTGTATTTTACACCAATCCATCCCCTTTAAATAGATCAAGACAACAAGACTGACCTATTTAAGATCAAGAGAATGATTAAAAAATGTAATTTTAGCACATGGCAGAGCTCTCTCTAAGGAAACATCCTGCTTAGAAATATTCACATAAAAAACACAAGCCAATTATAAGGAGGGTGGTGAAAATTTGAGATGAATTTTAAAAATAGTGGATTTATTCAATATCAAAAACTATAGCATCAGAGTACTCTTTGATGGTACTTTTAAAGTATATTGGAGGCTTTTGAAAAAAACTGTTCAAAAAGGCCTATAATTTTACCCAGATACGAGCAGCTGTCCATCCGAGGAATATGCACAGCAGAGGACTGGAGCTGACTGGTCGGTTAATATGTGCAGAAGCTGCATCTTGCAAGCTGCAAGAGGGAGGAGAACCACAATCACATGCAGCAGTTGAATTAATATTATTATTAATTTAAAAAAAACATTTAAGAAAACCCAGATTTTTAATGTTTTAATCTTAAAGGTTGGACCACATTGTAAAAAGCTCCCAAAAGGAAAACATTTACAGTAGATTTGTTTAAAACATGCAAAGTAAATTATTGTAAATTATTATAAGTGTAGATCAAATAAAATAAAAAAGCGAAAAATATGTAAAAATTAAGTAAGGGATAATGACAGGAAAGTGTGCATTTTTATAAATTAACGCACAACGTGGAAATCAGAACTGTCAGAAAACTTTCAGAAAATTTAAAAAATTTAGAAATTCTGCAAAGTGTGTTAATTTCCAATAATGCCCACTTTGTAGGCATTATCTCACTTATCCTATGGTCCTTTACAAAAGAAATAAATATTCAAAAGATTTTTTAATACTTTATTCTTGTTATTTCTTCGGTTCACATCATTTTTCACAAAAAGTGGACTATTTTATACGTGATGCGGTGTCTTGTATCGGTAACATTTACTGACTCTGGTTAAATAGCCAATGTGGGAAGATCCAATTAAATACAGCTTTCCTGAGAATGTCATTAACTACAGTTGCATATTAATTAAGAATCATACTTATTTCTTCTTTTAAAAATGGTTTAATCTCTTGATCAGTTGTGTTCCGTTTAACTAAATTTAGGTCTATTCCTACATTCTGTTCTCATTTAGAAAAAATTGCTGCAACAATTTTAAAGAAATCTTTCAACATCCCTCATGTGATATGACGCTCACCTCCAGAGCTGAACTTGTTAACAGCCCATATCTTCAGGTGACAGTCTTGACCACATGACGCAACTCTGAACTGAACCACCTGAGCACCTACAGATAAAACAAATCACCAAAGAACAGATGACTAAAAAAGTTGAATACATTTTTTTAGGCATAGTTTTGGAACAAGTCTTCCAGACAATATGTGTATCTGTAGGGCAATTTTTTTTTTTTTTTTAGCTTAATTTTTGATGTAAATGTTTTGCACATTTAAAAAAAATGGGGATTTCTCGCGGCTGAAATATGTTTCAGTTTAGCCACGTGCTAAATATGTAAACCTTTTCAACACAGATCTGCAAACTCCACCAACAATTTTAAAGTTTGACACAAATTTGGAGTTTCAGCTGATCCACCAATCAGGAACTTTCTCCTGTCTCCGAGCCAATCAGACTACATGAGGACGTAAAGCCTTTCCAATGGTCTTTTCACATCTATTTAAATCCCCCAAAAAAATGTCAAAAGAAAAAATGCTTTTACCACTGAGGATGCTGGGAGCAAACGCACAGCCTGATACCCCCAGGTCATGTGCGTTCTTCTCTGCGTGGAGCTGGTTCATGTTCAGGTCCCACAGGCGCAGGTCTCCGTAGGTGGAGCCGGTCATGAACATCTGACTACAGGGGCTGAAGGAGCAAGCTACCATCGTGGTGTCACTCACAGCGGCGGTCCTTCACACAGAACAAAAGCATGAACACATTGAGGAAAAAATAATTATCTAAAAATAGTAATCTCTTAGTCCTGTCGTTTCCAACAAAAAAACATGTTCTCAGATTTTCCTTTGAGGAAGATAATCTTTACATTACCTGCACAGTTGTTTGGATGGAAAATCCCAGAGAGCCAGAGTACCATCAGACGCACCAGAGACGAGGTGGACAGAGTCAGGAGAAATGGCACAGATCCTGACGGGACTGCGGCCCGGATGCTCCAGGACGGCCTCGATGTCCCCCGTGACCATCGACCACACCATGGTGGTGGCATCTGTGGAGCAGGAAGCAAGAAACTGGCCGCAGGCACTAAAGCAGCAGCAGTGAACGCTGTAGCCGTGTCCCGACAGCGGGGAGAAGGCCAGCTCGGAGAAGTCGCTGGTGTTGTAGACTCTGACGGTTTTGTCCCCGGAGCAAGTGGCCAACAGCGTGGAGGAGAAGGCACACCAGTTGACATCATCTTGATGGTCTTGTAAAGTGCAGACGAGGGAGGCCATCTTGAAAGATGTTCCTAAAATGTTCCTATAAAGATGAAAAAAAGCTATGATAAAACTAAAGATTTTCAGAGTTTTAAAGTTTTAGAAGTGGATTTCTTTCTCAATCTGACTATTAACAAACATTTTTAAATACTCGTATTATCAATAAATAACCAAGTATCCCTAATAAATAACAAAATCAATCCAACAGAAAATTAATTTAAGTTATGACTTACATCGCAAGTGTTCTTATGCCAAAATTGCAGCCAGAAAGCAAATAGAATTGATTTATTTTAAGCAATCAAAAAAACTAAAGCTAACAAAACCAAAAAACAGGAATCTAAATCTGCATATTTTAGGCATGCTGCTGTACATGGTGTCATGGGGAGAAGGGGGAGATTGTCAAGAGCTACAAATATTCTAATGTAAATCAAATGATTCTTAATCATTTTTATTGTCCTTTTATGAGTATTTTAACATTTGCTGGTTTTATGGCTGTCCTAGAAGAACCAAAAACTAACTGTTGGGGATTGTCAAAGCGTGTTCTAAAAAATTAGACTGGAGGACGTTCACTCTCTGTGGAAGGAACAAGTGCTGAAAGTAGCCAAGAGCATCCTGGGATAGCCCCAGCACCCTCTGACTCCTGACTTTGTTTTGATGCCCTCAGGCCATCGATTTTATACTCCTGCACGGAAAACCAATTGTTTTCGTCTTTTGTGTCCTTAGCAATGACATTGTTGAACTTAGATTAAAGTGTTTTCTGAGGCTTTTGCGGATGTGACATTGTTGTGTATTGTGGTAATGGTGCCAATGAGAACTCCTTTTAAACTAATGATGGTCTGACACATTAATGTGAACGTGTGTGTAAAACTGCACTAGAACTACCACAAATTAACTGCCCTCTGGAACTAATAAAGTTTTCTTAATCTGAATTAAATATATATCAAAATTAGGATAAATAAACACATCCATCCAATTACACATGTAATGAATTCAGTTATAATTACTCTTTATGCGATTTGATTTTTGTTTGATTATTTCAAGCATTGATTGCACACAATACCACAAAATCACACAGACATATCAAACTCATTATATAAATAATTGATTATAAAGAAGAATATATAATGTTAATGTAAAAAGAAATTTTTTGTTTCATGATTACCAAATATTAGCACTTATCCATTCAGTACATGAAACATTTAAACTACTAAATATTAAGTTTGTCAAAAAGACATTAATTATTTGCTTAAAAAGGAGTGGGATGAAGCAAATTTATATAGTCTTACTCCTATTATGCTTGACTTAACTTTTCATTTATTTATTTATCCTCCCAAATTATCATTATCTTATAGCATTAAAAAATAAAATAAAACTAAAAATAAGTAATATTTTAACTGGTTTTTTTGTGTGTGAGTTTATCATGTCTAGCCCTTCGTCCTTGCTGCATTAAGAGGGAGGCTTTTGATTAAGGAAGCGAAATTTGTTTACAAAACCCAATCGACAAACATCCGGTAATCTCAGATTCGTGCACACGTGAAAGCACCGTTTTTCTAGACCAATGTTCCTGAGATAACCACCATGTCCTGACCTTTGCTGTTTGACATGTGAAAGTGTTTTCATCTGCATCAATCGCATGTGCAGCACAGCAGGAACATCAAGGAGTTAGCATCATTCACTCGGCGGTGGCGACAGAACGAGATTAAAACCAATTTATACGGATGTCGAGAATAGCAAAAAAGATCCAAAAGGTGACTCCAGATTTTTAATAAAAAAATCAGAATATGCCCACTTTACCCGTCTTCGTCTTGATCAGTTTACTTCCTCGTCGATCAGCTGAACGTGACATCACGGGTGTTGCGTAACCAATGTTGTTTCTTTCTGTTGCGTTCATGTCACCTCGGAAGTAAGAACGTCCAGTCCCATTCCGAATTAAATGGTTATATTTTAAGGTCCAGTAGACTTCTGTTATGTTTTTGTAGACGATGATAGGTTAGTTTACGCTTCAAATCAAGGAATTATTTTAATTCAGTAGTCTTAGGTCTTTCTCTTCTACTCTCTCTTTCTCCCTCAAATTCGCAAAGAATTGTGGGATAGCGTAAGCCCCCAGTTACCACAGGCAAGAGTAAGCAAAATACAAAGTTTTTTTTTTTTTTTTTTACATAAATATATTTTATAGTAGAGAGAAATGTTAAGTCGTGTCGAAGTCATTTCAAAGCAGATTTTCTAAGCCCGTAGCTAAAGTCTTACACTTGTAGTTTATTTTATTAAGTAGAGTTTATTTTTTTATTTATGGCAAACACACTTAGAACAGAAGTCTGCAACTTATAACTCTAAAACAGCCATGGGGTCCAGTTTCTTACTGACCAAAATCAAAAATGATTTTAATCTTATTCTATTTATAAACCACTATGATAGATCAAACCTTTTTGCAATATTTTGTTATCGTGTCAATTATGGAGGAATGATAGATCTGCCTTTTGGTTCAGAGTCATGTTAGCAGTGGTCAAATAAATAAATAAATGTTCATTTTTACACATATAACAAGTAAAAAAGAATCTAAGAATAATGAAAAAACGTAACCACTTATTCATTAAAATTGTTAGCATTTTTCTTCAAAGCCAAAGTACCATAATGAAGGGATAAAAGAGCCTCATGTGGCTCTGCAGCCTCAGTTGCAGACCCCTACTGCGGTCAAAATTGGCACTAAAACACATAAAAGTACATGTAAACCATAAAACAACCGTTTCTTAATCAAATACATCAAATTTTAACATAAATAAGAAGCTAATATCATTTTTATAACAGCTAACTTTAAACACTGGGAGACTGAAGCAGACATACTCACGGTACAGAGGGTCTGGAGGAGGGGCTGCCGGCTATTGTTGTTGCCCATTAACCCTAACCCTTATACAGTCAATGTTGTGACCGCATGGTAAAGGCTGCGTAATTAGGCTGCTAATTACCTTCCCTGCGCAACATGTAACACTGGAACTACCTTGCATTTTAAAATAATAGCCCCAAAAAAACTGCCAAAATTAAAGTGCATTTAGTTTGCGCTAAATACTTGTTGAACAGGCACCAATATACTGCGTCGTACATATTCCATTGGCCATTCAGTAAGTTAATATTTTACCTCTCTTTAATGGTGAACCAAATAAGCATTACAATTCTTACCTCTCGTGGTCTGTGTGTGGCTGGAACAAAAGTTGCAGCTTAAACCGAAAATGGACAATTCTCTTGGTTGCTGTTTTCAAAACGTTCCCGCACTTTCCCCTGCGACCCCATAGCATAGCATCCTGTTTCTGAGATCTCGTTTCGTTTACGTCTCCTAGACATGAAGGAAAATTTTTGAGACAAGACAGCTTTTCTCACTCTTCTCGAATGCGTCTCCTGAGAAATAAGTCTTACAGTGAGAACTGTCTGAGATCTCAAATTTCTCTCACGACTGTCTCTTCTCCAGATCTCAGTCAAGAGAAAGAACTGCCTTGTTCTAAAGCATGTCTCATTTAGAAGGAAGACTGGAGTTTGAGATGAGAGCCTCAGAGAGAGTCTGCGTTCTGCCGGCAGGAGATCCTCTGCAGGAGGAGAGCAGGAGCAGAACGACCCAGAGGAGTCCAGCCATGGTGACTCTCTGCTGCACCAGCTCCTCGCTGAACATTCAACCTTCCTGACCTCCCGTCTGCAGCGCCGTCAAGCTCCCCGCTCTGCAAGCGGCTTCCTTTCACATGGAAAAAAAAAGTTCCTCTGACAGGAGATCCACTGTTCTGACTCAAAAACTCAAACCGGCTGATAATTAAGACACTTGTGGGCGGAGTCACGCAGCTCAGATCGGTTCAATAATGAGAAGAATTATGAAATCTGATCCTGGAAAACCTCAGAACATGTTTACATCGGTTCAGATTCCATTCAAGTGACTGTAAACATTTAAAACATCTGGTTGAATATTAAGTAGAACTTCACGGTTCTCTATAAAGGAGTCTGATCCTGATTCTTTGTCCTTTTATAGGATATTTTCTTCTGGTCACAAATTAAAACATGAACTTTATTTAAAAAACCAGAGGATGACTCATCTTTTTAAAATAGCTAATTAAATAATAATATTTAATTAATACAATTTGTGTAATGCAACCTTTATTTAAAAAAGTCAAATTATTAGTGCTGTCTTGCAAATAATATTTAATCAATCGTGAAAACTAATGAATTAATATAATTAATCTATTTTAATCAGAATTTATTGGTAATAGCTGTAAAAAAAAATCATTTTGAGGTCTTTTATTTAAGTTTATGACATTGTAGTGCTGTAAAGGATCAAAATAAAACTAAAAAGGTGACTTTAAGTTGGTTTTATTATTATTATAGATGACTTCAGGTCTTTACTATGACACCACTGAGGAGTCTTTTTTTTTCAATCGGGGGGAGGGGGGGTCCAAACGTTATAATTTACCACATCAGAAAACAGAAGAAATTTTTATAGAATATTGAACGCAGTTCTTATGTTAAACCATAATTCAAATGTTGATATAGCACCTTATTCCACAGTTTAACACAACAGTAAGACAGTAGAAAAGACATTAGGGTAATTTTATGGTTTAATTGAACCCATTTAAGTGAATTTGATCATTTTAAACATGATTTGGAGCAAAAAAAATAGAGAAGAGTTCAACGACTGTTTCTTTCAGCTCTGATAGCTCTGAGTCCGTCCTCCTAAAGTGTCCCCCCTTCCTTCTGGATGTTCACCACATCAGTTCCTACACAACCGCCCTGACTACGATAGTTTCTGTCGCAGAAAGACAAGGTTTACCTGCAGCTCACCTGTTTTTCTCCTGCATCCGCATGAATAGATGGGCGATTCCTAAATCCACAAGTTTGTTTTATCATTTCACGAAGCCGCCGCTCAAAATCACCCAAATGCTTCCTCACGTGTTTGTCTGGACTGTACCACTACGATGGACACACCCACCCACACCCCCGCGCTTTTCACATAATGGTACGGTCCTCTGTTGAACTTTGAACTCGTCGTCGCCATTTTATGACGTCATTTTGCGTAATACGATTTAGATGACGTAAAAATGACATCATCAATCACCAAACTGTATCACCTCAGAAAGTCTTCAAGCATAATGAAAATCTGCTGAAGACATCTTTAGTAACTAAAGAATCCAGAAGAGACCAAGAGAACTTACAAGACATTTGAACGCATCTGTTTTCTTAACACTGTGATTCAAAATCAGTTCTACAACGCTGCGTGAGAGAAACATGAAAAATACAGGAAAACCTTCAATCTCAGTCACGATAAACATGACTGAAACAGACAAACCTGCAAAAAAAGTTACTTTTGCAGACAAACCTACAGGGAATCCACTGCATGAAAATCCTGCAGTGGAAAAACAAGAAAGACCTGTCAGAATGGATTTGTCTGCCCTGAAACAAGAACGGGACCGTCTCTTGGAACAACTGTACGAAAAAAATGACTATTTATCCCAACTTAAACAGAAAAGAATTTCCACTGAGAGGAAGTGTGAAAGACACTGGCAGTTGCTCCAAGAGTTGAAACCAAAACTGAAAGATGCACGTCAACTCAGGCAGGAACGAGAAAAGGAACTTCAACGATGTAAACAGTTGTTGAAGGCAAAAGCCAAAATGGTTAAAGAGGGTCTGGAGGAACAAACCGACTTGAACCAACAGATGAACACCAAACTACGATTAAAGACCAAATGGGCCAGGAAACTTCAGTCCCAGGTGGAGGAGCTTTCTGAGCAAGTGACAACACTGCAAGCATCTGTCCCACCTGTGAAGTCTACGGACCAAACCGGGGATTTGCTTGTTCCAAAAGAAGAATCTGAGAACACCACGAAAGAGGCATCAGTGGAAATGAAAGTTTCAGAGCCAGAGTTAGGTTCTGAACAACAAGAGGTTCCAGAACCGTCCAAAAAGCGCAAGAAGCGTAAGAAGAATAAGCAAACAAAGGAAATCCCTTCTTCAGAGGAACTGGAAACCTGTGAGCCAGTCAGCAACATAGAAGTTCAAGATAACATCAGTCTTGATCACCAGAAAACAGAGGAAACTGACTCACCACCAGTGGAGTCTGTTCCTGAAGAGACTGTCATGGAATCTATGGAAAATGCTGTTGAGGAGGAATCTGTCCAAGTTCAAGTTCCTGACCCAGTGTTAGTTTCTGAACCTGAAATGAAAGATCCACTCCCACAATCTCTGGAACATGTCAGTGATGAATCATCAGTCCGAGTTCAAGTTTCAGAGCCAGAGTTAGGTTCTGAACAACAAGAGGTTCCAGAACCGTCCAAAAAACGCAAGAGGCGTAAGAAGAATAAGAAAACAAAGGAAATCCCTTCTTCAGAGGAACTGGAAACCTGTGAGCCAGTCAGCGCACCTTTGGCTGACCAAGAAATCCAAGATAACATCAGTCTTGATCACCAGAAAACAGAGGAAACTGACTCACCATCAGTGGAGTCTGTTCCTGAAGAGACTGTTATGGAATCTGTGGAAAATATGGTTGAGGAGGAATCTGTCCAAGTTCAAGTTCCTGACCCAGTGTTAGTCTCTGAACCTGAAATAGAAGATTCACTTCCTGAATCTCTGGAAACTGCCAGTGAAGAATCTGTCCAAGTTCAAGTCTCTGACCCAGTGTTAGTTTCTGAACCTGAAATAGAAGATTCACTTTCAGAATCTCTGGAAACTGTCAGTGAGGAATCTGTCCAAGTCCAAGTTTCTGATTCAGTGTTTGTTTCTGAACAAGATCAACCACTGACTGCAGAACCTTCCAGGAAACACAAGATTTCTACAGGGATGGACTCAACAGAATGTCCTCCCAACAAAAAACGGAGGATCTGTAAACCAGTCACCATAAAGTTAAGAACTCGTTTGGCCAAACGAAGAGATGCCATCAATGCAAGACATGAGCAGAAGAAGACAGATAAATCTGACTCAGGACTGCCATGGACCTTTACTGATGTGACTGAATATGAAATAGAAGATTCACTCCCACAATCTTTGGAGGACATTTCTGAAGAGGTACCAGCTCAGACAGAAGCTTCAGAACCAGAGACGGCTTCTGAACAAGATCTTCTCCAAGAAGAAGACCTGAAAGAACCTGAAGATGAAACTTCAGATGGCAAAGATGAAATCTCAGATGGTGAAGAAGACGAGTCCACTGATAAATCTGAGAACATCAGTGGAGAGAAAATTTCCCTGTGGAGGAGATTCAAAAAGGCTCTGACACCAGCAAGATGGCGCAAGTACAAGAGTAAGACTTCTGTGGTCATCCCAGATCAAAGATCTACAGACCCTGCAGAAGAAGATGAACATGTGCTCCAAAGAAGTACGTCTGTGGATGATCAACAAAGTGACTCTTTGCTCACCGCTTCTTCTTCTGGTTCTCGATTGACTGAAGACAAAACGTCTAAAGGCCAAGACGAGGAAATGTCTGATGACGAAGAAGAAGAAGAAGAGAAGAAGAAGCTCTGAGGATATGGAAGAAACAGATGATGAGGAGATAACATCTGAAGAAGAAACGTCAGATGACGAAGAAGACGAGTCCGCCCATGAATCTGAGAACACCAGTGGAGAGAAAATTTCCCTGTGGAGGAGATTTAAAAAGACTCTCACACCAGCAAGCAAACGCCAGTATAAGTAGAGACAGAAAAACTACTTTAGCTGGAACAAAGACTGGTGTTCTGATGTTTTGGTTATAAAAGAAGATAGTTGTTTTTTTAATGTGCTTTGGTTTTTTTGGTGCCATCTTTATTTTAGTTATTTTAAGTTATTATTATTTTTAATTAGTTAGTTACTTAGATTAGTAAGTTTGTAAGTAAGTTAGATAATAAGTAGGCAAGTTAGATATTTTTTTGTTTTTCAAAACTCTTTTAATACAAAGATGTAACTTTACAAGTACAAGTACAGTATTCTTAGGGTTTTTGATGACTAGGTTTCCCCTTTATTTATTTATTTATTTATTTATTTATTTATTTATTTATTTATTTATTCCTTAAACGTACTTAGATTAGTAAGTTTGTAAGTAAGTTAGATAATAAGTAGGCAAGTTAGATATTTTTTTTGTTTTTCAAAACTCTTTTAATACAAAGATGTAACTTTACAAGTACAAGTACAGTATTCTTAGGGTTTTTGATGACTAGGTTTCCCCTTTATTTATTTATTTATTTATTTATTTATTTATTTATTTTATTTATTTATTTATTCTTAAACTTACTTAGATTAGTAAGTTTGTAAGTAAGTTAGATAATAAGTAGGCAAGTTAGATATTTTTTTGTTTTTCAAAACTCTTTTAATACAAAGATGTAACTTTACAAGTACAAGTACAGTATTCTTAGGGTTTTTGATGACTAGGTTTCCCCCTTTATTTATTTATTTATTTATTTATTCCTTATTTATCAATGTCATATTTTGTTTAAAAATGACAAAACAAAATGTAAATAAAAAAAATAAAAATTAAAAAAAAAACAACACATGTAATGCAACCTCAAGGGGCACATTCCAGTGCTCCCTTGTGCCGGTCCCAAGTCCGGATAAATGCAGAGGGGATGCGCATATTTATCCCTAAATATAGAGATCTGGATCTAGATCAGCTGGAACCAGTCTGGCCATTCTCCTCTGACCTCAACAAGGCCTTTCCACCCACAGAAAAAAGTTGTGATCCTGCAAGAACTGAAATTCAGAGTCAGATCATCATTTTTGGATTCTTACCTATTGGAAAAAAACGGATCCAAAAGTTCAATAGATTCTTTTTAGAAAGACTTTCAAGGTTTCTGTAGAAGTTTGTAGAATCACACCTATTTTCTTTATCCATATGCTGCTTTTATTAAGGTTATTTGGTCAAATGAATTAAAAATAATTAAAGGTATCATCCCTGTTTGATCTTCCTGCAGCTGCATCTGAAACTGGATATTCAAATTATTCTATATTTCCCTGTAATTGACCATGATTGGTTCTCCTATTAGATTCTGGAAGGGAAAACTTCTGACACTTCAAGATCAAAGTCCTTCATGTTTCTTTATCATGGAAACAAATGAGTAAAAGAGCAATATTTAAAACAGATTCAAATCTTTAAAGTCCAATCAGAAGAAATATTGACAAAAGGTCATATTTTACTGATAGAAAGATTTTATTTGAAATTTGAAAAAACTGAACAAAAATGTGAAATAGGATCCTAAAAATCCTAAATATGATCTATATTTGAGTCTTTTTGCAAAACTTTAGCCATAAAGTTGTTGTGTTTTCAAGTTTCATCTAATTTCTTTAGAGATTAGTCAAATATCTGAAGAGTTATGAGTTACTGCAGCACAAACAACAGAAAAGAGGAATTTAGGTGACCTCTCAGCAGGTTGTTTCTGCAGGTGGACCTGCTCCTCCTACAGGAGTCTTCACACTCCTCACCGTGAGACCAGCGGTCCAGTCCGGCTGGTGCGTCCCAGAAAGAAGACGGCCCTCCTCACTCCTCGACCGCTGCAGCTCTCCAACCCCAAAGTTGCAGCTCTTGAAAAAATATATTATGTTAAAGATTTTGTGTTTTAAGTTTCACCGGCGACGCCTCAGTTTTAATTTATTTTTATCGTTTTTTAATATTATTGTTTTGTTAAAATGTTGTTGGGTTTTCTCCTGGTGTTCAGGTTTTCCCTTAAAAAATATTCATCTTTTATTGTCATTTCTGCTTAATGCATTAATGGATAAAATTGGTGACTCAAAATTGTCGTTTAGTTGTGAACATGAGTGTGTGTGGTTGTTAGTCTGTAGTTTTTAGTCACGCATTCATTCATGCATGTAATGCATGAATGAATGCGTGACTAACGCATGTAATGCAACCACAAGGGGGCACATTCCAGTGCCCTCTTGTGCCGGTCTCAAGTCCGGATAGATGCAGAGGGGATGCGCATATTTATCTCTAAATAATGAGATCTGGATCTAGTTGCAGAGCCAGAAAATGCCGGCCAGGCCGGACAAAGCCAGGACGAACGGACGGATGTGACTAGAAGTGACTGGAAGTAACGGTCCAATATTCCTCCATCAAGGTTAAGCAGGAGTTCTACCAACCCTGGTGGACTGCTGGGACTTCAGAGGCAGCTGACAGGTACCAGCAGTCAAAGAGAGCAAGGCCTTTTCACCCACGGATCCGCCGCTAACCCAATATTTTCTCTTTTTCTGACCATTCTCTGGAAACCCTAGAGATGGTTGTGGGTGAAAATCCCAGCAGTTTCTGAAATGTACGTCTTCTCCTTCTACTGGCTAAATGTAATGCGACGTTATAGTTCCTATATTCTTTTTATATATTTAACAGGACATATACATTTTTATTGTGCCTTTTCTGCATCTAAAACATTTGAATTCTTCTGTTTTAAAAAAAAACATCTCAACTGTATTAATTTACACAGCTGTCAAAAGAAAAAATAATTAAATTGACGCTGCAATGTTATTGTGAAATTTCATGGGTTTTTTCAAGTCTTAAAAAAATATCTTTTCTTGCACATCATGTCTTACACTCTTGAAAGAAAATAAGTGAGGACTGGAGAGATAAAAGGGAGCATGACTCTCGTAAAGAGTCAGAAACGGTCATGAAGCTGCATCATCATTCAGGACTGTCACGGTAGATCGGGTAAAGTTGCAGTGAAAATAAAATTTGAAGGATGCACAACAAATCGCGCAAAATCCTGGTCTGATAATAACATATTTGACGTGATAATTGATCAAATTGGCTTAGCAACAATAGAAATGATGAGAAATGCCACGATAAACACTTTTCTATTGCCCACACGATATATATCGTCATATCACCCAGCACTAATCTCAAATGTATTTATTTACACAGCTGTCAAAGCTGCTTATCGTGAGATTTCATGTTTTTTTCAAGTTTCAAAAAGATATCTTTTGAGCACAACATGTCTTACAGTCAGTGTTGGGCATCTCACTTCAAAAAAGTAATTAGTTATAGTTACTAGTTACTTCTCCCAAAAAGTAATTGAGTTAGTAACTCAATTACTGCATCTTCAAAGTAATTAGTTACTTGGCAAAGTAACTCGTTTTAAATTTCTCTTTAAATATGGTAATATTTTGTATTTTTTCCTGCGTTACAAATAAAAAAAATAATTTACATTCAATAATAGATGATAACCGACAATAGTATACTGGTATAGTTTTCCAATGGAGTCATATTGTCTAAGTTTAGGATACACATGAGAGAGGGTTTAGGGAAAGAATTTTCAATATTTATTTGTCAGAATTATCCCACAAAGCACTGCAACAAGTGGTATATAAAAAATGTAACTTCACACAAAAAAGGTAAACGTTTCAACTATTAACATACTTCAAGTATCTTACCTACAACTATAATTAAACAAAATGGCTTAAAAAACTGAAAGTGCAAAACAATAAACAATTATAAATAACTGTCAAGTAACAAAATCTCTGCTGTCTTTATTTATATCACACCACAGCTTTAACATTGTCTTTATAAAATTTTAACAACAAAACACACAAACTATAAATATCAACAATAATAAACTTAGATAAAACCAAACTTTGTATAAAAAATAAAGTAATGGTTCCAAGTATCAACATAACACAAGTATCCTAACAAGAATATTTAGGAGCACAGTAACAATACTTTATGTCTGATCATTTAAACATTCTTTTATTGCACCTTAACCTGAACTTTAACAATGCCACCAGCATAAGCAGCCAGTTGAATGGTTTCAATGCTTTAATTTTTGAACCACTGATTGTAGCGAAAAAGTAGCAACTTCTCAAATCTTTGGTCTGAGATGTGACCATGTTTTTGTGTCTAAACAGGCGGTAGACACGGATATAAACATACAATCACATCACAAACGTGCGCACGCGAGCACAGAGACACACAAAACAGACAGACACGCACACTTTTTTTTTTCTTTTTTCACAGACACGTACACACGCAGATCAACGTGGATAGACTCCGGTGCGGGGTGAGAAGTTTCGGGAGTTAGAAAAACGACAACAGAGAGACAGAGAGCAGCTCATCTTAGCAGAAACAGGGGGTAATTTATATAAAACACACACAACACAGACAGACACGAGCGCGCACAGATCAACGCAGTGAGCAGACTCCGGAGCGAGTGGGCGGGGCTGCGGGATTTTGGGAGAGAAAAAGAGATGCAGAGAGCTGCTCCTCTTAGCAGAAATATGGGTTAATAATTGTAGTTTATTAATTTACCTACACACACACACACCTGCGAGCGCGTGCGCACAGACACACACAAAACAGAGATGCACACACACGCGCGCACACACAGATCAGTACAGTGGACCGACAGAGCGGGTGGGCGGGGTTTTGAGAGAGCAGTTTTTCTTAGCAGGAACATGGGTTAATGTCTTTAGGCTATGAAATTATCAACCATGATGGAAAAACAAAAAAAGCTCTAGCAGAAGCGCCTGTGGACCGCCGCGGAAAAATGCTCGTCTGGCGTGAACTACAGAGCGGAGCGGGCTCCGCTTCGCAGCGCTTCCGCGTCCAGTGTGACCCCGGCGATGGTGACGGGCTCATGCGCGCGAGCTAGTATCCGCCCACTTGACACTTTAACCAATCACGATCTCGCATTCGAGATCTCCCTCCGCATTACACAAGCAACTTGGGTGCGAAGCGCCCAGCTCCAGCTAGATCATCAAACTTTGAAGTAACGCGCCGCGATTTACACGAAGTAACTATAACGGCGTTACAGCGAGGATGAAAGTAATTAGTTAGATTACTAAATTACTTGATTTATAACGCCGTTAGTAACGCCGTTATACTTAAACGGCGTTAGTCCCAACACTGCTTACAGTAATGTATGACTTCTAGCTTGAAAATGTGAATGAGTTGAAATGTTTAAGGAATAAACAACTTTTGTAAGTTGAATATAAATACATCATAATTGATTTGTTTCTATGAGAAACTGATCGTGTCCAAACAAATGACTCATTTTTAGATCTTGTGCCAGGTCTCACTTTTTTTTTTTGCTGAGACTAAATTGAGATCTTATTGAGCAACGAGAGACAGAATCATGCATATAGTTCAGTGAGACAGAGCTGAGACGGTAATGAGATCAAAATGAGACATGCTTTAGAATTAATTTAGTATGTTTAGTGCGATTTAGTACATCTCATCTTTCTCGTAACTGAGATCTGGAGAAGAGACAGCCGTGAGAGAAGTTTGAGATCTCAGACAGTTCTCACTGTGAGACTTATTTCTCAGGAGACGTAATCGAGAAGAGTGAGAAAAGCTGTCTTGTTTCAAACATTTCTCGTATGTCTAGGAGAAGTAAACGAGACAGAACTAATGTTGTCTTACGCTGACCTCTAGTGCCATATGTGGTATGATAAGGTGGGGTCTGCCTGGAAAACAGTGCCAGATGCGTGCGGGCTGAATGTGCGCATGCGCTAAAAGAAAAGTTGATTTATGTTTCCGCAACCCTGTGAGAAGCGATGATTTTTTTACAAATTAAAAAGTGGCTCAACAAAAACCGAGTTTTGGAATTTGTAGCCTTTATTTCTGCTAGCCCTTTATGTTTAGCTCGCTGCATAAGCTGAATTAGTACATTTGCTGAGGGCAGAAGAGTAAAAAAAATCATCAAGACAAGATCGCGACGAAGAAAAAAAAAAAAAAAAAACAACATGTCCGACCACGGAGGGAGCGAGCATTTGGAACTCAGGTCAGAATGCAAATCCTCTTCTTCACGTCGTTCAAGTAGTTCAGCTCTATAGCTTGCAGCTCAAGCACGAGCTAAAGCTGAAGCTGCCGTCGCCAGAGCAGAGTACGCCAAGCGCCAAATAGACATTGAGATAGAAAAGGCACGCATGGAGGCTAAACTTAATGCTCTGAAACAAGAGGGAGAAGCTGAAGCAGCGCTCGCTGCAGCCAGAGTTCTTGAAGCAGCTTGCATGGAACAATCAGAGTTTTTTGAAAAGTCAGAACTTCCCATTACAAAAGCGGCATCAGAAAGACGCACTGAGGATTATGTAATAAGCCATTTTCACAACAAATCGTATCCACCTTATTCCTATGCCCCATGAGCCTTTGCGTGAATTATGGGGGATACTTCCTGTAGACGCCGGAAGTAGCATTTATTTACATTACAACTGTAGAGCCGACAGCGCAATCCCCTTGTTTTGGATCTATAACTATATATAATGTGGAAAACACAGCTGTCATGTCTTTAAAGAGGCGACGTAACAATTCCGGTGCTGTTAAAATTGAAGGATGACCTTAAAAGATGTCCAAATATAACATATAGAAGCATTTTTAGCTACTTTCTCAGTTCGGTTGCGGCAGATGGTGAAGCTCTGAACAATCTTAAAGCTCCGAGGCATATCAATACCTTCATACATGATTATTTCTGCCGGAGTTACCACACAGTGCTGATCAATTGTAACCTTATCGTTTTACGTGCTTGTGTTTACATGATGCGAGAGCCAATGAGGGTTGCATCGCGCGGTGAAGCTTTAGCCCGTTTCATGTTTTGATAAAGTCAGCTGTGGTTTAAACATCGGTAATTTTTTAATAGTTAATACCAGGAGATGCAGCAATTACACAGGAAATTTCGTCCCTGTTCTTGTGACGCTGCAGCAAATTCACCGCGCTGTCAGGTATCTGTAGTACCCGGCGTCTCTTCTTCTATGGTGGTCCGGAGTAACCCAACCAGAATGTTGGATACGGATTTTCCTCCGTGGGTACTTTATCCACAAAATGAAACGAACATACATATAAAGTCTTAAGTGGCTTCTTAAGATTTACATTTGGAGCCAAATCCTTCTGACTTCATCCTCGCCCGATGGACGGTAAAATCTGTACCGAGGAGGGCAGCTGCACTCCCTCTTCGTCAGCGGTCCATGTTCCACACGACGCTCCTTAAGCCACAAATTTAATTTAGTTTGGGTGTTAGAACAACCATGAGCTGCACAAAGCCATTTTTGAAACTTTTGAGGGATTAAGTAAAACACGCTTCTAAAGTTTCTATACACCGCTAAAGCTAACAAAACCGCCAACTTTCAATGGAAACAAATAGCGCTGTGTGACTTCCGGTTGCTATACCGGAAGTTGCACCCATGACCCGTTTTACATCAGCGGCCCCAGGAATAAGGTGGATAGAGAAGAAGAAGAAAGTCATCAAGAGGAGAAATACAGAAGTAACAAACAAACAACAAGCAAACAAACCTCTGTCACCCTCCAAGGCAACATGAGCACCCGTCAAGCTTTTCACAACCGTGGCAGTCAAAAGTTTCCCCACCTCACTCACCAGACAACCCATTAATACTCTTTTCTCAACGCCACAGAGACCTTCAGACATCACAAACCTTGCTGCTTTACTCTCGCGTCGGGATCTGCTGACGTCAGGGCTAACGGTGTTTAAACAACCGAACCGAGACTTATGTTGCCTGGAAATCAATGTTTCGTAATGCCACAAAAGATTTAAGTCTGACTTACAGTGAAGAAATGGACCTGCTCACCAAGTGGCTTAGTGCGAATCTCTCCAACACGCATTAAGGATCAGAGCTGTTCATGTTAACAATCCAGAAGACGGCCTCGTCGTTTGTGGCAACGACTGGACAGAAATTATGGCTCAGTGGAAGCCATTGAAGCTTCTCTGTTCAAACGCCTCGAAAATTTTCCAAGAATTTCTCCTAAAGACAACCAACTTCTACAGGAACTTGCTGACCTCCTCTTGGAGCTCAATGCAGCAAAAAATGAAGGATATCTTCCTGGTCTGAACTTTTTGGATACTTCAAGAGGAATTAATCCCATTGTTGAAAAGCTCCCGCATGGGCTGCAGGAGTCATGGATTAGTCATGGATCAAAGTATAAAAAAGACTATGATGTGCATTATCCACATTTTCTTATTTTGTTCAGTTTGTGAATGACCATGCAGAGATGAAAACAGAATCCCAGCTTTGTGCTACAGAACTGGAAAACAGAAACCCAGAAACCCAGCAACGCTTCAGAGCTCCAATTTCAGCAAACAAACACAGATGAGCACAGCTAATGCTGACCCTCCAGATCCTGATAAAACTGTGTCCCATTCACAAGAAGCCGCATCCACTGGCTAAGTGCAGGGGGTTCAGGTTGAAGTCATTGGATGACAGAAAGACTATTCTCAAACAACTCTCTATCTGTTACAGGTGTCTAGCTTCAGCTGAGCACAGAGCTAAAGATTGTAAAGCCACAGTTCACTGTTCAGAATGCGACAGTAACGTGCACATTTCTGCCATGCACGCCGGACCCCCACCATGGAAGGATGCAGACGCTGACAAGGAAACAGATGTGCATGGCGGGGAGTCAGATTCTCTCTAACTCCATAGTGACTCCTCAAACTGTACTGAGGTATGTGGACAAGGTCTGCGTGGCAATCGTGTTCAAAGATTTGTTTAGTCACTGTTTACCACAAATCAGCCCCTGAAAAGAAGAGAAGATTGTATGCAATCTTAGATGACCAGAGCAATGTTTCACTGGCTCGTTCACACTTTTTTGACATTTTTGATCAGTATGGTGAAGCCCTCCCATATACGCTAAAAATGCTCAGGCAGTCAACAAAACAGGGCGGAGAGCATTCGATTTTTATATTGAAGACATCATGGCAAGTCTCTATGCCCCTGCCCGTGCTCACTGAGTGCAACCAGATCCCAGACAACAAGAATGAAATACCAACTCCAGAAGCTTGCAGCTGCTCATCCTCATTTTGAAAGCATTTAATCCAGAAATACGCCTTCGATTCTTCAGCGGAAATTCTCCTGCTCCTTGGTCGAGATATCATACGAGCTCACAAGGTACGCCGTCAAGTAAATGGCCCTCATGAAGCACCTTACGCCCAACAGCTCGACCTTGGATGGGTCATTGTGGGAGATGTGTGCCTCGCAGGAGCACACAGACCGACCGTGAACACTTATAAAACGAACATACTGGATAACGGTCGCCCCACTCTACTGTCTCCCTGCACCAACAAAATGTATACAAAAGAGAAGTCAACCGAGAACTTCCTCAGTTATGAAAGATGTCAAGCAAAGGATAATCTTGGTGAGCAGATTTTCAAACAAACACCCGATGATGACAAGTTGGCATTGTCTGCAGAGGATGAGAGGTTTCTTAACATCATGAACAAAGAGTTCACAAAGGATGAGTCAAATGATTGGATCGCCCCATTGCCTTTTCAGGATCCTCGTCAGCGTTTGCCCAACAACAAAGAAGAAGCCTTTAAACGTCTCATGTCATTACGCAAGACCTTCAAGAGAAAACCTGAGATGAGAAAACACTATGTGGAGTTCATGGAAAAAATCTTCGACAAAGGACAAGCAGAGAAAGCACCTCCTCTCAAACCCAATCAAGAGTGCTGGTATTTGCCAAGTTTTGGCATTTACCATCCACAAAAGCCAGGTAAAATTAGAGTAGTTTTTGACTCAAGTGCTCAACATGAAAATATGTCCCTCAATCAAGTGCTACTCAAAGGCCCTGATCTCAACAGCAGTCTGGTCGGAGTACTTCTACGCTTCAGAGGTGATCCGTATGCTGTGATGGCAGACATAGAACAAATGTTCTACAACTTTAAAGTCAGAGAAGACCATCGTGATTACTTGCGCTTTCTGTGGTTTAAAAACCATAACCCGGATGCAGCGGTAGAAGAGTTCCGCATGACTGTACATGTTTTTGGTAACTGTCCATCGCCATCTGTTGCCATATATGGTTTAAGAAGAACTGCTAAAGAAGGAGAACAAGAATATGGCAAGGATGTGAGAGAATTTGTCGAACGTCATTTCTACGTAGATGATAGTTTGAAGTCATTTCCCTCTGAATCTCAGGCAATAGACGTGCTCCGCAGAACACAGAAGATGTTGTCCGAATCTAACATTCGGCTCCACAAATCTCATCGAACAGTCCAGTCATCAACAGCGCCTTTTCTCAGGAAGATTTGGCTACGGATCTACAGGGACTTGAAATCGGACAGTGTCCTACACCCATACAGCGCAGTCTTGGATTGGGATGGAACTTGTCTACAGACCAGTTTTCATTTAAAGTGGAACTCAGTGATAAACCTTTCACCAAACGAGGAGTGTTATCAGTCATTAACAGCCTATACGACCCACTGGGCTTCGCTGTACCAGTCAGTTTAGAAGGTCGGGCTATTTTGAGAGACATTTCTGTTGACATTTCAGAGTGGGACACACCTTTACCAAAAGAAAAACAAGATAAATGGCAACAGTGGAAAGACTCACTCAAGCATCTTCAAAATCTCAGGATTCCTCGAATGTACACTTCCATTCCAATGTCCGAAGCACAGAGAAAAGAATTACATGTTTTCTGTGATGCCTCCATCAAAGCAGTGGAGCTGTTGCATACCTGACGCTCACAGATGCAAACGAATCCAAGGAAACAGGTTTCCTTTTTGGGAAAGCAAGACTTGCTCCAAAACCAGACATCACCATACCTAGACTGGAACTTTGTGCAGCGGTCTTGGCAGTAGAAATAGCAGAACTGCTGTGTAATGAGCTTGACACGTCGATAGACCAGACGACCTTTTACACTGACTCTAAAGTGGTGCTCGGTTACATCTGCAATGAAGAACGACGCTTTTACGTGTATGTCCACAATCGTGTGGAACGCATTCGACGTTCCACTCAGAGTCACCAATGGCGTTATGTTCCCACTCACCTTAATCCAGCTGATCACGCCACAAGAACCCTCTTGGCTCAGCATCTGTCATCCTCCACGTGGCTCACAGGACCCACTTTTCTAAACTCCACACACAAAGATCTAGCGCCAGATAAGTTCTTCGAACTTATTAACCCTGAGAATGATGCTGAAACTGCGTCCTCTGGTCGTGTCTTGTGTCACCTCTGTGTCTAAAAGCATTCTTGGAACTGCAAGATTTGAAAGATTTTCTAGCTGGAATGGTTTGATCAAAGCAATCGCGAGGCTGCAGCATCTCGTTAAAAGCTTTAAAACAAAGGCAAAAGATAAAGATCCTGGTTTGCAAAAAGAGTGACAAACAAATCACTAGAGAACAACTCCAACAGGCCAAAACCACAATAATCCATGCAGTTCAAGGAGAAGTATACAGGGACGACATCACTCACATTGAAAAAGGTGAGTCAGTACACAAACAAAGCCCACTCAGCAAATTGAGTCCTCTCGTGGACAGCGACAAAATTCTCAGAGTCGGAGGACGACTGAAAATGGCTCAGCTGCCAACTGAAGAAACGCATCCCATTCTCATGCCCGGCAAACACCACGTAACTCAGCTCCTGATTCGACACTTTCATGCACAAGTGTTCCATCAGGGCAGACACTTTACCGAAGGCGCAATCAGAGCTGCAGGTTTCTGGATAGTAGGTGGAAAGAGAGCAATCAGCAGCGTCATCTTTAACTGTGTCACGTGCCGCAAATTAAGAGGCAAGCGTCAAGAACAAATTATGGCAGATTTGCCAGAAGACAGAACAAGCACAGACCCTCCCTTCACATGTGTCGGTCTAGATGTCTTTGGCCCCTGGCCTGTTACAGTCAGGAAGACAAGAAGTGTTCAAGCAACTGCAAAAAGATGGGCAGTAATGTTCACATGTATGAGCACCAGAGCTATACATATTGAAGTTATAGAATCAATGGACACATCATCCTTCATCAACGCTCTACGTCGCTTTGTTGCCTTCAGAGGTCCTGTCAAACTTCTCAGGTCAGATTGTGGCTCAAATTTTATTAGCGCTTGCAAAGAACTCAAAATTAACAAATCTGGTTGCCAGAACACCAAAGTTAATACATACCTTCAAGACACTGGCTGTAAGTGGCAATTTAATCCACCACATGCCTCCCACATGGCAGGCTCTTGGGAACGTATGATCGGTGTGAGTCGACGAGTTCTTGATGCCATTTTTTTCCAACAAGGGAAAACCAAACTCACACACGAGGTGTTGGTGACATTCATGGCGGAGGTGATGGCAATTGTTAATGCCAGGCCATTGACTACAGTTTCCAGCGACCCAGAACATCCTGAAATTCTCACCCCTGCCATGCTTCTCACGCAAAAAGTTGGAACAGCTGCAGCCCCACCAGGTCAGTTCGACAAACAAGACCTCTACAGAGCACAGTGGAGACAGGTGCAGCATATGGCCAACATCTTCTGGGGAAGATGGAAGAAAGAGTTCTTAAGTGGACTTCAAGAACGTCGGAAATGGAAAACATCAAAGCCCAATCTACAAGTTGGAGATGTGGTCCTGCTGAAAGATGGACAAGAGAAACGAAATGATTGGCCACTTGGATTAGTGACTCAGACTTTTCCTAGCAAAGACAACAAAGTTCGAAAGATTGAAGTGAAGATTTCTCGCAACGGTGAAAAGAAACACTACGTGAGACCCATCAGTGAAGTTGTTTTGCTTGTGTCGAACAATGCTTAATATTTGTTATCTTCACAATAGTTTAACGTTTGATTAAGGATGACATTTGAAAATGTCAGGCGGGGAGTGTTCTGCCTCCCCAATATGACTTGTTTTTTGTTATTAGTTTAATATGGTTTTAATTGTTATTTATTCTTGTTTGAGGCAATAAGATTAACGTCTCATTGTAAAGTTCTAAGTATGTTGTCTTACGCTGACCTCTAGTGGCCATATGTGGTATGATAAGGTGGGGTCTGCCTGGGAAAACAGTGCCAGATGCGTGCGGGCTGAATGTGCGCATGCGCTAAAAGGAAAAGTTGATTTATGTTTCCGCAACCCTGTGAGAAGCGATGATTTTTTTACAAATTAAAAAGTGGCTCAACAAAAACCGAGTTTTGGAATTTCTGTAGCCCTTTATGTTTAGCTCGCTGCATAAGCTGAATTAGTACATTTGGCTGAGGGCAGAAGAGACAGTGCTCACTGTGAGACTTATTTCTCAGGAGACGTATTCGAGAAGAGTGAGAAAAGCTGTCTTGTCTCAAACGTTTCTCGTTCATGTCTAGGAGACGTAAACGAGACAGAAACGAGATCTCATCTTCAGTTTTGCTTTGCTGTGGGCTGGTATAGATATGTAATGTAGGAAGAATCCTAATTGAAAAGTTTAAATGATATAAATCGAATATTAAAGCAAACTTCAGGTATAGTACTTCACTTTTAGAGTGACTTGATTATATGTGTAGTACACAACCTTTTGCCATGAGATAATAAGGCCTACAAATATAGACAGAACAACAACACACAAGGAAACTTTTAGATAAGCAACAATTTGGATTTTTACGGCCTTAAAAGAGTTAAAAACTTAACATGTTTCAAAGTAATTTAAGTGAAACAAAATCATATGGGGTCAAAGTGAAAACAATGATTGAACATGATTTGTAAGCATTGAATTGATTTGATTGGAACCGATTTTGTAAGGGGTCAGATATTTAGATCTGCTAGCATCTTTGGTTTAGAGACTAAACTTTGGAAGACTTCTTTGGAAAAACAGAAAACCTCTTGGAGACATCCAGATAAACTATAGATTTCTTTAACCTCTTAGAGAAATGCACTATTAAAAACAGGTAATTCAAGAAAGCAATTCTTTTGAATTAAGATTTTGTTTTCTTTTCATTTCCACAAATCAACAAAAACATTTCACATTTTTTGGGTAGACGCATCGAAGAATAAAAAAAAAAAAACACATATACAGTACAGGACAAAAGTTTGGACACACTCGTTCAAAAGGTTTCTTTTTTTTATGACTATTTACATTACAGATTCCCACTGAAGGCTATGTAAGGACTGTTTGACCAGAAGGGGAGTGATGGAGTGATGGAGCAGATTACCTGACCTCCACAGTAAACTGGACCTGAACCCCGTGAGATGATGTGGGGTGACCTGGACTACAGAGTGAAGGGGAGGGGCCAAAAGTAACATCTTGGTGAACTCCTTCATGATTGTGGAAAACCATTTCAGGTGACTAAGAGTGTGTAAAGCAGTAATCACAGCAAAGGGTGTCTATCTTGAAGACACTAGAATATCAAACAGGATTTCAGTCGTTTCGTCTTAACTTTGTTTTTTTATACAGTATACTGTATATATATATATATATTAATATATTATATATATATATATATATATATATATATATATATAATAAAATTTTAAAAAAGTAACTACTTAACTACATAGTAACTACATATTTGCCGGTATATATAAATTTCTGTAATATGTTATACAAGTATGTTTGTGGTTTACATTCAAGATTTTTCCTTAGAACAACCTAGAATATCCCAGAAACTGGCAATTTTTGTCTAAATTCTAATGATCCAAGTCGTACCTGGATCAACGTGACAATGTTCATTCATTGTATTTTGAAGCAGCTCTTTTTTAACAAGTTTTTCGTGATTTGCTTTGATTGCTTTAGATCACGGGTGTCAAACTCAACCACACGGGGGCCAAAATCTAAAACACACCTTATGTCGCGAACCGAACAAGATACACATTTTTGGGACTCATAAAAAAAAAATAAATAAATAAATAAATTGTTAAAACTTTTAAAACAAATTAAATTATATTCATGAGTAAAAACAGACAATAATATTATTCCGGATAAATTAACTTAAACCTTAAATAACTTTCAATAACTCTCCATGATAATGTATTCTGCCAAAATTAAACAAGTTAGTTGCTTCAATATGTTAGCAAGGTAATGTTTATAATGATAATATAAAATGATGTGGAGGGTCAAATATGATTACCCCGGGGGCTGGCCCTGACTTTGACACGTGCTTTAGATTGTTCCATGTCTTTACTCCTTCAATTAAAACACATCTTTATGTTTTTGTCCTGAATTTTGGCAAAGAGAACATTTTAAACAGGCAACTAAGGCTCATATAGATGCACTGTGATTAAATTTGGTCATTTTATTTTTTTTAATAAAAATGTTGAATTGTTTTTCAAAAAAGCGGCTGAAAGAAAACCCGTTTGACACACTTACATTGGAAAACATCCTTTTAATAGGTCCGTGCCACACACTAGTGAAAAATAAAGCTCCTACAAAAGAATGATACTTTTATTCCACAATATCTTAAATAAAGTAACTTCAAGTACTTTTTACTTGGGTACAAAAAAATCTAGCTGCCTCCATCAGGCCACAACACACAGCAAGGTTCAACACAGTGGTTACAATTGGCCTTAGGTCCTCTGTATTGTGGCAGATCATGAGGAAATGCATTATGGAAGCAAAGAGCAATGCTTGTTCCTTTCTTTTTTTTCTCTGAGGAATGATTTCTGTGCCACTGTCCAGCTTTGGAGGCCTTGTTGGATTGAAATCATATTAAAAAAAATTACCAGAAAAATGAAAACTAAAAAAAACAAACCAAAACAAGAACATCCTCTACACGCCCCTGTTGGAAGGGTAGGCACTACCAAGATTAAGGATACCACAGTGTTTGCAGAGGATATGAATATACTGTACAACCAATATTTATGATAAGGTTTTTTCCATCACGTTCACTAAAATAGAATGCTACAATCATTCTAAGGCATAAACAATATCTTAATATTCTTAAACAATTTGTACACATCGTTCCAAACAAGACATGATATTGACATTAATAAACAGTATATACACACAAATCACTATTGTCTGTTTCTCTGCTGTTCCTGCAAATAAATGAAGTTTTGTAGTATGAACAAATGAATACAGTCCTCTGATGCCTGAAGCACTGAACAGTGTAAACAGTTTTTTTTCTTTTTTTTTTCTTGGCTTTGTTTGATATTTGGGAGAAAAATTATAACACAGAGACACATTCCTTTTTTTTTAATTCAAAGCAGTTCAGATGATTCCTCCTTTTCATAGAAAATGAAGTGGACCTTGATTCATAAATAATTGTACAAAATTAAATACATTCACTATAATACGATTAAATAACAAAAGACTATTTACAAGTAGTGGAAAGTATTTTAGCGCAGATACATCAGAGACATTTGAGGATTTATTCAGTGCAGTGTTCTGAGACAGGGAATGGTATTGCACTCGGACACCCCTTCTCTCTGGGACTCTTTGGGGCTTTTATCCCTGTTGTAATAAATCCAGCGCACCTCATGTAACAACTTTCTTTTTTTTGTTTGTTTGGAATTTTTTTTTCCAAGGTGACATCTCTCGTAGGTTCCTTATTAAAGATTGACTTCCTCCAACCTGCAAAGCCAGGGAATCCATCCGAAAACAAAAGTAAAACCTGGTGCTCCAATATGAAAAAAGGTGAATGAGTTCACGGGAGGGGGGTATGGACAGAGTTTTAGTTTGTTTGTTTCAGAAGCTCAGTCCAGCGCTTCTCGAAGAACTTCCTCATGTTATGACCAGCTCGACCAATGTCGGAATTGTCTTCATTGAATTTTTCACAGTTATCAAAGACCAGGTTGACATCAATGATGAAAGTCTCCAGGTTCTGATACCTGAAAGAAAAAAAAAACAGCAGTTAAAGCACAGCCTGATTAGGTGAGACAGAATTTGATCATCTTTTGATTTGTTGTTCTTTTTAATTATGAATATTCAATTTTTAGCCAAAATAAAAAAAAACGTGTTGTTTTCTAGGACACAGGTCGAATTTTTCCCCTATAGCTTCTCCCTACCCTAAGCTTAATTTTCTTTTTAAACGTCTTCCTTCATCAGAAAAATGCAGCATGTGTGTTAAAAACATCATTTTCATCAGAGTGGGTCTGTAAACTGTAGACAGAATCCCCGAAGGCTTACAGCTGAAGAGCAACAGGCTAAAATAACGGGAACTTACTGGCTGCTCACAAGCTTCTCACGTATGGTGGAGAAGTCCATGGGTTTCTTGATGATTTTTTTGTAGCCGGGGACTGATTTCAGGTTCACAGGTGTGAGGAAAGGCCATGCATCCTGATGTCGCTCCAACTCGGCGAGAAGTACTCTGGTGAACACACACGCAAATAAAGGAGAAAACATTGATATGGTGTTCTTGTCCTTTCAAGGTGTATTTTTTAGGCTTCAAATGATTACAGTTTGGATAGAATTAAATACAAGGACTAAGCTGAATAAAGTAAGACTGCTGTGACCATCTTTTCCATGATGAATTCTTAAAACCGAAGAGTGTAAGCACATACCTGCATAATCCCAAGTCTCTGTTGTTGTCTCTTGCCGTCTTGGCGCGTTTCACACACACAGCGCTCTCCTGACTGACCAGCATCAGAGCCGGCGGAGTCTCCTCTGTCTTCCTCTTCCTGTTGGTGTCTTTTGCTCCTTTCTTGGGCGTGCTGCTAACGCTCGCCGAATCGTCTTCGGACACCTCACCGTTGCCGGCCTGCTTCACGTTTTTCTTCGCCTCCCCGCCTTTCTTGCCCCCTCCTCCGCTGGGCGGGAGCGGTTTGGATGGAGGCTTTTTGCTCTTGGGGGATGGGCCGCTTGCCTGTTCATTTAAACAAATTCCAACGTTTACAACAAACTCCCTTTATAAGTTAAGACGAAAAGACATTTAGCCACTACAAGCACCTTGGATATGCAGGCTGGGCAGTACCAGTCTCCTTCTGGGATGCTGGTGATCTTGGGTTTGTGACAGTAAGTGTGGCAGCCTTTGTCACAGCCGTCGCACAAGAGGAGCAGGTCTTCATTATCTCCCTTCTTGCACATCTGACAGTACTGAAAGACACCAATGTTAGTCAAACACAGCCGCACACCGCTTAAACAGAGCAACTTTGGAGTATTTTGACACTTTCCGTACCACTTTCATAATAGATCTCTCCCAGGCGATGGACTTCTGCAGCTGCTGGATGCACATGGCCAGCTGAGCAGCACTGCGCACCTCGCTCAGGGCCTTCCTCCACACCTTCATCCCATGCGCCACCTCTTCCTCACCGCTGAAAGAGGGCAAAGACAGGGGAATGAAAAGCCCCTCCCAAACATCCACTGTGGGCTTTAAAACACACAGGCTGTTAAGCATCAGTTGAACTGGTTGCCAAACAAGACAAAAAAAACATTAATAGCTCAGAGACAGGCATACAAGATTTGAATGGTGCCTGGAGGAGCTTTTTTTGGTTGTTACAAGGGGTTTTCATGCAGATAGTGAAATATTAGGAGCCATAAATGCCCACAAACAACATTTTGGAGATGCAACATCATGCACGACAAACAAAAAAAGGAAATGATGCCAGCAAACAATGAGTGTGCAGGAATAAGATCTGGGTGGGCCCCTTACCACCAACAGAAAAAAAACCAAAAAAAACACAGGAAAACACAAACACCATGAGCAACCACGACACTGTGCCATGAAAGCAGCACGGATCCCTCTTTTTTTGTGGGAATAATGTGGGGAAACACAAAGCACACACACGGAGAGGAAACACAAGCCTGGCAGGGGCTTAGTGGGAAAGTGGGGAGCTTTGGTTGGAGAAATGACCTACCCTTCCCTGTCAGCACTAGTGGATGGGGCGGGGGCAGGGACAGTGACCGTACCCACATTATCCAGTCTGATCTGAATGGTGGTACCTAAGGGGCTCCTCAGGTACCTTCTCTCGATGTTGCGCTCCAGATCAGCCAGACGGGTCACTGCTATGTCCAGTGGGTTGTCAGGGTGACGAATCACCCCACCCTTTTCTCCACGATCCTCTGGATGCTCCTTGGAGTCCCTTGAGTCTTTGTCCCCAGCGCTTGACGCTGCTGTGGGTTTAGTGGGGGGTTTGTGCTCATAGTATACCAGGTCCTCCCGCTCTGACTGGGGGTCTGGATACGTCCAACCCTGGAAGGCAAAGATGCAGAGAAGTTATTTTGACCTAAAGCTACACAGAGGTTCTTCTAAGCTACGTTCACACCGCGTTACAATTTAAACTAGGGATTTCCTGATACGATTGTGCCATCATGAAAACTCATCATCACATTCATGCTACAACAATGATTATGGGAGAAAGTCCATGCTTTTCATTTTTAATAGAGATATGATCAGATGTGATAAAAAATGTTCAATATCTCTGAAATCTTTAGCCGCTGAACTTTGTTAATAGACTAATTATTACCTTTTTGTGTTACTGCTACAAATATTTTTGGAGAAAATAATTTCTGTTTTTGAGGAACTTTTCATTCAAACATGGATCAAAATGACTCAACTTATAGTTCGCTACAGTTTCCACACTTTCCTACGTGACTAATTAATGCCTAGTTTTAATAGTTAAAAGTAAACTTTTTTATATATATATATAGATTGCACTATTTTTAGTTAATTGCTCACAGAAGTGCTGTGTTTAATTGTTCAATTACAAAAGAAGTTAAATAAAATTAAAATAGGGACCTACCCTGGATCAGTTTGACTTTTTTTTGTTAGTTTTTTTCTTTCATTTTTAAAAAATGTTTTATAAAAAGTTTTGGTTTGGAACTCTGTATTGGTTTTAAAAAAATAAAAAAAAAATCAAATGACTCTGAATCAGATCGGGGCAATTAATTATTTTTGTTAAAATTAAGTTGAACTTTAAACCAATAAGGGATGTGAAATTGGGAGTGGCGTATAGATGGCGCCCCCTTTAATTCACAGAAGCCCCAACCGTTGGAAAATTGATCATGGAGGAGTAATTAATAATTGCGGTTTGTGCCCTGTCGGAATTATAACGCCCACTCTTTCAAACATTGGAATAGATCTATGAAAGGAAAAGCCTCAGAGTAAGACTTTCACACTTTTGCATCAAGCCTATTCCAACTGTAGGTGGGGGGCATGCGCTAGTAAACAGTAGAAAAAAGGAAAGGCCCCTCTCGGCTTGTCCAGTGTGAACACTACAGACATGTTCAAAAACGCGCGCCACATCCTCAGTGTGAACATGGCTTTAGAGCATTCATCTTCACCTTGACCTGCAGGCTGGCTGCAGTGACCTTCCTTTCCAGCTCCTCCACCTGCTGCAACACAGCAATGTCCATCTCCATGGCTTGTTCCTCCACACACCAGCCCCGCACAGACTCCACGCTGACCTGGCTCTCCTCCAGCTCACGTAGTTCAATCATGGCCACTTGATGAAGAACATAACAGACATCAGTGAGTCCTGGATGGCAAACATACTCGCTGGTGCAGACAAACACACCGACAAACATGCACAGATATTCAAGCAGTTCAATTACATGTGATGCAACGCTTGCAGCCTCTGAGATCACTATGAAAGCAAAACACTTCAAAGCTGGAGTGACAGCACAGAAACTGTAACTGTTACATATGCAGGGGGATGTGGGGTTGCAAAGACAAGTTGCAAGGCTCACCATCTTTGTGTTTGGTGCAGACTTGCGGGATGATCTCCAAATATTTCTGCATCTGCCTCTGGAGGCAGCGCTCTCTGATTCCACGGCTGTGGAGGGCGCCGACCAGTGATCTCAGCTGCTCGATGTCCGACACGCGCCACCAGCCCGTCAGCATGTCTGCAATCATGAGCATCATGTGAGACGACGAGGTGTGTTCAGTGCGTCGCGCCAAATACATAAACGCGTTCATGCTCACCTTCAGGAATAGGCCGCGGCGTGAGGTGGTCGAGGGACTTCGGCATCTCCAAGGCCAAGTTTTTCTCGACTCGAGGTACGGGAGATTCACTGGTGCTGGAGATGCTGGCAGCTGTGTTGCCCTCTGCAGAGTGGCCTGGCATGGGGCTGGGGCTGCTGGATAGAGGCATGCTGGGACTTATCATGCCACTGGGCCAGCTTCCAAAAGAAATGCCTAATAATGAGCCACCGGACTTCACCTGAGTGAGAGGGGGAAAACCAGTTACAGATGTGGAGGGGGGAAAAGGCAAGACAAAGAGGTAATCTGTCATTTCTAGTAACCAGGCTCACCTGCAGAGCAGACAGTGGGTAGTTGAGGAGGCCAGCTGGATGGTGAGGACTGGCAGAGGCGGAGGCAGCAGACGGAGTGAGGGGGAGAGCCGGAGACGGCGGCGGAGACCTCGGCCTGCCCGGGGTTGAGGACGCCTGAGGAGACCCACGAGGCACTCCTGGTGGAGTGGTGGTGAGGGAGGAGAGATCGCACGGGTTGCGAGGGAGCAGACTGAACCAGTGTCCGCTCCTCTCTGTCAGGACTCTGAGCAGCTGATCGTTGGCCTGGAAGGAGAAGTGTGGAGACGGAGCCGGGGACGAGGTTGGAGGAGTGTTTCCCGGGCTATCGCGAGGAGCTGGCAGGCTGGGGAAAGATAAGAAGGTTGCAGCTGGAGGGGGGATATTTGTGGGGTCATTAGTGGAGGGAGCTGCCGCTGACTCGGGGGCATTTGGAACGTGGGAAGAAGATGTTCCTGTTTTGGAGGGAGTGCCGTTGGGGCTGCCGTTTTTCCTCGTGTGGGGACTCTCCTTTTCCTCCGCCTTTATAGATTCTTTGCCGACATCCTTGCTGCCGTCTCTCAGCGTGCACAGCTTTGAAACACAGCTCGGCTGCTTGTAGAGCAGAGACAGGGAGTTTTTACTCCCCTCGTGCTCCTTTTGTTCCTCCTTCTGATGCTCCAAACTTTGGGCTCGAATGTGCTGCCCATCAAGGCTGGCAGACTTCTCCTTCTGCAGTTCGATCTCCTGAGGTTCCTCTTTTATCTTCACCTCTTCTGTTGCTCTTTTCCGTCTCTGCCGCTCCTCCTCAAGTTCTTCTAGAGCTGGGGCCAAAACAGAAAAGCAGATGATTGATCTGTTTTGAAGTGCAACTGTTGTACAACTTGTGTCTCAATGGCAGCTAAGGTTGTGAAAAGAGGAAATTTAGCAAATTTAACGTGTCAAAAAGTTTAATTACTTCAGAAAAAATAAAAGAGGAAATGGAGTAACATAGCATTTAATTTCTTCACTCTGTATCTGTGTGTGTCCACACCTTCTCCACTCTCCATGGCTTCAATAAAGACTCCTCCACAGTGGGGCAGCACCCAGTACCGGCGGCGGTAACGGTCCTGTCCGTACATCATAGAGCGAAGAGAATGGGATATCTCAAAGAGCTTTCTTCTGGTCTGATGGTGTTGCTGCAATAACAGAAGAAAACACTGATTTCAGCACATCCATGCTGCCTCCCACTATGAGTCACATTCTGATTATTGCCGTATTTTTATTTGCTGTCAAATTTAAGGGGGCAGAAGGGGCAGAATCGTGCATGTGATTATTCAGGTCTGACGCTGTTCTGTCTCAGAACTCGTGTGTGTCGATGAAGGAGGAGTTGCCGAGCGAGATTATGTCTCAAAGAATTAGCTTCACAAGACGAGGTCAGACGACAGAAGAGAACAACAGGCCACATCCAACAGCAGACAGATTGCAAAGAGAATAACAATGAATGAACCTGCAGTTCTTGTCAAAAACAAAAAAAAACTAAAATGTCCAGGATTGAGTTTAAATTGAGACAAAGTACATTTTTGTATACATTTTCAAAGTCCTTTTTTTCTTTTGTGGCATATTCTGCACAGCTATAACAAAAATAAAAAAAATTTAATTTTGAAAAAAAAGCTCTTTAAATAACCAATGAATTCTTATTTTTAGGGAAAAGATCCAGCCACTAAGACATGTTTTCTCTGAAAACGTTCTTAAGATTATTTTTCCTGCAAGAAAGAAAATAAGGCATTTTCCCTCGAAACAAAAATCTTCTTAAGATTCCATTTTAGCTTTGTGAAAATAAAAGAATAATGGCAAACATAAACACGGAAGTCTAAAGCGTATTTGGTAAATGCCACTAGTGCATAAAAATAAGATAGTAAAGATCTAAATTAGCACGCCGCTTAGAGCTTAGTTTGAGACTAAAACTAAGTGTATTCCAGTGTAGTACTTTGTGTTTTTCATAAAGGCTTTACTTTGCGTTGGGTTTTTTTTTTTAATTTAAAAATGTACATAGTTGAATTAACTCAATCATTATTGAAAACATTAAATAATTGTTTATTAAGTCCTTAAACTTTTGGCAGAAAAATAAAATATTTGTGAGACTCTATTTATTGTAATAATATTGAAATTAAAGTTTCACATTTATTGAATTTAAATAAAAAATTAAAATGTTTTTTAAATGGAAATAGTTGGCATTAGAATGGAAATGTGACCATTTGAACACAAATTTGAACATGTTTGATCAAATTGTGTTGAGTTTTTTAACTGAATCAAATCATGAACACGTGACTTCATCACTGTTTCTTTGCTCTATTTGTTGTCCTCTACATACAATTCTGCATATAAGCAAAAGATGACCATGTATAATGAGCACGTCTAGTATTTCTAAAAGTTAGTTCTGTGACAGCACAAACGGGTTTTAGAAGTGTTGGTACCTTTGCTAATTTCTCTATTTGCTTCTCCAACTCCTCGACACTGGTGGCCTGGTCAACTTCATCCTAATGACACAAAACACACAATTTAAGGAAGATTGCACTCGCTCTGTGTTTTTTAGGTGTTCAGATCAATTTTTACCTCATCATATGTCTCCACCCTTCTGACCTTTTTTATTTCATCCTCCTCATCATCTTCGTCGTCATCTGCTTGGTCGTCGCTGTCATCGTCGTCGTCGTCATCGTCGTCACTGTCCCCGCCCAGTTTCCTTTTGCGTTTAGCAGCAGAGGAGGGAGTGCAAACAGACTGGTTCTCTTCTACGCTCATGTTGGCCTCCCGTTTCCCCGTTCGTTTGGCGTAAATGGTCCTCAGCCTGGACACACACAAACTCTGGTTCAGATTGGCACAACACTGAGAAACTATAGACTAGAAAGACGACTTACTTCTTTAGTTTGCCCTCCATGATGATCTTGTCTTTCCTTAGGTTTGCCATCTGATCCAGGTTCTTGTCAATCTCACTGCAGATAGAAATGCTGGCATTTTAGCACCTCTCAATTATAGTATTATAACTTATAATTAGGTTTTTGCAACTGAACTGATATCCAACGGCACTTAACTAATTGAAATATTCTTAGGTAAAATGCTAAGAACCTTAAAACACAACATTTGATGTAGAACAGTCAACAAACACAATTAAAAATGAATTCTTAAATTTCTATAGAAAAAAGTGTCAAGATGACATGCAAGTTTTTTCACTTAATTTGTTATTCTGGATTGTATTTAGATGTTGTGCATTTTTAGCACAAACAAAAGGTGTAATCCCAGAGGAAGAGCAAAAATGTCTCTGACTTGTTTCCTCTTAATTGTTTCTGTTCTTTTCTTTTGTTTTTTTTCTTCCCAAGGCTTTTGAGAAGGTGAAGTTTGAAAGTCTCCACTCATCAAGGTAAAGGATTTACTCTCATGCCTTCTACAGAAACAGTTGTGAAACTTTTTCATTATAATTCCGTCTACTCCGTGACATGGTCTTGCAATAGAATCTTAATAACATTAAACGTTTATTGGAATGGAAATCAGTGAAAACAAAGCATAAACTGGAAATCCAGAATCAGTAGTGTCGGATGTACAAAAATTAACAACCAATCCACATGGAGTCCAACTCTAACTCAATCATAACTGTCTTTAAAGTTTTAAAAGTGATTTCCTAATTGCTATTTTGCTTTTTAAGTCTATTTCCGAAAGTAGTTCATTCTCTCAGATTAATTTAAATATATCTTCTGTGAGTAATCACAGGAAATACAGACTGTTTTCTGATGCTTTATTAATCTGTTGACAGAAAAAGGATTATGACGTCCTGATGAAGTCCCTGTACCTGATAACAGCTTTGCTACAGGCCAGCTCGTTTGCCAAGAAGCCCAGGATGGAGGCCTTCTGAGCGGGCGTGTGAGCCTGGAAGGCTTTGGTCTTCAGACTGAGGGCCAAAGGAGCCAGGTCTGTGTTGCCACAATGGGCTCCCATGTACATCTGTAGCACCTCAGATACGTTATCCCTGTTGATGCCCACGTTGGTCAGGTGGTCCCCCAGCATGGTTTTGGTCTGGTAAAGAGATGGCATCACAGACATGTGTTGGTCATTCATTTGATCAACTTTAGACAATATTTTAGCTTGTTAAATGACACTTCATCATTATTTATGTATTTATTTTGAGGGAAAGTAACATAACAAATAAAGGGCATATATTTATTAGAATGATCATTATTATTGAAGTATTTACTGAAGTATTCACTGTTCTAAAGTATTCCCTCATTTGAAGACATGATACAAAATGGTTGTCTTCACGCCTTTTTGGTCAAAGCTCACCTTTTGCCCGGGTGGCAGGCCAGGATCACAGACCGCTAGAGAAAGCAGCTTAACTAGAAGGTCTTGGACTTGGCCCATGCTGTCCCCCACATTGAGCAAACCCTCCTGCAGCATACCCAGGGTGGGAACATCCACATTCATGTCTAGGCCCAAAACCTTCCCGAAACCTCGCAGGAAGTGCATGAGCATCAGGCAGTTGGACACGGCACGTCCTGGTAGGATGAGACCGGGAATCCGAGAAAACTCCGGGAGAGCCTGGATACAGAAAAGTCAATGAGTGAAGATAAAATCCAAACTTCAGATGCATGTGTTACTTCATAGAAATGTAAAAGATTTACAGTAT
Organism: Oryzias javanicus; assembly: GCA_003999625.1. NCBI lineage: Eukaryota > Metazoa > Chordata > Actinopteri > Beloniformes > Adrianichthyidae > Oryzias > Oryzias javanicus. Next base: position 14,405,077 of record CM012439.1, on the reverse strand, counting down.
GACCAGTTCTTAAAAAAACATAATGCACTGCTCTTTTCTAACCACTTGGTGGTGCACATTTTCATTAATAAAAGTGTTCTCTGCAATGTGACACAAACTCCTAAGAAAATGTTCAAACAACTGCTGCTTTACTGGTATTATTAGTTACCTTATGGTCAGACAGACACATGTCTTCATTTGGCTTCTTCAGTTCCCTCGCTATCTCCAGTTCCAGTCGGCGTTGCTCCAGTTTACGCTCTTTGTTCAATCGCTTCTCGTCTCTTTTCTCCTGCCGCAAGCGTTCGCGCTCCTGAAGAGTCCGACATTCAAGGGCGCATTAGGAAAGCGAGGCATGTGCGTGGATTTTTTTTTTTTGTCTATGTGTGTGTGTGTGTGTGTGTGCAATGACATCTACTTTAAATTGCTGAACATGGCTAGAATCCTGTCTAAAAACCGCCATGCTTTCAAAGGAAAAGTTCTTGAGGGTCTTTTTACTTGCTAAGTGTGTAAAAATTTTTTTGAAAAGTGCCTGTAAAAGAGGGAATCCACTGAGGAAGCAAAGTCTTTGGCCCTTTTATGAAACAGGATGTGTGTCTGTGTGTACATAAGGACTACCTCTGCTTTCTTGCGAGCCTCAACAGCCTTCATTAGCATTACATGTTGCCTCCTCCTTTCCCTCTCCTAGAGTGGCAAAAAATAGACACACATTAATAAACAGACGCCGCACGAGCGGCATTCAAGGTCGTCTAAGTTGATCGTGTATTAATGCAGGGAGAAAAAAAAACTGATGCGCTACATTCAGTAGAGGCACCAACACAAAGTGATGCTTCAACATGTGTACACTTTCACATGTATGGTGGAAGCATAAGAGTACAGTCGTACGATGACAACCAAAAAGCAACACATAGATGCGGTACAAAGTAGATGTGATGACAGGCTCAAAAAAGAGAAGCAGCTGAAATCTGTGACGGCGCCTCCAAACTAAAGCTGACACAACAAAAAGCAAACAAAATAGCTGGGTCCCGCGAGCTGCCTGACATGCCACACTGACTTTATAATCAAGTGAAGGAATATTCAGAGTCACTGTTAATGCTGGTTTGATATATCGCTGGGATAATGCTGGCTGAGAGGATGGCAAAGGGTAGCTACGAAGTGAGCAGTTCCTCTTCAGTGGTTTTGGACGCTTAAGCATTAACACAGAGATTGAGACATCTTTGTTGTTCTCTGGTGCGTGAGACACCATCTACTAAAAAAAGAGAAAAAAGGCTCAGGAATTACTGTTGATCACCTCAGGTGTCCTGCTCCACCGAATCAGAGGGTCAGAATATGGAGATTGTGACTGTTTCTTCCACTAAGATGAACAGCAGGATATATGCTTTTACATGCAAAATTACAAAATAAGAGGCAGAGATGTTAAAACTTTAGTTTGACTCTAAATCATCTTGTTGAACACTTTTCACCCATGGAGTGAAAAGTGGGATTAGGGGTGTTGGATGTGGTAACTGGCTTGATCCAGAGAGGAAAAGATGATTTACACTGAGCTACAACTGTCAGAGTAAGAAGGGCTACAAGCAGGAGAGCCAGGCCAAAACGAAACGCTACACAGAACCATGTTTGTCCCGATGGTGGTCATCGTCTTTGTTTGTTACTGCGGCTAAGCTCAATTGAAGCACCAGTCAAAACTTGAGGTAATCGTGCCCTGGAAAGGTCTCCACCATAAAGACAAAATGACTCTCAGTAGCCGTTTTCATTCTTTGTGCAGAGTACATGAACAGTGAATGACAGAGAGGTTGGGACGGGGCAGGTTAAAGCCCAGCGCTCTGCGGACTGCAGGACAGATGCACGGACGAACAGACACAAGCTCGATGTCTGGGCTGGAGTCGTCAAGCACTCACGGGTAACACAGGCTACTCCAATACAACAGTTAGACAATGTATGTGATGGATGGAAACTCCTCGAGCGCTTTCTCAGACAAGTGAGGGTGGATTGGCTAGCAGCCTTTGCAATGCATTCTGAGTAGAAGGGGAGGATGGGGGAGGGGGGACAGAAGCTGCCTGGCCACCGTGACAGGGTCAGTTGTCCCTCAGGACAAGCAGATGGAGGCAGCACACTGACTCTTTTTTTTTTTTTTTTCTTTGTTGGTTTTGCTGGAAAGCCATGCAGAAGAATGTAGTATGACAGCAGCCAGTGCTACACTTAATGCATTGCTATGACAACCATAACACAACCAGTTACACGATGCAGGTGTTAGATGTACAAAAATAAACATACCCATACCATATCTAGTCTATGCCTCTCCAACTCCTGGCAGAGAGAGTTGGCAAAATATTATGGAACAGAAGTAATATCCAGTACCAATAAGCATGGCGTTTAATAAAAGAGCAACACTGAAGTATGTCATTATACAGATGTTTGGCAATTAATCTCATTCATGCTGTATATATATTCACACATGCCTGTATTTAAGTTCACACTAATGTATATGTAGAGTCACACACACCTTTACATTTTCTACAATAGATAGTGTATACAAAGGTTCTTACCTGGTGTTTAAGGATCTCCGCCTGCTGTCTCCTTAACTCCTTCTCCTTGGAAAAGAAAAGATGGAGCAGACTTTCTTAAGCTGCCACAATTATTATAAAATGTAGGGGTGTAACGATTCGGTTCGTATTATAATTTGTAGTTGAGGATACGATTCATAGTCAATATCGGTTTGAACGATCCGATTCACGGTCCTAAAATTGATCACTAACATCTTCAGCTAAAAAAAATCAACCAGTGTGACTGAGAGATAAATACCTGCTAGTGAACAAATAAAGTGATGTTTTCCAAATTCCTTGTATTTCTTGGAAGAATAATTGAGTGTTAATGAAATATGTTTACAAACGAGACTGAATGTCAAATCCATTCACATTTTAGTTTAATAAAGTTCAGCCCGCTGTTGTTTTATCACATCAAAATAATACAATATGAATATTATTCTACCACACGATAACCACTTACGGTATCATTTTTTGCTGACATCACATGTGTGTTGTCTGCTATGATGTCACATGGTCGTTTTGGGGTTATAGTAAAATAACCCAAAAATTGGTTTATTTCGAAACAGTATAATAATGGTTGATTCAATTAACAACTTGCCTCAGAAAGATTGATCTGGTTGGATTGAAGGAATAAAAATCGATTAATCGTTACACCCCCTATAAAATGACCTCATTTGATCTGACTTCTGTTTTTTTCCGTCAGTGAATGGAAAAGGGTCTCAAAATCTTTGTTTGCTAATTAAATGTAATTAAAAATGACAAAGTTTGAGTTCTTTTCAGGATAAATAGGATAGAGTACCTTCAAGCGTTTTTCAGCCTCCAGGATTTTGGCGTTAGCAGCTTCTTCCTTCTTTTTCCTTTTGGCCTATAAATACAGATGACAGTCAAAAGTCACAGAGGCAGACATCAGTCATTGTTGATTTAAGCTTTGTTGCACTTTAAAGTGATCGTCTGCAGTTTTCTGGTTTGGAGCTGCGGTTTGGAGCTCCAGTCAAATTTGTAAAAACACAGCGGATGAATACTGTTTCTCTTTAACACGTAATTGTGAAATGTTGAAGCCTCCTGTTAAGAACGGCTTGCCAACCGTGTCAACCTAAAATTGATTCGCTTGTGTTTAAAACACTTTGAAGCTCCTTCAGAATAATTGTGAGTGTCGGCACATTTGTGTAGATGGGCATGCGTCCTGGGATGTGTGTTTGTGTGCAGAAAACAGCACTTTTTTTCTTTTTTTCTGCTCGACCCACTTATGCTAAACTGTTACTGTTGTCTGATGAAGAAAAAAAAAAGACTTTTCTGTCCAATTTAAATACGGTCTGAAGAGGCAGCAACAGCCATTTTAATATTCAACAGCCGTCAACCAAGACCAATTTAGCATTAGTTCCATGTGGAATTATGCCTAAGAAGACGCAACTCCCCCCCAATGCATGCTGCTGTTCAGTAATGAGCTTTAGGAAGATTAAAACACTATAGACTGAGGGGCTGGAACTATCCAGGAATGTTCTGCTTATTCAGAGGTGCTGTTGGATAATATTTTCTACCTCCAAAATTTGCTGTGCTCTCAGTTCCTTTTCCATCCGAATCTGCTGAATGCGCTTGATTTTTTCCTGTAGAGGCACAACGAAACAACACATAATCTCTTCATATCTTAGAAACCGGAAAACGTCTTGGATAAAATTCCAATAGGCATAAAGGTCTCTCCGACTTCTACAGGCTTGGAAGGTGTTCTCAAGACAATAGAAAAGTAACACTGCGCTTTATTTCCAGAGTTTGAAGGAACACTAAGAGGATGAAAAATGGGGGGGAGAGTGCTGAAGAAGACCCACCTGCTGCTTGAGGATCTTGATCTGCTCCTTCTGCTTTCTCCTCTCCTCTGCTGCCATGATAGCTGCAGGAGTACAGAGGCTTTTAGCTTATGTCCAAACTATGCTTTAACAAGTTGCCTCTTACATTCACATACTATTCTAATTACTCATTCCATCAAGCCAAAATCATGATGTGTTATCTTAGAGTCTTTTTCTTTCATAAGAGAGTTAAAATACAATCAATCATGCAAAAACAAATGTAATAAAGTATTGAGCTCTTGTGAATAATATGACTGATCTAAATAAAATCATCTTGTTGTAGCTCTCGTTAGGTGATAACAGCTCTGTCAGAATGTGTTGTAAAAATTAACCACCAGATCAAAACAATCAATATGAACATTGATTTTTACACATCAACATCCTGGAAAGCCTCTTCCAGGATTTTATGAATAAGAGTCTTTCTGTGTTGACTTTTTTCCCCCATTTGTTGGTTCAAAACATTCCAGACGTTCACTTTGACTCGTTTGGACTTGCTGGGAATGATTAGCAGTATCATGAAGGAGCTTACTTCTTATTTTCTATGGTAATCTTTAAGATTCTTTATGTAGAAAACACTGATTTTTTTAAATCGTATTTAAACAGGATATCGTCATAAACTATCTAACCAGAGTTAGCATTTCATATGAAACAATTATGATGTAAAGCAGTGAATCAGATTATTGGAAACCAGTGAAGTTACGGATTAATTTACTTGAGAAATGGAATTGACGTGCTTTAAAAGTGAACCTAAATACTACCACACACTTTTATGTCGTCTTCTCTTAGTCAAAATATTTCAGTTTCTAAGAAGTGTTCTTTTAGTGTTAACTGATCAACATTTTCAATATAATGTAGGCACCTTAACCGACTTTTTCAACAGTTTTTTTGGTTTAAAAGTCAAACCTCAATAACATGAAATAAATCAGTACAATTATAATGTTTTTTGAGAGCATGTGTTCACACATTTTGTAAACAAAAACATCAAAGTAACAATAATTTATGTACTTTTAGTTACTTTTTGAATAAGAATTTGCTTAAAGCTTATAATCACCACAAACTTGAATTTATAATGAGCAACTTTAATGTTAATTGATGATGTATATTATAGCCCACAGTTGTTGTGATCATCTTGGTGTTTAAGGAGTCTAAGTGTAAGGTGCTGTGACTGAAATGCATTTTGATGCTGATGAAGTCACAGCTTTGAGACTACAAGTCACTTTTTGAACTTCATAAAATGTATTTATGTTGCACTTTACAACTCCTTTCAGTGTACCAAAGTGCTCACCATAAAAGAAAGTTGAAACAAAAGAAAGTTGAAAACAAAATTAAACACTTAAATATGAATCTTTCAATTGTTTGACTAGTTTTACACCGACACTCAAACACAACAGCAAGAACAGTTTTACTAAATCTGATCCTGTTTCTATAAAAAAGAAACTTTTCTTAGAAGTAAAGCATACTAAAAAATGACGACAGATGAAGGAATTTTACAGACACAAATCAGAACCGTTTCGACGGGTTGAAATAGCCCCGCTTGCAAAAGTTAAGGAAGCACTACTAAGATTTTTACTAGATTTATTATCATGTGCATGAATAAAAAAATGTGTGATCATTTTATTCGAAACTAGCAGCTCAGTTGCAAAAAAAAAAAAAAGATTAGAGGAAAGGGAAGATTAAAGCTTCTCCTTTAAAGTGGAAAAATCAAATATGATCCCACACACAACAAAAGGAGTGAAAGCAGCATGAATTCCCAGAAATGTCCCGCCGCTTTTCATAATACAATCATTTAGATCAAAGTAGTTGGAAGTGACAAACTGACCAACTGCATAACCCGCAGGAGCATGTTTACTGCGCGCACGCGCTCTTACCTTGCTGCTTGCGAGCTTCTTTGGCTGCACGTGCCAGAGCCTGCTTTTCCAGTTTTCTCATCAGTTTCATCTGGGCTGCCTGTCGGGCTATTTCTATACAGAAGCAAAAAGACATTTTTCCTCATTGATAAACTCGCTGGGAACATAGGAACACGGCTGTTACCTAGTCTGACCCTTTTCATCATGACTTATTCCTTCATATTCAAGCATCCTTAGGAGATAAATGTATTAAATTACCGTCTAGCACTTCAATACTTCTCTACTTCCTAACCTTGCTGTACATCTAACACATGAGCAAAATAAAAATAAATCAATCTGAATAAAGACACAATCAGGGCTTATTTACGTTGCCAACCTTGAGCCTCTATTTTGCGCAGAAGTTTGATTTCACTAGGACTTGGGCCCTCGGGTGCAAGTGGATCACCCACATTAGGGGGTCGTCCCTTCCTCCTTCGGTTACCTTTGGCACCATCGCCTGCGAGCTGCCGCTCTGAATTTGGGGGGCGACCCCTACGGCCCTCCATTGCCAAAATACGAGGAATGATCTCCTCTTCCTTCAGCAGGCTCCACTGTAAACCCTGACGGAGAAAGAAACAGAGAAGATGGACCTCCTTGCATAAATTACTTTATTCATAATTAAATCATAGCTGGCTATATTTGATAAGAAACAGTAAATGTTTTTTTAACTGAAAATTAACAAATTTTAAATAAAAGTGACAAAAAAGGAGTAAAATATGCATCATTCTTTATTGTAAAAGGTATTAATCTTTGTTCTGACAAAAGAAAATATATCACTGGTCACCTGTGGAAGTAATGTCAGCTTATTATTACATTTCTCCACGCACAGTGAGAGGTCTATGAACTGGGACTACTGAGACTTTTGGTTGATTCCTATCCTTGCCCTGACAGTGACTGCTGCATGAAGCTTTGCCTGCACTAGATGAAAAGATGAACAGGGATCAGGGACACAGAGAGAGAGAGATGAAAGGCAGTCACCTGGGGTCCTTCTCTGGCTTCATAGAAGTCACCAACCCTTATCTTTGCACTGAAGCTAAAATTATCACGCGTGATGCCACTTATTCCATTTCTGGCTAGATACTAGAGAAGAGAAAATAATCATGGCGTTGGTTTAGACAAGAAATAAACGTGAAAATTTAGCCACATAGAAAAAGCAACTGGGAGGCACTAGACTGAAGGGAACTGACAGTTACAGTGCATCTGCGCAGTGTTGCTAATCATTATAAAAGCAAGGGGGACAAAAAAAAAAAAAAGAAAAAAAGAGCAAAGGCTCTCAGGAGAAGGGAAAAAAACGGCTTTGACCTTGGAATGCACAATTCAGGTCCCTTCCTTATTTATCTGTGGCATTCCTGTTCTGTTGCTGCCTGCTGACTGCACAGCAGTTAAAGTGCTGGTGCTTAGGCAATTTGCTTTCGTGTCTGCGGGCTCTTTTGGAATCAAAGACTGTTCGGACAATCGGTGTGACTGAGATTCTGATGAGGCAAACTTGGAAAATAACAGGCATTAGTGCACAGCAGAGAAAAGAGCCAAAGTTGTGCATCCCAAAAACAAGGCATTAATATTTTCTTTGGGGGGGCGGACAGGGAGAGGTGAAAAAAAGTGGCACAAGAACTGAATCTAAGAATATCATCTCTCACTATTAAGGTCATAGAAAGCGGGATGTGGGTGGGGTAGGAGTGCAGCTAAAGCAGAAGCATGGACAATGTGGACAAACGCTGATACACAAGCACTTTTGTGGGCAGTGTAGGTGAGCAGTTTTGTGGCTTTTTTGAAGGAACGTGCAGAGATTTGAGATGATCTTCAAGTATTGCTAAAAACAAAACTGCTCATCTGTTTGCCCACAAACTTTTACTTTTGTATCATTGATGAAACTACACTGCGGTGACACGCGACAAAGGTACCTTCATCACATCAGGGTACTGCCTCAGTTTCTTGCCACAGGGTGCATAGTAGGCCACCTCACCCTGTGGGCGTCCTGCCACTGTTTTGATTCTTGTTTCTCTTCGCCATCTAGGAAGAAAAATGAGTTTTGAGCTTATAGAAAGAATTTACCAAATAAATAAATAAATTGTGAAAATGGAAAAAAAAAACAATGTTTTAGTTTTACAATGTTTTATGTTTAAGGATGTCTTAGGTTTTACATTTACATGCACTTACCCCAACTCCAGAGGAGCCATTAACTCCTTCTCATCTGTCACTCTCTTTCTCTTTCCTAACCCTGGGAGGAGACAGATTGAGCACAAATGAGACAAAAAAACCCTCAAATAAATCATTTATATAACAAGCAAGAAACTTTATCAGCTATATTTCTATGCCAAGTTGGAAACACTTGAAGGACTTCAAACAAACTTTTTTTCTAAACAAACTGATTTAAGAACCGCACAATTTGTTTGCTGCATTTTAGACACAAAACTCAAAAAGCAGCATTCCAACAAGTTTCCTTAAGCTAAATTTCAGACATTTTAAGACCATAAATGTCAAAAATCAAGAGCAATTCCTCACCCTATTTCTCATTTTATTAATCTATTCTTTATAATTTATTTTATTATCAAACTGTAGCTTCATGTTTTTTAGTCAGCTCCATGATGTTTTAGTACATTTTTTAAACCAGTGGTCTGCATTTAGAATATTGGGATGATAATTTGTTCTGCTGCTGTTTAGTTCCATTATTTGAACAAAATAATTGTGTTTAAAAAAAATTACATTTTCATTAAAAAAATGTGAAACAGGAGTTTCAAACAGCACAATTCAAAATTTATATTAAAAAAAAAAAAAGGATATCAACTTTTAAGACTTTTTAAAGGTATTATTTCCAAATTCATAAATTATTTTTAAGACCTCACGGGTATCTTAAAAAGCCCTGAAAACAGATTTTAAATGAAATATCCTAACAAAATGAACCAGAACGTAAGGAGAGAAAGAAAATGAAGGAAACTGTGATATGGAAATTTGTATTTTTCAGCGTATAATGGTTCCTTGCTAGAACGTGGTTTACCTCTTGTGGTGTCACTTTTTGAGGATTTTTTTAAATGCAATTTTGCACTTTTTGAGCATTGTTTTCTACATTCTGATTGACTGTGGACTTTTGTCAACCTATCTCCTGTACAAAATGTGTTCGGTTTTCCCAATCTACATAAATCTTTAGTTACATTTCTATAATAGTTGACTTATTTTTCTATGAAGGTTTGAACTTTTAGAGTTTAGACCACAGAAAAAAGGTGTTTAAACGTTCCTGTCTGTCTGAAAAAAAGAGTTAAAAGTGTGTAGTGAGGAGTTTTAAAACATTACAACAAATAGAAAATTAGTTTTAAAAAAGATGACTTCTTTGTGGATTTCATCTACTGCATGCTATTTTTAGAACACAGCTTTGAAAGAGGGAATGCTGTAATTCAATTCTTCATTTCCATTGGTGAAATTGTAGAGTTAAAAAAAGCAAGCAACAAGGTAACCTCAGTTCATTTAAAAATCTAGTGAGTTCAATAAATATTTATCAATATTAAGGAAGGAAACAAGCACCTAAAGTAAAAAAAAAAAAAAAAAAAAGAATCAACTGTAAATGTTGCTTCCTGGCAACCTGCACCTCTATGTCCTATTTACCCTGATCTGTCTTACATAAAGAGGCAGAAATTAACCTTGTTGCTGTGCCAAACAAGTTGTCAGAGCTCTTTGGCATGTCTCTACAGGACCTCCACAGCTGCAGTTGAGTCATGACAACCAACTGCCTTCTCCCTCCCATCCACAAAGAACAAACCCTCCACTGAACCGCCAGAAGACGACAACAGACAATCGCTTCCTTTAAGCGACGCACTTTAACTCTTTTTACAAGTTTTACAATAATTTTTTTACAAGTTTTACAATAATATTGCTTGTGGCGGTACATGCAAGGCGCTTTGCAAAAACTGCCTTTTTCTTTCAACTCACTGTAGGTATGAACAATTCTGAGGACTTTACCTAATGAAGAGGCTAAGCTATAAGAGGAAGAGCCTGGAGAGCTGTGATAGGTCAAGGCACTGGAGCTGGTGGCGATACTGGGACTCTTGATGACCTGTAGGTTGAGAGGGGAGCAGCTGCTGGTGGTGGTGGTGGTGTGATTGGTTGAGGAGTTCAGTAGTTCTAGACCTTTGGTAAGCCTCCGTGAAGTCATCTCCTTCTTAGATGATCCTGATGGTAGCTGCTTTAATTCCTTCCCTTTCTTCCCAGAGATGTCGCTGTCGGAGTTACTGTCAGACTCTGAAGACGGCACACGAGGAAGAAAAGTTTCAAAGGGGGCAGAGGTTTCAGGAATTAAAACAGCGATTCTAGAATTATGCAAAAAACAATAACTAAAATTGGGCTACTTCATATGTTCTCGTTTTGGACTTTTTCTGCGCTTTTCTGTTGAGTTTCTTAATAAGTCATTCATTCATTGTTTTGATAAACAGGATTGTCTTAATTCTAGATTTTTAACTCACTGCTGCACACAGATGGTACCAACCTGACAGACTTTCATCGGAGTCCTCTTCATCCTCCTCCTCCAGGTCATCCTCATCATCATCATCATCATCTCCTGAGTCGTCAGATTCCTTGTTGGCGGGAAGACCAGCTGTGGGGTTACACATCCCAGGGATTCCCACACCGGGGATTCCTACCCCAGGGATGCTAACCCCAGACATGCCGATGGCAGACTCTCTTCCTCGAAACAAGTCTACCAGAGACTGCACTGGGTGGTTCTGAGAAAAGCCTTTCCAGGCAGCTAGTAGGTCAGTCTGTCCCAGTCCTGGTGTCTGTCCCTTACCCTTCAGGGTCTTGTTCTTTCTGGACCCATGGCCTGCGGCATGGGGTGAGGTAGTGGGAGGCTGTGGAGGAGGCCCGGCTTGGGCGGCCGCCGGGGCCCTGCTCGCCCCCGTGCTGAGATTGACGGGCATGGAGCCGGCGTCCAGGTCACTCGGGGGGGGTTTGCCTTGAGAGGCAGAGTCTTTGCGAGGTTTGGTGATGAGGGCCAGAGGTGCGTCCTGAGTGGTGCTTTGGATGACTCCGTTGGGGTGGTTGGGTTCAGGGAGCCCGAGCAGGGCACTCGAGAGGAAGAGGTTGGAGTGATTATTCTGGGGGGGAGGCGGCGGAAGAGGTTGCACTGGTGGTGAGGACAGCAATGTCCTCTTGGGAGATTTGTTTGGCCTCTGCTGCTGCTTCTTTTGCTCAGCTGGGAACGTCTGCCCTTGGGACATGAGAGTCTGGCGAGGAGAAGGAGACCGGGGGGGAGGGAAACATGGGACGGAGTGGACAAAGAGAGGTTAAGAAATGTTTCTGAAAAGAAACGGGACAAAGTGGGGCTGCTCTAGCTGTCAGTTTATATCACTTTTGATTGTGCGAGCAGGTGACAAAACTACAATGCTGAACAGTGGTACAGTTAAGTGTGTCTAAGCCTTTTTGGGGGGGGACAAAAAGAACATAAATGCAATAACCAAAGCTATTGTTCTCAGCCAAGCGCATACACACACAGCAAAAAAGAGAGGCTCTGAGTTCGTCTGTAAAAATGTAATTAGTTGTCTACACATTTGAAAGCCCCAGCGTTGTTATCACAGTCCGGCTGGACATGTTTGCCTTCTTTGCACTGATGACAAGTTTAGTTCAATCTGTGTTTAAGGAGAGGCAGGTTAGATTTTAATGCTGCACTTTCAACTGAATGTGATATGAAGTGAAACAAATCAATTTCACAGACCATGAAATACAGTAACAGTGCCGAAACCACTAGGGGATCCAGCCCCCTTGTAAACTTCTCTGTGCTTCTCTAGAACAAGAAATGGAAAACGCTTTCCGCCGAACACACCGATATCAGTGAGTTTACGGCATTGATTACCGCGCTTTCAACTGGAGAAACAAAAACCCACGTCCTTTAGAGGTAAATAGGGAGTTTCATCAGATTTGACCAGAAGTATAAATAATAAAGTGGGGTTTCTGAGCAGTCTTCCAATGGTAATGAAAGTAAAACATGCTGCTCAACAGCAAACAACAGAAACCCCTCTAAATTCATGAATTATTAAAACAAAGAAGACCACAGTAATGCAGAGATTGTGGCGCTTTAATGAGCTTAATATGAGGGGAAGTTTGAGCTGAAGGAACATATTTGGTCAGTAGCAGCTTATAAATTAATCTGCCTGTTGAGACACTGTGATTGACTTTTTATTAAAGTAAAGTGGGATGTGGGAGAAAAGGGAAAACTCCATTAAAATGTTCCTGGATATACATTTTGATTCAATTTAAGGAGAATTCACTAAATAAAAATAACTCATCTATGTAAGTAGCAATTTTTAAAAAAAGTTACAACAACAAAAACGAAAGCAAAAGAAAAGGAGGGAGAGAATCTACTTAAAGTTCCACTCCTATCATCTTTTGATCTATTTTAAAAAACATTTTCAGCAGAGCAGCAGTAGTTTTTAGAAATTCACCCACGAATTGTGGTCAGGACTGTTGGCCCGCCACTACTTCCCATTATGCATCTGCTCTCCCACTAGCTTACAGCTCTTCACAAGTCCAACCTAACATCAGCTAGTGGTGGAGGGAAAAAAAAATACATTTTTAGATGTATCGATTATAATCCATATGAATTTTAAATAATCAACAATCGGAACAATTATATGATTTAAAGTAAAAGTAATAGGCTGAACTAAACACAAAGCGTTTTTCACTCTGACATTTTTGAAGAGCACACAAACACGGGTCGCCTTCCAGATCTCGTCATCCGATTGCTTGACTTCGTTTAAACTGATTGTTTGGAAGCATTTTGGCTTCTATAAAGTGGACAGTCAATTGGATAAAAGTCATGCGGTGTGCAGGTTGTGTCACACCAAACTTATAATATATAATTATTGAATAATATAATATACAAACTTATTAATATATAGGAAACGGAACAAATTTGTGAAAACACAATGTGCAGTAAGCTAGACACCATTTATTTTGATTGATGCGAGTTAAAGAGCGTTCCACTAAAGCTGGTCTAATGATAAAACGTAACATTATATATTATTTAAGGTTGTTGAATTCAGGGGAAATGTTTCCTTTTGATGCTGTGATAGATTTTTATTATCAAGCAAAATATTTTTCATGTCAGAATTTTTGTGTTTTTAATAAAACAAGTATTCTGATCTGGTCTTTACTTAAAAATGCACTTTGGTGGAGAAAAGTAAGTCATATTGGTCTGGTGTCTTGTAGTAAAAAGAAACATTTCTGAAAAAAATGCAGATCTGGGATGCATTGATAATTGTATCATAATTTAATCATTACATAATCATAATCGAATCGAATTGTGAAGTGCTTCAAGATTCCCACCTCTAATTACAGTTGGAGACAGATTTCAGCTCAAATGAGGAAAACAAAGAGGATTTATTTGTTTGCAAGTGGATGCATCAGAACGGAGCAAAGCAGAGACAAGCTTTTTACAACAATATTTTTTCATTAGCTCCTGATTCATGATTTGAATAAATAAATAATCCGAAACAATTTAAATCACAATTTTCCTGATATATGTCCTCCATTGTGAGAAAAATGCCACAAGAACTTGCTAAAGCACTATTTTCATTGGAGTGGGTCTTTAATATCTTCTAAATATAGTTGCAATAAAAAGTCTAGGTGTCTGGAACACAATCTTCCAACATGCTCTGCACTGAAACTCAAGACTGTCAGTTAATATATGCGGTAAGGTTTCATAAAAATGATTTGCATGTTTTGTGAAGCACTAATGAGTTATACTGTATGTGTGGCCAGTCTCCGTTTACTGACAAATGCTGCCTTTACACTAAACCACTTAAAGATGTTTTGGTTTCAAAACACCGCTTGGCATCAGAAACTGAAACTCTTTTTTGTTATTTACTCAGCCGAAACCATCACCAAGCATTAAAGATTTAATAAGAACAAGGTGAAATATTACAATTATGTCCAATAAAAAGACGATGTATAAACTAAGAGCTGCTCTCCTCTTTAAAGTTCTTCAGTTTATTTGTTAGGATAACGTGATTCACTCCAGTACGTAAGTGGTTCTATTTTGTTCAAACGTCTCCCACTTTGGTGCTGGGGTTGGGTATCACTCACAAAATACTGAACTGATTTGATTTTGAGGCAGAAATTTCCCATTTGATTTGATCATGCCTGTGAATGTGGGCTGATTTGATTATTAACAGGATTCAATTCAATATTCAATATTTAGCCATTCTAAATGATTGTGTGTTGTATGCGATGGGTTACCTGTTTGAGCCTAAACTCAGTGATCTGCGCCAGGGAAGCTTCCAGGAGTTTCCTTTTGTTGGATTTCGCTGTGCCTGGAGTATCCGGCTTTGGCTGCTTGGATGAGGACCTCTGGGAGCCTGTTAATGACGAAGTCAAAACAAACGGTTTTGGGGAGGTAGATGCCAGGAGGGTTGAGCGCGGCGGAGACGGGACAGAAAGAGGCTTTGGGGAGGAGCAGAGGGAGAGGGGCAGATGCTGGGGGGAGGAGGAGGGCAGCAGTTTGGGTGGTTTTGGTGAGGCGTTGCTGGAGGGCGCCTTCGGAGAGGTGGTGAGCGCTATGGGAGAGGAAGACGGCGAAGGCTCCCTGCGGGACTGAGCCAGGAGCGCCAGAGGCTTTGGGTTGGCGGCCAAACCCGTCGACTGGATCACGCTGAAGTGTTGCTGTGGGCCCTCAGTTCGAGACGTGGAACTCTGCAGCCCAAGTGGCGAGGCTTGGGACAGGGTGGGCGGGGAAACGGAGCAGGATAATGGCACTAGCGCTGGAGGGTTGGAGGGCATCTTTTGACTGTCCTTCTTGTCCTGAGCTTCCATACAAAGCAGCCTGTTGCTCTTTGCAGCTCCAGTGTTTGATATCAAAGCCTGCAGAGGGGATAGAATGGAAAAATTATTAACAATAAAAATGAAATTCACCTTTCTATGGAGAGAAATAAGTAACACCCCAATGTATGAGTGCGTAATTCCTTATTTGTGCGTTACTTAGAATTTGTGGACGCATATTCTTGATTTGTGCATCCACAATTCTTGATTTGTAACTCATATAATAGTAACTCACAACATTTTGCGCACAAGTAAAAATTACAAAATAAAAAAATATATACAAAAAAACAATTTACACATGCACATAATTCTTGATTTGTAACTTATATAATACATTTTGTGCATAAGTAAAAAATTACAAAACAAAAAAATTACAAAATACAATTTACACATGCACAAATTAAAATTACAACAGCTTGAAACTAATTACACACATACATCTTTAAGCACAAAGTACTTGTTGCACACACACAAAACCTCAGTTAGCACAAATCTGTGGTGAGACTTTTTTGATTGTGAAAATCTGGTGAAACTTGACATTTTCAGTGCTGGAGGCGCTGTCAGGGAGGTGCTGCAGAGAGGAAGCAATGAGTTCTTGAAATATTTTTTTTTATTTTTAAAAGGGATAAGTGTTTTTAAAACACGCGTTTACATTTTTTTATATTCATAATTGGGAATATCTGTTTAATAAAGTGGGAAAATGTCAAATTTCACCAGATATTATTCACAATCTAAGTTCAAAACGGCTCATAAGAAAACTCTGATAACCGAGCATTCTAGTAGTATTTAAACACACCACTCACACATGAATCTCTGAGACGTGAAAAGAGTCTCAACAAAGATTTTTAAACATTTGCGTGTTATTAGTTTCAAGCTGTTGTAATTTTAATTTGTGCATGTGTAAATTGTATTTTGTAATTTTTTTGTTTTGTAATTTTTTACTTATGCACAAAATATATTATAAAGTTACAAATCAAGAATTATGTACGCACAAATTGGAGTGAGTCTATTTTCTCTCCATACTTTTAATTTATTTTGATCAAGTCTAACTCCTTTTAATTACCTTTGATTTCTTCTTTGTCCGCTTCTCAGAGTCCGACAGTTCGCTCTGCTTGTCCTCTTCTTCATCATCGTCATCGTCGTCATCATCCTCGTCATCCTCTGCTAAGTCTTCCAAATCGCTGCTGAGGGAGCCATCGCTGGAGGTGTCTGAGGATGTGCCTGATTCACTGTTGCTGGCCAGGGAAGTGTCTGTCGTCTTCTTTCTCGGCTTCTAAATTCAAGCAAAAAAAAAAAAAAAAAAAACAGTAATAACCACTTTTGCTAAACAGCCCAAATGTCACGGCGTGCTTCTTTTCTTCTCACGCTGCTTTGAAAATTAGGACCAAAAAAATTGTCACCAAACCTTCTCTTTAGGCTTTTGAAGTGTCTTTCCCGCTAACTCTGCTGGCTTGTTCTGGGGGCTGCTACAGTGGCTTTTGGAGGGCTCTGAGTTTTTGGTGGGTTTTGTTGGTGTCTGAACGGGAGCCGCACTGGCAGAAAAACTTCCTGTTTGTGAGGTGGGAGGACAGGCGCCGCTGCCGTTCACCGCGCCATTCACTCCTACAAACACAGAATCTGGTGTTATTAATAATCGGCTTCATCCTTTCTGAGAAACTCGGCTGCGGGGAGATAATAGAATATCTGGAACTACTTGCAGAATTGAATAGGGCTAATAAAAATATTGATTTATACATGTATCTCATCAAACATGCAGCCAGTGCGAGGAGTAAGCCCAACATGAGGGGTTTACATAATAGAAGATAAATTAAAAGATACTGGGAAATGAAGAGGGAACAAGAAACACAGATTACGAGGGGGAACATTTTGACAAGAGCAGCAGAAAGAAGTTACCAGAATGTCTAAGTGAGCAGTGGAAGTCATTACATCGATGTGGAAAGGGGGAAATTTCATCAAAGGGCAGAGTGGATTCATGTAGTGGAGGCTGGTAGAGATTGTAGAGAAGAAGAGACAATGGACGATTGGGTTTTTAACACGGTGCTGTACCTTTAGAGGGGGCATGGTTATTCTTGACGGACATCCTAATCTGAGCAGGACTAGCGTTGTGATTGGGCTGAATGTGGGGGGCAAAGAAGGGAGGGAAGCCGATGAAAGAGGGGAGAAAGGCAGGAGCTCCCCGTCCATGGGCTTCAGCAGCTCGCCACCACTCTGAGAGGAGGAGGAGAGGAGAGGAGAGGAGTGGAGTGGAGGAGAGGGAAAAATGAAAGCTTTGTTCCCTTTCACCAATTGCCACCCAGCATTCAAATGTCATCTACTTACCAGACAGGGCTCCTAGCTGGGGGTGGGCAGCGAGAGCAGCTGACATCCCAAGGGAGCCCAGGCCTCCAAACTCAGGTCTGCCTGCTCCGGCAGTGTAGAGGGCTCCAAAGGCTGGATGGTTGACCAGAGGGAAGGCACTTGACAATGTGGAGCCGATGAAGGGCTGCTCTCCAAACAGACGGCCTTAAAGCAAACACAAACGCAGGGGGTTAAACAGCATTTGAAAAGACCACCTGTGTGCATGCCATTTTTTTACCAAGTCACACTTAAAGCGCTTAAAAGACAAAGAAACTGCTACCTCTTAGGTTCTAAATTGCTTTAAAAAAAACTTCAAATTTTCTATTCTAAAGTCTTTAAAAATAAGGTTCAAACTCAAGGTTTTTTTTTTGGTCACATAAAGGTTCATAATCAAATCCTTTTGCACAAACAAACTCAATCGACCCAGTGCCAAAACACACACAAAAGAGAATCAAATCATCTGATCTACACAAAAAACAATGTACAGTGTTCCCTTGCTATATTGTAATTGACCTTTGGTGGTCTAGCTGTTTTGTAGATTGTTTTTCAGCATTTTTGCAAGTATTTTTTTTTCTAAATTAACCAGCGCACTGAGTTCTGCTTCCTGATTGGCTGTAGAGTTTAGTCAATCAATCTCCTCAATGCCGTGCCTCCTACACAGATAAATGCATCTCCCCAAATCTTTGTAAATCTTAGGTCACATTGAGATTTTTGTTTTGTTTTTTTCTATGAAGGCTCAAACTTTAAGGGTGTATTGACACTTGAAAAATGATTTGTTCTGGGCCGGGTCTGCTCAATTTGTTCTGGATCGAGTCCTAAACATTTTGTTTGGTCTGTATTTAGACTTGGATCTACCTGTCCTGGACCAAAACTTGTAACAAAACCACAGGACTAAAGATCTTTTCAGTCACTGGCCAGCAGTTACAGGGGCAGGTCAAAACAAAATGAGAAAGATGGAGTATTCTGCAGTTTGCCAGGATTGTTCACTTATTCAAACTTTTTATTTTGCTGATCGATGTTGAACATCTGTATAAAAGTCAGATTCAACACTTTTGCTGCTTTGGTACAGTGGAAGCATGCAGCAAGGTAGTGCTGTGGATGCTACGGCTACGCGGTAGGCTAAGAAGTGTTTATGACATATAAATTATCAGGAAAACAGTGTAAGAAGAAATGTGTTTACAGTTGTTTTCATGAGCCTGCATTCATCTAAATACATTTCAATGAGTTTCTGTTGCATCTCTGCTTCTTGCTTGTCTGTTATTCTACTTCATCAATTGAAAGTTTTTTATGAAACATAACCCCTGTGATAAACAAGGGAATACTGTAACTCAAATTTGAACTTTTTTTTTACAAATTTAAATCCCCTCCCCTAAAATCCCCCATTTTTTAATAGCTTGTTTAGTCAATTTTTATACATTAAAATATAGGCATTAAAATATATTTTAATGCCTCATTTTATCCCCATGACTAAAAGAAAAAGAGTATAAAAAAAACTAAATAAAATTCTAATCTGTTCAAATTTGTAAGAGATTTATAATCTAATCGATGTATTTATGTTTAAACTCTATTACTGTTTGTAGGAACAGAAGATTAATGCTGCAGTTTGATATATTGGGAACAGACTTCAAGTTTGTTCTACAGAGCAGTCTGATATATTCAAATTCCAGCACAGGGCTTTCGTATATGTGTGTATTGATAAATCAGCTTAAAATAGGGGCTGCACGCAAACAAAGACTGGATATTATTGGTGAGGTAAGAAAAAAAAAAGCGCAACATCTACATAAGTTGTAAAAAAAAAAAAAAAAAAAAAAAAAAAAAGCTAACATCCTTTCCATCCTTTTAGGCATTCAATTTCAGCACAGAAGAATACTTCATCTAAATCATCATCGTCTAGCATTTTTCTGAGCACAATCATTTCTGGCAGGGGCGACTGCCACGTATTACCTCCTTCCAGAGTCAGATGCAATTTGGTGTGAGCATATTTCATGCAAATTCAATTTCTATTCCAGAAAAAGAGTGCAAGCCTGCTTGATGCCTCTGCATGAGAAAGGTAATACACATGCAAAAAAAAAAAACTGATGACTGTAGAAAAGGGAAATGTAGCCCACGGAGCGGATAAAAATGTCTAACTATGATGAACACTGTATAAAAATGTAAAGAGTGACACTGGAGCATTTTGTTTTCTGAGCTTATAAAGTCAAGGACCTCATAGTGGAGCTAGTTCCATCCCAAAACTGTTATTAAGACTTGAAAAGAGCAGCTGCATTTTAGAGTTTTTTTTCTTTTTTAAGTGTGAATCAAACCGTCTGAGGTTATGCGGCCTTGCGAGCGTGCTGGCAGTGTGACATATGAGAGTATAGCCCTTTGTGTTGGCTTCAAGGTCCCTCACTGCCACAAGACAGCAAATTCTGTCTTTTGAATGTCATTAGAATATGCTGAATATGTAAAGCCCGCCTTGCCAGCGTCAGCTCGTGGATACCAAGATAAACGACTGCAATGCAACCCCCCGAAGGCCAGCAACAGCATTCACTTATGCCCAGGGTGCCCACCTCTCCCTTTCACGCCCGCCTTCCATTCTAGTGACATCTGCAACGGCCTCTTCCATATTAATGCAGGCTTCCAGAAGGCGAATAATTAAATCTACTAAATTTGCAGTGGCGTAGAGGTGCAGGAAACACATACGTAGGATTACCTACAAGCTCTTCCTCGCTTTGTCTCTCCACTCTCTTGCCCTCCTTTTTTTTTTTTTTTCTTCTTCGTTCCCTTTCAATCTTTCCTGCGCACTGACAAACTGCACCGCCTGCTTTTTTCATGTTTGGGTGCTGCCGAAGGGGGATTAATTTGTTGTTTGTTGCAGTCAATCAAATTTCCACAGACAGATTTAAGTTAATTGCATCCGTGAGTTGATCCCAGAAGGAGAAAGTGCCACAGGCACTGATCAGCTTTTCTCCTCCAAGTGATATCCTCATCAATGACACGCGCACATACCGACAGAGTTGGTGCCGGTTCCTCTGTTCTTCTGAGTCTGTTTAATGTGCTACTGGCACAATGGCAAAGGATTTTAAATCAATGCCTGAAGACACCGTGATAGCAAAAGTATTCAATATTTACATTAAGGATAGAACTGACTTACAAAGTACACTTGACATATTTTTGTTGCTTGGCTCGACAATGCTTTCCTCTACATTAATGACACTTGGGATCTAGATCTAGACAAGGATAAGAGTCGACTTTAACTAGCTTTCCTCCTTTTTTTACTTTGTTCATAAATAATATATCTTTGAGCTACAGTTTGGACGCAACAAAAGAAGAAAAAAAGGTGAACATAGCAGAAGTTCTGAGGGAACTAAGCAGTTCATTTGACGCTTAGAAAATTGCTTATCTTGAAAATCTCTGCGCACGTAATGGTGCAGCGGGATGACGAGAATGCATAATGCATAAGAGAAAGAGGTACTGATGGCTTCTACTTTGGGGCAACACAGAGGATGCTACAGTTTTTTCTCCTCCTTTTAGTGAAGAACAGAAAACAACTAGAGGAAAAACCTCCACACACCTCTTCCCAAATAGGTTTGACCCAAACATAGAAGGGAAGCTGGACTCTGGACACTTGACACTGAGTGGCTACTGGCTAGTTAAATCAAGCTGGCATGGGCTTCTTCTTGCTCTTGTGACACGCACACTAACGCTCCGTGGCGTTCTAACTCTCAGGCAGCTGGGGCCAGAGCGCTGAAGGTTGTCAGGAGACATGGTGAAGCATGTGTGATTCTCACACAAAAGAACCCCCTAATTGTTTGGGATTCATTAATGCAGCAGCTTTTTCAATTGCAACCCAAGCTGTTAGAGGGGAAAAAAAACACAGATATCCTTGTTGCAGGGAGAAAGGTGTATTTATACTGCCTGTAAAATAACTGTGTAGTCATTATTAAATGAAAGTAATGTTAATGTTTTAAAAGAAAGGTGTTGAATGCTGTCAAGGCGTGAAGGCGGGTCTTTTTGAGTTGTTTTAAGAAGACCGAAGTGTCCCTTACCAGACGTGTTAAGGGGGGATCCCAGCGCCGATGGGCTCGGGGCCAGGCTGCTCTTCGAGTGGGGAGCGGGCGACGACGAGGAGGAGGAAGAGGAGGACGAAGATGAGGAAGAGGCCGCAGGGGAGGAGGTGCGAGCAGCAGACAGGGTGGGCGCAGGGGAGGCCAGCCGCTCTCCAGACTCCATATCTGTCAAACACAATCCAATCAGCGGGGTTACAATAGCAAAAGCACACCCACTCGCGTGTTCGCCGAGAAACACACTTAAGGCACACTAACGCGCAAATGTGCGCCGTCACACCTACACAACAGCACACGCATGCACGTGTACGCACACACACCTCCTGACACTTTTCCTTTCACATCTCACTTCCCCTGAACAATATTTCTATTTAGCCATGCTCACTGGCTCCCAGCCGCCATTGATTGAATATGTGGTGGTGTAGAGGATGACATGTTTAAGGACTTTGATAATAGGCAGCAAAGCCAGGTTTGCCAAAAACTATCAGTTGTGCAAAGGAGTTCTTTAGCAGGATTTTCCCGGAAAATTCACTCTGTTGAGCCGTAAGTGGGATGTTTGGAGTGACAGAGGTCAGGAAAAAGAAAAAAAAAACACACACTCCAGTACAAAACAGACAAACAACACGTGTCACTTGTGTTCCTCCAACACTCAGGGCCACACAAGCTACTGCAAACTCTTGTTTCAAAAAAAAGGAACAAAATCCCTTCACACCTACATGCTAAAAAAAAAAAAAAAACCTCTTCCATTAAAAGCTCTCTTTGAAGTCTTTAAAGACAGCACAGCTCTTTTTCCTTTGCAACTACAAATAAATGGATAGGCTTTTAAAAAATATGCCTGCATTAACTGACTCTGTAGCTTTCCATTAAAAACACCCTCAGACTCACCATACCAGTTATTATCATCCAACCAACAACATAAGCCCTGACAACAAACATTTGGTCATTCCGGAAACAAATATTGGATTCACACTTGTGAGCTTTAAGCCAGTTCTGCTTACAAGACAAATCACAGTATGGTGATGCCCACACAGCCGTCGACTTGTGGAGCCAAACAAATATGACCGTTTCAAAACACACACACACAAATTTCAAACACACACCTCCCCTGTCTATCACATCAACCTGACTCCTTTTCTCTTCTTTCCTTTCCATATCCCTCTGCCTGACACTAATCCAGGGCTGAAAATCCCCTTCAAAAGCACAGTTTGCAGATTGTGTTTTACAGGCAGGCTTTGTTATTGTGTCATTACACATAAACAGTCTCTGCCTCCATCTCTCCTTCTTTCCCTCTCTCCTAAAGCTCCCTCCACCACCTCCTCCTTCTCCCCTCTGCAGTGGGAGCACAGCCACTGATTAAATCTCTGAGACAAAAGCTGCTATCCTCTGAATATCAAGTATCAGCCTTTTGCCAGGAGCAACACTGACAAGAGAGAGGGAGAGAGGGAGAGGCGCGGATGACAAGAAAACCTGCTGCAGTCCACGGGGAGGAGGCTGGTGTGCCATCGGACTTGGGCGGCCATGACTGCTGTTGCTGCAGTAAAAAAGATGGTGGTTGTGTAATTATGAGGAAGGTCAAAGGTCCTCGGAATGGCCTCCCATGCAAAATGACACGTGCGGCTTAAAAGAGCTACGTTATAGCAGTGAGTAAACAGGTCTTACGGATCATTTGAAGAATAAGTTTCTGCATGAATGCGGAGTTTTGTGATTCTCCAAAAACCTGTTACCTCTGCACACACTTTGTTGCAGAACTGGCTGTCACACTGTGTGCCCTTTCACTTTGGCTGTCATTTTTTTCTTTTTTAAAACAACCATTAAATGATTGTGTGTGTGTGTGTTTTTTTTTACACATAATGTCCTATTTTTGTTTGGATTTCAGTTATTTGTTTTATCCCAGATGTTCCCGGCAAAAAGAATCATTAGAAGCGTGATAGAAATGGAGGAGCTGTGGCCCATCATAATTATCATAATGCACATGAAAACAAAAGGCTTGTGTCTCAAAGGACGAGCAAGCTTATGTGGTGTCAGCTGGTAAGTGAAGCGCATTATTCCCTACCTTTTTCAGAGAAAAAAAACACAGAAAGACGCAGAAAAAGGAAACTAAGAGACCAAAAAAGGATATAAAAAAAGTACAGCCGAGACAATGCACTCTGATTTTGTTGGGAAACAAAAAAAACTCTAGGAGATGAAGGACAGGCTGTAAACCATTCCTGTCGTTCTTCAATATCTGCGCCTAATGCCTCGCCTTGTCAAAACGTGATGATGTGAGCAGAATTGATTTCCCCCTAACAAACAACAAAAAAGCAATCCCTCCTTTGCAGAGGTGTAAAGCATAGCTACCCTCCCCCTCATCTTCTCTCATCTCTTACTCTCTCAAAGGGCCTCTTTCTGGGATGGGAGATGGAAAGAGAAAATGGGGGGGACAGCAGGGGAAAGAAAAAAAAGAAAGAAATGAACGCGAGGCAAGTCCATCTTCCTCCAAACAACTACAAACTGATCACTTTAGAGCAATTAAACCTAATAACAATAATAAGATTGAGCTCAGCAATGTCCCACCCAATGCACGGCCGCAACAATGATTGCAACAATAATGAAGCGCTGAGGTATTTAAGGATCCAATCCTGACTTAATTATGAAAAATTAAAATGGATTTAGCATCAGAATTAGCTTGATTTTATAGGTAATTAACAGCACACAACAGTGGCGGGATAAGGCAGGCATTACCCACGTCTGTGAAACGGCTAAATCAATTTGACTAGAACAACACTAACCAATCAAAACACACAGCGGCGCCACCACAAACAGCAGGTCCTGCAGATGCAAAGAGAGGCAGAATTTATGCTAATAGCTCAACGATGATTTATAAGATGTGTTCCAACGCCGCATTCGGAGTCACGTCTGCAAATACAACGCTGTCATCGCAATGCACCTAATGGCGGATAGATGCAACGTCCCTTAAGGAGAGTGTGGCTATAAACAGCTCAGTGTTTTATGATTGCATGTGGCCTTCACAGAAGACTCTTCACTTGTCAGCATCTTCTGAAAGGAGGCTACAATAGCATGAAGGGGAGATCGCATATGTGCATTTAGCAGGCAGCATTGCCGCCCCGGAATGAAGCTTTACATCATGCTTTTGATTTGTGGCACTGCATGTTGGGTGTTGTGCGTGTCTGAGAGGCGCTCAGTTACACATGCGCGGCTTTATGGAATTGTTTGCTCACATGTGCTCGTCTGCTTGTTTCGTCCCAGTCTCAAACTATATAACCTAACCGTGTCTCAATCCTGCCCTCTTTTTCTCCTCACACACACACATACACGCACACACACACACACAGTAACAGATGGCTGATACTAACTGAGATAATCCGCCAACATAGTCATCAGCATGGATCAGTGGTAATCAGAGTGTGGACACAATGTCTCTTCTCCAGCAGTAATGGAAGGAGCGCCTGGCGCAAGAGAAGAGAAATGCATTATTCCCCATGATGCCGTGACCCCATTCAAAGACACACGGTGGCTCCAAGCTTTTTTTTTTCCTCCTCCTCCTCCTCCTAACCGCAGACGACAAAGACTATATCAGCGTCGCCTCTGCAACATTCACTCAATCCCCTGGATCTCTTCCTGCTCTCCTTTCATTGTGATCTGCCAGCGTCAAGCGCAGACCTCTCTTTGAGTTTACCTGACTCTGAACAGCAAACAACCAAAAAGGCATGTCAGTAAAAATGTGATTACCGGTAACAAACAGGGTTGGAGTGAGCAATCATTGTCAGACTCCTGTTTTGGCAATTTTTTTTCTAGAAATAATCAAGTCTTTTATAAAACCTATAAGGTGGATAATACCAACCTGCTCCTCTGGCGTCCTGGTGGCATCAGTCATTCTTATGAATCAGTCAGCACCAAAAGGGGAACAACACACACACACCCGCACACACACACACACACATACATAGAGCTGTTTTCTGCTGCACTTGTGAAAGTGAAATCATTATCACATCACTCTGAATCAACATCAGAATCCTTTACTTCTGACCTTTCATAGATGCGCCAGAGGCACACTATTTGAACTTTATATCTTTGTGTGTTTAGGCATGTTCATGTTTCCTCAGCACGGCGTGTGCATATGGACATTTAGCGGTAATGAAGCGCTACTAAGAAAGATCATTGCGCTCTGTACTGAGTGCACGTACAAGCTTGCTTCATCGCTTTTTCTCCTTCCTTTGCCTAATCTCCCCGCGTGCCCACAATCAGCCAGGAAGTGACATAACCAAACACCTATGCAAAGATTAAGACAACCTTTGTCCTGCGTCCGACATCAGCTCGACAGTATTTAAAGACACGAGAGAATGCGAGATATAACCCTGAGTTTAAGGACTGCTGAGTTGCAGAGTTAGATCACTCTGGCACCATATGGCGCTACAAAAGTCAGTCTGAGCTGAAGTTTTCTCTCCTGCATCTATTGTGCTCATTTCAAAATTTAAACTCAATATTTCAAAATGACAATAACTTATTGAAGTAAATTGTGTCACAAACGCCTGAGAGCTGTAACAAAGAGCCAGCATGTCCCACCACGGCCCATCGAGGTGACAACAGCTAGAGTGACTCAGACTCCTCCCCCAATACGACTCCTGCCCTGTGACAGATGGTGGAGTAGGGGATGTAAGGGGATGGGCACCGTGTCTCACCCGTCCTCAGATAGCCCTGGCAGTCCACTGATCTGCTTTTTTTTTTTTTTTTTTACATTATTAGAGCCACACTGGTACTTTTCTGCTTGTAACCCTGAGGCTTACCAAACTAGAGCTGCTAACGCCCGCCAGGGTGAAAAGGTAATAATATGACCCTCTGCAAGAAATGGTCAGGCGTGGCATTAGTTAGGAGGAGTTTCCAGTATTAAGAGAGCTAACTGATACTCGTGTTTGCCACCATGAAAGCGTAAAAAGCTTCAGATGAAACATAAAACCAGAGGCCACATATTCTGTATGTTTTTCAAATAAGAAATCAGTTCCTGCCAAATGGCTTTACTCCCCTTTTTTAAGCATACTGTAGATGCCAATGGTGGGAATCTACACCCCTACTCAACATCCGTCTCTACAGGGTTCCCAGTGACAATAATGTGATTTTGGGACATGGTGATGACTCGGTGTAGGGTAATAGGATAGGCTTGTCACAAGTGTTTGATGTCAAACCTATGTGTGACAGAATAATGTTACTCAGCTCAACCAGACACAGTACTTCTGCCATTTCCTAGCCATAAATGGAAGACGTAAAAATAAGTCTGTGTGTGTGTTTGTCTAAGAAAATCCGACTGTGTGCGTACATGAATGTGCCTTTTGCATCTTTGTGTGCAAATACACACATTTCAAATCTACCATTCTATGCATCATAAATAAGCTCAACCAGAAAACTCCCTTCCCCTTACACTCGTTCGCATCTGCATCCAGCCAAAGCTAATTATTCTCCCCATGGTAACGTAGCATGGTCTTCATGCAGACGGAAAAAAAAAACACACACACACACACACAGAAGCATGCATCAGACAATCATCCCTGATGAATCTGCCCTTCTCCCAATGCTAGCCACTCACTCATGCCAGTCTCACTACTCAGTGTGGTATTTCTCCAGACTGAACCATGCAGACTTACTATTGACTGAATGTGTCCACAGGAATTCATTCTCACCTCTAAATTTATAGAAACAAAAAAAAAAAACAATTTAATCAAAAGGATATTTACGGAATGTACTTGCAAGGTACAGAGCCAAGTACACAACAAACTGCTCACGTACAATGTAGATGCATCCCTTTTGATAAAACAGATATAAAAAAAATGAGTATATTTAAACAAAAAAACTTTTTGAGCTTTTTTTTTTAAATAACATATATGTAATGTCAGATGATGAGTTATTTCTTGTGCCCTCATTACCTGAAACAAAAAATTATAGTCTACTAAATCCTTTTAGGAGACAAGTGAACCCCATAACTACTGATGAAAATGTGTTGCACAAGGCGAAAAAAGGACAAATGCATAACAGACTTGGTAGAAAAGAGACTGCTGATACAGAAGTGTCTTTGTTTAAGAAACTGTGCCTAATCTCTCTAATTTGTTCTTTTATAACCAGAAAGAGCTGCCCTGCTCTCCGAGTAATCAACATCAATTCTATCTTATGCAATTTTATAAAAAGGCGTGCTATAAACATTGTCTAGTGTGATTTTTACAGCAAAAAACCTATAACTCATCGTAACAACTGAATTTACAAACTAAAACATGGAAATAATGTTTAAAAAAAATGAAGCTAATTAACTGTGAATAACATTGATTATCTGTAAAAACTGCAGGGAAAAAAGGAGCAACTGCAAGAGATCGAGAACAAGCGTTGCTCTTTAAATATGCACAATGCAAATAACATGCATGTCAAATAGCAAAACAAACCGACACTGACAAGAGAATGGAATAGCCTGAGAGTCGTAGACCTTGCTCGAGTAGCTGTTCAAGTTCTTTCTGTTCCTGTGAAGGAGAAGAACCCACGCAGAGTTTCATTCCTCGAGAGCTAACAAGTTAAATAAAAGCTTATATCAGAGGGCAAATGTCACATTACATGAGATAAATAGTGCTGTTTAACTAAAAGCCCTGTTTTATGTTCAAATGCATATTATGGGCTGTTTACAGAAACAGAAAAGATGCTGTGTGTGCATTTACAAATCCTGATTTTACTGCTTTGCTCATTTACAAAAGCCTCCTTTAATGATCAAAATGAAAAGCTTATAAGATAAATTCACGTTTAAAGCAACATAAACCTTAAAGTTTATGATGAAAAAGTATGATTTTTTTACGCTAAACGTTTTTTAAAATCATAAGAGGCATTATTTATTAGGATAAAATTTTTAAAAAGTAAGGACATCTCCTTTTTAAAAGTAATAATAAGGTGAACTTCTAAGTTC
Organism: Oryzias javanicus; assembly: GCA_003999625.1. Lineage (NCBI taxonomy): Eukaryota > Metazoa > Chordata > Actinopteri > Beloniformes > Adrianichthyidae > Oryzias > Oryzias javanicus. The sequence continues at coordinate 14,376,715 of CM012439.1, read as the reverse complement.
TGAAAATACCAATTAGACAAACAGTAGCATTTGGAGACCACCTTCGACTTTTTGGCATTTTTCATGTTTTCCTGACATTTTTTCAGACCTGCATAACCCAGCTTTTCTCCACAGCGGTGTTTTGTGTCTGTGCTGCAAATGTTCCTCTGTTTGCACCCATTGTAACTTTGGCCGCGTCCATGACTATTTCTTTAATCACACCGATTGTTTTGGGTGGCACTGAGCTCTGCACGCCGCCGCTGCCCTTTGAATCACAGGGGAACTAATCTAGGAAGAGCCGGTGGACAAAAAAACCACAAAAGAATATGTCAACACAATCAAGCCTGGTGTCTGCTGGAAATTGTTCTCCATATTTATGGAGCTGAACCCGACTGGCAATAACAAGCTAGTGTGAAGCCATTTGTTAGTAAAAACTGTGACAATTTACAACTGCAACACAATGTTAAAAGACCTAATGCAGGATTTCAAGCTTTAGGTCATATGTTTGAACATACCATCACATAATCCTGCACAACACAACTTTCACCAAATGCAAAAACTTTCAATCAAAGTTGCCCTAAAATTAGTAATTTGTACTGCTGGTTTAGCAATGTGGGTAATAGTGGAGTGGGTATAATTATTAGAAAAAGTCACTGCAGACATGGTCATGTACTAGGGATGCCACAAATCTCAATTTAAAACCATATGCAACCCCATTAAACTGAATCATGAGGAAAGTGCATCCCTAATGCGTACCAGTTCGTTTATGATGAAAGTGTCAAACTATTGAACTGAATTTAAGAAGTATTCATAATTTGTTGTTTCATTACATCATACCAAGTTTTGTAGGAGCTTTTTCGTCATTGTTCAATTTCAATTCAATTTAGTTATTTATTATACAGTCCAAATAATTGTCTCATTGGGCTTTATACTGTTAATTGTTACTTGCCTATTTGCAAATGCTAATAAATTGATTTTTTTAAATAAATTTGAATTTGATGTTTAAGAAGACTTATTTTTAGAAAATCTGGATGTTATTTTCCCAGCACTCTTATCCTGGGCGTCCATTGGTCAGCCGGCCCGTCTGTCACAACGTGCAGACGTGAAAATCGTAACTAGCGAAGAGTGAGTTGTTCCTAAAACAGCAACAGTTTCGTTGGTTATTTTGAACTGGTTTGGTCTGGTGGCTTTAGACTTGGAGCATCAAACTGCACGCTGCAAAATCTGCTTGAAAGCTGTTGCTATAGAAAGTGGAAGGAAAACAAAATTTGTTTCAACACCTAAAACAGAGACGCTCTGTCGAGAGCTGGAAGTGTTGCTCTTCACGAAATCCTCAAGCTAGCAGTAGCTCACAAAACACCTGTCGCATTGTTTCACTAACACTTTTACAACTTGCGTTTTGTTGCACTGTGATGATAGCAAATGAGATGTTGGAATAAAAGGGTTACGTTTTATATATTCTGTCATTTGCACTTTTTGTAAAAGAGCCACTCCATTAAAAATGGTGTTTATGGTGTTTTTAACATGTTCTTGTGGCATTTTTCTCATGATGGAGGATAAATGTAAAGAAAATTATGATTAAAGTTCCAATTCTGAGTACTTCTTTATTCAAATCGTTGGGAATCAGGGGCAGACAAAAAATGCTGTTTGCAAAAGCCTTTAGCTGCATTATAGCAACTATAGTTGATGGGACACAAGATCCCTGCTCTGCTCCATTTTGATACGTCCACTTAAATCGGGGGTGTCCAAAGTCAGTCCTTGAGGGCCAGTTTCCTACATGTTTTCCAACCAATCTGCCATTGAAGCTCAGAACTGATCCAGGTAATCAGCAGCAGATAGGGGTATATGGGAAAACCCACATTAAGGGGGCCCTCAAGGCCTGGCTTTGGACACCCCTGACTTAGATGCATAGATCATGAACGGCTTTGTTTTCCTCGTCAGAGCTGGTATCTGGCTCAAACTTGTATGGCTGGATAACTACAATATTGCTCATCATTATTGTAGCATTTTAGGTTGGGATTATGAGGGCTGTAAACTAGCAGAAGAGAGTATAAACAAAGGGGTCATGGGAATTTGGGGTAGGCTGACACCACACCAACCACAGCTCAGAGGTGAATTTCAAATGGACTTCTGCCTCTCTACAGAGACTATGACCTAGAGAACGACATTGATTTTTAAAATTTTTCCTAAAATGGAATAATCATAATTAACAGACCACAGGGAACAGTTTTGAAAACAGATAAAGAGATTATTCCAGTGGGACTTCAATCACAGCAAAGCAAAGGGAGGGGGGAGTAAAAAAAAAAAAGAACTAGAACTGGACATCAAATTTAATATGAAAGAAAAAAAAAAAAAAGAATCAAGACTTTATTTTTTGACCATATCACTTAGCCCTACTTACAGCAAGTTAAAAAAATGATTTGTCTGATTTGTTATTGTTAATTTGAAATGCACAAATCAAATGTCACACTAAAAAGAAAATCAAATCATTGAAGTAAACTGCTGCATCCCTAATTTATTTGTTAAACTGTGGACCAAAGGGTGACACTGATGAGTATTGGAAATATTATTGTACAGCTGATGATCCAATAGATTTAAGGAGATCATATTCCTTTCAAAATGTTAAAAACATAAATACAAAATGTTGAGGGGTCTAAAAATAAAGAATGTGGGATTTGAGGAATTATGGGTCTCTCACTTCTTTACTCACTACATCTTGACAATTCTACCTGTTTTTTTTCTGTTTTGTTTTGTTTTGCTCCCCTCTATGTTAAACGTTAAAACTTTTCTTAGAAATGACTTGCTTGTGTTGAAATCAGCATTAATCCTTATGACCCGATGAAACGTGAGATTTTGAGCCCGGTGAATCCCTGACACAGAAACATGACTTTTGGATATAACACCTCATAAAAATGTCGTCCAATTTTAAAAGTGTCCAGAAGAATACTTCAACTCATGTATGATATTTGAAAGTGAACTATTAGGTTATGATGGGTAAATGAAACCCACATATTAACTGCTCAACTTAAATAAATAGAGACTCCATTATGTTAGACATATAAACAGAAAACCTGTTTCCATTTGCTTCACGCGTGTTTAAATGCCACACAGATCTTAGAGCATGAACGCTCAGTTTCAGAGCAACTTTGGCAGCATTTGCGTTGATGAGAGACGTCGCATGAGCATACACTAAACATGTCAGTCCCCAGCATCCCTCTGTTAAAGGGGAGCGCTGTTAAACACGTGAAAATGACCGACTGGAAGAGAATGGTGTTGTATTGACAGAGGAGGAGGCAAAGCAGCAGGCAGTCAGCCACTCTGTTCTGCTTCACTGCAACATGGGAGGGAGGCCAGCGCTGACACACACGCACACACAGATGTAAAAACACACATACAGGCGCGTACGCACACAGGCCAGCACACACTTGCGTAAACGAACACACACTCACGCACCCCTCCCCTCTCGCCCCAGCGCACGCACACACACACACAAACACTCGCGCAGAGTGCAGCAGGTAAGGTGCCAGCACATCACAGCGCTGCCATTTTTCAGTGTCTTGCTCAGGGAGAAGCGCACTGACATTTTATGAAGCACTCTGCAGAAATCAGCAGCTTGTAATGGCGGCTGGACTGTCACTCCTCGCCACTCCTCACACTCGCTCTCTGCTTTTCCTCAAACTGCTTTTAAGATATTATCTGTTTCATTAGCATAATCTAATCAGTTTTACTAAATTGGCTTTTAATTACAAAGACCAATCTCTCTTCTTAGTCTGTTTCAGCTTTTGTATTTAGAAAGAAAAAAAATCAACTAAGGTTTTGACATCACTCTAAGGAGGGAAACTGGTGGCTTTAGGGGTACATCTATTGCAAAAACAAACCACTTTCAATTTCTTTTAAACACTAGATTAGAAGAATACATTATTTGTTGATTTATATAACTTAGAAAAACTCTTCCTTTGCCCCAGTTACTCCAAGAGTGCAGCTGGACGTGTGAATCCTCTTCAAAAGCAGCTGTTTACTCACATATTTATTTGACCTTTCAAATCATGGCTCCTGATATTACTGAGCGTGCTCAGTGGAAAGACCAAATGATTAAAACCCAGCTGTTAAATATGTCTTCTGCATAAAGCATGGAGGGGGATCTATAACTATGATTAACTCTCTGGTATGTCGTTGTGCCTGACAAGCACTGTGTTGAGCAATGATTAACAGCCAGTGACTCAACAAACGGCTGCTAGCGCATTAACAAAATGTTTACATTAGCCAGACCCTTATTTTAAGCCGCCGCTGTGGCTATACACTTGTTTTTCAGCCGCTGAGGAGCTGGCAGCACGTGGCAACGATGACAAAGCTTGGCGGCCATGCTCTAAACTTTACCTCTTTAGTTTCACTTTTGGCCATGAGGTTTTAGAGCGACTCGAAAATAGTATACCCAAGGGGGGGAGGAAAGAAAATAAAGCAGCAATTCGACTGGAAATATGTGGGAAGTGTCAAATCTCTCAATGTGGGCTATGCCATAAACCTTAAACTAAGCCGATTTCATTAATGTGACATTAGCATTTATAATGAGAAATGGGGGGAAAAATAAAAACCCCTGAGGATATCTCTGTGGTGATAAAGAAAAGCCCACACATACACGTTTATGTTTATGCCCACGCACAGACACATGAACAAACATAAACAGGCAAACACACAAGCCCAAATATCAGCCGCTAATTTACATCCTGATTACACAAGAATTATAAACCAAGAAGGACTGCCGAGGAGAAAAATGTGCACATTTTAAAATACGGTATCAGGGAAAAAAAAGTTGCTGTAAAGTGACAGTGATACTTTAACCTTTAACCTTTACTGATGAACTGAGCAAACAGTCCTGGACAAACAAAACCCAGCATGCATTTCACCAGTTGTGTTAATTGCAGAGACAGGAAGGAAATAAGACTTTTAAGTGAAAATCTTTAGGGTTTTTTTGTTTGTTTGTTTGTTTTTTTGTCCACAATAAAACAAATATGGAGGAGTCCCAACATATATATCATGTGATATTAGACTAAATGTCTATCAGATAGTCTGTTCTGCAAACTTCAAATAGGTTGTGACAAGTTTCCACATGTAATTTGATTGAGTGAATGACTTCAGCTTTTGTAACAAGTCTATTGCCGAGAGGATAATACCATGAAAGTGTTGCAGTTGGGATCTTTATGAGACATTTGATAAATCGTTTAGGTCTCGTTTATGGAAAAATATAGACATTAAAGAAAATATAAGCGTTTGATTTCCCCTGATTTGTGAGGCTTTAGATTTTTCCAATCCTGAAAAAAACAAAACATGATCTTTTTAGGTAATTACAGTGAACATGAGGTTTAAAAAAGGAAAATCTTAATGATCTCATGTAAATATCAGCTTAATTTCAAAAGAAAAAAAACACACAAGTGGGAAAAAATTAAAAAGAATATCTCACGTTTTTAACCAAAATATTTGAACTTTTATTTGACTTCTGCTTCAAAAGTTCATTATATTTCAGAACATGCGTGGTAGACTAACCGTGCTGCTTCCTGGGGGTTATGTAATACACCAAAAAACTCACATCCTACAAGTATCAGCATTTTCTTCATTTTATTCACTGCTGCTGGTCCTGGGAAAGAAACTGTTTTATCATGTGTCAGCATGTTTTAAAAGACAAACCAGAATCATTGGTTCTAGTCAACATATTTTACCAAATACCATCAAATGTAATAATGCTTCCAGTATTACATTTGCTTTTGTTACGCCAGCTATATTTTGGGCTTCATCCTTGAGAATGCTGTGCCAGTTTTAGCTAAAAATCAAGTGTAAATCTGTAACTATTTAACAGACAAATATAAAGACAAGTGCTTAGACATTAAGATTTCTGTAAAATTGAGAATATTATTTATTTATTTTTTTTAAATAGCAGGATTGCTTCATAAGTTGTTATTTTGTGGTTTCACTGACAAATGATAGTTTCAGTTTTGCCCTTTTTTTTTCTCTTTTTCTGCCCCGTTAATGAAACATAAAACTGAAAGTATGTCCAAAAAATCAATTGGGGAAAAGCTGTTTATGGAATGATTTGTCAAGGAAAAAAAAAAACACAGTACCATTGTCCTGTTTTTAAGTTCTCATTTCCGTGCCCTCCTTTTCAGCGTTATGGTGACAAAACTAGGATGCAACTAAAGTAGCAAACCACACAAACATTCAAGTTTGGTTTTTTTTTTAAATAAAGTAAAAAAAAAAAAAAGTTTTAACGCATTACCTAATGTGGATTTTTTCCTCTTTCTTTTTAGAATACAAAGAAATGAACCCAAAGAAATCCTTAAAAAACACAAAGACCCTTTTTTGCTAATACAATCTTTTTGTTGTTCGACCCAAGACTTCTTTTCCTCCCCCCAGGGGCAAATGTGTAAGACCCTTTTAAAAAGCAAGCTGTGTGCCTTTAAAGTAGTTTGTCACACCAGCAATGGGGTGCTTTAAAAAGCTGTGCAGAGTCCATAATGGTGCTGCCTCTTTTTTCTCTCCCATTTCCTGTGTTGGCCTTTTTTTCTGTTATCTCAGAGGAAAAGTCAAAATATTTGAGTTTCTTTTGATACTTTGGCCCTACTTTCATATATCTACAGCCTTGCATGTGTTTTTGAGAGCTGTGTCACACTGTCTTTTCATAATAAAAGAACCCAACCTCCTCGAGTCCAAACAGTTTCTGGTGGCGAATCGCTCATACACTTCACCACCAACCCCCATTTTTTTGTCACCTTCGTATCATTTCAGGAGCAAAGCGAAGCAGCTTTAGCTCTCCACAAATATCTGTTTGTGATCCGCCTGTGTATCTTTGTCGTGTCATGACGGGTGGATTTGCTTGTGCGGTGCGGCTGAAACCAAAGCTGTGCATGGGCCTGTTGTTGATGGTTGTGTCTCACCCACTCACTACCCCAGAGGGAGCCAGGACCAAGACCACTGCTTAGGGTCTGTCTGTTCACACACATAAAAACACGGGCTTGGATTACACAGGGCTCAAAAAATGACTCATCCTAAAGGAGTGAGAGAAGGAAGGCCCTTTTGGTGTTGTTTGTGTTGCACGTAAGCAGGAGCACACCGCACGCGATGATCGCTACATCACAGGCTCAGAGAGAGGACCTTGTGGTTACACACACCTGCCAAAGACAGATGTTAAGAATAAATCAGAGGGAAGCTCAGAGTGAAAAGAAAACTGCACACTGCTGTAACTCCACTAACTCACTACACACTAAACTAACTGGAGAGCAAACAGCTGCACATGACAACACACACCAGTGATGAAAGTAACAATCGCATGCAAGCACGTGACGTGCAAACAGAGGCTACATCCGAGCGGGGCTGTTCCATTCCGAGCTTAGCTGCGCCAAACATCAAAATGCTGCAGCCGCGCTTTGGAAAAGTGTCATAACAAAATCGACAAAAGAAAAGGCAGGGGGGAAAGGAACACTGTGGTGTATGCACATAGTGCCGGTGGCTCACAAACCAGGAACGCAGATCTTAGCTGAATCAAAAGGATGCTTGAGGTATACATTTATGAACATACTGGAAGCACAACTTTTACGGTAACCAATAATCACAATAAGATAACCGTGAATGCAACCTTGAGTGACTCAAATCGTACTGAGTTAAAGTTTGAACTGTTTTAACCAAATGACTACACAACAAAGTTCAACCAGAGTAAATCTTACAAGCAGGGGGCTACTATAACCTAAGTAGACGCATATTTGTTGTTACTTTTCAAAGGCTGCTAAAAATAAAAGCAATACTTTTAAGGTAATTCTTCACAATAATGCTTAACAACAAAGTTAGGCAAAGACACCTCTGAATGTTTGGAAATTAGCATAAAAATTTAGAACAAAACATTTTTTTCCCTCCATAAACATTCCTCTTTTGTTCTCCTAGAACTAGAAAGGTCCTGTATGCCCTCCCACTGAAGGCATGCAAATGACGGCAGGCAGAACTTGGCGTTTATTAAAACAGCTAAAAAACATAACAACAGAGGAGATTCTAGGTCAGTGTGGCCACTGTAAGCAAGTTTTATGTTGTCGCTAAGGCCATGATTTTAAGTTGACTGGTACATGCCTGATTGGCACTGTTTTTATTTTGAAGGATTAAAGAGGGGGAGGTGCCTTCTTGCTTCTTTTGTGACTTAATTGTTTAACACACAGACCTGTATTCATAGACAAAACAGTTGTGGGAAACTCTGCTTTAAAATAAAAACGTGCCAGTGATTGTACTCTGAGCAACTCACGAGTTGCTCCTTGGCCGCCATTTAACTAATCCTATTCTAGAAGCAGCAAGAATCCTGTGATGACAAACAAGTCGCAACAAGGCTAAAGGGTAACAGGAGTAGTTAAAGAGGAAGCTTGTTTTGTTGTTGCTGACTTGGTGAATTACCCAATTCCTTTATTATCATACTGTATACCACCAGATCATCAGCATAAAGCACGCTCATTGTCTGTGGGTACATGAGTGTCACAGAACTACACTCGCTAAACTATTACCTGGGACCTTCTCCCTATAAAAATGGAAATAAAACACTATACACCATCCTGTCTGTCAGCCTGGCATACTTCCTCATTCCACAAACTGTGTCTCCTACAATCAGAACTCGCATAAGAGGAGAGCCTTCAACTGTGAATGTGAGCATTGTGCGTCAACAGTGTTTTTTCTCTTTAGCCCAGTTGTCTAGCAGGCTGAGAGAAGTGGTCTGTGGTGTAGGTAAGTATGCATGCTGTGTGTGTGTGTGTCACAAACATACAGCCTTCATGCTCTGTAGCCCAAGATAAAACAGTGAGTTAACCTGCACTGCATCGACATGATCTCTTCCTACCTGTCCTGAAATGACATTCTGCTGTGAAACTCTTTAACCACGTGGTGTCGTGTCACAATATGTATGACTTCAACTGTATATGTGAGTTGTTTTCCCGTCTATGCATGTGTGTGTGTGTTTGTGTGTGGGTACATATTCAGGAAAGAAGCGGTGAGTGTGGGCGATCTGTTTTCTGTTTCAGATACAAGGCCATGAACGTTTGTGTGTAAACTGGAGAACCTGAAGGTGAGAGAAGGTCTATAAAGTTGTGAGGTGGTTTCCAAAGATGCTAACATATCTAATGTATTTATTTATTCATCTTAATCCAAGAGTGTTCACTTGCGGCCACAATTTACAGCCACGGGGTTATATTTAACCCAATTCCAGCTTTTTGTATGCCAAAGAATCCAACATCCATGACTCAAGAGGTCAGGCAGCCCATCGAGGCTGAACATTAGGGGTTAAGGGAATGAAGCCAAGTGTGAAATGTGAGAAGACAAGCCAACATGGTTTCTCAGGCAACAAATAGGAAGGCGACAAACATATCTCTGGCACTGTGAAGAACGTGAGGTATGTTAGGATGAAAAGACTTTCACATTCTCTGTGTTTTCTATGGAGGCAAAATTGGGGAAAAAAAAGAGTTAGACTGGCTTTTGAACTGGCTGAGTTTAGACATGTTAATCAGTAATTGGTTGTTGTACTTCAGACGGGAGGCATTTGAGCACATGGGTGAGTGCACATATGGGTGTGTGTGTGTTTTCTGGCAAGTCCAACATCACTTGGATTTGAGCTGGTTGCAGCAACAGAAAGCTCCAGACCAAAAGATAATCCATCTGGACTGTTTCCTTACAAAACATATGGAAATGCAGAAGGTTTTTTTGTGTGTTTTTTTTTTTCCTTTTCCGCCCACAATAGTTATTAATATCTTGTACAGAACATTCACGCATGCCCTACTAAGAGCTAAAATTTTAGCAAAAGAAAAGTCTCCTTTGAAGCCTACAAAGGGGAAGTAGGGGGCTTTCATTCTGTCACTCACATCTATTTTTCCCTGTATGTACAGAAAGCTCTCAATATATCGGTCAAACGCATCTATCAGACTAAAATGACGTCATCCAAACCGCCAGTCACAAATGACTTATTCCACTTAAATCATTTCAACAAACATAGCCTTTTCTTGCCCATTTGAAAATAATTCTCTTCACCGCAAACGAAGACCTTTGAATAATCGCTCAACTACCTAGCAGCGATCGCCCGCAGGAGTGCCGAAACCTCTTTTAAAATGACAGCTCTGTAAATTGTTTTAATTATAGGCGACACAGATAACAGCCTTTGGAAACATCAACCTTTTCTTCAAGTCCCCCTGCAAAAGAAAAGAGAAAAAAGAGAGAATCCGCTGTACAGTATTTCCTGAGAATTGCAGATGTTGTTGGTGTGCATGAGCATAAGGGAGCGCGTGAGTGCACGTGTGAATACAATATTCATTTTGCTGCAGGAGGACAATCTATGCATAACAATGAGAGGCGCTAATGAAATCAGCCATCAACCTGAGATACATACATATTAAAGCGGGACCTCGGAGTGTCATTCGCTTAGTGCATCATTTGTTCCCACTCGGTTTTTTTTTCCTCTCCCTGCCACCTGACCTTTAGAGTGCGTACCCCCCCTCTAACTTCTCTACACTAAAAATAGCAAGTATTTCTGCAGGTACGAAGCATCATACATACATATATGTTTCTGAGACTGTTTCAAGAAACGCAGGAATTAATTGAGTGACAGAGGTGTCACTTATAGACTAAGTATGCATGTTTGGTCAAACTTTAGAGATCTTTTAAGGAACGGTGTCAACGCTTCAAAACAGCCACAGTGGTGAAAGATGTACCTTCGGTGTAATGTCACATCATCCCAGCTGCCAGGGAATCATGCTCCTGCTTTCTCTCTGAGCACACTTCATAGCTTTGGTCTTTCGGCTCTCCCTCTCTCCTCTCTAACCCCCACCCCCACGCTGGCAGTGAAATGGATCCCTCCACCTGACAGTGGCCATTTTGAGGCTTCTCTTCTCTCCTCTCTACTTCTGCTTCCTGGTAAACAATGGGAGAGGGATAATTGATCAAACAGCCAGGGAACCCTCCGAGCAGGGGAAGGTCACCGCCCGCCGGCCCGGCTCACTGAGGAGGGGAGGGATGATGTATGCATGTCAATATGTGTGTGTGCATTTATGTGTGTACAAAGAGCTAAACACATCTATGAAGGTTTGCATGATCGACTAAAAACAGAGTCATACAGAGTGTGTGTGTGTGTGTGTGTGTTGGGGGGGGGTTATGTGATGCTCTTGAGTTGCCATTTTTCTTTCCTGACAAAGACTCCATCTGCCACAGAGCCATTTGCTGCCTCCCGAGTCGGCAAGCGTTATGCACGCCGCGTTCACCTTGATGTCACCTCTACGCCGCTCATGCCTCGCTGATGTTCCGCACGCTTAAAACACGCACGCACACACTGCTTTTCCTCCTGTATAAACCGTCTCCCGCTCACAAACAAACACTCGGATCCTGTCACACGTACAATCTTTGCACTTTCACACACATATGCACACATATCGAGTGTGCCTAAGCAGCGGCCCTCCCTTCCCTCTGCATGGCTGATATCACTGTGCAACCATCAGCGCTGTGCATTGTGGGAGTGTCTGTTGGGGCAGGGGAGACGCGACAGGGGCTGAGGGATTCACACGCCTCTGAAAGACAGCCAGAGGGAGACAGAGGTGGGGGCTGGGGAAGGGGAGAGGCAGAGAAAGACGGAGAGATACGGAGGGGGGCCGGTAACTGGAAATGAGAGATGGCATTTTAAAGAGGAAGCTGAATTTCACCTGCAATTACCGTAGCTCCGGGGCACATGGCTCGGTTAAGAGACATTTCATTCCAAAGCCACCGCGTATATCTGCCGCACTGAGCCCTGAGAGGCACATAAAGAAGGAGGGAGAGAGAAAATAGAGTGGTGGAAAACTCTTCTCTGCCCAAGATGGCCCTCAGCAGATGCAGCGATGAAAGAGAGGAGGCAGCCAGGGATGTGACTGGTAAATGAAACTTAGCAGAAAAAGGTAGAGAGGCGAGGAAATGAAAGGAGGAGAAAGAAAAAGGAAAGGAAACTAGGACACATGAAAGAAAAAAGGGGTATCTTATTCAGCAGGTCCCAACCCAGCCATCTGCACGCCAGACCAGACAGCTGAACTGGGCCTCCAAGAGCACACACTCACACACAAACACACACACTACACTCACACAATGACTGAACACAGAGCAAATCTAATCCAGTGAGCACAGATACATACACGCACTTTGGTAGTAAAATACAGGGAAATCTGGATGTGTTTAAGAATTAATGTCATTCTCAGTATTCCAGCAACTTCTTCAATGGAAATCCTTTGACTCTTCCTGTCTCTCTTTGAGTCGGCCCACAAGAGTTTCCCTGAGGCTCCATGTCCCGGCTAAATTCACCAGACACACTGCTGGGTTTCATAGGAGTGTGACTGCGCAGGAACATTAATGAGCGCTCACTGGGAGCCAGGGGCCTCTGGCACTGCTAATGGATCCTCCAAACTGCAGCTGTATCCAGGTTACAACCCGGCTTGGCCTATGGACTCTGGGACTCGGTATAGGAACACACACACCCCAGCCAGAGGCGTGCTTTAAAGGAAGAAACGGTGTCCATGCTAGTGGACGATGCACTTGGAGTGTTGGTGAAAGAAAACAGAAGGAAATTGGACCTGCAGAATAAGGTTAGGAAGCAGGAAGCTATAGAGGCCATCGGGGGGACTGGCCTGTGGCAAAGACAGACACCACACTCTGAAGAAAGCTGAAAAGATGCAGTCTGGCAATAAATGCAGTAGATAACCCAATAAAGCTGTTGTGGGACTACAGTTACTGATGAAAGAGAGTGAGACAAATAGAGAGTCACCATTACTCAATAATTCTGTGACACTCACATGTGCAGAACTTCAAATAAATATACATTTAACAAGCTAACACCTGTTCCTAAAATACATTTTTTTGCCTAAAGCTAAACTTGCATCTTAACTGTTTTGAGTTGTTCACATTAGGTAATCTTGTATGCGCTTTCAGCATGTGGTGTTCACACTGGACTTTCACTAACGGACACTAGAACATGTCCACCACCTACAGTTGAAAGAGACTTGGTGCCAAATGTCTAAGCCGGGGCCAGATCCGGCCCTCCAGGTAATTATATCTGGCCCACTAGATAATTTATTTTATTTTATTTGTGACCCAATGTTACTTGCGCTTATTTTGAACATGTATTATTTGGACAAACACATTTTTATGGAGAGTATAATATTGAAAGTTGATTTATTCTAAATATTCCTGCCTGTTATTGTTCAAAGTTATGTTAAAAAGTTACTTTTTCAAAGTTAAAAAAAATATATTTTGTGTGTTGAATAAATGTTTATCCTGTTCAGCCCACGACCTAAGGTGTGTTTTGGATTTTGGCCTCCTGTGCGATTGAGTTCAACACCCCTGGTTTAAGCAGTGCAAATCTTGCAAATCTTGCTTCAGGTTTTTTCTCTCCCAACTCTTATTCTGATATATGAAAGACTCTGTGTCATATAATTCCGGTCGGGCACAAGCCGCCATTATTAATTTCTCCTCCAATATCAATTTTAAAACAGTTTGCTCCTCTGTGAATTGAAAGTGACGTCATCCATACGTCGCAACCAAATCAGAGTCTCTGATTGGTCAAATTTAAACTGTGCACACTCGTTCACATGTGTTTGTACATAGAGGCTAAAAACGATCGTAGAAACTTACATAGCGACCCGTCAACACAAGTTTCTCGAAACACGTCTACATAGACTTTTTCCTTGAAGTGGTTGCATAAATATGCGTTACCGATGGCGATTTCAACATAGCTTAACAGTGAAATGGATGTGTGCAAATACCTACTTTTAAAGTCAACAGTTATTAAAAACAACCCAAACCCCAGCAGTTTCTACTATATATCTTCCCTTTACTAGAAAAAACAAAATAAAGACACACAGACTGGTCATCTTGTTGCCCTCTATGAGAAAACTCCCAGCTTGAGTCCTTTTGCTCCTATTTTGTCTGGCCTTCATTCAAAACGCTCCCCTTACAACGGCACACATTATGGTCTGTGCAAGCAACCCCCTGAGTGGACTAAGGCTCCCTGGGTGCAGGCAGTGATTCATGACGCGAGGGGTCTGTAAAAGAGCAGCCTCTCCCTAAGCTGCAGCCCTTCGAAGGGACGGGCAGGGCAGTGGCTGCCTGGCAGTAGGGGTGAATCAAAAGTCTGACCACAGGACTTGAACCCTGTTGAGACACAGTGGGTCGGAAGGAGGCGGCGGAAGGGAAGTGAGCAGGGCTCTCTCTCATGTGTGTGGAAGTGAGTATAAGTAAGCACGAAAGAAACACACAGACACGGGCGGATGAGCCAAACATGAATGCTGGATCTGCGCGGCTCCCAATCCCAGGGACAATCTCAAAGCAGCTCTTTGACAATCATAGCTTCCAGGCAAGTACAAAGTACTAAATGTTTAGCCGTTATCGCGAACACTTCCCCATTTTAAGAGAGCACCGGTTTAAAGGGCACTGGGAAAAAGACAGCAGGAAACAAAGTGGGCTCATAAATGAAAGCTGAAAAATGATAGTATTTGCTGGGATTGATGAAACACTATTCAGGTTTTGTGACAGGCAGGGAGACACAAATTCTTTCGCCTCAGGCAAGAATGTGTAATTTCCTCTTGCACTGTCACGAGAACCTTGTAAAAAAATATCTGCAGCTCAATGATTGACTGCTTGCAAGTAATTTAAAGCGGGGTTTTGTGCGTCTAAAAACCCATCTCCCTACCTGTGTCTACCTATCTAACCTAAACAGAGAGGCTCAGAATAGAAGCGTCGCCATGCTGTTCTGCTGTAACGCACAGTAGGATGGGGATGAAAATGCTGGCCCCACAGGACATGTGAACACACACACACACACACACAACAGACATAAGGAACGGACTGCTGTGGGGCTGACGCAAGACTATCTCTGTCTCACGTGTCTCTCCCCTACGGCCGCCCGCTGCTCCTGACCTTCGAGATGTTTTTCTCTCTCCTTCTCCCTCTCCTTTTATTCCTCTCTATTTCACACTCTCGCTCTCTTAGACACACACACAAACACACAATCTCTCCTCCCTTTTCTCCACACCTCCCAGCCAATCAGTATTTTGTCATTAAAGAGCATTGCATTTCCAGTTTGGATCAAGCAGATGGGGCTGCGTAAGCATTGCTGCTCCCACCCAGACTTTAAGTACAGATGTATTACAGCGCTCCGCCTCAACATTAACAGACAACACATCCTGAACCAACAGAACCGGTCCGATTGTGGACAGCTGCTTCACATGGGTAGCGAGTGAGCAGCCCCGTTGTGTCACGTTTCTGCGATGAAGCTGCATACCTGAAGACACGCTCTGACAAACGAGAATGCCAAACAACCGACAAGGGATATTGTTTCGTTGCAAAGCCAGCATCGTTCTTAAACCAACATATTTGGTCCCGCGTTCAGTAGATCAGATCAGTGTGCTTTGGCAATATTAAAAAAAAAAAACATCACTAAACTCCTTACATAATGTTTGATGGGTTCATAACAGGCTCAACTATGCTCCTGGACAAATTGTGCACTTTTTCTTTTCAGTTCTTTGTTTTTTTGTAATCTCAATATTTGTTTGTTCCTTTGGGTGTTTGAGTATAACAGCCCCACACAAACACACAACCCCTTTCTTGGGTTCCAAGCAACAAATGTCAGCTAATTATGCCATAGCTGCTGGATGAGCTTCATTTTTCCCTGTGCTCTGTTGTGTCTGTTCTGTATGAAGAGTCATGCAGCCAAGACATCAGATGGGAGAATAAACACAAAAAAAAACCTGCCGTGGGGGTTGAGCTGCGAGCCTACACAACCTCAAAACTGATTCCCCAAGAGAGGACTCATCAATACTTATCACACGTGATACGAGTGCACACCAACCTGCAGGGGGATATAATGCATCATTTCCAGCAAGACATAAACAAGCAACATTTGGGCTTGAAAGAATCGTGTCTCGGTTGAAATTCAGACGAGTGGATTCTCTGAACTCTTAAGTTTGGATGAAACTCTTCTTAGGAAAGATCCCATTTGATCTCACACAGAGGGCTTTCCAGTGAGGGGAAAGAGGGAAAGTGCAAGTCATTGTCTGTTCGCGGAACAATAAACTGCCATCTTGGTGTGTGAAGTGAAGCCTTGAGGACGCGTCCACACACACACAACACACACACCCAAGTACAGCTTGCTCTCACGAACAACGCAACCGAGAGGAAAAGAAAGGAAGAAATTCAAGCCGCACATTGCATTACACATAAACAACCAAACACAAGCCAAGACGTCTAACCTTGAAAAGAAGTGTCAGGCACTCTTAACAGCTATTTACATTCAGTGTTGGCACTGAACAGACAGCGAAGCCAAAAGATGTTTATTAGGAGTTTGTGTTTCATGCAAATATTCTGATTAGAATGGGAGAAATCTAATTAATTGCTTCATTCCCTGAATGAACCCCGAATTTGTAATGTAATCATAACAACTGCTTTTTCAAGGGGTTCTTGTTAAATTTAATTGGGGAAAAGAAAAACATCCTCTTTCACTGAATGAATGAAAAATCAAATTAGGCCTGAAACTTGAAGAGTTTGCAAGTTTGCTCTAGTGTGCCACAAAAAAAAAAAACAACAATAAAACAATGTGCATTTTAGAAAGTCTTGCACATAAAGACAAAACACAGATATCGTTGTACTCACTGTTAGAGATGTCTTCAGCTCTTTGACATAACTGCTGTAACACCTGGGGACAAAGCACAGACAAATGATCACTGTTTTTCAGGTTACACACACAATTTTGACTCATGGGAATAGGGTGTCTCGGGTATTCTTTTCTCTATAAAACAGTGAATTGGTTATATGTGCAGCGTTGTGATAATGCCGGCTTGGAAAAAGAAAAAAAGGAGAGGTCTGTAAAAGTGGCAGTATGAAACATTACACATCTTGTGTTTTCAGACACATCAAACCAAAAGTACAGAGCCGTCTGACACACAACTGTGGTTACACGCACAGAGAGATATTCACACCCTCCAAAACTCTTTCTCCCTGAACCTTTTCTTGCAAAACCTGTTTGTTATAAATGGATGTAGACATTGGAGCTTTTGAGAGCTAGGATATTTTCCCTAAACACAAGACGGTTCTTGCAGAGAACCAAGCCTTACCAGCATTCTCACGCCCATCTTTCATGCATTGTCTGCAAAGCCCTCCTGTGCTCTTACAGAGTCTAATCTAAGCAGCTCACCGTAACAGACACCACCCTGCTTTGTATGTACAGCAAGCAAACACATACACACAAGATTTGGACTACTTTTATTTAAACTGTTAGAACCTATTGTTGAGTACAAACAACGTTGGGAGAACACAGTTTTCAGCTAATATGTAGAGTCATAAAAGTTGACAAGTATCAAACACAGCAGAAATAGCCTAAATACAGATTTGGAGAAGTGAATATTTTCAGATTAACACAAGATCTGGACGTAGCAGACTTGAACAGCCATTTGTGATGGTAAGAAGTCCTTAAACACATCAATCTGGTAAAAAGTAACAATACTTTGTTAAACCAGTTATCAACAGATTCTGTCCAATGACACAGCTGCATGTGAAAAGTTTTCGAGTTAGCAACTCCCTCCTTGGACTGTCATAGCAAATGGAAGGGAGGAGTTACAGGTCACGGGTCTAATGGATTCTGTCTCTTACAGATGCCCTCCGGTGATGTCCACATCTGTGACACATAATCCTACACACATCTGTCGTTAGGGCTCAATTCATCACCAAACGGGAACCCAGCAGACTGGCTGCGCTGATAACTAAACTGATCCAAATGGAACGTTCCATGCATTATTTACACTGACAGACACACTCGGGAGACAAATACAAAATGAAGGTCCACACAAACACTTTGAAAACTCATCATAGAGATGATGAGGAGGAAGAGGATGAAGATGATAGAGTCAGGTGAGCGGAATTCATCTCCTGCTACTTTAAAAATGGCCCATTAGAAAATGATTAAAGAGAAGTTTAGCACAGAAAGTGATTTGTCAGCCATGAATGTGAATAAGAACTCTGGATAAATAAGCCAGTTCTGCCTCCCATTATTTGCAGGGATAAGAATCAGGCTGGTCAGTCTATTAACCTAATTTAACTCTGATATCTTAAAGGTTTTTACATTAATAAAAGACGGATACAGAAGCACAAAAAAACATCAATTTCTTTCTTGTAACCTACATCATCTTTCAACAGAAATGTCCTTGTGAGTCAAGTTATAAAAGACATTAGTGATGAAACTAATTTATTCAATATGAAACTGAAAATGAGACAACGAGAGGACATTAAACTGTGACAATAAATTCAGTTCAAATGTTACATTAAAATCCCCAGCAGAAAAGCAATTATCTAAACATTCAAGTCACAAGCAGACCTCCAGGGACTAAAAGTTTGTCCAAAACAGTTTACTTTCCATCATTCCCCAGGATTAGTTCACAACTTCATAAATAAATCGCCCAAATGGCATACTAATAACTGCCATCGTCACCTAAAAAATAAACAAAAATTAGGAATTAACCGTGATGTTGTAATTACCTGCTATGACACTCAAGGCATGCTTGCACACGGGCAAAGTACAACCCAACTGTTAGGTGGCTCTGCTCTAATCTAGGTGCTGCATCAGCCAAAAGCATGTCGGCCGTACCTTAAGATGCACCTTTCAGACCTCTATGTTAAGGTAATTATAAGTTTTATGAGCTGTAGACTGACAGAAAGCAAGACAGGCAGGTGTTGGTTCTGCATAAGAATGCACCCTAGAAACTAAGTGTCCCCTGAAGATATAGATTCTTCTTAAGTCCATCTCTGAACATCTCTTGATCCATTGTAAAAGCTTTAAACATTGGTCTTTTAACCATGATTATGCCGTTTTAGAAAAAAATAATCAAGGACATATAGCTCGGCTAGAGTTTGATAGAAATTTATCAACGAGTTGTGGGGAGTACTGTTTCAACCATCCATCTTTTCACATTCCCTCCCGCTAGCTTACAGCCTCTTTACAACCTGACATTACCGGTGCAGCTAAAAATGCCTAGCAATATTGAAGCTATCCAATCATACAGTTTTGAGCACAATGCCAAAACATAGACGTTCATGTATCTATTTGGTTGCTGGTGGATGCATCAGAATGGAGTGGAGAAGGGAGCTTGTGGCTCACCTGAATAGTTTCTATGCAACAACTATAGGCTCTTTCCAACTGCTTTTTTTTTTTTTAAATGTACTCCTGATTCACAACAATCTGAGTAAAGAAACACTCAGAAGCGCAGTTTTAGTTTTAATTCTCTTTATATCTTCTTTATCATCAGACAAATACTACTGGCAGATGTTAAAACATAATTTTCATTGGAGTTGGTCTTTAGACGACTTTACTAGTTAATGCCCTGTTGGAACTGGGGGACAGTGGCGAGGTGTTTGTCTCAGCCATGGGAGTGAGCTGGTGCAAGCAGGCCGCAGAAGATTTTCCTGAAACCCCCCCACAACAAAAAAAGGCGAGTCTTGACATTCCGTCCGCCACTGAGTCGTCACACAATCAGTTGCAGGAAACCAATCCCTAAATAGCAGTGATTCATCTCTTCATCACACACAATACCAGTACACAGTGCACAAAGAAGCTCTCTCTTCCCCCTCTCTCTCTCCCTCTGTCTTACCCTATCTGTCTCACCCCCCCTTCCAACCCACCCCTAGTGTGGTCTCTCATGCTGCTTAAAAATAAGTGCTTCTCGCAGCTTTCCTTGCCCTGTGATTTACTGGCAGTGTTTAACTGCGGGGCAGCATCTTTTATCGTTACATGATCTGGGGCTGAAAGCTGACAAAATGGAATCTCTATCCAAGTAGTTTGAATGTAAGTGTAAAGAAGGGGGTAAGTGGAGAAATAAAGAACTTGTGTGATTTGTCTAAGTGCAATTCAGATCCTCCTCCCCGTCTCCCGGTGCCGTGAATGCATGTGTGCGAATCTACGCGTGTTTGTCATTACACTAAATGGTTTCTTCCTTGACTTGATGGAGCTAGTGCCATCTCAAGAGAACACGTTTTCACCACACGCCCGAAGCAAAGCGCTTTGAGACTGGCGAGAAGCTCAGAGCATTAGTGCAATCCATTTGTGAGAGGTAGAATATACGTATATTAAATACAAGGCTGGAGTGTGTACTTCTCTCTTTTTGTTTATGTATGTATGCATGTTTTTGTACGGCAGAACAACTTTTTTTTCTTTTCTTATTGGCACAGAGCCCTCTACTGCATTAGGCAGTCCGACTTCATTTCTTGCTTTCTCTTTTGAGGACAAATCTCATTCAGAGCAGTCATCCCGTCCTTGTTGGTAGTGGAGTTTGATAACAATATCAGCAGCATCACGCAAGTGGTTAATAACGCTCGTACACGAGTACACAACAGGTCCGGCGTATCATTACAGCCTGGATGATCCAGAGGGATGACGTGTGAAGGTCAAAGTAGCCATGACCAACACAGCTGTCACATCTCCTCCCAGCACTCTCTTGGCTAACTGGCCTTCCAAAACACTCAGCACAAAACACAGCCAACTGGTGAGGGCCGGGGCCAAAAGAACATGCCTATAGTCCCTGCTGGGTTGGTATCATGACATGCAAGAACACAAGATATGGAGAAGAGGGGCAGTTTTGGACTGAACAGCACAGAAGCCACGATAAGCAAAACTGTTGGTAACGATAAACTTTGTGGCGTCTGTGGAAAAAAAAATGTAATTCAATAGCCAACAAAGCAAGCAGTTTGAAATGGTGAGCAACTCTGTTGTACAAAAGAAAAAAAAGGACATAGGAGAGCTCTGTGGAGAGCAGATGTGAATCCACTTTGATTTCAGTGCCTCTGTGTGAGGGGGTGAGCATGGAGCTTCTATTAAATGGATCTGCTGTCTCCTTGATCAAGGGAGTCAATAAAGGGCCAGCCCTGTCAAAGCCTCAGGGGTGAGTGTGTATGTACATATGTGTTCATGTGCGCGTGTGCTTTGGACGGATTCTGAAGTACTTTGACAGGTGAGTGATTGAGTACTTTCATTTGCCTACAACCACAAGAAGACACATGCGCGCACACAAACATATAAGTTCATATTGCGCGCAAAAAAATACACAAACGCAGGCTGGTGAGGCAGGGCGGCTGTTTCTTAAAGGATGCTGCTCCTGCCTGCATGCTTAAATTAGCTCTAAATGTTTGGATTACACATGGGAGCTCTCACAGAGGATTTAGCAGCCATAGCCTAGAGTCCAGGGAATGTGCGGATATTTCCGTCTGCACACATGCACGCACAAAAACATGTCCTCATAAACAAAAGTCACTCCTGACAACATAACTTCTAACTAAGTACAAAGCAGTGGCTAAGGAGTTGAACTTCATTCATAGAGTTTTGCAATTGGGTCGATGTTTTCTGATTATAGAGTTCAGTTTTGGTTTCTTTGTTGGTTAAAGGAAGACGCAGGACGCAAGCAGACACAGAGGCAGCGAGAGAAAGGAAGAGAAAAATGGAGGGGGAATTGAGGGAGGTCAGTGCCCCGGGTCTCAGATAAAGGCCCACTACCTCCCTTCTGCCTCAGCTTTCCAAGCCCCTGCCAGGATCGAAAGGCGTCTCACGTTACAGCTGTCTCTCAGTGTCATCGTTCAGAAGGAGCAAGCACAAGACACAGACAGTCAGACAGACAGAGTCGGAGAAAGCAGCACAATGCCACAGCCCGAGCAGAGAGAAGCTTTCACGGCTGGACGAGTGAATAACAGCGAGTTCAAAATGGAAGTGAATGCGGCAGCCATTAGTCATGTTTATCCAGCATACAGTTTCAACGCCATACTTGAAATTGCAGGAATGTTTTTTTGACCTTTCCAGGACTAATGACTGGAAAACAGACTTTGAACCGATTTCGTCAGATCATGTCTTCTAGAACACCTGGGACGAGCTGAACGCTCTGATAATTTCCTAAGAAGAAGAAGAAAAAAAAAAGGGGAAACGATTTTGAATAACCTTAATTTGCATCCACTGAAAACACAGAAAGGGCCATGCACTGAGCTCAGGGAGTGATAACTGTCACTGTTAAGAAGTGTGCTATGGGACTTCAGCGGCTTAAATGCTGTGACTTGCTGTGACTTGCTTCTCAACCCGAGTGTCCTTTTTTTAATCTTCATATGCTAAAAGCAGCCGCTTTCCCCAAGCCCAGCTATGACTAATCCAAAGGCCTAGCATTTCAGTGTGTACTATACCAGCATGCTATGGCAAATACTGGTCAGTGAAAAGTACTCCTAAATGCTGAGTCAGTGAGTGGGTCTTATTTGCGACTTTTTCTGGAGATAAATGCACTCTTGTAATGGAAAGTATAAGGAAAAACATAACTCTGACACATTTAAGGTACCATCAATGGATTTTATCAGCACGTTTCAAATAGCGCCGAACAAATACGAACAGTTCACAACTGCTTTTGTTTTCCTTTACCCCCCATCATTTCTCATAACGTTACATAGGAGGTAAATATTTGAAATTCTGGCATAGCATAGACCAAGCTCTGCCAGCACAGCTAAAATAAAAAAAAGCCTTTGTGGCAACAGTGACCAGATTTTAAATGTGCAACAGGATCAATAAACGGGGGCTGTTGAGGTGCAATCTCATGCATTTGTGTGTATATGTGTATATGTGTGTGTCCCTATGCATAAATGCTCCCTTTCCGACAGCAAGTGTGCGTGCATAAGAGTGTGCGTTTGTGTCTTAACACTCAGCGCAGCTTACAGCTTCCATCCCTGCGTCAACTTATTCTATGGTATCATCAAGAACCCCACTGACCTAAGAAGCACACCAGTGGAGAAACCAATATCATTCTGATCCAGGCATTTGAAACCTGCTTTCTACTTCTTGCTCCCTCTTCTCCCTTCCCATTTGAGCACAGCAAGAACACAAGAATTCTGGGGAAATTCTTCTTGGAGAAGGTTGTGGTAAACATCAGATGCTGAATCACATTTTCCACACCATGATTAGATTCTTGTTGAAACATAATATAAGGCACCCAGACTGAATTCCAAAGTAAAATGTGAATCAGTGTCTTTAGGTTTTTTCCCTGTGAATGTGCTAGCGCTCTTTTTGATTAGTTCATACCGTTCATTCAGCTAATTTTGAGAGACTCTAAATAGCTTTTCTTTTGTGGACTGCAGTACCACCCATGTGGAAATGCTTCAATGTTATTTTTGTCTCTCTTATCACCTTTTATTTTTCATAAAGGCTGTATTAAATGAATGCTTTCAGTTCATGTGGAGCAGCAGCCTAAACGCAATTTTGCAAAAAAAAAAAAAAAGCCAAAAATGAATCAAAACGACTAAAATAGTTGCTGTTTTGTGGTTTCTTGCAACTCGAAGTACATATTTCTGTTAACCTCTGTGTGATTGTACAAAACAAAAACAACCCTGAAGTGGAAAAAAAAAAAAAACATCAAGACCTTTTGAGACTTCATTAAAAGAAACTAGCGTTGGACTTTCCAAACAAGGCATCTCTTTGGAGGAGAAAATCAACCTCTTCACCTTGCTGGTGGAAAAACAGGCATCCCAACGAGACGGGGGGATGCACAAACAACCTTGACTTTCATCAAGGAAATTCTCACATTGAATGATAAATAGAGGCCCAGGGGACGAATGGCAAAAAAGCAGCTTATCGCCTTTCCCTCCCAAATTTGGCCGCTCTGTCTTCTGTCTCCTGAAAGTCAATAGAGGGTGACCCACTTGCACTTTCCACTGTTTATTGTTTGGTAATTAATCCAGTATATGCAATCATCACAGAAATGTAAAGGAGAATAAAAAAAACAAAAAAACCGTCTTGATTTGTTTAGTCTTAATTAACTGTTCAGACCGTTTACTTGTTTCTACAACACAAGGCAGATGCTCTCCTTCTAATTAGCTTAGTTTTTAAACTGTGAATGCGTTTTCTCACTACACAGATGGATACAAAAAAGCTGTGGTCAAAGATAGCCACAATATTTGAAAAGCCTGACACTAAAAGCAGCTGTCACCAAGCATGCACTTTGGACAATTATTTGTGTACTCTGATGATTGTCGGAACATTCAGCAAACATGCGACGTTACCAAAATAGAAAGGTAACATAAGGTTAGGTAGATCATCTCAGGGCCAACCGACATTGCAGTTAGAGGGCTTTGAACAGGCAAGAGCTGTGACGCTAGTATAGTTCACACAAAAAAAACACCACCAGGTATATCTAAGCCAGATGAATCTAAGACATAATCTCTACAAGTTCCAAAGGCTTTGGCTAGAATGCAACTTTCATGCATAGGAACTCTACTTTGAACAATTTTATGTGTGCTTTATCAGTCGTCAATGCTACAATCTGTGCATACATTGACACTTGTACGTGGTAATAATGAGGAAAAAGTATCATCAAGATGTTCTCAATTAAGATTCTTTTACTGAATTTTGAATCAAGATCCTACTTCCTCCCTGAAGCCACGTACAAACGAGGACGTTTTGGTCTTTATCACAGTTGGTTTTCTAGGACGGTTTGCATTGTTTGATGGGAAAGAAAGCTCACTGCTGAAGATCAAACGAGCAAATCATGTGGTTTGCCTTACAACACCTGGTGCAGGTCACCAGAATATGAATGAACTGACTTTCCAGAAAGTGTGGTAAAAATAAATGTTGTGCTTTTCTGTACATATATTAAAGACCCCTTAAATAATGTTGGTCAAGGACTACAATAAAAACCAAAACAGACTTTTTCGTGGTCAGTGCTCATTTCAGGTAATATTGCCCTCAAATGAGCACTTATTGTGAATGCTCCCTCTTGGTTTGCTATACTTTACAGTTTGGTTTCCTCCTGAGTGGCATGTCTGAAAGCAAACCAAATCCAGTGAATATGTGCATTTGTTTTTGATTCCCTGTCCGATCATTGATCAAAACCATTCCCCTGAACTGTTCAAATTTAAAAAGTACACTAAATTGTTTTCACTTGTTCATCTTCCTCAGGTTGAAAAGTGCAAAAAAAATGTTCCTCAGGAATATAGATTATTTGTAAAATCGTAAAAACAATATCAATAACTGCAATCAGAATATGCAGAAGAAATTATCAACAGATCCATAAATACACAACAGGTAATGCATTTTTCTGCATCAAGATAAATCAGTTCAGTCAGTTATATACTTCTTCAGGCACAAGCCTAAACTTGGTGATAAGCAGGTCAAAGATCAATGTTTTAGTCTTTAGGACAACCTTTTTATTCAGCGGCAATACCACCTCCATAACTTGTCATGTTAAGTTTACCATAGCAGTGATCATGCTAAGGACTGACAACAGCTTGATTGAAAAAATAAGTGTGTACCAGAACGTCAGTTTATAGTTGAAACCTCTCAAGATGTGTTGTGGTCGCTAAACAAGTCACAGTGTCCAGTGATGTCAGTTTTAGTAATTGACTGATGAGTCACATCCTAAAGACCTATGTATTATTCCAGAAAGAAGTAGTTGCAGCAAGTGTTGCCTCGTGGTGATGACTTGACCGTCATCCCACTACCCAATAAATCTCATTTCAGTGAACTTACAAAAAGAATATAAACTATGGCTTACTCCCTCAAAGGGGAGGACAACCTCATCTTCAATTGTAGAAGATTATAGAAAATCCACCCTGTGTGCACATGGGATTGTCTTTTCCAAAGCTGTCCAAGTTCTGTCAGATTCTGCACCCCTAGACACAGAGCTCGTGAACCTAATTTCACCTAATCAGCTTAGTCAATAGCAACCTTTTGCAGTGACTTTGCTAGACATGCAAATAGAGCTTAACAATGTCTATCCTTAATTCCTGAACGTTCAAGTCAAGCAAAAGTCTCCCTTTATCTCTTCAAAAACAACAGCTCCAATTTAAGACAAAAAAGACAAGCAGAGACGGAATAAAACTCCAGCAGAGAGTGCACTTTTTTTCCTTGGCCTGGCAAGGAAAGACAGCTGTGATTTGAGTGTGCTTGAGGTAGCACAGTGCGCTTCCATTTCAAATTAACATAGCAAACAAACTGACAGATTCGTTCCCCTTCTTCACTTTTGCTTTTGCTCACTCCCTCGCTCAAATTATGAGAAAACATCCTGCAAGAAAAAAATAATATATTAGTACTTCCCGTTGGTTTATATGTTCAGCTGTAACGCCTCCACACACTTGATAGTACACACACTAATGTTCCAACAAATCCGCACAAAATGATGCTAACAATAGACAGGCTATAGAAGCGGCAGAAAAAAGTGAGAGACACTGTTCCGTTTCAATTCACTGATACAACTAATGGCTTCTTTGCAGCCCCATGAAATCAAGCAGCTGTCATGTCGATGCATCAGCAGTGAGAAGAGGGAGAGACATCCCCATAAGGACAGAGGCACCGCGCCTTCATGTTTGGCTAAACATCTGCTCCTCTGCACTCCAGCTTTGCAGCAATAAACGGGCAAACAAAAGAGGTGGGAGGTGAAATGATCAGATTTTCCATTTCAAAGCATTTGTTTGGTGTGTTTTCTTCCCCTCCTCTCTTCTTCTTCTTCATCTTTAACTGCTTGCAGGACAGAGGAGGAGGGAGGGGAAAAAAGTTCTAAATGCAATAGATTGAGCCTAAATTGCACTTTTTTTCTACAAAAAAAAAGGGATTTTAAAAAGTTAGATCATCAGGTTACAAATTGTCCAAGATTCTGTCAAAAACAAGCCTCCTAACCAGAGTCAGACATGAGCCGAAGGGGTTTCATTAAGATGGGGATTGGAGCCTGTGTGAATGTGCATGTATTAAACTTGTCAATCTGGCAAATCATTCAGTCCTGCGTGGATCTTGTTTTGCATATACAACAGTCAAGCAGCTTATCTGTTCATTGCCAATAAAATGACATTTACTTTTATTCCAACATATTCGCGATTAAAATGTTTAATATTTGTTGCCTTCTTGACTATTCTTTATCTAATGTGATTATTAGTAATTAGGCCAATCTTTTTTTTTCTTCCATCCTTCCTTCATTCATTCATGTTTTGTGTTAAAACAGAAAGGCTGACTAAACGCTGATATCACACTGACCTACAATATCATCTTAAAATAGCACAAATACATTCGCTTCAACATTGACAGCAACTAAATTCCGCTATGGGCAACGGTCTGCCTAAAAATAGCAACCCCTGATAATAAACACACTCCTAAAATGTTTTTGAAAATACTCATTTCGACCAAAAATGTGATGAAAAATTAGTTCTCGTGACGATTAAACCACCAAAAGTCGCATCCTGAACCCAAAACTGAGACGCTCAACTTGTTTCTTTTTTTGTCAAGAGACGGCTAAAACTTTGGTAAAACTTGAGGAAAAAAAGAAAAAAAAACCTCACAGTGGATCAATTTCCCTCAAAAGTAGTCTGAGTGGATGTGTACGTGTGTGACAGAAGGCTACGGAGGGGACGTATTTAAAATAACCAAGATGGCGAAAGGCTTGTTGTTTTGGAAGGGGCAGAAAAAAATGGAGGATATTGTAATATACACAAAGGGATAAATTTCAACAACTCGGCCAAAGCGGCTTGCTAGCTCGCCCGCGTGCCTCGGTTTGAGGAAGCGACCGCGAGAGCAGCAGCCTGGCAAGCTGGCCAACAACACTCTAACCCGCCACGGAAACACAAATAAATATTTTAAGTCCAACTCAATCCAAGCCGACTGGGATATTTATGTTTTTTCTTCCTAAATTGTGTTATTTTCGCGTCGGGGGGACTATTAAACGGGATGGATTAGAAAGGACGGACAGCGATCACCTACGGCAGTCCAGCGTCTCGCTGTTAACCCCCTCTAGGTTGACGGTTACAACATCCAAACACGCAAAACGCACCCAAAACCGACAACTGCACCTCTAGCCGATTGATTAAAAACGAAACACACAACTAAACTAACCCGAGAAAAAGTTTAATTTCTTAACGACCGAAGCTCGCTATCAAATAAAACCGTCTGAGTGAGCGCTGCGAGAGAAGGAAAGAAGGGACACAAAGACGATTCCCACTATCAGGTCACCAGTCAGGAAGAAGAAGAAGAAAAAAACACTTCGTTTTAGGATTAAAGAGTGAAAACTTTAACCGAATAGACCGAATGCGACGAGGAGACGTAACGATTCACATCGCTACGAAACAATTAAAAAGTAAACTCAAAACAGTTTAACATCGAAAAAGCGAAGCGAAGGCAGCTCATCGCTGTGATGGGGCGAAAAACAGCGTCAGGAAAATAAGAAAAAAATAAAAACACTTACCTTTTTTTCTGTTTCGACACTTTACTTATTTCCAGCGTGGGTTTTTAGCTCAACTAACACTTCGGTTTGCTCTTCTTCTCGACTCTTTTTTTTCCTTGGTCGCTTTTGGTTATGAAAGAGGTCGGGGACGAATGATAAAGAAGGGAATTGGGCAGTAATTGAGTCTCGGTGTGTGAGTGTGTGTGTGTTAGTTAGAACAGCAGATTGAAGGAGACTCTCCTCAAGGTTTATTCAGCTCCACTTCAAGGAACCGACCTGACGTCAGCTCACTACTGCCACACAAAGAAAACTTATTATTTGTGCAGCGTCCGTAGTAAAGGAAGGACACAGTAATTGACCATTATTGCTTTAAATGCGACACTGTCAACAGCACTGACAGGGACGCAGAGGCAACTTTATTTATCATCTTTGTGCCATTTTACACGGGGTAAACAAACACTACAGAGCCAACACTTACCATTTTTCAACAACTTTTGATTTTGATTTTTTTTCTCACAAAAATAAATATAAAAAAATGTTTATTTAAAGGTTAATAAATATTAACCCTTTAATTTTGAAGTTTTAGTATTCTTTGAACTCCATTAGTTCTTTAATTTTTTTTACGTGTTAAACTTAATTTCAACATATTCAGAGTTACTGTACCTAAAATGATGTGTTATTTAGGTGTCACCGGTGACATTTCTGGCATTAAAAGGTTAAATAAACACATTTTTCATGCAAAAAAAACCCATTAGTTCACTACTAATATTTTTTTACAAAATTTTTTAAAATTTAAAGTGTGTTTCTGGTGTTTTTAAATGTCTGTCTGTCCCTATCTATCTATCTATCTATCTATCTATCTATCTATCTATCTATCTATCTATCTATCTATCTATCTATCTATCTATCTATCTATCTATCTATCTATCTATCTATCTATCTATCTATCTATCTATCTATCTATCTATCTATCTATCTATCTATCTATCTATCTATCTATCTATCTATCTATCTATCTATCTACTCGTGTCTCTATTAAGTAATCCTCAAAAGATAATACATGATCAAACAATTACAACTCAGAGTCACATTGGCTCCAAATTGAAATACATTTGTGCTACAAAAAAAAAAAAAAAGACAGAAACGGGACAGCTCCTCCATGGGATGGGATCAATACACTGCCCTGCAAAGACAGCCATCTGTGCCTAATTGTATGCTTTACCTCCTCTTCTGAACGCACAATAAGCAACAGGCTGAACGCAGGCCCTCTGACCCAGACTAGGTTTCCAGACGGGGGAAGATTATTTCATTCAACTGGAAAACAACAAGGGGGTGGGGTAAAAGGGTAGTGTTCATGGGGAGTTTTTTTTTTTTTTTTTGCTTCTTCTTTTTGCAGATGGAGTGGGCAACTGTTTTCATATGCCCCACCCTGACGAGTGTGGGTCACAGAGCCAACTGGTGTGTTTCCCCCCTCCACCCTCCTCTATTGGTGTCACATGAGCACTGGTTGTATTCATTTGAACAGGTATTAAACTGGATTAACAAACTGTTCGCTATTTGTTTATAGACACCTCATAAATCACGCGCACAAGCGATGGATTCATTGTCCGTGTGGTGATGGACCGTTGAGCCTTGCGTGCACGCTTATATTAACCCTCTATGGCATGGCGTTGCCCTCAGGCAACAAACCACTATTTTGGCCACACTCCCCTTTCATTTTTTAAATCAAAACTCTACATGAAAGTCTTCTGAGATGTCTGTGACCAATGAAATTTGATCTGGGTGTGGCTTTGACCTTTTGTGTGGGGGTGAAACCGTCCTTTTTGGGACCACAGCCGACTTGGACACACTGCTAGCAAAAGGTAAGATAAATTTCACTTTTTAACATGTTTATATTTAAATTACTTTGTATAAAATATTATGATGTGCATAAATAAGCGAAAGCATATTTGATT
Source organism: Oryzias javanicus (assembly GCA_003999625.1). Classification (NCBI taxonomy): domain Eukaryota; kingdom Metazoa; phylum Chordata; class Actinopteri; order Beloniformes; family Adrianichthyidae; genus Oryzias; species Oryzias javanicus. The sequence goes on along the minus strand of CM012439.1, from coordinate 14,346,561 downwards.
GAGTAAAGATACTTTTTTGTTTTCATTTATACACTAAATGGCAGTTTTTTCATTCGTTGCTCAGGGCAACATTGGTGTAGTTAGATCACTTTTGTTTGAACTATAACATGCTAATGGATGGAGATGTGCAGGGATGCATAGTTTAATCATAATCTTTTTTTTGCTGTACTATCTACTATTATTCACAGGAATGGATGCACAAGCATTTTATGGGTCTAAGAAACATGATCAAGAGGTTAGGCTCATCCTTCGACAGTGAGGATAGTGAGCTCGAGGAGATTGACAGTGAGGAAGAGTGGACTCAGAATCAGGTTTGAGGGAGAGTTTGAGATCAGGGTTCAGTCAGCAGAGTAATATACTGTATGGAATGAACATATGTCTCTGTGTGCGCGTGGTGTGCATGTGTGTATTGTTTAGAGAGGTATATATGACCTATTTAATTGTATGCTTACTGGTTTCTTTTGAAAACATTAGCTGGTATGCCTGATGACAATGAGTGACTGGATGAAGAGGAAAATGAGGATGAAGCATCATAGGAAGATGTTCCACGCTTACCCCATTGGAGAACACGCAATGCCAACATCACTAATTACGAATGGCAGGCCAGCTTCTAAAATCAGATGATATCAAGTCCCTTATGAATACTTCAAGATGATTTTTTCTGAAGACATCCTGGAAGTAGTTGTAGAGCAGTCAATTTTATATGCCATTCAGTGTAACATTAACAAGCCCCTTAACTCACACTAAAGAGCTGGAGCAATTCATTGGTCAGCAGTGTACATGTCACTGTTCGGATTACCAGGCACGGATGTTTTGGAACAAAGCCACAGAGTTTCCCAAGTAGCTGACACCATGGCACTAAACAGATGGGAGTTCATCAAAAAATCTCTGCACTTCAACAACAATGAAGTGAGACAAGGAGAAAATGTTGATCCTCTCACAAAATCAGACACTGGTCACTCATCTCACCTCAAAGCTGCAGACAATCCAATGGGTGAGAAGTTGGCTGTAGATGAGCAGATGGTCCCTTTCAAGGGAAGAAACAGACTCAAGCAATACTGCCAGCAAAACCAAAAAATGGGGCTACAAGATACTTGTCTTGGCTGGCTCTGATGGTGTCCGCACAATTTTGAGATCTATACAGGGAGAGTTGTGCAACCCCCTGAGCTGCAGATGTAGGAAGCAAGTGGCAACGTTGTCCTCCGCCTGGCCAGCCAATACCTAAACACCAGAACATAAGCTTTTCTTTGACAACTGGTTCACGGAGTGTTCCTCTCATTCTTACACTTGCTCAGCAGGGAATTCACTGTGCTGGCACTGTCCGTGGCAACAGACTACCAGGTGTGAGCATGATGTGTGATGCTGAGTTGAAGAGAACTGGACGTGGATCTTTTGACCAGAAGACGGCCATGGTTGGAGATACCACCTTGCATGCTGTGAAGTGGTATGATAACCGTTCAGTCAGTCTTCTCAGTGATTACATTGGAGCACACCTGGTCACTGATGTTGATAGGTGGGATGGAAAGCAAAAAAAAGTCATCAGAGTTCCCTGTCCTGCTGTGGTGAGAGAGTACAACAAGAATATGGGTGGAGTGGATCTGTTGGACTCTCTCATTGCACTGTACCGCACCAAAATCAGGTCGAAGAAGTGGTACCACCGACTGATGTTCCACTTTATTGACATGACCACCGTGACTGCCTGGCTGCTCTACAAGAGAGACTGCAGCAGCACTGGATGAGTAAAGAGGAACAGATCAGGCTTTATACGTTCAAGTCATATATTGGAGAAAGCTTATGCAAAAGTGGCAAGAATCTGGAGCATAAGAGAGGTCGTCCCAGTTCCACAATTGCTGGGGAGTACAAAGAAAAGAGGAAAAGAGGACCTGCTACACCTATTCCAGTCCCTGATGTGCGTCTGGATGCCACAGCCCACTGGATGGTCATGGATGAAAAGAAAGGGAGATGCAAGGTACCAGGATGCAAAGGTACACCAAAAGCCAAGTGCCAAAAATGTGACGTCCACCTCTGTTTCACATCCACCAGCAACTGCTTCCTGAGGTTCCATGCAGAATAATACAGACTGTGTTTTGTCAATAATCAGTACCCCAAAGGAACACACATTCATAAACATAAACACACACTGCAGCTAATCTGTAATGTACTCATTGATAAACCACGTGTGACTGTTTGTTGAAAGAAAACTTTGAAATTGCTGTTGTTGTTGAAAAAAAACTTCTTGTTATGTATTTAATGCTTGTTGTTCTCATTCCACTCATTAAATAATATAGAAAACCTTGGCGTTTTAGTACCTTCATAGCATCTTGTTGCTCTGAGGCAACAAACCAAAATCTGGTGGGGGCTGGGGGACACATTTTCTGATTGATATATTACAAGGACCCCCCCAATATCCCAAAACTGGGGTAAAATATTTTTTTCCTCATAAAATAAAAATTCATGCCATAGAGGGTTGATGCATCATAAACATTATAAATGAATGCAACTCTCAGTCTGCCTGCCTCTTTGCTGTCATGTTGCAACATCCAAAAAGTGTCATTACGCTTTTTAAAGCTAGTGCAAGGATTGCACAGATCTTACTCAGAAATCTGTCACTTTTACCCGATCATAAAAAAAAAAGAAAAGAAGAACAGGGTGGGTGTAAGTCTGATAAAACATTTTTGATCACCACAGTTTGGAGTGTGGACACAGGACCCCGTCTTTAGCCAGTGGTGTGTAGTCAAAGCCATTTTTAAAGCTTGCTCTCCATCTTCTTTGGTCATTGATTTTTTTTCCCTCTCTGCCACTTTCCGTTACCTGTTGAGATGGGTTGTGGGGAGGTGAGGGGGTGTTTGCTCTTCTTCAAACACCGCAATCTTGTCTGTCCGTCTATCGTGCCAGTGGCACCCCTGGTGTATTCCTCCATTTCCTCTGCCTCCTTTGGAGGAGCGGTGACAGGCCGTGAGGAATGACAGTGGCTCTGTTTGTCCTACAGTAACAGCAAGAAGCAAGGATTTTTAATTGCATTGGAGAATTTTCATTAAGGAGAGCACATGGGGGCGGGAAGTGGGGTAGAGGGCTGTATGGAGCTGCGTTGGGGGGCACTCTGAGCATCGTCATTAGGAGAAGGCGCTGGTAGCGTGGAAGGGTGGGCCCTCTTTGCATGCACACTGAGAATGCCTGCCGTACCTCGGTCATTTGTAACATAATAAGTGCCAGCACAATGACTGCAATGCGAGAAAGCACACCACAGGGAAGAGAAGGGGGAAGGGAGACAGCACGTCTGTCTAAAAGAGGGACTTTTTTTGTCTTGATTAGAAAGTATAATGAGTCACTAAAGAAACAGGGGGAAAAGAAAGAATCTCTCCTGAGACTGATGGAAAACAAATTAATCTGGTGATTTAAATTTAATTATTATTTTTTCTATTAGTCCAGCATGCAAAGACAGCCATCAGAAGCAAGAAGCTGTGCTTGCATTTATTGATTTTTGCCCAGACACATTCAGGGAATACAGATTCATCTGCTCTCTTTCCCCACACCGTCCACTATGTGGGATTCTCTCTTCCCCACACCGTCCACTATGTGGGATTCCATTAACACAAGAAGCTTCCAGCAACTCTGAGATGTTTAATTTGAACTACATAAATGAAGCTTAAAATAGTGTTCACACGCAGGAAAACTGGCCTAAGGATGTCTTCTTATAAAATCAAATTAGTCCTCACTTATTGTCGTCTCTCACGAAATACGTATTAAATAAACAACCGATAAATTAAATTAAGACAATTTACTGCCGTATGGAATAAGTGAAGTGCTATTGTTTGTCCCTGCCTCTGACATTTAACACCGTTAGAATAACTGACTTTAATTTAATCTTTTGTTTTGGATTCATGCAGTGATCACACAGCTCTGGGATTATTGTCACATACCGCCCTATTCATATACCTTCCTCTGTTTGAAGCATCCTTTCAATACATCGCCGGTTCTGAATACAATGTGAGATGTAATGATTTGAAAAGTTAATGATTTGAACTGACTGTGTGATTAAAGCACAGGGGACCAATTTGCAGCTGCTATATGTGGAATATTGGTGAGCCTGGAGTAACACTCATTCTCTCGATGACATAAAATTCAGCAATTATGTCAGATGAGCCACACTATTGATGCGTTACCTCCTGTCTGCAGCCAAAAATGGCTCATAAGGATATTCTAAAAGCCCATGTCCAACAGCATTCAAGGATTTACAATGTTGGCGACACATATTTTTTAATTTATAATGTAAAAGTTAGTGATACAAGAGATCAAGTTTTGTTTGTAAAATCCTGCAAATACTTTTACTACATCCCCTAGGCAAGGATTTGACAAAATTTCAGTATATCAGATGTAAAAAAACAAAAATAAATAGTTTTCTGTTTGTTAAACAAGCGGAAAGCTGCTGTGGGAAAACTGTGATATGGTCTTACTGTTTGAGTAATTATCTGTCAGGTGCTACTAATCAAATCCTCTTGATTAACTGATCGTCATCAGGTGGAGAAAAGCAGGTGTTTTGGATGCATGCTGTTCTGAAGACGTCAGCTGTTTCGACTCAATACTGAGGAGAAAAATAAAAGTTCAATACGTAAGTAAATGGAGTGATCAATAAGAGAGAGGGTGGTTGACTTTTTTCTCAAAAATGTCAGTATACATTTTCCTTCAAACAGACAAAGCTCTTTTGTAGGTTCAGAGCAAAATAAGAGCCACACCTCTCAGAGCTGGGATGTTCATCAGGGTTTATCCACAAAGATTGTTCATGTGTCAAACAATTTATGATTTGGAAGTAGAAATTTTCCTCCTTCTTTCTATTGAAGTTTGAGCTGCAGAATTTCAAATAATTAAAAAAAAAAAAGAGAGATTTTTTTTTGGGGGGGGGGCAGTCATAATGCACAATAACCAGTTTCAAGAACACCAAACTCTTCCAAGCATGGTGGTCGGAGAGTTTATTTAAAGACCTACCGGTATCCTCCTTGATCTTCATTTAAAATCATCCCTAGAGATTTTAAATTAGAATAATTATTTTTAGCCAAAAAAAAAAAAAAAAACCATTGTCATTTTCTAGGACAGGGGTGTCAAACTCAACTACACGGGGCCAAAACACACCTTAGGTCTCGGGTTGAACAATATAAACGTTTATTGAACACACTAAAACTAAAATTTAAACACTTTAAAATCTAACTTTTTAACACTGCTATGAATAAAAAAACAAGCAACAATATTATTCCAAAATAAATCAATTTAAACCTTTGAAAAACTTTCAATATGTAACTCTCCATAAAAATATATTTTATCAAAATTATGCAAGATTACATCGGGCCATCAATAACAATAAAATAGGATGATCTGAAGGGCCGGATATAATTAACCTTGACTTTGACACGTGCTCTAGGTCATAGTGTCTGTAGAGCGGCAGAAAAGTTCATTAAAGTTTTGCCTCTGAGTTGTTGGCGAGGATTAAACCTGCCCTCACTTCCCGTAATCCATACCGTATTTTCAGAGTATTAGTCGCACCTTTGCCTTTAGTTATATATCATTAATAATGTATAATAATACTCCTCTATGTAAAGACATTGATTTCTCACCCCAACTATCAACAATGACAACAAGCTAGAAAAAAGATTTTAATATTCACCACTTTATTAATCTCAGTAATTGTTACATTTTCAGATAATCCCATCACTACATTTCATGGGGAACATGTCCCATTCTCACTATGTTGTACCATGTTTATCAATTATGTAATGTTAAATAAAAATTAATTTACACATTTTTAAACAACTACTGTCACATCTTGAACAAATGACCAAATCTGCAGCATATTTAACAAAATTAGTGATCTTTGAACTGGAGTAGGTCAGAGATCATCTAAACTTATCTATCATGAAAATATTTTTAACACTTTTAATTTTTAAATCTATGTAAATATAATTATAATTTAAAAAAATACAGAATAAAAATTGAATTTCAGACGCAACTCATAAGTGAGTTGCGCTATTTTTAGAAGAGACCTGCAGGCATCTTGTGTGGTCCTTGGGGGCAACCTGGTTGGTGACCCCTGCTCTGGAGTATAAGTCGCACTTTTGGGAGAAAAAGAACAAATTCGCCCATCCCAGCCTAACTAAAAAATAAATACATGAATCGAAACAAGAATACAATATCAAAGTTTAAGAGTCAAAACAATCAGATTCTCTTCCCTGTTAGTTTTGGATGACACTTCTTCTGCCACTGTCAGTGGCAAATACTCAGATGAAGTGCCCTCTAGTGGTTGTTAGAGGAAACAAGTTCTAAAGGACAACTGGTTTTTACTAGGAAAAATAATGATCCTATTTATGTCTTTAAAAAAACAGGCACATAAGTCGCTTCTCTGTATAAATCTCAACCTTGGCTAAACTATGAAAAAAACCCTGCAACTTATACTGTGAAAAATACAGTTTGCAGTTTACAACCCCTAATATATCCAACAATTTGAATAAAAAAAATACTTGGAATGCAATTTTAAGCTTATTTTTGCTGCATATGTCCTCCATCAGAAAATGGTCACAAGCACATGTTAACACCATTTTCATGGTAGTGAGTCTTCAAGTCTGCCTTTATTTAAACGTGTTACCATTAAATTTAAGGCCATCTGTCTGATAACTGAAGCTCTGCTAAAACAGGGTCACATATCAGGACGATGATCCCAGCCCAGCAAATCTAAAGAACAATGACAGTGCGAAAAGATTTGTTCTGCAAGGTTTAAAAAAAAAAAAGGTTTAACCTGCAAAAATAATCCAAATCTAATTTTTTAGCAGGTGACAGTGGCTACAGAACACAAGTATTTTAAACTAATGACTGTTTTAGTTATGGTTGCTCGGTTGGGCTGTTGATTCCCAGTCTGATGTTAGTTCTTCACACATTACTTAAGCAGTTTGATTTGAAGAGATGCAGTCCAATCCATCTTATGTACTTGGATTCAATTTACCTCATTTTGAGATCTGACAGGAATCAAATGGCTGTTGAACGCACATGAAGCTAAAAAAAAAAAAAGAGGATGTTTCCTTTTAAACACGGCTGTAAACGGTTGCATTTGGGTGAGTGTTTATTGTGCAGGATGCAGTGGAGCAGAACCCTCTGCTGCATGATGTAATACACAGAAGGGAGAAATCATTATAATAGCAGAGTAGTAGAGTGACTCATTCGCTGATGAGGTATGGTCACACTGTCATTCAACGGGGGAATGCGGTCTTTGTGTGCACATGTTGTGTATGACAGGGGAGGGAGACGGAGAAGAGACAGAGCATTAGCATGTTCCTTTTTATTTTCCTCTCTGGGAATGGGAAGTCATTGGTGCCAAGAAAAGTGGAGAAACATCTCTAAGCCCCACAGTGATGCATCTCTCCATGAAGAATGAGATCACAAGCAAATGTCACCCCAGCGTGAGCAGAGCCAAATGACCTTGAATCAAATAAAAACATCTTTACCCACGTCAGTGTGTACACACACCACACAGAATGTCAGCAGATTTTCCATTTGCTAAATCTGCTCCTAAGTGCAGGGGGTTTATCTGAAGTACTCAACCTAGTCTGTACCCTAGTGGAACTACCTGCAGTTAACAGTGCACTTAGTTTCATAATTAAATCACCCTGAAATAAAGTGGCACATTTTTCCCCCCTTCCCCACTCGTGGGGCAACGATAACAAGAAAGAAGAACAAATTTGCTCCAAAAAAAAAAAAAAAAACACCACTTCCCTTCAACGACTGAAGAATTTCACTTGTTTTTCTGCATTTTGTGACAGATGAGGGGAGCTGAGGGGATTTTTCAAGGGGAAATTACTTTCACACTTGAAGGGATTTCAGGCTTCAGTGCATTGCTTTATCATAGTTTACATATAAGTAGCTTTGATTTCTGCCCACAGCAGATATGTCTTTGACAGTGGACTATAGACTGATAGATATTGGTGTACCTGCTGCCCTTTTATCATGCTAGAGTTTTTCATTTTTCTCACTGTTCTATGACCCACATACTGTTGAAAGCACGATATCATGTCTGGGCTCAGTTTTAACTCTGTTTATCCTGTGAGTCTGTCTCCAAACGTGTGCACTGTCTGATTGGTGCATCAGTATTTCCTGCATCATGAGTAAAAACTAAGTTGCATTCATAAATGTAAGTTTTCTGTTTAAAAAAAATATTAATTTGACTTCAAAATCCCCTACTACTAATAAAGGATCATTTATTTCTGAAAATATCCATATTTTTTGGATTTTATTTAAACACAAACTCTTGTGATGGAAACTTGAACTAATCCGAACAAAATCTTCCAGATAGAAGAAAAAATTTATATAGAAAACTAAGCATTCTTCTAGAACTCAAGCTGAATTTCACAATAAACACCTCAATCTACAGGAAAAGGTGTTCTCGAACTTATAACACTTTTGTTGGTTATATATTTATAGATATATATACATTTAATATTTTAAAAAAGTTCGTAATACTCTTGTGTAATCTGAATTTACAGGTGGAAACCCTACAGAGATAGAAGATATAAAATCTTTATTTTACATATTTTAAAAACACAGTCTTTAGTTTGAGTTTTGTTTACACATTTAAAAAATTTGGAATGCTTATATCATCGTAAATGTTTTTTTTTTCCATTCTGCATTCACATTTTTAACACATATAATAAGCTATTGGGTTTCTTGAAAAATACGTTTTAAAAAACTTGTCTCATTTCATGTCCATCAGTCTCAACTTTTCGCTCCCACTGACATTTTGTTCCGTTTTGCAGTCACTTTAAAAATTGAATTTGAATTTAAAAAGGTTTATTTTAACAAAAATAAAACTCAGATTTCCCCTTCACTACACAGAAACTAAAGTAATATAAGCCTAATCTTTAAATAAAAATGAATACAAATATGTTCACATGAAAATGCTTGAGTTTTCTTACAAAAATGTTGAGAAAAAAAATCTCCATTCATAGCAATGGTCTATGTATTTGAGACATTCTTGTTTTTTCCTGGAGGAACATTAAAGTGATCTATAAATAGGATCAGTGATGAGTCATATATTCACCCAGTAACATACAATCTCACCTGTGTGTGTAATATTTTTATATTGTTAGATGTTTTTTTTTTTTTTTTTGCAACACAGCTGTGAGCAAACCATAAATGAAGGGAAAATAGCTAAACTCATTGCATTTTCAGGATTTTAATGGACTGCTGGGACCTTAAAAGAAATACTTTTTTAAAGGCGAGATCTTTACAGAAAAGAGGGTTAAGATTTCAGAGTACATGTAAAAACATTCTTTAATGCTTCAAGGAAAAAAGGGTGATTTCATATTTTACACCATAGTAATAATAGTGGTGTGGTTTTAGAGTGAGGAGGGCTTGGTTTGAATCTTTTTCTTGCAAGATGTTTGTGTGGGTTTTCTCTGGGCTCTTCTCCTTCCCGCCACAGTCCAAAAACATACTTCTTAGGTTAATTGCCAACTTTAAATTGTCCCTTACGAGTGAGTTTGCATGTGGCCCTGTATCAAACTGGAGAACTGTCCTGGTGCATGGAAGGAGTTTGGATAGGCCCCAGCATCCTCCGTAACCCCACACAGGACAAACAAAAGCGGAAATAGAAAAAAATGACAAACAAAATGACTGCTTTTGCAAAATTTAGAGACTATGTCACAACCACATGCAGTTCCAATTTACAGAAGTGTGATCATATGAGTAGATTTCCTGACTATTAGTGTTTTAATACTAAAATTATAAATCGTTTTGGGAGAATTTTTGTGCACTCCTTTTTCCACTTGAGACAAAAACTAGACAGCGACATTTTGCTTTTATTTTAAACTTTTGACACCACAAGCTAAAAAAAAAAATTATCTAAAAACTGTGGAGGAGCTGTTCAACACCCTGTCATGGTTCCTGGGAATGTAGGGTATTGAAGTTGAAAGGTGGTAAAATCGGTCAGTCAGTCTGCCACCACTGCAAGTCGTAGTATGACTAAAGATGAACAATCAGCCCTTAGAGTTTAGTAAAGTCAAAAGAAAAAATATTGTGAAAAATAATCAGCTGTATAATCACAATTCTTTCAGCACAGTCATCACTTACACACATAAATGAGAGTTCCTGTTAAGGCTGACAGTTGCAGTTGTTATAGAAAATAATGGGAAATAAGTCATGTAAGCAGAACATGCAAACTCTAAGTTCAAACAGGGGACTTTGTTGTTATTTGCTCATTTAACCAGCTAAATCAATTATTCATTGGCCATATTTTTAAATGATAAGCAGAACCTATCATTTGCTTATTCACAGTAAATAGAAAATAAATGTTTAATGCTGATTACACACGAAGCAGTCGGTCGGTTGAGAACTGGAATTCATGGGAAACCTGAAGAGATCATTTATTGCAAAGCCTTGCCAAGGAAATGAAACTGAAAACTGATTTGAAGTCAAGATGACGAGGTTTAGAGCAAAACCACAAGCGTTCGCCGGGCTGCAGAAATGGGTTGTTTGCTGAAGAGCATCTGCATTTCGGAGGGACCGAGAGGGGGTTGTCTTAAGACACTTTCAGGTCTGATGAAAACATACCCCTGTGTTAATTAGTACTGGCAGACTAATGTTCCCTCTGGCGGTGCGCAGGCAGACATCCTGGCCTGCCCTTAGTGACGCCTGGTCAAAAAATAGGGCACCAAACAGCACAGTAATGATCACAATGGCCACATCATCTTTGCCTCCAACGTGCTCTCCCCTCAGAGCTCTTCTGAACAAAGAGCAGCAGGCATGCAGGGAGGGAGGCAGATGTCACTTTGTGTCTGGGGAACATTAAGACCAACAAATGTTCTGTGAATCCTTCGGAGAGGCTTTTAGTGTTTGTGTGGGCTAAAGCGCAGCTTTTCGAATAGTCACTTATTGAAAAATGGCCTTTCCTCTATAAGCCAATTGCAATTGCATTTGAGGCATGTGTGATTTTAACATGTGTTCATTTAAATAAATCGATGGAACGGCTCACAAAGAACCCCGGGGGGAAGACGAGCATCCACAAATAGCTGCTGAGCATTTTTTTTTTTTTTTTTTTTAGATGGTGCCCCTTGAACATGTGACCTAAACTGTTAACACATGTTGCCTTGCTTTTCCATCACTGTTGCTGATCTGTTCCCATCTTTTGTGAGGCCGGATTAAAAAGCTGTGGCCTAACAAAACGCAGGCTAAAACAAAGATAACAGTCACCTAAAACACAGGAATCCTGTCATGAGGTTTATGGGAGAAAATGAGAAACAGGAAATCCATTTATTTGTGTTTTCTCTTGAATAGCTTTAAAAAAAAAAAAAAAGTTTTCCTTGTTTTCCATCTGAAGTTTCTCAGAGGACTTGTTGCTCTTTGTGCTTTTCCACTAAACCAGCCTTTGTGGCATTCTTGTGTCTCCGCGAAGCACGAGAGAGGGAGGAAGGGAGAAGGAGAGGAAACAGATTCTCAAGACCTGGACGAGCCGTGGGAAAAGAGGGGTCTTGTAGAGGAAAAGCAGAAATGTCTCAGGACATTCCTTTGTGATTACACAGGGCCGGATAAATCCAGACATTCTTTCACTTATTCTGTGTCATTAAAGTCTGAGTCAAAGTAATGAGAGTGAGCATCAGCATCTGCATCTTCCTACAGATGTTTTCAGAAATGGTCAAGGCTTTTCTAAAAAGCGTGACCCCCCCCCCAGAGGTCAGATTTTTTTATTTCTTTCTTTTCCGTCCCGTCCCGTCTAAAAGAGCAACAGCTCGAGGAGGCAGGTAAGCCGTATCTTTGACATAAAAGGGGTTCGAGCGAGAGGCGGGCATTGTTGCTCAAATCTCAGGTTACATGCCTGAGATCTGGGCTGAAAGCGTGAGCTGCCCCCAGTGGAAAAAAGAGCATGTTCCTCCTTGTCACAGCCACCATGAATGAGAAACAGCTCAGAGGAATGCTCCATTATCATCCTATCAGCAGAGCTGGGGGAGGAGAGCTTGTAGTCTTCCTTCACTTAGCAGAATCATGTGTTTGCAGCAGCAGGAGGAGGAGAGGGGGGGTTGAGTGGCATTGGCCTACAGACCCGCAATTGGGTTGAGCAGCCTCCTCCCCAACTCACCAGACCTTGCACTTCCTCATTTGTCTCGGTCATGCGTCCTTTTTGTCAGCAATTAATCTGCGGCTCCACCTTCCTATATTTATCCCTTTTGCTCCGGTTTCTCCTTCACCTCCTGTTCTGCAGGCCTTGGGTGGATTTACACCGTGCGCCGCCATCACTGTTTGCTGTTGTACACCAGCGACTAATAATGGATCGCCGGGCACTTTAACGGCTGCGTTTTTACCCGAGCATGATGAGTATGTTTTTGACCTTCACATTATTATGCATCTGCTGTGCAGCAATGTGCCCACTCTGCTTCAAACTGACCTTCTGAGACCCCCCCCAACACACTTAACATGAAGTCACAGTCAGAAGTGATTTTAAGCTAATTCGATGAACTAAAACACGCAAAAGCAAATAGATTTGCGTCTTATGAGTTCATTATGAAATTTGCCACACTGGGTGCTAGAAAAAAAGTGTAAATCTCGCTCCTAATCCCGGATTTACGGTGATGATGGCGTCCACGATGCTTTTCAGAGCAATTATTTAAATCAATCTAATTAAGCCAGTTGAAATGAGTCTTAATTGCTGCCATGACTAAACAAACACAAGTTATATTGCATGGAAAAAACAATGCAGTTTGTGTGACAGACACAACAAAAGTGTGAACTTTAGCGCCCCTTAGTGGTGAGTTTTGTGTTTTTCATGTGGAACATGACGTAAGGCTTCAGACTGTTCATGCTTTTTTATCTCCTCCTTGTGTCTCCATGAACCCAGTGAAAAGAAATTATAACAATTATGACTAAAATGAATTCTTGGGGGAAATTACTTAAGAAAAATCTTTTCAAAAAGACAAAGATTTTTGTCAATCACATCTTAATTTATTCTGACAGATTAATAAATGTAAAAATGTTTACAGTTCTTGGCGTTAAAAGGTTTCAGTCGTGTTTCGGGAGAGTGAATTTCTTTAAATCAAAGTGGGCACTGTGTATTTCTTTTATTTCTTAATCTTTACTGACTTAAAAAAATCCAAATTATTCTCGTGTTTTCTATAAAAAAGTATGTGTTCTCCATATTTAAATCATATCCTACTTTTCTGGATTTTGAAATTAAAATGTTTTTCTAAACATAACTTTTGCTTCAATAATTCACATACTTTAATGTAAATTACCATCATTTCTAGTTTGTTTGTTTTTTGTAAAATGTATTTTCACTCTTTCAAAATCACTCAAATCTGTGTTATTATTATCAATATCAATATTACGTCAAAATTAGGTCTTAAATGCGGGATTTACCATTCCCTCTCAACTCCTTGCTTCATGAAATGCTCATTTTGAAATAATGATGAAATCTCTGTACAGCATAAGATCATTATGTTGGTTTGACAATCAAATCTCCAGAGCTTTTCACCTATTTTTCTATTTTGTTAATCTAAAAACACAAACAAAAAACGTTTTTGACGACTGTTTTCCTCAACCAGTATCAAAACTATAATAGTATAATAGTATCTAATAGCACAAACTATAATAATTGAAATGATTTGATCATTAATTATCCAATTATCAAAGCTTGGATTCTATACCCACTATATTTGTCATTTTAATTCAATTCAAACTCTATTTATAAAGCACATTTTCATGCAGCATCAACACAAAGTGTTTCACAATCAAATATATAAGTATAAAACACATAAAATGCCCTCAGCCCCTCTGGCACTTCCAACCCCACAAAAAGAGACATAAAATGACATATGAATAAAACTCAAATTGTAAGTAAAAATAGAAACCCATGTGGGTTTTTAAAATAGTATGCTTAATTTTCACATTCTCTAGAAATGTAACCTTGGGAGCTTAATGCAGACTCTTTTTAATGAAGCACTGATGTTTTCCAAAATGCAAGTAAACACAATTAAAATGGTCACCCCTTTGACCACATTAACTCAAGACGACATCTTCACTTTGAAGGAAACTTTTATTGAAATTCATCAAAAAGCCTGCTTTTCTATGGAGGTATTTCATGATCTTGCATGCGAGACTAATCGATAAACAAAGGCACTCAGAGCAGACACTGCCTTTTACCTTGTGTTAAATGGATATAAGCACACGGCTTTAATCTATCGAGCTAATCACAAAGAATGGAAAGAATGACACGCTTCCAACATCCTTGAGAAGTTTCTTTCAGCAGATCCAGGTTTTGCCCTCACTCTCTTGTTACATGTCTTAAACTGAACCTCTCGTGTTCTTTCCTTTGTTTTTATTGTTTCAGTATTTTCCTGATTTATTTGGTTTTTCAGTTGCAACTTTATGCTCCATAATTTCTTTGGAAAATTAAAACTCATATGTCTATTTATTTTGCCCTCCTTTATTCTTTAGATAAATAAAATAAACTTCCGCAAAAAATTTGGAGAACAAATTGTGATCATGCAGTAAAAAGAATTATCTAATAACTGGGTGTAGGTCTTTGTAAAGTCCTCTAATGTGATAAAAGTCTATGGCATACGTTCAGTTTTTGTATTTTTCTCAAGCATTCTAATCACAGCAAATCCATTATACCTTTGCATGTGACGTTTTTCTTTTTTAATCAGTGACTAATCTTTGAATTTTTGCAAACTATACAACACCACAATCTTTCCTACATCCCCAAAAATACAAAAAAAAATTGATGTATGAGTAAAGGATGGCTGCCTCTTCTGCTGCTTGGTTTGCTCCTTTAGTTTTGTGAGTCTAGAGACATCAACCTTACCTGACCAGGCTACAATTATGTGTCATACTGTGCAGCAAGAAAAGCTTAAAGTTTTGGTTGGTGTAATTATAAATTCAGATCCCATAGAAACCTAATTATTCAATGTCAGTCAGAATATTGAAGTCCTTAAGATGAATCCTTCCTCAATATATTTAAATGACTGACACCATTCAAACCTCCAGTCAAGTCAGTTTATTTACTGTAATTCAGGTGAGATGTGTATTTTAATTAATATATTTTTAATAAAGTAAGAAAGTTTAAGAAAGTCTGTGTTGAGTAAATGTTTGTATTTATATCAAACAAGAACTTCACTTTGCTACTTGAAAAAAAAAAAAAAAACTTGCTCTTGAACTGATGAAAACTTGATTACAAACTGCAAAATTAAGTAACAAAGTAGGGGTGGATTGTATGATTTTGCTTCTTCCCACTCCTTTTCAATCAATCAATCAATTGATCAATCAAAAGTTCTTTTAGAAAAATTTCCATATGTATTTAAAATCCTTTGTGCAATGGTTTGTTTTAGATTCTTTAAGTTTTCTCCAAAATTTCTTGTACCAAGATTTATTTTAATTATTAAGACCATTGATTTTACATTTTCATACTTTATACTTCCTACTGATCTCGGACGCCAGGCATTGATGAATTTAAATTATAAAACAAATATTTCCCTAATTTGAATATTTTCTGTGATACTTTATTTGAAGAGAGAACCAAAGAAGAAAATAAATCCTAAATTATTGTGGTTCTGTTCCATGTTTGGCCTCATAACACAGGAGTCCATGGCTGCTCATCAGCTATTTTCACGTGGTTTAATAAATATCTTCTTTAATCACATCATAAATGTGTTTTTTGCACCCGGGTCTTCAGGGACTGTCTTTCATTTGCAGCGGGATTCACTGGCTGATGCATTTATTGGCACTTTCATGATCTCTGAGATGAGACTCATGCAAAGTCACTTCGACTACAGCTTGTACCGGCTGACACCCTTTATCTTACAACACTGACATTCATCAATCCTGCAGGAGATATTGCGTTCACAGCAGATATTGCTTATGCACTGTGTCACCACGACTGTTAAAACACAGATTTATTTACATTTTCATAAAACATATTGCTGTTTTTCACCCACCTAACATTTTTGAATTTGTAAATATTATTATTTGATTCTGACATGTTTTTTCTAAGCTGTCAATAAGAATTTTCATATAACAAAAATTGTGACTTCCTATACTCATCGTTTTTTTTAAAAAAAATGTATGAGTTATTTGTTATTGTTTTTTTTATAAAACCTCCACTAAATCACAGATTTTTTAAACTAGGGAATGTTTCTGCTGAATGTGATAAAAGCATTTTTTAGGCTTACAAAAAAGATATTCATATTTTTTCCAGATAGTGTAATGAGAAGGAAGTTCAGGGTGAATCAACGCTATAATGATCAGAGGCCCCTAGTTTGAATAAAACATCATTTATGATCGATAAATTGGTTTATTTCAAGTATAAATTATGAAAAATACAGGACAAAACACAATTATTTCAAACACATTACAGAAATAATGACATGCATTGATTAGAAAATAG
Source organism: Oryzias javanicus (assembly GCA_003999625.1). Taxonomy (NCBI): domain Eukaryota; kingdom Metazoa; phylum Chordata; class Actinopteri; order Beloniformes; family Adrianichthyidae; genus Oryzias; species Oryzias javanicus. The sequence continues at coordinate 14,330,156 of CM012439.1, read as the reverse complement.
AAAACACGAAAACAAAACACACTTATGTCACATTTGTTAAATTAATTTTTGCAGTAGAGTTTGATTGATTGCTTGAAAAGGAGTGGGGAAACACAGACCCATACAATCCCATAAGATCCAAAAAACTGTAATTGTAATCACCTTAACATTATGTACACCTTGCTGATACCAGGCTGACACCTCTTTTGCCTACAGAACTATTTCAATCATTCCTGGCAGAGATTTAACTGGCTACTGGACACATCCCTCAGAGTTTGGTCCATATTGACATGATAGCATCACAGTTGCTGCAGATTTCTCGGCTGCACATCCATGATGCCAGTCTTCAGTTCCACCACATCCTCCAAAGGGGCTCTGTTGAGATCTGGTGACTGTGGAGGTGATTCCAGGTGTATGGCAAGGAACCTTGTCCTGATGGAAGAAACCACCAGAAGATGGTACACTGTGGTCATAAAGTGATGGACATGGTCGGTAACAATACCCAGGTAGGTTGTGGTGTTGTTACCATGGTCAGTTGGGACTGAGGGGTCCAAAGTGTGCCAGAAAACATCCCCCATACCATCACACCACCACCACCAGCCTAAACTGTGGATACAAGGCGGGATGGATCCATGTTGTCGATGCCAAATTATGACACCACCATCTGAATGTCATATCAGGAATGGAACCTCATCAGATGAGGGAAAATTTCTCCAATCTTCTGTTGTTCAATTTTGGTGAGGCTGTCAAACTGTATGAGTGTTTTTTTTTTTTTTTAATATATATATAACTTTTGCTTTTCTATCAGCTGGAATCAGTCTGGCTATTCGCCTCTGACCTCTGGCATCAACAACGCAGCACACACAGAACTGACACTTGCTGGATATTTTCTCTTTTTGGGACCATTCTCTGTAAATGTAAATGTAAATGTAGATGGTGGTGGGTGAAAATCCCAGTAGATCAGCAATTAATAAAATAATCAGACCAGGTCGTCTGGTATCTAAAACCATGCCACATTCAAAGTTACTTAAATCACATTTTTTGCTCAATTCGAAAACGTTTGGATTTTTACAATTTGGAAGGAGAGGCCAAAGGAGACTAAGACAACCGTCTTCTCACAAAAGAAGAAAAAGAATGCAGAAATCAAACCAAGGCAACAAAAACAAACAATCAAGCAAAAAAAAAAAAAAAAAAAAATCTTACTAGTAATTTACAATAAGAAAAAAAAATATGATAGATGGAACATTAATTTCACAACATTAAATGTATATATTGAAATTTTATTCAAGAAATAAAAAAAAGTGATGAGGACAAAGACTGCGTTTAACATCGTGTACTTTAGTGGACGTATATTGTGGAGATGTTGTTAAATTTAAGTAACAAAACTCCTCCACGGGTTAAACTGGGCTGTGAGAGATAACAAAAAAATGACATTATTGTATCATAAAAGAATCCTGATTTAACACAATTTCATATTTATTGTTGGTATTTTTGGTCCCAAATTTCAAATTAAAACTTGTTTGTTTTTTATGGTTTGATGAATAAAGTTTTATACAAATCTTGCTCAATCGCAGCCTGAACCATATAAGCAGGTTGTTCAGGCCGCGCCCACCATGTCAACGCAAAACACTCGACGCTGTGCGTAAACAGCGGCCAACAAAGACGCCATCGCCGCTGGTTTGCCGAAACAGGAAGGTTCATTCTTAAAGTGGGTTACATTTTATTTTACTTAACTTACCGTTTTTATTCGTATTAGTTAATCCTCACTTGCTTTCATCGTCATTCACTGACTTTAAACGTCAAGACGGACTAGATAGGTTCAAAGCTAGCTGGGCTATCACCCGCGGTTGCTAAATATTTTATCGTCGATAAACAATCGAATTTTCTTATTTGTGATTTACTTACTCGAGTATTTTCTTAATAAATAACTCAGATAACAACCTAGTTTATATAATAGTTAGGCTGACCTCCAAACGTATTTTAATTTCGCTTTGTTTTCAACTGAGAACAAGCAACAGTGACAAGCAGGAAGTGATAAAGGATACCCGCTAAGCTAGTGCTAAATCTTTAATCGCAAAGCAAATGTTTATAAGAGGACGTGACTGAACGCTACTTTTGGTTGCTTTAAGTTTTGTTCCTCTTGCTTATATTTTCCATGTACAACTAAAAGACGACCTTAAAAAGAGACGAACTCGTTCCGCCGTTCTCTCTACGTGCTAGCTTAGAGTTGAGTATAGCTGAATGTGCTGCGTTGTTTTTAAACGGCTTTTGTTTCATCTCCCATTTATAACACGCATACATATTGTGCTATAACGCATAAAAACTTTTTTTTTTGGCGTTTCCCCACCTAAAAAAGCGGTTTAATCTATGTGTGGATAATTAGCAGAGCTGGCTAGTGCAAAATAGTCACTAACAGTACTGATTAACTGAGAATTGTAGTTTGGACTGTTGCTTTGGGATTTAAAATTTATAATTTTGGACACAATTCAAAGTGTTTCTGAACCTTTTTATCGCGTGGTTTGTACATTTCTTTAACGTTTTAGCCATAAAACCTATCGCAGTTAAGCTAACTTATACCCCAAATAATAAAATTAATATTTTCTAATTTTTTACTTAATTTCTCCTTTAACACAGCTGGTATCGAACATCAACTAGAAGATAATTTCCTTATCAGAGCAGGGAGAATGTTGAAACTTGTAATCTTAATTCTGTGAAGCAATAAAAGATGAGTGCACCTTGTTGATGTTGGCTCTCCTTGTTTGTGCAAGTGCTTATCCAAGAGTGTGTTGCTGGTGTCATATTCATGTAACAGAGTTCATGCTTCCAGAAATAGGCGGTGGCTCTCATGCTAAGTTCAAGATGCTGCACCGTGGATGGTTTTACTGTTTACAGGGACAAATCAGACACCTCAGCATGCTGCTCCCCACCCAGCCTTGTTATTGAACAGACTGAGAACCTGCAGGCCATTCAGCACTCTGTGCAGAGAATTAGAAACATCATCTCGTTGCATGGGAGCGACGTTCATCTATGAGAAGGCCGACTTCCTGTTTGCAACTCTACACCTTGAGTTGCTTGTGAAGACAGCATTTTAGGGTGAGCACATTTTGATTTTTAGTCCTGACTTTCCAGGGTTTGAGAAAAACCGCGATGGACTCCAGGTCCGTAGACTTCCCTTTTGCCTCTCCGGTTCGAGATCCTCCTACACGTTCAGTACTCCCAGTCCACCTGTGTCCTCATCCTTGAGCTCCACCAGGCTGTACAACAGGGAGACCATGCTAAATAACGACCGCATCCCGAGAGCATCATCACCTTTCAAGACAGATATGGACAAGCCGGTAATCATTTTGGATTTTATCTGTTTTTCCTCTTGTTTTTGATGAAATTGTATTAAGTTAACAGCTTAACTTAGAACTGTGTTTTAACAGCTCTCCTAGTATCTTCTAGAAAGCAGACATTTAAATGACTCTTTACAGGATCTCTGACGAGCACAGTACAGTAACTGATCAGTGCTGCAGCAGCCGGCACTTTTGCAAATCTTTTTATAGGACAGCCTAGATACACTGTGTATTTTAGTCCTGCGTGCCATCAAAGTCCCTTTCTGAGGAAAGTAACACTATCTTCTGTGGGACTTTCAGATGGTTTCTGTTTTTATTCCCAGCAGGCCAAAAAATGTGTTGAAGTTTATTCCTATTAAAAATACTAGCAGCAATTGTTGTTATTTTGATGTTCATATTAATTATTATATATTTAATTTTTTCTAACCTAAATTAGTTAATACTGTCCTAAAAGTCAAACATGACTGTTGTTAAGTTCCATAAATCGAATAAAGGGTGTATGCTGACGTGTGTCTTAGTAAAGCCGAGATCACACCTTGGTTTTGTTTTCAAGTGTACCAACCTGCTTTTTAATACAATACTAAATGTTTCCACTGACCTTCTTGGTAACACTGGGTGGTGGCCTTGATCTTAACTAACAAGAGCCTTTACTTTCATTTCTGCTGTTGATGCGGTTGCAAAATTGTAAAACCACAGAGACTGGGTTTTGTTATCATCTGTGAGCATCTTAACCCACATGTTCTCCTGAGTACAAATGTCACTTTTTTAAATTTTTTAGACTTCACGTCTTTTGAGCTCATCGCGAGATTACAGCAGCACTGACGCTCGCTCCAGCAGCTGGAAGCTGCCATCTTTGTCGTCCTCCACCAGATCCTACGACCGACCCTGGCCAGAATCCTCCTATAGCAGCAGGAGCAAAATGGTATCAAGATTTCTGGCATTTTGCTGTAGTTTTGTTATTTTTACAGGATTTAAGTCACTTAAAGAACTTTTATTTATTTGTATAAATACCAAATATACACTGTTTGTGTTTCTTCAGACCAGTTCTGAGGAGAGGCTGGGGACACGATCCGGTCTGCTGAACGCCAGTGATGATGCTGATTCCAAAAGGGCTAAGCTTTCATACAGTAACAGAGGACTGTACCCGAGAACAGCCAGCACCTCCATGACAGCATCCACCTATTTCAACAGTGCTGTAGGGAGCAACAGAGGTATGCAACGCCTGGCTTGTCAGGATTAAGGGGGTTTGCCTCATTGTATTTATTAGTCTAGTGAAGCTCAGTGTTCTTACAAATAAGCTAAATACAAACAAAAGCTTTTATATCTCTACTTTTTTTTTTTTATTTGGTGTTATTACACCTTGTTTAGTTGAATTAAAACGTACCAAAGACATTTTTGATTAAAGTATACAGGTGTGAACACACTTATTCAAAATCTGGTCCTGTTGAATTGCTAGTTCCAGCAGACTGATTTAGTTTGCCAAAAGTGTGAATATGAACAGGTCTTGATCTGGCCAGTACTAAATATCGTCGGCCTTTTTTGGAACAAATAGGCGACCATGGCCACATAGCAACGAAAAGTAGCCTTAAGACAGGAAAATGTCCTAATCTTAAGAAGAAAATCCGTAGAAAGTCCTTTGCAGCAAGTCATTTTTTCTCAACTATAAATCTTATAATCAAAGTCTAGGAACTATCCCACACAAACATTCAAAAAGGGAAAATAATCTAAAAAGCTAATTGTTAGACGTACTTGAATTAGATGCAATAGAGTCAAACCCAATAGTGAGTTTTTTTTCTTTTTTTGCTAATAACTTAGCTGGAGTTCTAAGTTATTTTTTGAAATTGTTAATTTTTGGAACAATTATGCAGACAAGTGCAGCATGCAACACGACATACATTTTATGTTTACAAGTTTTGATCCATTTGAAGAAATGTTGATGAGATCATGAATAAAAGGGGAAAAATACAGTTCTGGACCAGAGAAGCAGACCTTTCTGGTGTGGAAAGACCTTTTAACTTGTAAAAATGTTGTGATTTCTGGAAAAGTAGTTATTTTTTGGGGGGTGATTAGTTTGTTTGATCCTAAAAAATAAATGTAAAAAGTTGAAATGCATTTCTATGAATATATATTTTTTCTTAAAAGGTGGCAGTGAAAAACAAATGGATCCTCTGGATTCATCTAGAAGTTCAAGCCATTTGTTCTCCCAGCCATCATCTTCCTCCCCGAAAACTCTGCTGCTGTCCAGGCGAGAGCAAGAAGCAAAGGAAGAGGCCAGCCTGTCACGTCTGAGGGAGCGAAGAGTCAGGACTCCGGGACTGGTTCCCTCCTTGTGTAAGCATGTCTCCGGGTGCTGACGTGTTCACGCTCTCACAGGTTTTCAGAATCATTGTCGAGCTGGAACTGTTGGGTAACTCGCTCCTCCATTCCCTGATTTCAGATCAGACAGACCGGGTGATGTCCACATATGCACAAGGAGCACGCCCAAAAGAAACTGCCTACACTTCCTCGTCTTTCTCCTCCTCCTCCTCCTCTTCCTCCTCCTCCACAGTGAGAGACAGCTCTCTGAATCGTCACATGTCCTCCTCCACTCCTCAGAGAGTGTCTCCTCTGGTGCACAACTTCAGCAGCAGAGCTGCCGCTCATTTCACCAACGACTCACCCACCCGCTACTCATCTCGACAACAAACCGGAAGCTCTGAATCCTCCAGCGTTTCCTCTTCCTACTCCTCCCCCTTGGCACACCCCTCCCCTGGCCAGACCTGAACCCGTGCCCTCAAGGTCAAATCCGGATGTGGCAGAGCCAGAAGGCCGCAGCTCCACCCGTCGACTTCTGTCCCGCCTGTTTTCACGAAGATCGAGCCAAGACTCTTCGAGCGGATCTTCCAGTGTTCGCTCTCTGGATGATGACAGTCCTTCCACCTCCGGGGAGTCTGTGGACAGCGATGAGGGAGTCCGGACCTCCGGGGCGGATCCTGATAGTGGCGGCTCGGAGACGACCTTGGGCAGCCTCAGGAATCACAGAGCAGACCTGTCCACCATCCAGGAGGGCAACAGCTACAGCAGCGGCCACCTCGGCCCACACGGCCAACGTGGAATGTTGGTGGAGGTGGCAGCAACACCAACGGAAGATGGAGTCCGTCTTGGCTTTCCTCTTCCCTTCGTGGCCGCTGTCCTCCTCTCCTATCTCGCTTAAACATGCTCGGCAAGGAAGTTCACACTCGGCATCGAGCTTAGAAGAAGGCTCCAGCCACACTTTACTGAGAAGGTGGGACGAACACCAGTCATCCCAAGAGGAGGATGAAGAGGATGAGGAGGAAGAGGAGGAGGAGGAAGAAGAGATGACGAAGTGGAAGGAGCAGTTGGTTTGGAGGCTTTGTCCGCAGGCCGTGCCTGCAGACTGGAGCGGGAAAGCCTGCCAGAACTGGAAGATGCCCCCGTCTCATTCCTGCCCCGCTCCAGAGCCGGGCTGTTTGAAAGGATCACAGCATCGATGGTTCAGCTGGGAGATCCTGAGAGTAAACCAGAGGATCAGAAAAGCATTTCCAGCCGGGATCAAGAGAAACTGCTCAAAATCAAAGAAAGGTAGAGGCTCCTTTAGCGTCTGTTTATGACGTTCGCTTTCGTTTCTGTTGTGCCGCATGTTTTTATGAACAAATCAAACGAACGTGTTCCTGTCACAGACTGCTGCTGGAGGATTCGGATGAGGAGGAGGGGGACCTGTGCCGCATTTGCCAGATGGGGGAGGAGTCTTCGTCCAACCCCCTGATCCAGCCTTGCCGCTGCACAGGCAGCCTGCAGTACGTCCACCAGGAATGCATCAAAAGGTGGCTTCGCTCAAAAATCAGCTCAGGTAAAAAACGGATCTGTTCAGCCGTGAAAACCATCCGACCGCCGTCGTAAATCCAAGCTTTTTCATTTTGGTCTTGTCAGGTACAAACCTCGAGGCCATCACAACCTGTGAACTCTGTAAGGAGAAATTACGCTTGAACATCGACAACTTTGACATTCACGAGCTGTACAGGACCCACGTTCAAGTAAGTAATTTATTTCCAATGGAAATATATTCACTTTATATCTCTATACAGAGGCCAATCAGTCTTTTCTTCTAGTCAGTGTGATGATTCATTTAAGTGACTTTTAGAGTAATCTTTAAAACAACATTGTAATTGCATTGAATAGCAGGAAAATGTCTGTCAGTCATTAACTAGCTGTGTTTACATGGACACATAGAATCAGAATGAATGTGATCAGAACAAAAATGCATCACGTAAACCGATCAGACTCATTCAGATCAAAAATTCCTTCCGATTGAAATAGGTGGGTTATACTGATTGTTGATCCGGTCGAGGTGGATGTAACCAATCCATTCCAATTGTGTCATTACTGCGCTGGATTTTACGTCATTCATAGGTTTGTAAGTTCTGGAGGGTGAACAGGAGCGATCGGCTGCTCTGTTCAAGTGAACAGAGTCTCTGAGTCTCTCAGCCGAGCATTGTAGCTTCATGTTTTTGAGCTGTGGAGGATGCTTTGTTACGACGTGCACCTTGGACTATTGAGCTGCTGGACTCAGGAAAACCATATCTCTCAGGAGAACTACGTCTCCGAGCAACTTCGGTCCGCGCTTCAAACAGTCCCAAGAAACTGTGCAAACATGTGAATGTGTTATCAATCGTGTCCAGACTAGATAAAGGCTGATGTTACTCACACATGTTCATCTAAGGCTAAATGTCTAACTTTAACCTTTCTTCCAGTGACCACAAAGATTTAGAAAATTATTAATGAACAGTCACTATATTATTAATAGTCACTAAAATATTATTAATATTGGTAAAAAATGCACACTCAGAATCATCTCGGTCAAAGCTGCAGCTTTGTTTGTTTACATAGGAACTCACTACTTCCTCTTCTGCGGCCGTTTCCTGTATTTTAGATACTTCTGCGCATGTCAAAATGATTTAATCCGATCAAACATGTGGTTTATGTCAGCGTTTGTTATAATCAGGGGAAGTTTTCAGGGCCACGTACACAGTTCTATATCCGATTAAGACATTTTGAAATGTAACCACAGCTACTGATTCAGTAAGTTCCTTCAGTTAAAAAGATTAGGTCTATAATGTGAGAGACGGAATGTAAAAAAAAAAGAAGTCAGGAGGACGATATGAACATGGCTAGACTGACTTCAGATTAGATTAGATTAGAATCAACTGCTTTATTTTGATATAAACTTTATGCATTTGCTCTAATTTTTAGGTTATCGTGTTCCTCTGTGTCGGTGATGTCAAATTGTCTTGTTTTCTCTGGTTCTAGTCTGAATACGATGAGTTCATCAGCAGTGGCCTGTATCTGGTGGTGCTGCTGCACTTCTGTGAGCAGAGGTTCTCTGACGTTCTTGGAGCAGTGGATGCAGCAGGGGTGAGAACACACTCATCCAACTACTGTCATCTGAATTTTTATAGCTAAAATCGACAAGTCTTACATCGATCTTACTCTTCTAGGACTTTCTCTGCTGACACGATTCAGAAATGTTTGATTAATAAAGTTTTGTTTGTTTGTTTTGGGAAAAAAGACACTTTTCTTTTCCTCACCAGTTATTCAACCTGGTGAGAATTCTTCATGAACACATGGACAATCTTGAAAGTATGTTGTGCAATTCCTCTCAGCTTTTGCTGCAAATAGATTTCAGTGTCACCCTGCAAAGCTTAAAGTTATACTCTGCAGTGTGTGATAAACTGCATAAACCCCTGCACAGTGTGACTCCATGTTCCTCCCTTCCAGTTCCTCACGAAGAGAGCGACGAGGAGGTGCAAGACAACAGACCGTCTGTCGACTTCTCCGACTTGGACGATGACCTGGAGGAGGAATATTAACTATGGGAGCAACATAAAAAGTGGCACATGTGATCTGGCAGGGCTAAAGCTTTGCACATGCTTTGAAAGGTTCACGTTAAGAGCAGAAAAACCTTTGCTGCCAGAGGCTTTTTGCAGATATGCAAATTTGAAAATCAACTGATTTGTAAAATATTGTTTTGGTTCAAACCACTATTTCTTTTTTTTTGTTTTCTTTCTCCAAAAAAATGCACTTTATTGAACATGCAAGTCTTTCTAATGGTCATACCATAAGTGCTTTTAATGGTTAATCAGAAGGACAACTGTGATGTGTGATGATTACTTTGGTTGTGGTGGACACTTGAAGACCATGCTTTTGGGATGAATTTAGGGGGAAAAAAGCGGTTATTCCATGTTTTCTTTAGAACTTTTCCTGTTTTAAAAGTCACCCCTTAAAACATGCTGTTGTTTCATAAATGCTTCTCAAAATCTGGTTTCATGCTTTTAAGTTTGCGAATAAAGTTGTTGACAAAACTGCCATCAAGTCTGACTTGGATTTAAAGCTCAGCAACACTTCAGGGAGTTTATTCATCGAATGAGACAGAGATTTCTCGAAAGAATAAAGAATAACTGTCCAATTAACAAACAACACAGACTTACAATCAATTTCACGTGTTTTCGTGCAAGTGGAACAGACAACCGGTAAATGATCAGTAAAACGCTTCCAATAAAAGAGTGGTGACGACAATCTCTCCATTCTTACGATTTCTGGTTGCTTTGGTGACTCCAGCCGTACCATGAGACAGCATCTACAACCCACACAAGTGGCCCAGGTAGTGCAACTCATCCGTGACAGCGCATCAATGAAAGGTTTGCTGTGTCTGCTAGCGTAGCGTCCAGAGCTTGGAGGCTCTATCAGGAGACGGTACCTCTGGACACGTGGAGGAGGCCAATAACCCTGATTCAGGACCACTACCACCTCCTATGATGGTGCGATTAGCCCTAAAGTTTCTCCTACTGCAGGACAATGCTAAGCCTCGTGTGGTTGGAGTGTGTCAGCAGTTTCTGCTAGACGAAGGTATGAATGTAAGGGACTCGCCTGCTCCTCAGATCTAAATTCATATGAGCACATCTGGGAAATCACGTCTAAGTTCATCCACCAAATCCAGGTTGAACCACAAACTGTCCAGGAGTTGGTGGATGCTTTGGTCCAGGTGTGGGAGAAACTCATCCACCACCTCATCAGGTGTCATAAAGTCATAAGCCATGTGGAGGCCACGCCCACTACTGTTCCTCATTTCATAAAGACGTTGGATCAGCCTGTGGAGCTTTTTTCCACTTTAATTTTGAGTAGGATTCCACATTTAGACCTTTATAGACTGAAATATTTAATTTTCATGAACAATTTTTGTGCAGTTGTGCTGTCAGCACATGCAACAATGTAAAAAATGAAGCATTTAAAAGAATATTCCAATTGTTAAGGTATAAAGTTTTATGGTGTTCCCTTCATCCTTTAGAGCAAATAATCATTTCAAAATGCTGACAACCTTAACTGTTAGATTAGTGTTAAAAAAACTGAAAAAGAATTCAAAGAGGATTTTATTGAAAGTTTGGCGTACCCGATTAAAGCTGACAGACAAGTAGGAGTGATGGTTAGCATTAAAAAGATGTTTTTAAGGCAGTTCATTAAGGTAAAATGCAGGCACTTGACATAGTAAGCATCTTTGGTTCACTCTTAAGTTATAAAACCTCATATTTACAAAAGCAAACAGTGCAATCTGAAAAAAATAAACAACTCACTTTGTGCTTCAACATATTGCAGGAACTTTTCCCTCACAATTTTAAAGTGCATGCTTGGATCAGTAGTCGTGCGCATAAAACAGATGCACATGAATGATTACACAGCTTGAACGTAAGACAGTTTCCTACAATTAAAGCATGATCACAAGGCCTCAAAAGTCAGTTTTTTTTCCTTCTCCATCTACTATAATCGACTCATTTATCGCTGAAAGTTAAGGAAAAGTATAAATTAGCTCAATAAATCTGATCAAAGGTGAATTGTTTGTCTCATTTACCAAAAAAAAAAAAAAGAAGTCAGCTGGTAAACTTTAGTTTGAAAAATTCAGACGGACAGAAAAGGGAAATAAAATGTGGAGGATATTATTGGCTGCTGAAATCGACAAACCATGCGTTTCCTTTGAAGAATTGATGGATCCCCTGCAGTTAGGTTCAATGTTCCTCTTCCAGTGTCATCAGTTTCTAGTTGGAGTTAAAACACTTCAGTTTGATTCAATTCACTCTGGGTTTCTGTGCACAGCTAGTGCCTCCGATTCCTTAAATGGCGCGCTACGTTTCTGACAGTTTGAAGTCAGCTCATGCATCAGTGCAAATCCACGAGGATTACAGAGTCACCTCCAGCCCTTGTATAGAGAGAAAATAAAACAATAAAATCTCAAATGAGAAAATACTGCCAGATATTCACATTCACAATTTACAGTTTAAAAAAAAAAAAAAGAGTCCAGAAGGAAAAAAGAAAATAAAAAAGTTTGGATGTGTGAAGGTAAAATGCACGTGAGGCAGGTTTATGGATATTCCCTGAGGCTGATTAGTCGAGCAAGTTCAGTCAGCATCTGTTATTATACTGGTGGCGTCTGATTGGTCGAAGGTCCTCTGGTAGCGGATGGTGGGGGTGAAGTGGTGTCTTTTTTTCTTGATGATAAAGGCGATGGTGAGCACGAGAGCAATGGTGACGATGATGAAGAGACCCAGTGCCACAGGGGAGCCTGCGGACTCTGAGGGAAACAAAATAAAAAGACCATGCATCAGTGACTCTTTTTCCAGAAAACAGCTTAGATAAAGTGATGTAAAATGCACTGAATATGCTAAACCAAGGGTCTGCAACCTTTACTGCTACAGGCGCCATTTGGGCCAAAACTAACAAATTCAAATTCAAATTGATTTTATTTATATAGCACCTTTCCAGTTAAAAAACAGCTCAAAGTGCTGTACATAAAACAAATACAAGAAAAACTATACCCCACACATGCAGTAATATAAAACATAAGCCCCTCATAACTATAAAAACAGAAACAAACAGATAAAAAAGCAGAGCAAACAGATCACTGAGGAGCAACCTGAAGGCGCTGTACACCCTGTCCTCCTATTGGCTGGACTGTCAGCATCCAGGCAACATGAGGCACGCCCCGCTCATCCCCAGCACCCCAGCCTCGACCCCCCAGCCCCGTTTTGAGTAACAATCAAAAAGCTTTTGTCGTTTTTTTAAGACATTTTCTGAAGGAAATTTTCCACTTAGTTGTGAGCTGGATCGTCGGCATGGAAGTTACAGTACTTTGCTTACACTCTTTCCTGCTAGCTTATTGCACCTCACAAGCCCAAGCAAACATTAGCTTAAAAAAAAAAAGCAGCGAGCAATATTGAAGCCGTCCAGCCGTACAGTTTTGAGCCTCGTGCCAGTCGAGACGAGGAAAACAAAGACGTACATGGACATATTTGTCTACAAGTTTATGTATTTGAATTGAAGTGGCGACAGAAGACTTTGGCACAAACTCTAAGATTTTTCAAACTGCAGATTTTTTTATCAGCCCCTGATCCAACGTGATTTGAACAAAGAAATACTCAGAAAGCAGTTTTATTCTTAAACGATATTAAATATCTCCTCCATCATGAGAAAGAACATGTTATAAACATTCACTACATGGTTTTCATAGTAGTGGGTTTTTAAAGAACAACATTCAAATGGAGAGTTAGGCTAAGCGTCCCAGAACGACTATCTTTTTTGGGGCTCATACTCACTGGCTTGAGTTTTGCAGACAACCCGACTCCTGGTCGTCTTGCAGCTGACCAGATTCCAGACCCCACCATCTGCTGCCATCATGATGGCACAAGGGAGCTCCAACTGCTTCCCGGAGAGAGTCTCCTCCGACTTCCAGTTACTGTAAGCCAGATCCGAGCCATCCTGCCAGGAAAGTGGCTTACCTGAGACGAGGAAAAGAAAAGATGATGACAACAGGGAAAAAAAGGATGTCTAACCGAAATGCTGACTACTGGAAACAAACCGATTTTACTTTATAGTTGTTCTGAAGCAGCTGTAAACTCAGGGTTACATATTAATGAAATCACTGCCACACAGGGCAGCAGAGCGGCTGTGAACACTAAGATGACTGGAGCTACGATGTGAAATTATTATTGGTTTAGTAGATGTCTTATACAAATATAAAAAGGAACAAACTGGAAACTTAGTCACAAAATGAACAGTTTCACCAGACTCTCTTTACAATCATCTTTGCATTTTTAGTATTTGGTATAAGAAAAAATGTGCATTTTCTCATATAAGATGAGGGCTATTATGGAGATAGAACACTCCCAGTCCTTTTGATTTTACAGAAAAGTATGTAAAAATGGGAACATTAAAAAAAAAAAGGTTTTTCAAGACTAGGTATTAAATCAAAAGTGAAGTTTCTGCAGCATTAGGATTATTTTTGCAGTACATGTATATCATTTTAAATATTTTAAATATTTAAAATGTAACTACAGCACATTTTATGATCTATAAAGAGTTTTATTGAACAGGCTTCCATCATTTTTTCCGGGAGTATGTTTTAAAAAATAACCTGCAGTAGGGAAAATCCGCAAAGAAGTCATCTTTATTTTTCACGATTATTCTAGCAGTTTTAAGAGCATAAAACTCCTTGATACTGTTAACACTTTAATGACACTGCTTTCTCAGGCATTGATTATCTACTCACTTTTCTTATTTCATTTAAACCTTTATAGAAAATTAAGTCTAGTATTATAGAAGGAAAACAACGATTTGATTATGATTCAAGATTTATGTTCATTTTAAAATCTGAACGTATTCTGTACAGGAAACACAAATTGGTGTTGAAGTTCAACAGCCAATCAGCATAAAGCATGTAAAAGGTACCACTGTACTTAAAAAACAAAAGTGTACTTTTTGACTTAATTTTTCATTTATTATTATGGCTTTTTTTAATAGCAAATCATCATAAACTGAAACTGGATTAAAATCAGATTTTGAGAAAAAACAGCTACTAATCAGATTATGTAGCTTTCACCTTGAACACAAAACTTATTTATTGCTGTTCATTATCAAAGCTTTTAATAGTAAATTCATTTATTTTTGTTTCAAGCTGTCTTTAATTAGGCGAGATAGAATAAGATTCTAATTTTTCAATAGTGGCCTGTCAAAATAAGAGCTTTTGAGAAACACATTTTTTATAAAAGACCATAAAAGACTAGTTTAATGAGTGTCATCCACTGAGTGAACGCATGTTTATCCTTATAAGTAAGGATGAAGATACACTGAAATATATTTTTGAGTGATGGTGTCTACCTTGGGAATCAAGTTTCACGCCGAGCCATATATGTGTGGTGATGAGAGGGTCATCAGTGAGATACTTTGCCAGAAAATCATTCTCTTCTTTGGTTTTGATGGTCAGCAGCTCAGCATCTGTCAGTGGAACAAGAAAACAACAACTGATGAAGACTCTAGTTGCTGCTTAAAAAAAGGTTTGTCAAACCGTTAAAATGATGTTTATGGCGTTTTAAAATGTTTTTGTGGCATTTTTCTCATGATTAAGTCACAATAAATAAACAAAAAATAATCTTAAAATTGCATTTCTGAGTATTTGTTTATTGATATCCTTGTCAATCAGGAGCAGAGGAAAGAAATGTTGTTTATGAATGCTTGAAGCTCTAACGTAGAATCCATAAGCTCTCTGCTCTGCTCCATTATGATCTATCCACTTTCAGACAAATAGATCCATGTGTGTCTTTTTTTTCCTCATCTGAAGTGGCGTTTGACTCAAAACTGTCCGGCTGGATAGTTTCAATATTGCTAATGATTTTTGTTGCACCGTAAATGTTAGTTTGGGGCTGTGAGGGGCTGTAAGCTAGCTGGAGCGTGTGTAAACATGTGAATGATGGGTATGAGGCGGGGTTACTCCACGCCAACAGTCAGAGGCAAATTTTTAATGAATTCCTGCCGCTATGTAGAAACTATGGCCGATAGATTCTTTTTTTTAGCTAAAAACAACATAATATTTAAAAGAAATTGGGAATGCTTTGAAAATAAGCCAAAAGATGCTTAGAATGGGTCTTCGTGGGTTAAAATACACAAATAGTCCACAGAGCAAAGACCTACCCATCTCCTTGCAGATGGCCTTGGCCTCCTCCATGCTGTAGACTGAGTAGTTGTACGACTTCATGTCAACTGCGTAACATTGGCTCTCATGCTGGACCCACTGGGAGTCTCCTTTGCTCTGAGGACAGTGGTTGCTTTCCGGAGGAGCTTTCAGTTTGGCTCCTGGTTGATCATCAAAACACATGGTCAGTTAGTGAAGTATGGAGGGGGCAGAAGTCATTGCTGCTGTTCCTTCAGTGTGCCGCAACAGGCTGACCTCTAGCCATACTTAGCAGAAAAACAAGCTGCAGGCTCACTTTGTGTGGGGGTGGTGACGGCGGTGGTGTAGCAGATGGCGCCGTCCATCAACGTGTTGCAGCTGGTGTTCATCCAGGTTCCGTTCGGGGTGATGAAGACGCAGCTGGACTCCTGCTGGCCCGAGCTGGAGCCCCCGTGTGCATTAAAGCCGTTGTGAGAGTAGCCAAACTTCGTCCCATCAGACCACTCGTAGGCCACGCTACTGACCTGCAGGGAACACAAGACAGGTGGGATGATGTCACGCCAGCAAGTTTCTGAAAACAGCTTTGGTAGCAGGAGATCCTTACATTAGAAAGGCCAATCCATAGGTTGAAGCCATCCATTTTAGCCAGAAGCTTAACGTGAGAGTTGTGCTTGAAGTCGTGGATACTCGCCAGGTGGCCGCCATGCTCGCTACACCCTTGTACGGCCTGGTACCAGTTTAGTCTTCTGGTTAAAACCTCGTAGGTCAAACTGCCGTAGTGCTGGAAGTCTTTAGGTGATAGGTTGTACTCCTGTTTGACTTCTTCACAATCAAGGACAGAACTTTCCTTTAGCTGCGCTCAAACAGATGTGCAAACATATTCTGCGAGTTGGCGTGACACACGATTTGTTTTACCGTTATCCAGCTTGCAGCTCACAATCGTCTTTTGCTTGAACTCTGCATACATATTCTCGTTTGTGATGAGGATCCAGGTGCCGTCGGTGGTGAGACCGGCCATGAAGGAGGAATCCAAGTATGGTCTGCCTCTTTCCCACTTGGAATACTGGACAATGGTGCCATCGTACCACCGTGTCTGGTTATCTGGAGCAGGGGAAACAATTTTAAAACTCCTGACAGATGTTGGAGTAAAACTTTTTAAACATAACAGCTGTTTAGAGTAATTCAAAAACATAAAACAAACATCTAAACTTTACCGGGTATAAGCGGCTGTTTTTGACATAGCTTGGCCAGGGATGCATTATAACATATATAGCTACTCATTGTCTTTTCTTGCTAACAACTGGTTGCCCTTTAGCAGTTCTTTCCCGCTAACATCCACTAGAGGGCACTGTAGGTGCGTGAACCTGTATTTACTACTGACAGCAATGCAGAAGAAGAAGCGCCATCAAATCAAACATGTATTACTGTCAAGGGTGCCACTGAAAATTTGACGCATGAATCGCATTCATTGTGAACACAGCATAATGCCGAGCTTAGCAGATTTGTTCAGAAGCGTTGCACTCTTCTCTCAAACTTTCAACTTATACTCCAGAGCGGCTTATGTATAATTTTTTTAT
The DNA here is from genome assembly GCA_003999625.1 of Oryzias javanicus. Taxonomy (NCBI): domain Eukaryota; kingdom Metazoa; phylum Chordata; class Actinopteri; order Beloniformes; family Adrianichthyidae; genus Oryzias; species Oryzias javanicus. The sequence goes on along the minus strand of CM012439.1, from coordinate 14,313,276 downwards.
TCTTTACGATGCATTTTTTGGCTCCTACGACTTAATACTCTGAAAAATACACTAAGTAAAATACCAACCAACGTCATCTTTAAACATTCCCAGCCAGACAAACTGAACCAAGGACTGGAAGTTTTGGAGTGTGCTCCGAACAAACTCGTTCTCCTCTTCGTTCCGAATGGTCAGGATGTCAGCGTCTGGATCTGCAGGTCATGACAGTGTGATGAGCGGCGGCGGCAGCGGCAGTGCTTTTGCTTCAGGAAATGCCATTAAGCAAATGCTTACGGAGTTTGGTGCAGGTGTTGTTGATTTGGTCACTCTGAAATGAGTCCCATCGTGAAGGCACCAGCTGGAAGGTGTAGCAGTTCTTCCCCCAGGGGATCCAGTTTGGTCCATTCATGGCGTGAGGACACTTCACAGAGGCCTGGCTGGGAGTGATGCTGGGATCTGTAACATCCAGAAGTCACACTTTATTTTCTTTCACAATTATAATTTTCTTTCTGCTTTCTTTTTGGTAAAAATGCACTGAAAGGCCTTTTTAAATCAGCCACAAACATCAATTTACAAACATCTCATGCAGGGCTCTGCAACTTTTACCACTTAAGGAGCCATTTTGGTCAATTTCTCACTGACTACAACCCAGTGGGAGTCACACATCCTTTCAAAAAAAATCAGACTTTTCACTTATGTTATTGTTATTTTTATATGAAATAATCTATTGCTTTTTGGCATAATTTAAAAAAAATGTATTTTTTCCCCCAAATATGAAACAGTTTATAACTATAAATAAAATACTTCCTGTGTCACATAGCATCATCTCTAAATCTAGTGGATGGTGGTGTAATGTCAGCAATGAAGAAAAAAAAAAATGTTTGTGGTGCTTCTTAGCCAGACATTCATAAATATAACTTTCTAAAATTAAAACAGAGCTAAATAACTGTATTTTTGAACTATGAGTCACACTTAACTGGAATTTGTAAAAATGTTCAGTCTTGATTATCAGACTACGATGGCTACTGTGCTTTGGAGGCTTTCAAAGTGACAAGTTATTTAACTTTTTTTTAAAACTTTACTTTAAAGTTACTTTTTGAAACTACAAGCTTTGTATTTTTCTTTAACCAGAGAACCACAATGGAGAGGTAGAAGAGCCAGACGTGGCTCTGGAGCCGCAGGTTGCAGACCCCTGATCTAGAAGAAAGTAGGACTAGAATAATATTCAAGCTTGACTTTTTTTAGGCATTATTTCCATGTTCAGATCTTATTTTTGCTCATTTTTGACTCAAAGGAGAAAAAAACAGAAGGAGAAGCTTCTAAATTTCCCCTGCAAGAGTTTTACATCCTTTTGCCAAAATAAACTGAAAATCTGGTTTGCAACTGTTTAAGCAGTGCAGGGTTTCATGTTTGAATATTTCCAGACATTTCTTGCTTCATTTTGAAAAGTAACAACTTTGTGTTTGTGTCTCAAAAAATCTTTGAAGGGATTTGTATTGTATTTTTTTTAATTAATATTTTCTGTTTTCAAGCTCCACAGTTAGGCTTTGTAAACATATCACAGTTATTCCTGGCGTTGCCTTACTGTTTGGTTTGTAGCAGATGGCTCCACCGAGTTCCTCCAAACACTCTGTGGCTTTCCAGAAGCCGTCGGTGTCCAAGTAAACGCAGAAGCCTTCGCTGGCCTCGGAAGACCAGCGACTGTACACTGTGTGACTGTGGTCTGCCCAGACGAAGTTCATTCCATTCTGAGAACAGGACAGGGAAGAAAACAACTCAAACAGTGAATCAAAACGATGGTGCTTTTCTTCAAACACTCACATCTTTGCTATGAAGGCCGATCCACATGGGAGTTTGGGCATTGCTGACGTTGACACTGAGGGAGGACTGGACCAAAACATCGGACACGCTCGCCAGAACCATTCCAACTTTCTTGCATTTCTCCAGAGCCTCGAACCAGGTGAGGTTTTGGAAAATCAACTGGAAGGTCTGGCCGTTCACTTTGAAAGGCTCCTCAGAGGTGACATGCTCCACTTTATCTGAAGAGGAAAGAATGAAGGATTTAGGAAAAAGCTTTTCATTGAGCAAAAATGCAACATTTACACAGACAAGTGCTAGAAAACTGTAGAAAAATTAAAAGAAGAAGAAGCCCCTCCCCGTTTGTCCAGTGTGAACACTAAATCAAGAATGTGTTGAACTCAAGTGTGCATGTCTTTAGAGTTCTTATACAAGTCAAAGTTTTAAACAGGACTAATTACCAGCGTAATGTTGGCAGATTCCTAGACTCTGCGGAAGACTGCAGGAAGAATAATCCCAGGTGCCCAGAGTTTCAGAGCTTCCGTTATTGATCAGGAACACGCACATGTCCAAACTCTCCAGATGTGAAAAACAGGGAAAAATAAAACCAACATACTACAGAGTCTGATAACACCAGGGAAAACACAACAGAGTTTAGACAGTAGAATTAGAGGACCTTACCATGGAGTCTATGCCCCTCTGCATGCCCAGCAGCAGGGGGTTAAAGTTCAAGTAGGTGATCGGGGATTGGTCGACCCACGAGCTCTCACCCGGACGGATTTTCAGGCCAATCCATATTTTTGCCATGTTTTTCATCTTTGGCAGGAGGGTGTTGACAAAGTCTAAAACAAATGCAGACAGGAAAAATCCCACATCATATGTCAGTTTCCATCCACCTTTCAACTTCCAGCGCTGTGCGTTCTCTTCAAAACAGGGGTTTATTTTCTTAAAAAAACAAGGTCTTTTTACTCTTTCCATCAACATTTGTTTATACTTTGTCTTTAGGATATTAACACAGTTTTGTTCTAAAGACAACCAGCGAAAGGTGAAATCTGCAAAGTAGGCTTCCAGATGTTTTAAAGGGTAACCAAACAGGCTGACTCCACCCACAGTCTGCACATTGGTCTCTGACTAGATTGAACAGGACTGTTATATCATGACGTAATGGTTTCAATCAGGATTCAAATGTAATACTTCGTTTCAACATGTAGGGGGCAGCACACAGACAGTTTTTGACTATATTTCAAAAATTAAACTAGTTTATTTTAATTTGTCAAAAAAATTGGCAATGACCAACAGACAGAATATTTAAAGCCACATTTATAGAGGTCAACAGCCAATTAAAAGTTGATTTAGAATTTGGTTATCCTTTAAGGCTTTAAAACTCTTCACAACACACTACACTTCTTAGACAGACGGGAAAATGTTCTCACTTTTCTCTCTTGTTTAAACTCTCAAAGCTAAAATCTTCAAAGAAAAAAAATTCAATTTTTAACGAATGAAAACAAAGGTCTAATTGTGATGAATATTTATGTCAATCTGGCAAGCTAAATGCATTTTTTACAGGAGACACGGCACGGAGATTGATTGACATGGTCAACAGCCAATAAGAAAGCAGAACACAGTGCAGACCACAATATAGCAAGGGATGACTGTATTTATAATGTAGCTCCAACATTGTCTTCTTATAACATTTTTCACATACATTGAAAACAAAATAAAGTTTTAGGATTGTGGCAAAAACAGTCCTCACCTTGTTCCACCTGATCGGTTATTGTGACCAACGTTTCCCCTAGAGACAGGCATTCTTCACTGGCAGCTTTAAATGGTATGGGGCTGTGAAATTCCCTCAGTGTGTAGCACTGGAAAACACAAGCGAGGTTAGACCCAGTTAAGAAATGGATGCATTTATGATCAGAGTTCAATAACCTGTGTGACATGCCAGATTATAAATCACTTTTATGGTCCAAACCTCAGCTCTCCCTGATAGTTCTTACGTTTGGGAAAGTTTCTTTTAAAGAGCAAAACATCTCCCAGTGGTTTGGACGTTGTTGCAACTGTGAGATTAGGAGCTGATCTGCAGTTAGATGTCTGGCATTAAACGAGGAGGAAGTCTCTGACCTTATTTCTGAAGGACACGGCGTTGGTTTTACAGGATGTTCCTCCAGGCTGAGGCTGCAGAGGGTTCTTCTCCACTGATGTGATGTTGTGTCTTTCACAGACAAAAGGGAATTTCTGCTGGCAACTAAACTCTGCAAGACATGACCGGAAAAGTGCAGAGTGGAGATTACAACTTTGGTTCACCATGCAAGGATTTGTCACCTAGACAAACTCCTGACAACACTAGCAGTTGTCTTTTTATTTTCTTGTTGCAAATAAAAACTATCTTCTTTAGTTAATTTTCAAAAATAAATTTTGAATATGTAGAATTTGGCACAAATTATACACATAATAGTCAGCAATTTATTTATTTAGGTCAACAAAAACAAGGAATTTTTTTTTTTTTAACTTTGATAAAAAATAATTTCACTTAACTAATTAAATATATTAGAAAATATAATGGTTTTTCTTTCTCCCATTCCCATTTTTTCCTTTTTCTCTCCATTTACCCCCCCTTCATTTTTCATATTCTGACAGAAATGAAAAGGCATTATGAATGTATAATTTACATTATAAAGCTGATTGTGATTTGCCCTCTCAAAAAAAAAATAAAATTTGAAAAGAGAAAATAAAATATGATGGTAAACTTATAACAGTGAGCAAAAATCATGAAACTACCGCAAACTAATAGAATTTGTGCTTTTCTTTGGAAACGGCTTCCATTCTCCTGTAAAGTTGTTAACTCAAATACATTTTCTGCTTCTCTTTAAAGACCCATTTTGACTAAAATGGTGTTTTTAACATATTTTTCTGGCATATTTTCTTATCACGGAGGACATATATGATGAAAATTAAGCTTAAAATTGCATTTTTTAATTAAAATCGTAGTGAACTAGAAGCAGACGAAGAAAGCCAACGACCAAATTATAATTAAAAGACCTCTGTGAATGATCTGTTAAAGGCAGTGAGGACATGTTAAGATTTCTACCATCTTCATCATTCAATCGGACGTGTGACTTACGTGAAAGGGGGCCGTCCGTACTGATGGCTGTGCACTGACCCAAGAAGAAGGAGCGATAGAAGTACCTTTGGGCGTAGCTAGAACATACACAGGTTGGGTTATTATTTTGATGTGCCGGCTTGCATTTGAGAATGAGCGAGCGTCTGTTTTAGCTTACGATGGCGCAAAGCCTCGCACACTCTGCCTCATGTCGATCCACCAGTTTTGTTGGGTCCCCGTCAACTGTTGATAACAAGCACACTCACAAAGGGGTCGCTATTTTGGAAATTTTTTTAAGCGCCAAAAGAAATTCTAACAGTTTCTAGAATTAAGCCATTAAATCTGGATTTATAACATTTATTCATCTGGATTATAGAATATTTTCCTACAATCTGCTCCCAACTGCATTCTGAAAAAAATGTGTGTAAATGTACCAAAGATTTCCACAGAGAAGATGAAAGAAAAAAGACTAATCTGATTACAACATTCTATTTCACATATATATATTTTATTTATTTTTTTCGAGGAGAAATTTATATTCTAGTAGGATAAAAGGTTAATTTTTTATGTTGTTCTTTTAAGGCTATTCTGCTCAGCCTGGCTTTATCATGAAGACAAATAAAGATATAATGGATGTCTTGTGCCAATTACCTGCTGAAGCTGCGCCTGAATTATATTCCACCTCTAGCAGCAGCTCACGAGCATCTCAGCGGAACACCAGTTTAGCACCTTTGATTGCAATAAAGCATGGCTTCCTGAAAAGCCAACTTTGGTTCTTTAACAAACCAGAACTCTGATCCGTCGACGAAGATGGACGTCTCGTGGTGGCCATCTGAGAAGCACAAGAGACACCTGAGCGTGTGACGCACGAGGGACCACTTAGGTGATGTTAGCTGCTCATCTCAGGAAAAAAAATCCTTACCTGGATTGTACCATTCAGGTTTTTCCTGGGTCGATTCCTGTGGAAGCAATAGCAAGCATTTAGCAAAAGAAAAAAAAAAAAAAAAAAAACTACACAATGTGTCCAAGTATATTTATAGAATATGAGTTAAACTCTCAATTGTTCTCACTGCCATAACATTCAGATGAAACAAAATAACTGGGAGGTCTGAAGTGAAACTGCTGAATGTGGGAGGGTCATTACCGCGGGGTATTTGGCAGACCCACTCCAGCTGAGCGTCGCAGTGGAACGGTCTGGCGTAGAAAGGTGCGACCACGATGTCATGAAGCACGTACATCAGCAGGTGAGTCAAGCTATTCCTCATGGTCTAATGTGAACACAAAAAAAGCTAAATCATTAACAGGTGGAGAGAAAAGGATTTCAAAAGATAACAATCTGACAGTTTACACTTTAAATCATGAAGAATAAATTAAATTGATCTTTTTTTTCAAGAAAAGGACAACAAAAAAAAAGATTAATTAATTTAGTTTATTTACCAAAAGAAATGTGGTAAATAATAATAAAACAAAGGTATTAGGGTTAAAATGAATTAAAAAATAATAATAATCATCAAAAATGTCTAATTAACAATATCATACGCAAAGGCAAAATAGAAAATAAAAAAAATAATAATCAACAAATAGAATGGTGTAGTGTCTTTTGTAAAGCCCACCTTGAATGCTGTGCAATCCCGACTGTATACATCATCCTCAATGAAATCTTGATGTAAAACATCCATGGAAACCTGAAAATAAACACACTTAGAGTTAGCTTTAAAGAGTCAGATTAAACTTTGTTTGGTGCGTTTTAATTGAGTGCACACAAAAATGGCACATTCAGATTAATTAAAGTGATGGAAATCAAATCAATAAACAATCCTGTTGACTAAACCAATGTCTAGAAAATAATTAAAAACCTGTGGCCAAAATCTTTACAATTTTTAAATCTAACAAGTCATCTGAGGAGGGGATTTTTAGACAGGACCGAATTATCAACGTTTAACGTACAGGTGTACTCGCGTCATCTCACCTCGCCACTCCACTCCACATCCAGGAATAAACCATCTGGATTTCCTCGTCTCCAGAGCCCACCCAAAAGTATCGATTATTACTGCAAAAAAAAAAAAAAAATCAGGATAACAGCATAATTTTTATTGATCATTTTTATAAAATTGATGAAAAAATATTTGCAGGAAGAACATGTTGAGTTTAAAGAGAACTTTAAACCAAAATGCTCATATTCTCTTTAAAAACCCACTCTAACCATTTTTGAATTTATTTTTAAAGCGTTCCCATTGGTCATTCATTCATGATTATGCCGTTTTTAGACAAAATCAATAAAACTTGTGTCATTTTCTGAGACAAAGTTTATGCAGAGTGGCAGGAGCTCATCAGAGCTCATCCATTGCTGCGAGCACTCTGTTTACATGCTCTCCCACTAGCTTGTAGCCCCTCACCACCCAAACCTAAATCTGGAGATCTGTAAAATAGTTCCCAATTAGTAAGTATGTAATGTTTAGCAAAATTCAAAAAGCCTTTGTAATTTTTTAGACATATTTTATGCACGGCAGCAGTAGCTCATTAGAAATACAATTCTGAGCTGTGGGAGGGACCCCGCCCCCTCCCTGTCACTGGGAGCTCTGTCTGCACGCTCAATCTAGCATAGAAACGTTTTAATCAAAAATTATTTTACGTAGGTTCTCCACAATGAGAAAAATGCCACAAAAAATGTTAAAAACACAAAAAAGACTATTTTCATTGGAGTGGGTCTTTTAGTTTTGATGTCATATGTTGAGACACCCTCCCCTTTCTGGAGGAGTTGGAGCCAGAGTTGACTGAGAGCGTTGTTCACACACCTGATAGTTTCTCTTATGATGCTGTGCAGAGCCACCATCTCCGTAACATTAGTGAAACTCGGTAGATCGCCTCCCAGAGCCTGACAGAACCTCCTGGCTTCTTCCCAGGAACGCTTCCGGCTGACTCTTTCCTCATGAAACACCTGGCAGAGCAAACGTTAAAAACAAAAAGATTTGACCTTCACACAATGGAGAACAAACTGAATTTAAAGTACAATGAAATCAAAAGAAAACTATCAAAACACAGCAGAAACAATGGTGTCAGAGGATGTGCTGTTTGACAGCTAATCCAATAAAATTAGCCTTTTCTTCTATAATCTATAAACAACAAATAATAAAGTATACTGTCATGTAAGTTCAGTGACTGAAATCTTTATAAAAATCACACAAACCTTGTAGCAGTATCTGATGCCTTGTCTGGACACCCATCCATCAGAACAGGTTGCATTCGGATTTGGCTCCGGTTCTGGAGGTGGAGGCGGGCTGAGGTCTTTCTTACAAATGGTTCCAGCTTTAAAAAACGTGCAGTTCTTCACTTCCCAGCTGCCCAAGGGTTTTCTGGTGGTTATCACAACACAGCCTCCATCCTGTGCTAAAATATTCCCATATTAAACAAGAAAAAAAAGTTACTTGTTTTGTTTAATAAGATTTTATTAAGAAACAAACAGAATTGTACATTTTACCAGATTTTTTAGTTTCCACTTGGAGTTTGTTACAGATAAAAGATTTTACCTTCATAATAAATGAAAATACTGAATAATAAACAATATTTTTTTATTTAAGTTGATTAGCTCTGTACATAACAGAACACCTTCTATTAACAAATATCTGTGAACCCACAGGAGACCATCATACTCAATAGACTGAAGTCCTGCATTGTGCATGTAAATCCATATGATAGTGGCTATAAAAGCAACACAGTTTGGTGCAGTAGTGACAGCGGTTGCTGGTTTTGGCTGTTTCTTTACTAACCTGGGTTAGCCCAGCCCCAGTTGGTGTATGTGACCACACCAGGTGACCCATCTGGGCTTATCCACTGGTACTCTCCTGTGTTCTTGATGTCCTGCAGTGCGATCCAGAAATACTGAGGTTCTGTTTTGATGTGCTCGCCAAGTAACCGGTTGATAAAGGCCTGTTCAAACCTAAGAAGACCAGGCAAACCTGAGAGGTTAGTTTATAGCTGAATGGTTGTGATGTGCCAAACGAAACAGTTGGTTTGATTAATGACACTTCAGGAATTATGCAGATTTTGATCAGCAGGACAAGTTCTTACCTGTTTCTAATAGTGATATTGCAGTGATCTTTAAAGGGAACTTGCTCTGTGTTTACTTTATAGCAGGAGTTGCCATGTCTCCTCCAACCCTGCATAAATGAAAACCACAAGACTAAAACTTCAATCGAATTATTACTTAGATTGGATTTAGATACAGAATCAGTCTTAAAATCAGCCATAAAAACTGACTCAAGATTGCCTTCACTGCCTCTGGGCAGCAAAGAAACTAAATACAGCCAAATGACATTATGGATAACTGCATTATGGGAATTCCTGAAGAACATTTTTTCAGGAAAAAATGGCTGGAGTGGGGCAATGCTTACATCTTTAAAGCTGCATCCGACTACCGCTGGTGACTCAATGACCTCTCCTTTCTTTTGACACATGAAGGGCAACTTCTCTGTGCAGACACCAACCTGCCACCCGTGAGACTGTAAAGAACATACAAGCAACATGTAGCATGTTACAAACAAAGTTGGGAGTTACAGCTAATGCGAATATGCTAACATGGCTACTGCTTCTAACAAGGCTAACACGTAGCATGTTACAAGCAAGGTTGGGAGTTACAGCTAATTTGAATATGCTAAAATAGCTAACGCTTCCAACAAGGCTAACGTTTAGTGTGCTACAACAAAGTTCTGGAATTACTGTGAAGCAGTTAATAAAGTCTGACAGATGACAGATTTATTTCTAACTCTTGTGTTGCTTAATCCGCTTTATAGTTTAGTGCACCTCTTTATGTCATCATTTAGAAAATACATCATTTAACAATAGTTTGCACTCTAATCCAGTGTGGAACTCTCTTTTTTCCCATTTTGACCTAAATCAAGTTGAAAAATGATGGGTGTTAAAAACTTTTTCCTTTGTTTTATCGTTTTAACTCTAAAAAACGTTTGTGGCATGTTCTCATTATATAAAACTGATAGAAATTGAATTTGGGTTAATTAAAGTGTCAACTTTTAGAAAATATTTAAATCATAAAAAGAACAGATTAAGCAACACAACAATTCAACAGTTTGTAAAGCCATTTGACAGCAATGCAATCTGTGAAGCCTTTGGTTGTACGAAGTTAGCAGTCACACAGACTGTTGGTGATTATTTTTGGTCAACTATCTGCTTGTTTGCTAACAATAGTTTGTGTGGAGATTTTTTGAGGTCCTGTTAAATCCTCTAAATGTCCAACACTGATGCCTTTCCTGCTACTTTATTGTCAATATTGAGATTAATATTTCTGCAGCAAGAGGCAGTTTCTGGGAGGATGATAGCTTTTAGGCAGATGGCCTCACGTTTGAGTTGCTGGAATGCTAAATAATTGAGGACATCCAGATCCTTTGGCAGAAAAGCAAACCCAGATCAACCCTGCATCGCCACACTCTGGTTTGAGATTACGCAAGAGGTGTGTCTGATGTTTTGCTGAGACTGATTTTACAGCTAATGTGGTGCACACCCTTTGGTCTTGTCTACTCAGAGCACTTCTTTCAAGTTCTTATCAGTTCTGCAAACCTGACTGTACTGCCTTGTTCCTTATGATAAAGGGATCAACTTTAAAGTCCCACTCCAATTATCTTTTAATCTATTGTAAAAGCGTCTGTGTGATGTTTTCATTCTGATTATGCCTTTTTTTTTTTCATTAATTCATTCATCTTCTTGGCCGCTTTATCCCTTTCGGGGTTGTGGGAGTGCCAGGGCCTAACCCGGCTACTGATGGGTAAAGGCAGGGACAGGTCACAGGTCCTCAGTCACATACCCATTCACACTCTCATTTACAATTAACAGTCACCAATTAGCACACGATGAATATTTTTGGACGGTGGGAGGAAGCCGGATTCCTCTGAGAAAACCCACGCATGCACGGGGAAAACATGCAAACTGCACATAGAAAGGTCCCCAGTGATGGTTGTTTCAGATCCCCCAGCCACGATTTGAACTGGGGCCTTCTTAATGTGAGGCAAGAGAGCTAACCACCCTGGCCCTCAGCCCTCTGATTATGCCATTTGGCAAAAAATCAAAAAATTATTGTCATTTTCTAGGCCATAGTTTCTGAAGAGCGGCAGTAGTTCATCAAAATTAACCCTAAGAGTTGTGGGCATTGGTAGGGGAGTAAGCCTTCACTAATTTCCCATCATCCCTTTGTTTACATTCTCTTCTGCTAGCTTACAACCCTAACCTAACATTACCAATGCAACGAAAATGGCAAACAATATTAGAGCAATCTAGCTGTACATGTCAGCTCGAATGAGAAAAACAAAGACATGAGCTCCGTGGATCTGGTCATCTTGCTAGGATCTCCACACAAAACAGAATTTTAAGTTTTTAAGTTGCCTTAAGACTAAGACTAGAATAAAAACGTCAAAGAAAGCAGGAGTTATATTATTATTTAAATAGATATTTATTATTTAATTATAATATATTATCATCTATCTGTCCATCTATATACATTTGCAAACCAGTTGATTCTAAGTAGTTTTAAACTATTTTAATCAACACTGATACATCTTGTGAAAAAAGCCCAAATGATCTTCATAGGAATTTATTGTTTTATGTATAAATTACCAACTAATTAAGAGGAAATTCTAGACTTTGTTTCTTTAGATAAAACATTTGTTGTAGTAGGTACAATCAGATGTTGAAAAAACTTGGTGGTCGTTTTGCACCAACAAACCTTTCCAGAGTAGAAGACGCAGGAGGAGCTCTGAGAGGGCTGCATGGGCTGTTTCTGGTCCCAGTAAGTGAAGGTCAAAGGCTTCTCATCCGTCCATTTGAAGGTAGTGGGGTTCAAGCCGACACCGATCAGACCGATCCACACGTTCAAAATGTTGCTATCTAATGGGACACAAGATGTACAACTACTTCAACAATTTCTCTCAATTTCAAATGTCAAAGTTTGACAGTTGATAATTGTAAAAAATAAAAGTAAAAATGGTAAATGGTGTGTACTTGTATGTCGCTTTACTATCTCTTCTAAGAAAGTGTTTTACGGTCACAGTGCCATTAAAACACACATTCACACACTAATGGCAGTGCTGGTGCTGAACACTGGGGCCAACCTATAACCAGCAGGAGCAATGTGGGGTTTAGTATCTTCCAACACTTCGACACATGGGCCAACCGCTCTACCACAGCTGTCCCAATCTCAACTGGAAATTTTAAATGTTAAAAAGTAGATTATTAAGGACATGGAATAAGCTCATGAACAAATGAGTAAAAGCCTGTTTGGTTGGTGAATCTTAAAAAGATCCATTTAGGAGAGTTCCATAATCTGTTTCTGCTTGTTATTTAGATCCTACAGTTAACGTTATACCCTGCTGCTTTTTTTTTGTTTTTTGTGTTTTAAGGAAAAGTATACTTTTGAATGGTGCTTCAATGTTTTTGGAGTTTGCCATCAGCATCCTGGTGGAGAAGCCTTCCTCTTACAATGAGCATGTTATACCAGGCCACCACACTTAGTCTGCTCGCTCTTTTTTCTCAGCGGTGAAGTGCAGCCATTTTTGTTTCTCAAGGTTCTTCCCAAAAAATTATTACATTTTTATTTCAGCACTTTTGTGCAGCAGCTTAAGGCTGTTCTGAACCTGCAATTCTTATAAGACCAAAAGCAAAGTCACTTTGGCGGTGAAACACACATTTCTACTGGGAATCACTACACAATGGAACAATGTAACATTACTCCAGGGTAGCAAGCATTTTGAAGACAAAAGATATTTTTTTTTCTGCTCAAAGTGGTTCTGTGTAGATTGCTTTGTAGTCTATCAAACCTCAAATCGTAACAACTGACAGTTCAAATCAGGCTGTACATTTACACTAAACAAACATAACACTTTTGTTTTATTCTTGTTTATGAATTTAAAGATCTGAAACATTTTATACAAACAACATTATAAACAAATCTGTTCAAATCTGTGATAGTGAGCGCTTCTTTTTTGCTGAGATAAGCCAGCACCTCGCAGGTGTGCCATATCAAGATACTGATTAGACAGCATGATTATTACACAGGTGTGCCACATCAAGATACTGATTAGACAGCATGATTATTACACAGGTGTGCCATATCAAGATGTTAATTAGACAGCATGATTATTACACAGGTGTGCCACATCAAGATACTGATTAGACAGCATGATTATTACACAGGTTTGCGTTAGATTTGCCATAATAAAAGGCCTCTCTGAAATGTGCTGTTTTGTTCTATTAACGGGTCTGGGGACTCAGAAAACCAGTCAGTATTTGGTGTGACCACCATTTGCCTCCTTAAGTGCAACACATGGCATAGAGCTGATCAGGTTGTTGATTATGACCTATGGAATGATCCACTTCTCTGCAATGAATGTGCAAAGTTGTGGGATATAACTGTAACATGCCAACCAGAGCTTCATCCATAACATAGGTCTGCCCATACCATAACCCCACCACCACCATGGAGTGCATTGACGACCTGATCAACTCTATTTTGGTTTTCAATTTTGGTGCTTTGTTTCAGACTTGTCAATCACCTGTATTCTTTTCAGTGTTGCTGTACAATTCTCACCCATCCTTTTACCCTTCCAGCAATTGTGGGTGGCTCATAAAGAAATTGGCAACACTGTGAGTCAAAATTCCAAAAACAAAGAGAGGGAAAGTTTGGCTGCACAAATAGTTATCCTAATTCTGGGACATGCAACAAGTTGTTCAAGGTGCTCCTGTGCAGGGGAGGCGATCTCCTTCACCCCGAGACGCGGCTTCGTCATACCTTTACGAAAAAATTGTTTTTTTCATTCTTGAAATACGTGTTCGAGCACCGGGATCAGATAATGATACTATCCCTAGACATCAGAGTAACATCTGAGATACAAACAGCTTTACCTGCATGGAAGTTGGTGCTGATCAACTCTTTGCTGTCAATGGAATGGAAACTGGCTAGTGCTGCTCCCCCCTCAGAGACGTTGCAGTGGTTCTGAGCGTCTGTGAAGTTCTTGGGGCCGTCTTTTACCAACTTGTAACAGAAACCGCTCCATGGTACCCAGCCGTTTTCACACACCGTTTCATTATAGATGAAAGACTCTGAAGAAAGACAGAAGGAAGGAGACTTACGAAGACAGCTCTGCATGGTTAAAGTCTAAAAACTGCTGATAAAGAAAAGAAGTGAGCTCTCTATAGGTGACCTAATAGGAATCCATGAGCTTGGAAAGTTGGAGAAACCCACCTGCTGCTGCTGCGTCTGTATGATTCAGCCTCTTCTGCAGATGTAGGGCAGCCGTTGGTTGCATGACTCTGCTTCGTAGTTCTGTTTAGAGTTCAGAACTCCGCAGTCTGCCTCGATTAACAATGAAGTGGGTGGCATATCTGACAGACATCCCCCCACCAGAAAACAACAAATATTAACAAACCTAGAAAGAATAAATCAACTTTAAAATTTACTACGACATAAGTGCTTCTTCCAGCATTTGGCTAATGCCTCAAATATATTTTTTCTGTAAATCCCTGAGAATCCAGATCAGTAAGAGGCAGATTATTCACACTCAGTCTAGAAGAATCTAGAACCAAAAGGAAAATATGTCACAATAGCTTGCAGGCTTAATAAAGCCATCCATTTATTACTATTAATGGATTATTCAACAGCACTAACAATCCCAAGGCCACGCTGGCACACTCGGCCTCCTCTTAACACTGCTTGCATTGTTTCTGACTAGCACCAATGTTTATAGAAGGCCAATACACCAACCAACACACAAAGTATCCAAGTCCCAGCATGCCGAAGGGAGCAGATATTTCTGGAAAATTAAAACTGCAACACGAGAGCTTCAAATCGATTGGTTTAAAACATATATTTGTTGTTTGTTTTTTGTTTCTTTGATTTTCTGGTTTTAGAGTTTAAAAAGAACAAATTACAGAGAAATAAGTCAATGGCTAATCGTCACTACCTTTCTCCCAGCGTAGGAAGGAGAGGGGAGACCCGTCTGACCACTGCCAGCCCTGAGAAGTGTCCAGCTGATGAAGGCCGATCCACATCTTCGATGGCATTTTACTGAAGCCGCTCAACTCTAAATGGTCCAACATCGCAGAACAAACAGCTGAAGTTAGGAACTAATACACACAGACAAGCTGATGAGAAAATGTTCAATTTTTTCATAAAATAGAAACCAAAATGATTCACTACGACGCTAAAACTGATTTTCATTACAAATTCATAACAAGAAATGTTGCTGCTTTGTTGCATTTTCTGAGCATCCTTAGATAACCAGAGAAAAGTGGAGCCAACAGAAGGAAAGAAAAATAATAAATACGAAATGCTGAGCTTGTTTGCTCATTCTTTAATCCCTGTTTGAAAGTAAGAAAGAAGAATCAAATGAGTTCTTCTGCTTAAGTTCCATCTTCACATGTGACTAAAAGTCCAAGATTGAGCAACTTTCACACAGCATGCAGCATTAACATGAACTACTTTGAATCCAACTCTTATGAGATGAATGTTTAGAGGCCAAAAAAAAAAAGCTTTAATTCCGCAAAAGGAAAGTTTTTTGTAAATATTAACTTTTTTCTTTGCAATGTATCCAACAATGCATGTGGGAAGCTTTACTCCTTCAACCATCTCTGCTTGCTCTCTCAGCTGTTGTCAGTCTGTGTTTTCATAACCAGGCTGTGGAAATTGCCCAGTGTGATGCTCAGGCAGGGAGAAAGAAATAGGAACAAAAGCAGGAAGCGGATGAAAGGGCTCCATCTCATCAGAGGCGCTGGCTAGCAGAGTTTCACTTTGTGCGGTGAATGTTCAAAGTGCAAAAAGTGTAAAGATAATTTTCAGAAGTGACACTAAAATTTTTTTTTAACTTGTGTTTAGGGCTTTAGCTTAAAAACCTAAAATTGTATTCCTCTATAAAAGCAAAAAAATGACTTCTCCTTCCAAAGTCATAATAAATGTATGTCTTTAAGCTTCTTGTGAAAAAGATGCATCCACAGAGAAGGAGAGGTGGATTCTACAGATCAGTCGACTTTTGTTTTCTAATGTGGTTTTGGAATGCAACCTTCTGTTTGTTTCACTTCTCTGGTTGAAATATGGCAGAGCAGGATCCACATTCTTGACAGGATGGACAACATTTTTGAAAATTCAGTCAGTGTGAGGAGAAAGAAGGAGAAAAATTGGTGGTATAGATCGGCTGGTCTTACTGGTGAGACTGTCTGTGTCGGACAGACTGAGCAGATCAGCTCCCTGACTCCGACACGAGTCCAAGGCGGCGTGCCAGGTCACTGCGGCCGTGGCTACAAACTCATAGCAGGAGTCCCCTACTGGCCCTTCAAACAGGGTGTGGCAGTTCTCCTCTGCAAGTCAAAGATGTTGTCAGTAAGTGATTGTTCTATAAATCTGACATGGTGCAGTTTTTTACAGATGACACCCTGCTATATTTGAAAATACTCAAAAATGTTGAAGTGCAGAAAAAAAACCTGCCTGGAATCAGACACTGCCCGTTCTTCTTATCTGGTCGAAATCGGCGGTGGTAGCACACCAAGTCCGTCCAGGTGTGTCCGGGTCAGGAAGGCATCTGGTGATGCCAGCTGCCGTTGTACTTGAAGGGGAACTCGCAGGGGAGGCCAGCTGAGTTTCCATCTGTGGTGTGGACAACTGCACACAGGGAGACACATTACTAAGGCTGCATGTCTGTCTCCATTTCGAGTCACTTGAATTACGTCACAGCTGTGAAACATAATCCTGCCGTACATGTTGGGTGTACAAATGTGAACACAAAACAAGAAAAACAAGAAAAATCGAGATTTACAAATGAGTTGGATATTCCTGTTTGCGGATCTAGATGTCTTTCAGTGATGTAAAAGCAACTTTTTTGCTTGAATTTTTTGCTGAGAGTTGGTACAGTCTAAATTCACTAATATCTTTCTTGATCTTCTTGAGTGGTGACAGACACACTACCCTGTCTCTAAAGTACAAACATGTGATGCTCAATTTTTAGTCTGATTCTTGTCGATTCTAAACCACGACATAACTTACTCTTTCCTCAAATGATAAGCAGAAGAAAGGGTTTCACTCCAAACAATGAGTTGCCCTTTTACACTTCAGCGTCGTAATGCAATTTCGTAACGTCAGAAGAATTTTCTGGTCCACCGTATGACTTTTCTTGTGAAACATCTGAGTTTACATTGACCCGCTGTGTACTGTAACTCTGAAAGGAAAGCGAAAGCCACAATTTACAGCAAGCTTTACGTAGCTTACCAGCTCTGAGTGCGCACGCACAAATCAAGGAAGTCCCCAGACATACCAAGAAGTGCACTTGGCTTTTAGAGGCAGAGGAATTCAAGATTTGTCACCTTGATGTAAGGTGCATTCCAGCAACAGCAAAGATGACAAACCAAATGACAGGTTGTTGGGTGTACTAGAAAGTACCAGTCTTTCGTTTGAAACATCTGCAAAACTTGACTGTTTGTGCAAACGGAAGAACAAAGGAGTGACTTCACTTCCAACCAAATTCTATTTGATTAAGTCAACAAAACCAAAATTAATTATGCTAAGAAGCATAGATTAAGGCAGCACAAGTGTTAGGCCACACTTACCACGATAAGGCTTCATGCAGATGTTGCTCTGGGATCCTCCTATTACCCAAGTGTCATTAGACTCTCGTTTGGCCACTAGCTTGCCTTCACTGAGCGACAGAGCCATTTGGTATGCGGTGTAAAGAGCTCCGTCTGCACATTGCCACCACAACGGGTCGGTGGAGCCGCAGTCAATTAAGGACACCTTCTTGACTGGGAGATCCATAGCCAAACAGAGCGACGTGCCCACGTGGAAGAGCCGATGACCTGAGCTCCACTTCCATTGCTGGGAGGAGTTTTTGGGGTCGCAGGGGGAGAGATTCAGTCGTGAAGGGGCCTGTGCACTCAGGCATCTGCTTGTCCCCGAGTGCTGAATAGAGAAAGCATCCTCATCTGAAATGATGGTACAGAAAATAGACAAAATCTGGTTAAATTGACATTTATGAATTTTTATTGTCAATTAAGCCACATTTAGTTAGCAAAAACAAAATAAGCTCAGAGAATTAAAAAGATTTACTTCTCATTTACCTTAACGGGACACTTTATGAGTTTTTACAATAAAACAAAATGAAAATATCTACAGAATGATCCTGAATTTCATGCCAGTGCTTGAGACCTGAACCTGCCAAGTTATCACCCCAATTTTTAAAAATGTAGAGCAATTCCAAATCTGACGATGTATTGACATTTACCTTTATCAACTAGTGTTGATACCAAAATATTAAGTGTTTTGCATTTTGGCACACTTTGCACGCCACTATTAACGGTGTATAAAAAAACACACACCTGTCCTGACTTGACTTGAACTCCACCTTTGAATGGGACTGCAATGATTAATGAGCCCTAGCTTTGCGTGTGAAAATGCCTTGTTGATATCAGAGAAGAACTGTCAGACTTGTTTTAGCTGATAGAAAGGCAACAGGAACTCAAACAGTTACACTCGAGGTCTGTAGAAGAGCATCTCTGAATGTACAACACGTTCAACCTCGAGACAGATGGGCTACAGTAGCAGAAAACCACACTAAGTGCCACTCCTAGAACAGGAAACTGAAACTACAATTCACACAAGATCACCAAAACTTGACAACAGAAGACTAGAAAAATGTTGTCTAGTCTGAAACATAAAAGCATGAATCTGTCCTGCCTTGTATCAACGCTTCAGGCTGCTGGTGGCGGTATAATGGTGTGGGGGATATTTTCTCGGCACACTTTGGGCCCCTTAGTACCAATTGATCATAGTTACAACACCACAGCCATACTCGAGTATTGTTGCTGACCATGTCTATCCCTTTATCCCTATCCCTCTGATGCTACTTCCAGCAACACACCACGTCATAAAGCTGGAATCCTCTCAAACTGGAGAATGGCAGATCTCTCAACCCAATAAAACACCCTTGAGATGGCAGATCGGCACCATGGATGTTCAACCGACAAAACCTGCAACAACTGTGAGTCTATCATTTGAACATGGACCAAACTGTCTGAGGAATGTTTCTAGTACCTTGCTCAATCTATGCCAGCAAGTTCTAAAGGAAAAAGGGGGTCCAACCCGGAACTAGCAAGCTGTACCTAATAAAGTGGCCAGTGAGTAGAGAGTCACAGGGCCTTTATATGAAACAGCGGTGTGCAATGGTGGGAGTGTCATGATGAGGGCTGTAGGTGTTGAACGTGCGACTTAAAACTAACTTCACGTTAAAAAATAGACTTAAGCTTAAAGCATAGGATTTAGAGAACTTGTAAAACAAAAGTAAACTCGCCAGGAGGAAGTAAAGACAACACTAAAACAAAAACAAAAGGAAGATTTAAGGCCCAGTTAAAGACACAGCCGCAACAGCTGGCAGGTGACCAACTGCAGAAGTGACACTGGTCGGTCTGCAGCTGTTGACCTAAGAGGGTTTCATCTTGTAAATACAGACATGTCAAGAGGTGGGAGAGATTACAGGCTGGACAAACACGCAGGTGAAACACCTAAACAAGCACCAAAATATTAGGGCGCGTGCCCAAACGGACTCTTTAAAATAGAAAAGGGCTCGTGTTACAGCTTTGGTCGTACTGCGCTTCTTCAATGTGAATGCTGGAGTAAACAACAACAACACTAAATGTTTATTTGGGTGGCTCTAAAGAACTGTTGTCGGTTAGGACGCAGTGAGGAAGAATTAAAACGGTCTGAGTCGGTTCACAGGAGGAAAGTTGGCGTCTCCTTCATATGTTGACTCTGAGTTTTCATGATCAGAGTTTGTGGTGTTACGTCGCAAACGAAAGCAAAAGAACGTGTCTGGTAACTCACCTAAAGCGCTCGCGCCGGTGTTGTCCGCCTCCAACAGCGCGAGCAGACAAAGGTACAGGGTCGCTCCGGACAGTCTCGGCATGGTCGAGCCAGGACCGGGACGGACTCATGCAGGAAGTGGCACCGCTGGGTGTGGGGCGGTGAAGTCTGGCCGGTCAGTGGCCCGGAACTCCGAACGAAGTGATCGGTAACAGCCTCTCCCAGTTCTGTCAGCTGTCAGAGGCTGGGATGAGGTCAAGCTACACCTTCAACTTCCTGTCGAGTTCGAGCGCAGGAGCAACAAAAATAGAGCTACAAACTTCACGAAACCAAAATCTAAGAGACGTTTAAGTTCTAATTCAGACGTATTATGTAAATGACGAGTATGCCAATTTTTCACAATAAACGATAAAGTTTGACATAATTTTCACAGTAAAATACTAGCTTTATGTCAAATATTTTTACAATAAAGATTTTAAAATCACTTTATTTTCAGTCACAAACTTTCTTTTTGTTTCACCAAGCATTTCAAACACACTTTTTTATAAACTTTTTTTTTTTTAATTTAGTGACTATTTAACACTTTATTTTGAAGGACGAGAACACGGTTTCCGGCTTGTCCGAAGGCTCGATAACCCGGTCACGTGTCTCCTCTAACAGGCTGCAATTTTCTTGAACTTCACCCCCACTCAGATCCTCCGGTGAAATGAAACAAACCATGACTTTATCCTCCACATACAGCGATGGAGAAGACTGTTGAACAAAACATCTTATATAAATTATTATTTAATGTACCCAAAGTCAATAACTGACATTTATTGAAACAGTGTACTCTTTTAAAACAAGACTCATTCATGGCAAATAATTAGATCAGGCATAATATGTATTATGAAATCTAATGCTACACTTTAACGGTTCTCTTTTAGTTGTGAAGAAAACATTTAGATGGAGCCCATTAATTTAAGTATTAATAGCAGTAGCAAAGGTCCAATTCCTAAAATATTTTGCATAGTAGAAATACCAAACTAAGATTGCACTTTTCTATTTCACCCTCGAAAAGAACTTGTATGAATAGAAAAAGAATATAAAAATAGAAACTTAAAAACAGCTTTCACTTTTCTACGAAACAGAATGATGAAATTGGAATTAATTTAGTTTATTCGCATCTGAATTAAACCAAATAATATTTTATTTCTTTACATCAGCAGACAAAATCAGGACATCCAGTCATTAGACATCTGACATTTATATTTTCTGTTAGTTATAAACATAAAAAACCTTAAGCAATATTATAAAACATGTATATTAAATTAAGAAAACTAAATATATGCTGACAGCAGAAGTGCTTTACCACTTGCAGATGCAGCAACTTTTTAAAAGTTCAAGAAAATTGGTTTGGCATAATTTTCCTTTTTTGTTTATTTATGAGTACAGTGACCAACTTGAATCCTAATCACAAAAACTAAATTCTGTTTATTTTTAATGTCGTACCTTGTTTATACCAAAAATTGCCTGCAGATAACAACTGATTATCTGAATAGATCAAAGCTATGAGCCAAAAAAAAAGTATTTTAACAAGTATAAAAAGTTCTAATCCTTTCTTCAACATATTCATTTATATAACATTTCTAAATTAAATCTCAATGACCTAAAGACTCCAATATGTAAAATTTGCTTTGGTTTCATTTAAATGTCCTGACTGACTCAAAGAGAAAAGGCAGAGTCTGTAAAAGCGTCTCATTTTCCATCAGGACCCTCACTGTTGAACAATTTACATGGCAGTTGCAGCTGCAGGTGAACAAACAGCGCGGACGCTATTCTCCCGAGTGAGTCTCCAGGTCTGTAATCAGCACATTTCCGTCCGACTCCGTTGCTTGAGAGCTGGTTTGTCTGTAATAAGCACTTCTGAGTGAAGGGAGGCTGTGAAAGCGTGCCGTGTTTGTGTGAATCCCATGAAAACACAGATAGTTCCTCTTGTACATAAACCACATAGAGGCGACCAGCAGGGCAAAGATGAGTACAGCCGCCAGCACCGCAGCAGGGATAACGCCGTGATGCAAATCTAAAATACAACAGTGGAAAGAAAATTAATTACAGAAATAGATGAACATTCAGTGCAGTTATTACCTTTCAACTTCTTTTCTGAATAACTAGCTTAGGACAATTTCAAAACTGGCTTTTAGCAGCTTTTATGTACATTGAATATAAAAGAGTTAAAATAATTGCATTTTACCTTTTAGCCGTTCCCCTTTCACCTCTGTAATTAAATCTGAAAAAAAGCAGATACATAAAGTTCTTCACCACGCACCAGTATGATGTTATTACAGGTATGGAAGTTTCCATTGAAAAGAAAACTAAAATTTGTCATCAAAATTGCATCGGAGCACAAAAAACAGCAGTCACTTTCCTTTTTTATTTCTAGAATCATCCTCACTTAAATAAAAAAAAAATCTACTTTTAATTTTACCAACCTATATTGTCAGGATTGAAATTTCACTGCAGCAAAAATAAATGCATTTACTTCCAAAGTCTAAAAGTGTTTTGTTTAAACAAGAAATGGGACTTTCTTTTTTAAAAATTCTTCTTGTAACTTTTTAACCTTAATTACAAATGAAATAAGAGTAATTTGATACATACATATATATATATATATATATATATCGTGACCCACAAGACTTGAATCGCCTTCTACGAGACTTGAATTGCAACATGCAAGACTTGAATGCCGACCTACGAGATTTGAATTGCGATCTACGAGACTTCAATCGCCTTCGACGATGTTTGAATTGTGACCCATAAGACTTGAATCGCGACCCGTAAGACTTGAATACCAACCTACGAGATTTGAATTGTGACCTACGAGACTTGAATCGTGACCAACGAGACTTGAATTGCCTACAATGAGACTTGAATTGAATTCCATGAGACTTGAATCACGACACACAAGACTTGAATCGTAACCCACCAGACTAGAGTCGCGGCTCACAGGTGAGCCCAGAGTAAGTTGGAGCCAGGCCCTACTGTTAAAAGATTATTGGAGTGGATATTAGATAATTTCACATTATGTTTTACAACTTCAAGCTCATATACTCTTTTTAGGGCTGGACAATATGGCATTGTAAAAGACTCTGCAACTAGAGGAAGCTTTTTTTTATTTGTTCATCCTGTTGGAAGCAGAAGATTTCAACCAACCTGCTGTGGATTTGCAAATGAAGCCGAGTCGCTCTGTGCACGTGGATATGTGCCACACTCCATCAACCACCTTGGTAGTAACACAGGTATCGGCCGTCATCCGTTTTGCATCCGGGCCTTTGTTGGCCCAGTTGGTGTAGTCCGATTTTAGGGAATCCACCCATTCCATAGAGTTAGCTAGAACCAAATATCACAGTTAAGCAAAAGTGGTTGATGACTGTGGTGTGGGAACACAGGAATGTTGAACTCTTACTGTCGATGTTGAAGTACATCCCCAACCAAATGGACTGATGAATGAACCCTGAGGACCACAGCTGCTCCAAAATGAAGTGATTCTCTGCCTTACTTGTAATGGTAAGAAGGTTAGAGGAGACACCTAAAGAGTAAAAGTTTGGGGGAAAAAAACAGTGCTTGACAATCAATAGCAGGATAGAAATATTGATGCAGTGTATCCTGTTATTATGTAACAAACTCATGCAGAAGCAAGTCAACGCTAAATCCACATGAGTATGACATATAAGCAAATAAGACTTTAGTATTTGATCAAAGAGACTGTGATGGAATCATGTATTGGTTGCAGTGCTGCTTGTTTAGATCTAGCAGAGACACCACACGCTAAAGCTGTTACTTGACATTGCTTCTGCTGCATTTGCATCCAAACCATGTTAAAGCCACAACCTGGTTTCAAATACTCACAGCTAGTAGAAGAAAGAACGTTTTGGAGCAAAGACAAAAGGGAAAATGAGATTAGTGTGTGTGCAGCTGCAGCAAATGCAAGTCTGCACAGAAGCTGTTTAGCTGTATTTGGAGGCAGCACAGTGTCAAACAGTTTTATGCACACATTGTTAGCTTTTCTAATCTATTAGCTCGATATGTTTGCCTGCTGGTCTTTTGAATGAGCCGTTGCATTTTACAAGATGCAACTTGTCTCGAATACACCCGTTTCCTAGAAACTGGCTATCAGGTCTCCAATCTGAGTTAACTTGGTAATCCCTTACCTAAATGCTTGCAGTTCTCGCTGGATTCTTCAAAAGTATGTTTCTCTATAACATGATCAAAGTTATAGCACCACCGTTCAAAGTTCACCCAGGAGGAAGGACACACAATCTTATTGGAGATGTACGGCTCACTGCCTGCCGGAGAGAAGAAGAACACGGAAGGTGAGCGTGTTCCATGCGACCGAGGACTTTTACTGCTCAAAGGCACTAACTCGGTGGTGTTGGGGGAACGTGACACAGAGCTCCTGGTAGCAGAGTTTTGCAGTCAGCTCTCCTCCAGCCTCCGTTCACGTCTATGTACACGCACACCTCCGACACAAAGTCGTCTTCATCGTCAGCCGTGTCCCAGTGCGTGTACACCGTTTCACCGCCGTCTGACCACCGGTAATTGATACCGCTCTGTACAGAAACACAGAGTCACACTGTCAGTGATCCAGGATAAAACTGACTTGATCATGAGTGATCTAGTTTCTAAAACATTAAACCACTTTTAAATGAATGTTTGCAACCTTTTTTCTATGGTTTGCTATCTAATGTTGCATTTTTCAAACCACCAGAATGAAAACTAAAGGAAATGACTTAAAATTTTAAACACTTTTCATATTAATTGAAGAAAGGTATTTTTAGGGGAAGTCTAGATGCAAATCTAAAATAATGTTTCAGGAAATATAGATATAAGATATCGACTATAATTTGGACAAGCAATTGTAAATTATGATAGAAATTGAATTGTTTTTAATGTAAATCGTTACACCCCTACTGCACACCCATTCATTCCGCACAGTGGAGCAGCTGTTAGCACTGAGCTTAAGTTGCTGACCACTTTTCTAACCTCATTTTCTTCATGAATAGTCTCTCCAGCCCAGACTTTGAAGAACTCGTGCTTCCTATTAAAGAAGAACCAGATTAAATTCCCAAACAGAAACCAGTGATCTTAGAATGGTGGTTGTGAAGGGACTGTAGATGCATGCAGCTGCTGGAGAAACACAAAATAACCTTTTTGTGAGACTCTGATTATACCTAACAATAGAAAAGAGGAGCTTAGTAGATGGAAAGCTTTAGTAATCACTATTAATCAATCAGTATTAATATTATTTAAGCTGACAATGACATTTTAAACTTCACAGAGTAAAACAATAATACTACAGTTTTGAATCTTTGTGCTAATTTTAGATTTATGATTGGGGTTAATTTAAAAATCCCTTTTTCCTTTGAGAAAATAAACAGGAATCCTTTTTTATGCTTTTTTAATTGTCTGTATCCATTTGTCAAAACTTTACTCTGTTTAAAAGAGAGTCTGATGGAGCTTCATTTCGGCTTAGAAACAGCAGTAAGAACCGAATCAGTGAGCCATGGGACAAAAATGAACTCCCTCACTTCCTGTGTTCATTTCCATGTTTTGGCTAAAATATTCCACAGGGGGCTGAGCACTGCATGAGCTGGGAAAGTGCATGCCTGTGAAAAGAACAAATCGGGGGCTATTCACTAGAGACACCAGAAGCGACGTCAAAGCAAACAATCGGTGGATAAAGGTTCAATTTAGGAATATTTTTTTAGGATTTACTTGTTTTCGGAGAGATGGAGTCAGGAACAAATTACTCAATGAATGAAAAATCTGGAACATTTCCTTCTTACCAAAAGGGTTTGTAGCAACATAATGTGGTATGATGCAATAAAGAGTTAGAAAACATCTTATGTGGTATGTGAAAGCATACGTACATCTTCACTGTACAGTCCAATCCAGTGAGGGACGGCCAGTCTATTGACGAGGACAGTGAGGAAGGCCTGGTGGTAGGCGTCTGTGATGCTCACTAGGTCAGAGCCCTTCTCTTGGCACTTAGTCAGCGCCTCCTCCCAGCTCATGTTACCAGACAGCGCCTTGTAGCTGCGGCTCCGGTACTCAATATTTTCAGGGAGAGGATGGTGATAGGAGTGGGTGGGAGGTTTGGAAATATCTGGAATGAGAGAAAAAACAGAGCAGTGAGTGGGAAGCAGGATTGGAATGATTACTTCAAGATGCTAATGTTTCAAACTTTCGAGTTACTGTAAAAAGGGTGTAAACAGAAACACAAAAACTCTTTAAAGACTCACTCCAATGAAAGTCTTCTTTCTTTATGTTTTTATCATGTTTTTTGTAGCATTTCTCTCATAATAGAGGATCTATATAAAATAATTTACAATTGAACTGTGTTTTCTGAGTATTTCTTAATTCAAATCCCATTGGATCAGAAACCGGATGCTAGAAAAAGCTCAGACTAATAATGCAGATACTGAAATGGCCGTGCCAAAGTTTTCCCCCCCATGTTCAACACCCGTTCTTGAATTGCGATTCTGGTTCAAAACTGTATGGCTGAATTTTCAACTATTGCTTATTGTTATTTTTGCGCTGCTAATGCTTGCTTGAGGCTAAATCTTGTGGGTGAGCGTGCAAACAGAGCTCTCAGCGAAAGGGAGGAGGAGGGGTTGCTCTGTCAACAGTCCCACCCACAACCCAAAATTGTATTTCTATTGAGCTACTCTCAAAAAAAACGACAAAAGCTTTTTGATTTTGGCTAATAACTGCGCAGTCATAATTAAAGAGTCACTGGGAATGAGTTTACAATAGAAATAAATATGTTTGGAGTGGGACTTTAAGAGATTTTCAATACTTTTATTAGATGATAGTGTGACTAGAAATGTTGCACCAAATGAAGGTAAATGGTTTGGACTTGGAAAAAAAAAACCTTTTGAAAATTTACACCAAAACGGAAAAGAGAAAAAAATCTTGCATGTCAAATGTTTAAAAAGCTGTCTTTATTTTCTTTGAAAGTCTTTATTCTATCAAAGGTTTCCTTGACTGCGTGGCTGAAGAAGTGCATTTAGATTATCTGGTGGACTATCTGCTCAGGGAATTTAGGGGTTCCACACAAGGAACCTTTGTCTCCTTATTTTAGTGCACTTCCAGTTATTGTTCTCAGTTTACCATCAAAAACATGTTCCTTAACTTATTCACTTATAAGATATAATCTCTTCCAATAAAAATTATGTTTTTAACATGCTTTTTTAAATCATTTTTCAGATAACGGAGCACATATATTAGGAAATTAATCTTAAAGCTGGAAAATTTCACCATGGAAAAATATATGTTTAAATGTATTCACACATTGCGCTCACCTTGAGGTTTTTGACAAACGAAGCCGTACCCGCTCTCACTGCACTTCTCGTCGTACCATTTCCCAGTGAGGTGGAAGTTGTGGTTATTGGACAAAATGGTGCAAAGGGGTTCATCAGCGACACCACTCAGCCACTCTTCATCCTCAAGCAAGAAACAGAAGGCAGATCTGTCACTATAAATCCCCTTCATCATAGATATATTCTTAACATTGTGTTTTGAGTGCTCACTTTACGTGGTGACAGCTGAAAAAGCCACCTATACACAATTAATAAACCTACAGGTAATTGTTTTTTTGTCAAAAATCCAGTAGTTGAGTGTGAAACAAATTAGCAAAATAATGACATTTAAAAAACTTTCTGTTTCAAAATGATGACAGTCAGTCAAAATCCTTATGCTTCTTACGATGGGGTAACTCCTCGGTTCAACCGGAGACCAGTTGGTGTAGACGACAGGTCTTCCATTGGTCCATTTCATGGTGTCCTCATCCCGCAGGCCGATCCAAACGCCAACAAAACTTCCCTGAAGCAGCATGGTTATGTAGGCTGCAGGAGTGATGGCACAGGATAAAGCAGAGCGTGATTTTATCTGCTGTTTCTGCTCAAAATAACCGCAGGAGGAAAAAAGACTCCATGATACTCAAACCTTGTTCAATCTCATCTTCTATGGCAACCAGCGAGCCGTCAAACGAGGAGCAAATTGACTGAGCATCCCTCCAGCTCTTTCCCTCCTTTGGACTGTCAGGGAGGTGAAGTAAGAGGCACTACCAACACACACAAGCACGTCACAGTATGAAAGAATACCTGCCACAACATATTCTAAACTTCTGATTGAACTAAAGAAGTGAACTTTTTTTTTCAAAGGCGCTTATCTATATACTTTCTAAAAAGGAGGCCTGAAGCTTGTGATTCATGTGGCGTCAGAGAATCTGCTCCAGCTGTATGTTTATTCTAACTGACAAAATGGCTCAACCACAAACAACAATGGAAACACAAACATTCAACTTCACAGCTGATAATTTGTGGATGTGACTGTTTAGGAATTCCTTTTTTCTGGGGTGAAAAGAGTTAAAATGTGAGCATTTTCTGCCAACACATTCATATGATTTAGTGCTGTAATAGTAATAATAATAGTTGTTTGATGTTCCCTGTGGTGCGTCCCAGCATTAGTCTGAACCTTGTGTCCAAAGTACAGCCATTTCTCAGGACATCCTCCAATGTAATGCGGCTCTCTGGGGGTCTCCACCACAGACACCGTCCTTCTCTTGCACACATAGCCATGGAGTTCACTGCATTTATTCACAGACCACTTTCCTGCAAAAATAACCAACAGATCTCAGAATATTTCAGTTTAAGTCAATCCCTTTGTGTACATGTGTGTGTGTCTGCATGGATCAACCTGATAAAGATGACATGGTGGCACACATCCTGGTTTTTTTAGGCCCACCATGAGCGGTCCTGTCTGCCCAGTTCTCAAATTCTATCTCTGTGCTGTCACTCCATCTGAAATAAAATGCAATTCCATAAGTTGTTTTGCAGATTCTAGGCTTCAGGACATTTGCTTTCACTATTCTGATCAAAACAAAACTTCTGCTTCTAAGTTTGAACACGTTTTTTTCAAATGAACTTTTTGCAAACAACTTAGAGAGGAATAGAAATGAAGAAACAAATCCTGTTGATCACATAGTTAATCAACAGTCAAACTTCCTTCTTCTTGCAGTTCTCTGTGCTTCTTTATCATAAAGAAATCCCCTTTAACTGGACTTTGTTTCTCGTGATCCCATTGTTTTCAGTATCACTGTGACGTTTAATGGTTATTAAACAATTTGTACTTTGGATTTTATGAAGTTCATGCAGACATTCAGTGTCTCTGCTGTTCAGAATTTGACCTTGTTTGGTTAACTGCCTTCTGGCCTGCATTTAGATTTACTAAAATTGAAATGTTCTTAGATAACAATCTTTTATTGTAAAATTATTATTGTTTTTATTAAAATTAGTTTCAATCATGTTAATAGTAAAGTGTATGTAATATGGTACATATAGTAGATAAAAATACTAATAACAAAAGCAACAACAACATAATACAGACACGTGTACTTCTGTGAAATACTTTTATTTTCTGTCCAATGCACTTTAAGCTTAATGCAAATTAAATTCAAGCAGTTTTATGTTTGCCTCTTAAACTATTTATTTAATTATAATTATTAAATTAATAAATATGGTATCAAAAAGAACATTTAGGGAAAAGATTTAAAATTTTATTTGATTTATAGTTTAGTTCACACTATTATCAGTTTTCAAAAGCTTTATTACCTGTTGTTTTAGAAAATCTGCTTTTAAAAAAAATGTTTCAACACTTTTGAATTTTTACAGGCTTTTTTCTTTATAAATTATTTTTGACCTTTATTTAACCAGGATAATCCCATTGAGATTTCAAACCTCTTTTGCAAGGGAGTCCTGGCCAAGAGGCAGCCACAGTTAAAACTACGTAAAAACATTAAGAC
Organism: Oryzias javanicus; assembly: GCA_003999625.1. Lineage (NCBI taxonomy): Eukaryota > Metazoa > Chordata > Actinopteri > Beloniformes > Adrianichthyidae > Oryzias > Oryzias javanicus. Next base: position 14,283,717 of record CM012439.1, on the reverse strand, counting down.
AGTAAAACATTTAAAACACTGTTACATCTTAGCAATACATAGAACCTAAAATAAATTGAAACGATTAAGTCTTTTTTTCCCTTTTGTGAAAATTGTACAATTTTCTTACTTTCGGATTGTTGTTAGTCAGCGTCCTGATTCAAATATATGAATTATTTTAGACTTTTTTTCTTAGACCTTTTTAGGCTTTAAAGCTTCACACACCTGGCCTCCTCTCCAGGTGGACCGACGGACAGCCCAATCCACCAATCGTTCGGGCCCAAAGAGAACTGGAGACAAACATTGAGAAGTGACGACCCGGAAAAAACAAAACACATTTATACATCAGACTTTGTGAAGCAGCTTCAGTCTGGGCTGTCAAGCACCTCCTCATTAGGCCCATGCTTGGCCCATTCTTGCTTTGTTCTCATTAAAACCTTCCTGTTCTCCACACGGCAGGAGACTGCTTCAGTCGAGTCCCGGCTGCCGCTGCTTCTCTCCTCACTCCCTCTGTGCGCGCTCGCTCGAGCGTTAAAGCATCCTCATTTCAGATGCATTTTTCACTGCTTGATGTGTGTCTGGAAACACTTGAGTCTGGGTGAAACACCTAAAGTGCTATTGTGTTCACACTTGTAGGTTTCTCCACAAAGTGGGTGCACGGCTTAATAGGACAAATAAAGGAGCAGTTAGTGAGGAAAACCTCTGTGATGGAGAGGATTTCTCAGGCTGTAAACCTGCATGTGTGTGTTTATGTATGAGTGGGTCCTAAAAGCAAAATTAAATCCTGAGGTCATCGCTTCTAAGACACATACTTAATTTAAATAAAATATAAGGAAAAAAGCTTAATCTCTTGTAGCTGTGAGTTATAGTTTTTAGTGAATTCACCTTCCTGTTTTCTTCTCATGGAAGTAGAGAAAAACAACATTTTTATAAATCTGTACAGGTAACCCTCCGTCAGTGCAAATCTGAGTCAGTCAGAGAACCGACCCGTCGCAGACGCTCTTTGATGAACTGCAGCTCCTCCCTGGAGTGTATGGACAGAAGGTAGGCGCCCATCATCTGGCAGGCCAGGGAAACCGAATGCCAGTCGAAGGGCTGCTTCACCAACAGGTACTCAGCGCCGCGGAAAAATACCCAGGGTTCACTCTCTAAGGACACACAACCATAAAAGGAAACAACTTCTTTTAATTGTCACAAAAAACGTTTTAATAAGTATTTTTGCAAACTCTGATTAAAGAGAAATGCTCATTCTCTCTTTTTTTGGATAAATTACCAGTGACATCACTGGAAAAATATTATGATTGGCTTAAAAAGCCAATTATACATATTTTTTTTCCATTTTAAACCATTATTCACATTAATTTATTCATTTGAGGGTCAGACTGAGCTTGATAAGCGTAAAACCTAAATTCCACATGTCCAAATTAGTACGACCCTTTCTGCTTCTGCATATATTCAAGGTTTCTATTAGGAGTAGATCATGATTGTATATAGAAGACTGGACTGAGTGACCCCTTCCCCTCTCGCGTCCCAAACAGGAAGTACCCTCTGGTCCAAAAAAGCTAAAATCCCATCGACTTCTATAGATAAATAAGCAGCTATTACTTAATCATTCTCTTAATCACAAAAACATTCTTGCTCTACTCCATTTTTTAACACATTCTTGCTAATTTATTATTTTTTTAAATATTTTTGAAATAATGCAAGTTATTCAAGTTAGAAACTGACCAATCAGACGCCTCAATAAAAGTTGGTAGCCTCAAGTCGAACGTTCGAAGCGCTTGACTGATTCTCCTGAGCCTGTTTTCAGTAGAAGGGACGTCGCCTTTTAACATGCTCACTCCTGATTGGAGAGAATAGTTGCTGTGGAAATGTAGACTAAGACCGACACAGACCAATCACAGCTTTCAAAGGAGATCTGGTTCCACCATGGCAAACCCCACTCATGTAAAAATGGTGACTGAAATGACTTCATTTGGTTGGAATAGGAAGTAAAAGGTTTTCTATGGGTGATGTCTCATTTGCTCAGTCCAGTTCTCTTACAACGGAGAAGATTTGTGATAGACAACCCCTGCAAACACATTCTCAGAGTGGGGCTTACAGAGCAGCACACTTCACGAATGAAAATACTGAAATCATATAGTTTCTGTGGGCCTTTACACGAGACATGGCTCTCTCTCAATGAAAGACTTTCTCACTATTTCTGGAGAACAAACACACAAAAATAGTCATATTACTTACGCTCGGTGTACCAATACGGCTTTCTTAGCTGATCACCTGCAAAATAAAGAAATGTTTTGTTGATAGAATGCATTGATGTTCACATGCACACTTGTTTTGCTGCACTTACCTCGAGACAGCTTGCATATCCACTCGTGCTTGGCGTCGCAGGGCTGCGGCGTGAGAGCGCTGGTCAAATCACTGTACACAGCACAGTCCTTGCGGTCGTCCTCCTCATTCTTATCCTCAATAAATGACGTAGCTACCTGTGGAAGAGCACAGACCCAAAAAAAGCTGCATCAACACGCATTTTGGAAATGATTTCTGAATGATTTATGACAGGACTTACAGGGGAACCATCAGACCATTCCCAGACTCCAAGATGCTCGGGGTTTCTTTTATTAAAGCCCAGCCAGAACCAACGCCCCTCTGTTCTACAACCAACAAGATAAAAGCAGGAAACACAAAAAAAACTGCAACAGAAGTTCACATCATAAAGATCACTGTATTATGTGGATTTGCTCTGAAAAATTATGAACAGATGTTTATAGTAATATTTATTTAATAAATAAAAAGTTGCTTTTACCTAGCCTACTTTTTACACAATGTTGGCTCAAAAGTCAGCTTCAGTAATGTTTTAAGAGTTTTTTTAAAAATGAATTAAAAAAAAAAACTTGGCCTGATGATGTAACAAATCAACAGAAATGTCTTTCAATTATTTACTCTTCATAGCAATCTGCTTTTCCAGCTTTGTTTTGATCTGTTGATAATTAAAAAGAAACATTTAAATTGTTCAGTTAATTACTTTAATTTGCTAGCTGTTATCTGTCAAAATCATTGCAGAAAAAGCTATAACAGGGTTCTGACTGCAGATGGTATTTTTCTGATGAATGAATCATCTCGTGACAGATTTCAAAACATTCCCTAAAAAATGTTATCTTAAAGTAAATAAGATAAGAAAATTATGCACTCAATCTAACGTGTATAAAGAAAAACTCAACTGATGCATGTATTTATTAGATGCTATCACCTTTTTGCACTGATAAGCATGGGAAGAAAGTACCAACCCCTCAAACATTGTACTGAGAAGTTTGTTAACAAAGTCCTGCTCCTCGTGGTGATGGAAACTGGCCAGCTGAGCTCCGAGAGCCTGGCAAAAGAAGTCTGCCTCCACCCAGGAACGCTTCATGAGGACTTTCTCATCGTGGAATATCTACAAGACAGTTCACTTTTTATGTCAGTTTTATAGAAAAATTATAAATAAAGTCGATAAAATGAAAAAGATGCAGGAGAAAAATATTGAACATATTCCAGGATGCCATTTGAAATCTTATTCTGAGTTTAGACGAGTGTTCTGTGGTTTGAAATCCTGCTCCATGAGAATGTGACTTTCTGAATTTGTATGATGTTCAATAAAGTTAATTAAAAAAAGGTTGGGGTTGTGAGAGGATGTGAGCTAGCTGGAGAGAGGGTAAACAAAGGGATGATGGGAAATGAGGGCATGCTTACTCTGCACCAACAACTCAGAGGCCAATTTCTAATGAACTACTGCTGCTCTGCAGAAAATATGTCCTAGAAAACAACACAGGTTTGTTGAATTTGAGTAAAAATGCCATAACCATCACTAAAAGACCATTGGGAATGCTTTTATGATAGATCAAAAGATGATTAGAGAGGGACTTTAATGTAAGAAAATTTATTGAATTGAACAAATCAATTATTTATGAAGGAATAGTGATAAAAAAAATGTACATTGCAGCTAAGAACCAAATGGGAAAGATTTTGTAAAAAGCTAATTTGGTTTCACGCCAATTTTTTCTAACCAAAGTAAAATTTTCTTCAGAAGTTTCTGACATGTTCCTTGAAGAAAACTGAACAATGCTTGACAGCCAGCAGTGAGTTTAATGGAAGAATTAGTCTACCTTAAAACAATGCAGCAACCCAGACTGTGACTCCCAGCCCGGAGGACAGGGGGCGTAAGCGTCAATGTGGTGCTCTGGAAGCTGAACATCGTGGTAGCTGCTCACGCTCTGCTCACACACCGACAGCGCCTTGTGGGACTTGCAATCCTTCACCTCCCAGTGACCCAGAGTAGGTCCACCTGACATAGCAACACAGCCCCCACCGCTGACTGTGGAATGGGGAGGATGAAGGGAAATGTGCTTTTAAAACGAACCCTAATTAAATACAACCACCACTTACTCATTGTGAGCAGAGAGGCCTTTCCACCCACCAGGCTGGTGTTTGTTCCAGTTGGTGAAGGTCAAAGGTGGAGATGAGCCGTTTAGAGGAAGCCAGCTGTACTCTCCCTTATTTTCCCGGTCCGTGAGGCCGATCCAGTAATCTCTGCTACAGTTTGCTCCAATCGCACTCAGCAAACTGTTGACAAAAGTCTGTTCAAACCTGCAAATCGGACAAAGACATGATAAGTCGTTTTCAACGTTGAAAGAAGCTTTTTTTTGGTAATAATTTTCTCACCTGTTCTCCACAGTTAGGAGAGGGGCCTTGCAGTAGTATCCCATCAAGGCATCTTCATAACTCTGCTCGTGACTCGTCACGGTGTAGCAGGAATGACCGTATCGCTTCCATCCCTACAAGAGTTTACTTCCATCAGCAAAGTTTTAGCCGCATTTACGAATGTCCAGCCTTTCAGAATTAAGGAAAACCAACAAATATCCACACATGGAAACATCATTAGGTAGCTTTACAACGCACATTTTGCACAACGCTTTAACAGTACACATCTTCAAGCAGAACTGAAAGATTTAAATAAGCAGAAAAGCTTTTTTTTATTATTATTATTCTATGCCAAGACAGAGGAACCAAACTCTTGCACCAAGAGAGCAGCACTGGGTGTGGTGGGACAAGCCTGAGCTTTGAACATTTTTGTAATTCACTCAGTGTTGGAATACATTCAGATGCTAAAAATGTTTCTGTGTGAAATTGAGAGTCTGCATATTTATTCTGCTGTGGTCCTTTAAGGTTCCTCAGTTTAGATTTATTGTGTTGATATTCAATGAAAAAACACACAAATCACACAACAGTATTTATATTTTGTAACTTTTACAAAAATAAATATGATACTTACAATAATTATTCATTCAAAGTTATAGCAGAAAAAGCAAAGATAATTCACACTTTTATTAACTAAACAGTTTCTGAACCACATTTTTAGGAATATTGACTGAAATTTCCAGTGCAAGATTAACTATAATCACAAAAATTGTGCAAGTTTTCAAATATTCTACTATGGAGCCAGAACTTAATCCTGAATGCAAACATTTGGATTTTCCAACTTAAAGTATCTTGCTTAAAACAGAGCTTCTGTATTTGTGCTTCTGAAACTTGATTCTTTTAATCTGAAGTGTGAGTCTCCACATTGTGTTTTGCTTCATTTCCTCGGCACAATATGAAAGTCTCTGCTTACAGACTGATGTGAAAGCATGGAGTGAAGAGTGTTTTGACAAGTGTTGTGAATTTGCCCCCCCTTGACCCAAACTCCCCTCCCCTCCTGATCAGGTCCAGACACCTAGTTTTATGTCCACGAGAAGACACAACTCCTGGCTTTCAGCAGCACTTCAAGAGGGAAGACATTTTTTAATCATGACTCTGATCGGACAGACATCCTAAAGATTTAAATAGATATCATTGAGAAAGCTCAGTTGATTTGTGGCCTGAAGGTGATTTCTGAGCCTCATGTTCCTTAAAATGAAGTAAAAATACCAGAGAGCAACACAAATGTCAGACAAGACGTCAGCAGACGAGAGAACCGGCTCATTGTGTTTCTTTGGGGAAACTTGCCCTGAAGTTGAACTGCGGCAGGCGAGCCGCTCTGTCGGTCTGCTGCGAGTCCTGATTTCCACGCTGATACCCGACAACATGAAGCAACTAACTCTCAAATGTTTAAGTGCTGAACAAAGTGTTGAAAAAACATTTTTTGCAGTTCTTTATTTTAAAACATCCAACACTTAAATATTTGAAGTTGTTGTGCATGCACTAATACTTTGTCAGCATGCAACTTGTCAACCTTAGATTTTCAGCAAATTAGACTTAGCTAAAAGTCTAAAGTTGTTCTGCTGAGACAAAACTCTGATCTAACACACTTCATTTCTTAAATATATAAAAATAGTTTTTAATGCATCGTTATAAATCATTAAAAGGATTTCAAATGTTTTTTTAAACCGTCATAGGAGGTTGTTATGACTTTAACTCGCCACCAGATGTCACTGTTTTTTTGCTGAAGACTTTTTGGAATATATTCCAGGACATAGAAGAAAAGCCCCAGGGCTTCCTGAGGCTTTATCCGCACACAATACAGCTTTTGTTTTCTACAAAACATTTTTGTATCACAACAATATATTCTTATCTAAACTTGTAATAAATTTTCCCATAATACACTTCTTTTAGCAGATGTCTTAGCTTGCTCTGGGGCCTTAAACACTTCATTATGTTTAGCAGGACATTTTTACAAGATACAGAGACTATAACACCCTGCTTTTTGTGTTTGTGTTTTTGTGAATTATAGACTTACATTGCAAGAAAACATAAATCATTGTATAAAAAAAGAAAAAAAAAATCAGAGCATCCAATCTGTGTAAAAAGACAAACTACAATTTAAATTGTGCTTTTGGAGTTTTAACATGTTCTTTTTACTCATGATAGAGGACATATAAACACCCATGCTTTGAATAAACTTGAGTTTGTGTGAGCTTGAGTTCCAATTCTGATGCATCAACTTGCAGACAAAACGTTCCATTAATGTATTCTTTTTCCTCGTCTGAGGGATCATGGGATATCAGTGAGGAGTTACTCCACGCCAACAGTTAACAACTCAGAGGTGAATTTCTAATGAGCAGCTGCTGATCTGTAAAAATTGTCCAAGAAAACAGGCTTTTTTATTTTGGTTATAAACTAATTTAATTAAAATAAATTAAGAGACCACTGGGAATGAACAGATTAAAATACAGTTGGAGTGATAGTTTGTATAAGTGTCATAGTGTCTTTCCTCTTACCACAGGACATCCTTCATCCCAGGTTTCTGAGTGCTGAACAGGACTCCTGCTTCCTTTTCTGCACATGGCGGGCAGCTGCTCATCGCAAGACACCAGAAGCCAGTTTCCTTTCTGAGACAGAGATTATACTTTTACCACAAAGATAAACATTAGCTGGTGGATTTTAACATGAAACATTCACAATTAGAAGTAATCCAGGTGGACGTAAAGGCAAAAGGTAATTTCTGAAATGCTACTGCAGCTACAACAAATATTAAATACTGTTACAGTCCTACAGGCAATGAAACACTTATCCAATTACATTTCTATCTGATTTAATACAATTTTAACACTGAATTGAATATTATTTTGCAGGAAAAAAACAGATTTATCAATATGATCCATTATTTTTTTAAGAATCAGTTTTGGTCAATCAACTGGTTTTTCTGCCAATACTTCAAATTCTGTTCTCAGCTCACTCCCTCGGTTCCCTGTTAATTATAGACTTCAGTTTAAACTTGTTTTCAAAGCTCTTCATGTTCTTGACACAGTTTACTAAACAGAGCTTTTAACAGTTTGCAGCCATTCTAGAGTTTTAATATCTGCCAACCAATTCCTGTACACAGTTAGACATGAATAATTTTAAAAGTCAACTAAAGCTTACCTTTTTAGAAGGGTTTTTAATAATTAGTAGTAGATGGCATCTTATTTTATTTTACTAATATTATGGATTTAATGGGAACAGCCAGCAAGTTGAAAAACGATGAGTTAGGGTCGCCCAAAGTGTCAAAAAGTGACAGAAAATATATGATGAGTTGGCAGTGAGAATGTGTTATGTATTTTATTGCTTTTTATCATTTTTATGCTGTTGTTTTTTACATTTCTTTTAAAATCTGCTCACTTTAAAATTTACTTTTAATTTATCCTTTTAATTTAAAGCACCTTGGTACCCTGATGATGGCTTTGCTGTATAAATAAAGTTTCATTGATTTGAACAGTTAAACCAATCAGTTGAATAGTTCAATATACTAGGAGGAAAATGAAAACCTGGTGTCTATATTAGATTTTGAGGTATTTAAATAATGTGATGACAAGTTACATTAGAAGAGTGTCGGGAACTGAGGGCTGCTTTTGAGTTGAGGTAAACTCGGGAGCCTTTTGTCATTACTCACCCTTCCCTCCAGTTTAGCACAGAGTGGTGTCTCTGTCAGGTTGTGAACAGGCTGAAACTGCTGCCACAGAGTGAGCGTTACAGGTGACCCATCTGACCACTCAACAGCTGGAGACGATGAGGGTTTCCAGAGTCCAATCCAAACCTCCAGATCCACTCCAGAAACTTGATTATGAGAACACATCCAAGCATTCAGACGCAAATAAAACACTGTTTCTCTTCTATGACAAATGCATTTCCTCCATTATTATGTACGACCGTGTGACCCTTACCATTAGTGAGGAGACGGAGCAGCATCTCCAGCTCTGACAGAGAATGGATGCTGGTGAGGTTTGCCCCCTGAGAGCCGCAGGCTCCAGAGGACTTCTGCCAGCTTCCAGCCTCACTCTCTGGCAGCACGCGATAACAGAAACCGTTGTGGGGCCACCAGCCATCGTCACACTCCGTACGGATGTACTGCCAGTTCTCTGTCAAGAGAAGAGCCAGGAAGAGGGGAGGAATCTTGATAATTCACACCAAAAATTAGAGAAACTTGAGAGCAGATGTGGCCTGCACCTCCTGTCCTTACCTAGAGGCTCAGCCCTGCGGGTGTCGTTGGGCGTCTTCTTGCAGATGTAAGGCAGAGCAGACTCACAAGACAGACTCTGCCAGTTTTTGTCATAGGCTGAGTTGTATACTCCACACTCTCTGTTGACCTGCAGAGGGCTGGCAGGTAGAGCTGATGGCGTCACAGAGACAGAACAAGGTTTGAATGCTTCATCGTTGAAGCTGCTACAAACTTTAGTCATCTAAATTATCCATAAAGATTGAATAAAGGTGTTCAAGTCTTATTATCTCTGTCAAATCTTCTCACTACAGAGCAGGAGTTGGAACCCGAATCAGTGATCAGAAAACTGATTTATACCTGGGATGAAATTCACCAGCGACAGAGGCGCTCCATCAGACCACTGCCACCCGTGTCCCTCCGTGAGGTGGTTCAGCCCGATCCACACCATTGTCCCAACACTGGAAAGTCGATCTAACCCAAATAACAAAAGGTTGGAATCCGTCAACAGATTTTCTCCAACTTCAGAGGAGAATCTACTTAATTATGCACATTATCCAAGGACTTCAAATATCTCCTAAATGAAGTGATCAATGATCACTAATGAACACAGCAACAAAGGTTTTTTTTTGTGTTGAGATTTAAATGTTAAAAAAAACCTGATACTTTGAGGTTTTATTTAATAGTATACAAACATATTTGACTTTTGTTAGTATAATACTGTAAACCACACTGACAAATTGTAAATCCATGAAGATCATATAGTTCTTAAACAAATCTGATTCATTTGAAAAATATTTTTATAAGAAAAGCTGAAAGTTTCAATCCAACTATATATTTTGTTCCCTGTGGGTTTTTTCATGATGTTTATGCAGTTTTTAACCTAAATAAAAAATTCTGTGTCATTTTTTCCCAAAACATAATATCTGTATGAATTCCTTAGAAATTTGATTCTAGTTTATGGGCGGGAGTTTTGGCATGGAAGTAAACTGAAATAACCTCCCAGAATTCCTTTGTCTACATTCCCTCTTGCTAGCTTATAGCATTTCTCACACCAAGCTAACATTAGAGAAGCAAAAAAAAAAAAAACATAAAACAATATTGGTGCTATTCAGCTGTACAGTTTATTAATAAATAAATGACTAAATAATTTTTGAGTAGTCTCACTCCAAATCATCCTTCATCTATTTTAAAAGCCTTCCCAATTGTCTATTAATTTTGAACTTGTCATTTTTTAGCCAAAATCAAAAACTCTGTGTTGTTTTCTAGGACATAACTTAAGCAGAGCAGCAGCAGTAAGCCTTTCCCATTTCCCATCATCTGTTTATCTACACTTTCTCTAACTAGCTTACAGCCCCTCACAACCCCAACCTAAATTTAGAGGCACAATAAAAACGGTGACCAATCCAACCGCACAGTTTTGAGCCAGATGACAGCTTAGACGAGGAAACCAAAGACGTACATGGATCTGTTTGTCTACAAGAGGCTGAATCAGAATGGGAGTGGAGGGGTTTGTGGCCTGCCGATTGTACCTTCTATGTCATAACTACAAGCTCTCTCCAACTATATTTTTTCTGCTGCTTCTGATTGACAACAATTTGAATAAAGAAATAATCGGAAATGCAATTTTAAGACAAACTTTCTTTATATATCCCCTCCATAATGACAAAAAATGCCACAAACACGGTTTTTGTCAAAGTGGGTCTAAAAAGTTGCAACTACTAAAGTCCATTTAGAAGCTGAGGTGCAGCTCTAGTGTTCGATCAGTTTTAGTTCACTTTACTTTACTTTACATTTATGAATTTAAATGACAAAAAGATTTCCCTAAGAAACACACAAGCAGGTAAAAATAATGAAAATGCTACAGTCAAGATTAAAAGTGATGATCTGCTTACCAAACCACCTGAAGGTAAGTATGTGGTTCTTATACAAAATTAACATAAATAAAACCAATACTTTGCAGTCTCAGAGTTTGTGGATTTCTTTTAACTGAAAGATTTTTACACTGAAAAATATTGAAAACTCCCTAACAAAGAATAGCATGAGCTGTTCTCTGGTGAGCCTGCCTGCACGTGTTTGCCATTGGTTGCCTACCTCTGATGTACCTTTGCTCTGCCAGGCTGGTGATGCTGAGCAGATTTCCGCCTTGAGCCTGACAAGTTGAGAGGGCTTGACTCCAGGTAAGGATTGTGTAGAGGTTGAATTGGTAGCAGGCCTGCAGCTCCTGGTTTGATTCCCAGAAGCGCTCACAACTGGAATCTGAGCAAATCCAAGGAAGAAGTAGTCAGGAGGAGGAGCATCAAGCTACAGACACAGCAGGCATTGGATGCGCATTCAAGAACACAAAAAACGCAAGTTTTTGAACATGCATTATCCTATGGTGTACCTGGACAAGCAGGGAGGGGATTCTTCTTTTAACTTTTTTTTGGTACTGTGCTTTCTAGGAGTGTAGGGGGGATATCGATTCAGCAACATATCGGGATATTTCTTTTGGCGATACTTGTTTCTATTTAAAATGCTGAAAAGAAAATATTTATAATTATTTATGAACGTCCTTCAGCGTGTTACTTTTGTTTGCCACCAAAAGCCCCGACTGCTAGTTGGCAGCACAGCACACTGAGAATCTTTGAGTAGCTCTATATCACGACCAAAAAAAAAAAAAAAAACAAGATCTCACGAGAACCAACTTGTGTTAAATATTCAGTAAGACTCGCAGTTTTGGTTGTCGTGAGACACGTACAGTTGTTAGCTGAAACTATATCAGTATACAGTTGCAGCAAAGATTGTGATAATTTAAAAAAAAATGCATTTTAACATTTTATTACAGACATATTAATATTCAGGTAAAGTTTTTTCCAAGCCGTAATCTCAAAAAGAGCTAAAAATTGTTCTACTACAGTCTTTGGATATATCGTGATATGTATCGTGAGACATGTATTGTGATATGTATCGTCCCGCCAGAATTTTGCCAAGACACACCCCTGCTATACTGATAATTTGAAAAAAAATGCATTTTAACATTTTATTACAGACATATTAATATTCAGGTAAAGTTTTTTCTAAGCCGTAATCTCAAAAAGAGCTAAAAATTGTTCTACTACAGTCTTTGGATATATCGTGATATGTATCGTGAGACATGTATTGTGATATGTATTGTGATATGTATTCTGGTGGCACGATACTGCCAGAATACATATCACACACTCACATTTAAAATAAAGAGGAAATAAATCAAGTAAGACATCTTCTTTTCACAACCATGTTGTTGTACATTCATTTAAGGTTTCACTCCGTTTGCGTTACCTTTCACGGGACAGAAGCCCCATCTTTCGTCCCGGTCATAGCGAGGAGTGGTGGAGCACCAGTGAAGGTGGTCTTCCCGGCCCTCGGTGGTACACTCAGCGTACCATTTGTTGTTGTAGTTGAAGGGGAAAACGCACGGCATTCCATTGGCATTTCCCAACAACGTGTGTATATCTGTAAATTCAATAAATAATATTAAATCAAAGTTGTGGTCAAGTTTTTGGATAGCTAATGAATCCTTTTAAAGAAGAAAGAGGTCACCTTCATATGGATATGAGCAGGGGCCTTCTCTAGGAGTTCTGTGCCTCTTCCACTCATAATAATCACTTTTCTTCACCACCACCAACTGTCCAGCCACAGTCACCTTCCACTGGAACGCTCCGTACAGCGTGTTGCCACGGCAGCGCCACCACATCATGGTGTAGGCCTTGTCGCACTCAAACATGCCAAGAGGCTGCGTGCTGTTCAGGATGTTGAGGCCCAGGCAGGTGCCGGTGCCCAGGTTGAAGAGGCGATGAGAAGACACCCACTTCCACAGCATGCGGCGCGTGGGACGCTGACAGTCTTCCAGCATCAGGCTGGAATGATCCACCTTGATGCAGCGCTTCAGCACGATGCTCTCCAGGATAAACAGGCCCTTTCCTGGACAAAAGGAGAGAAAGACGACAAACCAGCAAGACTTCAACATCTAGATTTGGATGACAAGACTGTAGGAGATACAATGAAAGAAAAAAGCTAAGGTCAAGACAAATAGATCTTTTGTTTTCTCTCCTTCGGTTCTCAAACTATCCATAAACCCGGAAGCCCCAAATGTTGCAGTACCCCCAAAGACCACTAGAGACAGGTGTCAGAGTGAAGCAACTTTCAGTTGACTTCCATGTTAAAAAGACTGACTTTACTCCAAAAATGACCACTCGTGTTTTAATTTGATTACTTTATTTGTTTTTTATGACAACTCTGGAAGGGGTAGAAGTTAAATCAGCTGTTTTGATTTTAGTAGAGCCTAGAAAGGTGCTCTTTTTGCTTATCATCAGGTAGTTTTAACTATGGGGGAATCCAACAGCACTTTAAACATCATTTTGTCCCACAGGTATGTCTACTTCTTCATCAGGAGTGGCACAGATGGCAGAATTCAGACCGACACCACATTTTTTAGCCAACTCAAGACAGACTCAGAATGCAATGACTTGTTAACTTTCAAGGACTGTGGTCAACAGCCAATAAAGACAGATGGTGGGACACAGGAAACACATCAGAAGACAACGGGAAGTCACCGGAACAGTGAAAAAAAAAAAATTATTGTGGTGAAAGACAAAGCCTGGTAACAAATTGAGGCCGGACCACAGTCATGGATGGAGCAGGTATTGGTGGAGTTACAGCATTTGTTGCAGTGCATAGTAAGAACTGACCTCTGCAATGGTTCGATAAATCATAAAATAATCAAGAGAAGTAGAATTTTTTTTAAAATTACAATACAAAAGTAAGCTGACCAATCTGTTAGAGTATACTCTTAAGATCCAACATCTATAAAGACTGTAAAGCTTGTGTTGTGTCCCTGAAATGGAATTTTGATGATGAAACACCTCATGAAGGAATAAATAAGCTCAATCCACTTTATGAAAAAGTAAGAATTTCTTTATTAATGTTGCATGCTGCCATGGTGTCAGTGTTATGTAGAGATAAAAAAAGCTCTTGACACTCGATCCACTTACATTTGTAACCTAGTGTATTAAAGCTGTTCAAAGCTGAGTATGAAGCCACAAATGTGCCAGAGGTGACAAAAATGATGGGAATTTCTTTTTCAGGGTGGACATTCTTATACAAAAAATAACATGTGGGAGAGACATTAGAAATACTCAACTTTTGGCTGTAATATTTTTTTTATTTAAGACTTGAATAATACTTCTGCACACTTTCTGTTACGAGGTCACGGACACACCAAATGAAACATATATTTTTCATACAGCCTTCTCAATGAAGAGGTTGTTGGAGTGGGATCTCCCAGGTCAGGATGCTAGCTTTGATTTATAAATGTAATCATAAATGGGATCATCTTTGGCGTGGACAGATCCCTGCAATATGAATTCAGCACTACAGCATCAAACCATATTTCTATTCCTAATTTTACGTATATTTCATTTTATTTTTAGTGAGTGGGGGGATTGGAAAGTCAAAAGTGTTGTTTGTGTATTTTATCTGCTTTTTGTAATAGAAAATTGTCTTTTTAGGTTTAAATTTTGAAGGATGCTTTTTTTGTGAAAAAAACTTTCTGTTACCCACATGTAAAAAATGTTTTATAAATAAAGTTTGACCTGATTTGATCATTAAGGTCTATATGTAAGACTCCCTCCCCTCCGATCTAGAAAATATGGACTCACTTCCTCAGTCCTCCAAACATCTTAAAACATTCCTATTTCACCGTACATTCAGTATATTACATTTAACAGTTTTTTAACTGTTGACTTATTGTTGTCTTATTGTTGTGTTTATGCTTTTATTTAGCTTATGCACTATGAGGCGAACTTGAGTGTCAAGAATGGCGCCATATAAATAAAAAGTACCATTGTTATTTATTATAATTACAGCTATTACTGTACAGTCAAATGTATTTGAGGAGAAAAACTTTTAGATCTATCTACAGTATATCTAGATTTGTGTACCTGCTTAAAGAAGGAGAACCGTCTCTTTACGGGACATCTGGACGGCTATTCCATCAAATGCTTGAGTGGATCACCTCTAGCAGCCGTGGAATGCTGTGTTCACTACTCCCCTATGGTGGTTTAATAATAAGCTGTGAACTTTGCTTTGCAATAGTCAGACAACACAGTATTTAGACGTTCCTAATCTACTTTAGCATCCCTGTTGCTGTCCTCCATGGTAAATATCTACGAGTTAAAACGTAGCCAACTGCAATTTGGGGATGTTTATATTTGGACTTCCTTCTATATAGATCTGAGTCATAGAAGACATCCAGAATAGGATTGTGCCAATTTAATAATTTTCTTTCATTTTTACCTGAAGACTTGGTTAAAGTAGATTCAGCTAGATTGGTGAACTTCTTCTTATTTAATATTTAGACCTGGTGGTCTACTGGTTAGGATTTGGCGCTCTCAGTAGAAGAAGGATTACGTGGCCTTGATCCTATCACTAGACTTGGTTTCCTAAACTTTGATCTATCACTGATTCTGCACATATTCTGGTGTATTTAGATATTTGGTACTGATTAATATAAATGACTTGTCTGTGGAAGTCCGAACTGATCTTAAGGATTTTTAATCTGTGATTGTGGTGAATAAATATTTGATATTACAGTAAGTCCTGTAGAGGTGACATTCCTGTTGAAGCCTTCGGAGGAGCCATTGGGTTCAGTTTGTGTGTCTGTCGTATAGACATAATATATAATGGTCTGACGCGCTCCTGACGCGCAGTCTGTTTCTTTGTTTTACGTTGTTTATTTCCATTTGCAGAATTAATCAGAGGGAAAAATATTACTTTGAATTAAATGAGATGAACTAATAAAGCGATGGCGTAAATAAAACTAAGAATAGCGGTCAAAGGAAATAAAAACAGCCCAATCTCTCCTCTCCTCCTCCTTCCGGAGTGCAAGTGAGCAGGTGCTTATCTAGTCTTATCTCAGGTGTGGCTAATCAACGAATCAAACAATGTGAAACATGCAAAACTACTAAATTATAGAAATGTTGGAAGAAACTCAATTTTGGCTCATACAGGTCCTGAACTGGATGTTGATAATTCATGTAAAGAGAATGGTAAGGTCAAACCAGGGTGGTATCATATAAATTTGCTTCCTCCTTCTCAATCTACTAGTGATTGATTTATGTAATATTTGTCTTTTTCTGTCCTCATTGATCACCCCTGCTGTGGTATCCAAGGGTTTCTGGAGCCTATCTTAGCCATTGTTGTGAGGACAACACCCTGAACATGTCGCCACGTAGTCTGTTAGAGGCCCATACCACCACACACTCCCATCTATCTATGGAGACAGTTAAATGTAACCAATTAACCTATTGAGCATGTTTTGGATGGTGGGAGACCCTGGAGAGAACATGCAAACTCCACACTGACAGAAAAGTCTCAGCCAAGATTCAAACTGGGTAGGACTTTTTTTTTTCCTCTACACCATCATGCAGCTTGTTAAGTTGTTTTAGTATTGCCAGTCCCTTTAATAAATGTCTTTTTATGTTTTGTAGCATTAATGCTGCGCAAATGTTTCTATTTATGATGCTGTGTAAAGCAGTGACAGACTTAGCAAAACATAAGCAGTTGGATTCATCATTTTATTAAAAAAACGTGCATCATCGGTGTCAAGAATTCTAATGCTTTGATATAAATTAAAAAAATAAATCACATTTAAATGTGAAAGAAATGTATTGTATATGTAATTTAACCTGATGTTGATGGAATAGTCCATTGCTACACGGGGAAAACACTTTCACATGAGCAGTCTTATGTCATTTCAGTGATTTGTTTATTTTTTTTTTTTAATGATAGAAAAATAATAAGGGGTGTGAAAATTGTTTTAGACATTTTTTTAAGTGTTCAGCCAATCGCCTACCTTTACTTTACTCCGCTGTAATGTTTATCTCTTGAATGAGAAGTGCCAAACAAGTGGCTGTTTTTTTTAATTAAAGGGCACTTGAAAAATAATAATAATTTTAAAAAGGCAATACATCAAGCCTGATGCAACAAATACTTTAAATGAAATGTCTTTTTTTTTTTGCTTCAATTTTTTTATTTGCTGACACTAATTAATATTATTTGACCCAATACACAATTAAATCATATTTATAAGGTGATGCTTCAATTAATTAATGTGTTAAATGTGCTTCATCAATGGACCTTACTATCTGTTTACTGATATTTTTAATGGTTTTATCTCTCAACTACAAAATAAAAGCTTTTAAAAAAATACAAAATAAGAGCCTTTACTGTAACAGTTCATCCGGTGGAGGGGGGGCGGGGTACCCTGAATCCTTCTAACTGTGCCACGTTCAACCAGAAAAATGACAGGATGCTGCGGTGCGGCCGCTCCGCACAGCCGCCGAGCCGCGCCGCGCTCGAACCCGCAGAGGGTTGATGAACTTACTGTTAAACTCCGCGAGCTGCTTCTCCTCCAGCACCTCCTCGTCCTCCCCGCTGACACTCCGGCCGCTCATCGCCAGGAGCACGGCCGCACAGAAAAGCGCCGCGAGCGCCGCGGGGTCGCGGCGTTCCAACATTTCGACAACGGAGTGAGGAGCCGCGGGGCGCGCGCCCGAACATTCCGGGACTTCCGGTCGAACCGCGGCGGTGTTTTGGGCCCCCCTCTCTCCCCTCCTAGAAAACTTTGACCGAGTGGAGTTTTTCAGCGGGGAACCAGCGACGTCACGTCTGACGGAGACGCTGCTGCTGTCCGCTGTGCATTCCTGCCGCTCCGCGCTGTTTCCACTGGGGGAGAGCCGCCGCTTTATTTAGACTCGAACCAGAGGAGGACCGCAGCCAGGAGCCACACGAGCTCTGTCTGCACCTCCGAAAAGTTTGCTACAAACTTCTTCAAAGCACATTCCGAAAGTTTTCAAACTTTAAGGGAATAAATACACATTTGTTTTTTCTCCTTTTTTCCCCCTGCGACCTCTATAGCACCAAATCGATCAGTTCAGTTCCTCTTTGAAGTCTTAAATGGATAAGAAAGATGATCAAAATGAAAGTTTTAACGTTTCAAAACTGTTTTTCCCTCCAAAAGAATCCATTACTCTTAGCAAAAAGTAGTTTCACAACACACACTTTTTGTATTTTCTGGCACATAGTTTCTGCAGAGATGCAGGAATTCATTACAAATTCAGTGGGCGGGACTGCTGACAGGGACTTCACCTCCTACACTTCCCATCATCCCTTTGTTTATGCACTCTCTCCAGCTAACTTACAGCACCTCAAAACCCCATAAACACTGGTAATGACCAGTAGTCGAACTATCTTTGGATAGTTTGAAGTCAGATGTTGGCTCAGACGAGGAAAAAAAACCAAAGACATTTATTTGTGGCATTGACCCAGGATGGTGGTGCGGACCCTTGTGTGTTTTTTGAGCATTATTTATCAAGTTAAAATAGTATGCTATTTTTTGCTGAGGTTATGGTTAATTAAAACCATTAATTCACTTTTGGAGCAAATGTAGAAAACAAGCAAAAAATACATATATCGTACATTTTTGTTTATCAATAAAGTTACATCTTATTGAGGAAATAATTATCTTCCACAGCTAACCAAAATTGGCTTTGCCCTGGAAACTTGATAAATGTTCCCTCACTATCCATCAGTGAGGTTACCAATTGAAATCAAATCAATTCCTTGTCGATAGAATGACCAAAGTAACCTTGCAAAAGTTTACTAACTTGCAAAACTAACTCAAATATAATTGTATTCATGTATTAGTTAATTTTTCTAATTAAAAAAAATGTTTGTAGACTATACAAGCTTTTGATTGCCTACCAAGAAATACAAATTTACGACAGACAAAATGATTAATTGACTCTTTCACTGCACAGTACACAAACTGTTCTGGAGACAAAAGAATAGAAATCCTATGATATATTAACTGATGCCTTTCAGCCAAATACCAATATTTAAAACTATGAAAATGCCTCATTCATATTTGGCCAATCACAATTACTACTTCATGGTTCCTCAGGGTGGTGCTGAATATACAACTAAAGAAAAACCTGACAGAACGATAAATGACACTGGAATAATGACAAGTGTAGATAAATGGAAATTGGGAAAACTTAGCCAATGATTTTGTCTTATCCTATAATATATTAAAAGCAAAATAAAAAGCAAAATTATACCCCCCCCCTTTTCCTTCCCTTTTTAAATAAATACAAACTAACAAAAAACATTTCACTATAGTTTAAAATCTTTATTTGTGTGCCTTCTGTCACTAAAAAAAACAACAACACAACAACAAATATTTACATTCAAGGCTCAGCCTGTCTCAATAGAACAACAAACAATATATTAAACCAGAATATTTACATATGTCTGAACACAATAAGATCTTTCAGTAATTGAATATCATCTTTTCTTAAGCAGCACCTCAATTACACAAACAATTGTGTTAAATTATTCCATTGTGCTGTTCAGTGATTCACAGCACAACATGGACAGTGCACTTCTACTGTGTCATATTAACACAAAGATTTCTGTCTCACGCACACATGCACACAAACATGCATTCATCCGCAAACACACACAGAGGCGTACCTAAACGATGCTGTCACTGCTTCCAGTTTATCACCAGTAAGGAATCATTGTTATATTCCTCTCTGTATAAGTTCTTGTAAGTTACGTTTTTAAATGTAGATGTTGAGCTTTTGAAGAGAGGGTTGGTTCCCTGAAGAAAAAGAAAGATAAAAAAAAAAACATTATTAAAAGAGCATTGTGGATCAGATGTCCAGCAGTGTTGCTTTGGAGCAGCTTTTCTCTGTAGTTCATAAGTGTAAGAAGAGAACCACAAATATAATAGGTTATGGAATGTATGTGAGAGCTCTAAAAATCAAACATGAAGAGCTCAGAGCTAAATTTATTTCAGTCACCCAACAAATTTCTGATTCTGAAGAATGCAATAAAAAAGTGTCTTCTTACTGATGTAAAAAAAAAAAAAAAGGTCAATCTTGGCCTAGAAGAAATAAAAACCAATATGCTTATTTGGGAGAAATATTTTTTAAAAGTGAGTATAAGTCGTGTTATTTGGAGGGTTTTGCAGGGGGTGTGACTTGCACTTGCGAGCAATTTACATTTAATTATAAAAAAATAAATATTTTCCCATATATTTGCTATTTTCACCAACAACCATTGTATATTGAAAGTTGTTTTCCTCTTACAACCACTAGAGGGCGCTAAAGATGTGTATATCAGTAGGACAGGAACACAGAAGAAGCGGGGCATCCAAAACAAACAAGGAGAAGAATCTAATTGTTTTTTTTCTAGAACTTCATGATATTTTTGTTATTTTCATTCAGACATTTAATTTTTTTTAAACATTTTTGTTTCTCGTACTAATGCGAGACAATATGTCAAAAAACTGGGTTAAAAGACAGAAGTAGAGCTGAAAGCACCATCACTAAAACCTTGTTTCCACTGATGGTCTATTAAGGAGGTGTGCGATACAGACCAGTTAATGCTAGCGAACATTTCCGCTTCAGCGGTTCGTTTTAGGCCACTAGGGTGTCATTGCGTCAATGTAGTGCGACGACTAGAAAAGTAACAACAATGGAGGTCATCCTGCAGCTCAACTTTTTCTACTTTTACTTCTGGTACATATTGTATAACAGGAATTTAATGTTGTTTGAAAGAAATTGCAGAAAGAAAATTGGCGTAAAGAGTAAAAACGGAATCACTAGCTCAGCGCTACACTGGTGCTTGCTAATGTTGTCATCACTTTCTGCTAATCCACGGGTGGCAACAGCGGCTTCACCCTAACCGTCCCGTTCTATTGTTGTATGGACCTATCACGGAGGGGGGCACGGAGCGGTACTGTGTAATAGGTCGATTTTTACAATGAAAATGTTCAACATAGCTGGAATGCTAACAAGAGATCAATAAATAAACAATGTAATAAGTGATTAGTAATAAGTGACTACTTTGTTGGTTGAGACATTTTTTTAAACAGAGAAACAAAACAAAACGAAAACAAAGCTAACAGATAACAAGTTTGAACATAGGTTATTCTACTATTATGTTACTGGTCCGGCCCACTTGAGATCAGATGGGTTTGATGTGGGCCCCTGAACCAAAATGAGTTTTGACACCCCTGCTATGAGACCCTGCTTCTGCAATAGAAACTACTTTGTTGGTTGAGACATTTTTTCAACAGAGAAACAAAACAAAACAAAAACAAAGCTACAGATAACAAGTTGAACATAGGTTATTCTACTATTAAGTTACTGGTCCGGCCCACTTGAGATCAGATGGGTTTGATGTGGGCCCCTGAACCAAAATGAGTTTGACACCCCTGCTATGAGACCCTGCTTCTGCAATAGAAAGTGCAAATTTTAGTTATAAAGAAGTAAGTACAAAGTAAGTATAAATAAAAAAAAAGGCCTCTGAATGACCACATGAACTCAGTCATGGAGACATTACAGATGTTTTTGTAGAGTTCTTCAAAATAAATGAACCTGATCTTTCAAGGTCATCCTCATCGTCTGTGCATTGTAAATGAGATATACAGTCAATGTTTTCATGACTGATTAGGCTCCTCCCACATGCGACGGGACCGCCTAGTTTATGAACGAGCATTGCACATCAAATTTGACACGTGTCAAAAGAGCCAGCAGTCACAAATTTGATACATGAATGATGTTCAACACATTACTCTGGAGAATTTGTTCAAAAGTGTTGCTCTTTTCTCCCAAATGCGACTTAAATATGATTTTATTATGCTCTTACAGTCTGCAAAATACAGTAGTTTATTTCAGTGTTGTAATGAGCCACAATTTTATTCATCCTACCGTTTGCCATTTTGCTTTTGCTCTCTCTGCCTCAAACTTGGCCACCTCCTTCTTGTCGTGGACTGAAACCAGCACCTTCCACACAGCCAGCAGGATGAGGCCAATGCACACAATGGAAAGGGACACCCCCAGAATAATCATGGGGATGTCGGGGGCCTCCGGGCATCCTGACAAAGACACAGACCGTGAGCTGAAGAGTAAATCGTTTTTTTATCCTACTAGTGTTGCAAAACCAACCATATTTCTGAAGATTGTAAGCGATGACTCCCGTCTCATCCTCCACCACGTTAAAAGAGACCCAGCACTCATTTTCCATCTTCAGAGTGCACTGCATGGACGGGTTACTGTAATGATCTGAAACAGAAAGGAGAAGTCTAGCTGCTCTATCTGAGAAACAAGTGGATCCTAAATATATCAGATTTCCCTCCTGACTGTGGAGCATATAGTCTCCTTTGTTTTGCTGTCATTGTGATTTCCATATCAAAGACTGTGATCTGGTTTGTGTTCATGTGTGTGTGAACCACACAAAGCCTGAAACTCCAAGCGGATGATCAGATATGCCTCTCAGATCGCTCAAATACAACGACTCTGAAATCACGTCTTCAGTGAAGAAAGATCAGGTCCTTCGACTATTCAGACGCACGACAATAGAGCTGCCTGTACAACAAGGTAAATAATATGTTTCTTTTTGTTCCACACCTCTCAGAAAGGTCATGGATGGAGCTGTGCAGTCGGGACGGTGGCAGATTTCAGGGGGACACCCGAGTTGAAGGAGGTCAGATTCCTCCAGACCACTGACCCCTGCTGGAGCTTTTAGATTCAGCAGCTCAAAGACCACGCAGAGTGATTTACGTTAATATTTTTACATGCAAAACTCTCTTGAAAATCCTACTTAATTTATGGACGTTTATTATTTTAAAATAAACGTTTTTTGCCACTAATTTAGATAACATATTAGATGTCAAATCACATCAACCTAAAACCTGTTTGAGATCTGGTTCTGCATTGCGCCTGAGGAAAAGTAGGTGCTGTTTGCTATCATTGATCCATCTCCGGAGACATTTGCAAAAACTGTTTTTTGCGAAACGTCCCTTGTCTTGCCAAGAAAGTGCGTTTTTCAGGTTTGGACGCAGTAATGCGTCGCACGATCTATTAGCTAAAACAAGTCAACAAGCTTCAGGGTCATTTCGAAACAGATTTTTTGAAATAGATTTGGCATACATCTTTGCCGTTTATAAAAAAAAAAATGATAATGAAAACATGTCAAAAGAAATCACTCAACTTTATTGGATTTTAAAACGATCCATACGTTAGTGACATACTCGATGAGCTGTTTTTCTCCTTCAGATTCTGCTCGAATTACGTTGATCGTGTTATTGGTTGAAAACGTAAACTAACCCAAAGAACATGAACACTGGAGCTCCGGTGTTAAAATAGTCTTAAAAAGCCACTGAAATCAACTTATTGCTTAGAAAATGAAACAATGGTTCATCAATTCTATGAATTTCTCCATGTTTTTAAGGGAACAACAGCCTTTCTGTATCTCAAAAACAAATATTCCACTCTGGATGAGATTGAATTCCTAACAACTGATTTTCTTAACCAGACAAATTGGTTTAAAGTTTGAAAACCTTATTTGTATTCCATCAAATCTTACAGAATCGTAAATTAACTTGAATTGTTAATGTCCATTGTTTCGGTACTTTGTCAGCAATACCTTGCCCGATCCTCAATCCAATGAAGGTAAACTAAAAAGGTACCTTTATCTGATGTCAGCGCACCTTTCGACCAGCTATTTCGCGCCTTGGTTGCACTCGTTTGAGCTCGCATTAGACCCAATTGCCTCCTCGTCATGAGGTGCATTCCACACAGGATCCTGGTTGCCCAAAGCAGACAAGGAAAAAAAAAAAAAAAAAAAAGTTGGATTTCTGTTTTTTGTGCGAGTCTTGGTGAGGAATCCTGGTCTTCCCAAGTGTTCCCAAGACTTAAACTCATTTTCTACTAGCATTCACCCTTCAGACAGTAGTATCAAATAGCACCAACCCTGACAGCTGCTTTACAATGGGGAAAGGAAATCTTTTAGCCTTGTGTTGGGGACATTAGTGTCTTTTGATGTCACATTGAAGGTGTAGACACATGTGAACAAGAGGATCAAAACCTGATATCCCTGAACTCAAAAACACAGACAGATCATGTGGTAGGTGGAGAAAACAGCCTGTGTCTTTAAGTGAAGCAGATATGAATCATAGCAGTAAAGCTGACAAAGTTCCTACATTCTCATCCTATTCCCTCAAAAGAACATTAATACATGAGTGTGCGCTCACCTTGCAGAGGTGCACGCCTCTCCACATGTTGGGCAATTCTCACACTTGTCCCCGGATGCTCCGGGAACGGTGCAAACGCACTTCCCGCAGTTGCATTTCCCCCTGCCGCTGCAGAGGTCGCCGTCCTCAGACATGCATGCGTCAGTGTCAGCGCTGCAGTTGCAGTAATCCCCCGTCCATCCGCTTTCACAGTGACAGTCCCCGCAGTCACACACACCATGACCTTCAAACATGAAATCCTTTCAGAAACAAGCTCAACGCCGAAAAAAGAAACAGAAAAAGTGAAAAGGTCGTCTATGATTAGTCACCTCCACAGAGCTCTCCCCGGAAGCGAACACAGGAGTAATTGTCGCACTCACAGTAAGGCCCATAGATGCGGCCAAAGCTGGATTTGTGACACACACACTGGCCACAATAACAGTCCCCCTGACCATTGCATTTCTCTGAGTCATTGGTTGCGTGGCAGTCGCTCAACAAAGCAGTCTCCTCATTGCATTCGCATTGAGCTCCGAGGAAGCCCGGCTGACAGGCGCACACGCCACACTGGAAGACGCCTTGGCCCTCAGTGCACTGGCTGCTGTTTCCAGTCGGAGGCTGCTGGCAGTCGCACGAACAAAGAGACTCCAGTTCCACATCTAAGCTGTCCTGGAGGCCCACCGCCTTCAGAGAGAAGCGTCGAAGTCCTGACAGGCATCCTGGAAGTTCCACCGACACGTTGAAGACCACCTGTCAAAGAGAGGAGAGCCCCCATGATGCAAACAAAACTGATCAGTGATCACTGGAAAAAATACAGAGCTAAGTGGAGAATCATTGAGCTATTGTGACTGACGTGTTTTGTTACTCTGCTATAACTACCAGTATATTGTTTTTCTGACAGAGCCCTGACATTTTAGCAGAAGGTTTCAAGAAACGGAAACTTTAGATCTGTAATTTGGCTTTAAAAAAGTAACAATCTTTTTTATTTGTTCACAGAAATCTCATTAACTGTCAGATATACTATAATCCACAGCATTTCCAAATTCAGTGTTTTGGCTTTTTTTTTTTCGTGAACTAGAGTAATTTTACTTCAGAAAACGTCACTTCTTAGCTCTTTTATGAAAACTAAATAAACAGAACACAGATTTATCTTCCTTTATAAATGAAGCCCTGATTCGTTGATTTAAAAAATATGACACTCTTTTTGGAAATGTCAACTCTTTTGAATTAGACTGTGAAAAACATGAACTTTTTTTGGGTTTTATCTAAACAGTTATTTAAAAAATCGTCTCTCAACAAAAATACTCTTTTGTGGATTGTCTAAAATAGTATGAAGGCTAACTCAGACAAAAGGATATTTGTCAAAGACGTCCTTTAATGGTTTTATTTTTGCCTTCAAGTAGCAATCTACAGCCGTGTTTCTAGAAATTAATGGATGTTCATAGTCCTAGAAATAGACAAAAATCTAACCTATTTGAAAATAAAACAAGTCAATTCCCTCATCAATCTAAACAGGATTAAGTCAATGATGTAACTGTATAATCAACATAATGATTTTGAAACATTAAATGAGTTTCCATATAAAGAGTATTGCTGTTTTATGATTAAATCCTAATTGACCTCATGAGAATTTGATGCTTTAATCTTAATATTTTATTGGAGTTTCTCTAAACTAAGAGTATGAATCACTTTGCTGTGGTTGATGTTTTTATCTGCATTTTTAAAGAAACTATTTGTTCTTATAATTATTCTAGATTTTTAACTTCACTTCTGCTGTTGGACTTTTCTCAATCCAACTGAATCTATCTTATCTGTCTGTCTGTCTTCCTCATGGGGATCCTCTATTTTGGGGCGCTACTGGCTCTGCCTGTGGGGCAGTTGTTGCTGCGGTGCCCATTCTCACTGTGGCTCGTTGGGGTCCTTGCTCTATAGAGTGGGTCCTGTGCTGCCCTGTGCTGGGCGGGCGCCGCAGCGATGACCCCTGTGGCCGGGCCGAGCCTTGGAATAAATGGATCCCTGCAATATCGCTTCCACACAGCAGTACTGACCCAGACTGTTTCCTGTTAAAAGTGAACCAGAGTTTGTTTCCAGATAATCTGGAAAAAATTTTTAGTATGTACCCAAGCAGACCCTAATCTGGACCAGGAAAAGTTTTAATAAGTGAATAATTCTGACAAGGATTGGAAAGCGTGGACATTGACTGAAGAGACCTTTAGTCACATGGTTTTGTTTACAAGTGTCGCTCCGGAACAAAAAGGCCCGTTTGACAGCAGTCTGAATATAGACCAAACGCAAGGTTCCGGACTAAATCCGGACTGAAAAACGTTTCCAGCCTGAATACATTTTGAAAGTGTCATTTTCAACCACAACAAGCAGAAGCAGCTGACCGTCTCTCCAGGCTTGATGTTGGAACAGTACTTCACATCGGGAAAGGTCGTCCCGTTAGGGCAAATGGCGGTGAAAGACATACGCAGCTCTTCTGTGTCTCCAAGAGCTTCCAGCTCAATCTCAGATCGGAGTTCCTGAAAAACAGAAGCCCTTATGAATGAAGAGGCAGCTGGCACTAAAGAAAAACATTTCCAGACAACCTCAGGAACCATCAAACGCCTGTTGTTTTTTAAAAGTGGGGCTTTCTTTAATGTGTGATCGCTCTAACCTCACGTGACCTACGATCTGTTAACTGCTTGAAACTTCCTGCCTTTGCAGTGAGTCATCAGCCCAGGTGTGCTTGGTGATACTGAAGAAAGAATGACAGTTAACCGTTGCTGGAGAGAAAATGACAAATGGACTCTGTGACGAAGTGTCTGGGAGCCATCGGAGGGTTAAGTTCCTCCAGGAATGTACCTGCCTGGCGTCCTTTGTGTTCCTGTGGCGGGGGAACATTTACGGGACGCAATGTCTTTAGAGCAACATTTTGATCTATTGCCCATCATAAAGTGTAATGCCTAATGTTGCTTTTGTGGGAAAAAAGAGACTTCTCTCCAGGTGTGGTTGAAAGGGCCATAAGTGACAAAGTAATTAAAGGACTGTGTATTACCACCAGCAGTCACGGCTGGCGCGGCGGGGGGGTTACAAAACAAGACTAAGAACGGCTGAGGGAAAGAAAGAGTGAGGCAGAGTCAGAGGGGCGAGGACATCAAACAGCCGGGGCAAGCAGGAACTTGCTGATGCAAAAGCACAGCATGGTGGAAGAAAAAATGGATTACCACGCAGAGCGAAGGATGAAGAGCAGGAGAATGAGGAGGAAAAGAAAAGATTGTAGCCTTTCATTTACCGTACTAAACATTTTTTCCCGATTATTGAGTGTTTGTTAGCTAATGTTGCTCGACCAGCGTCTTTATTTACTTTGTACGCCGTCACAATCAGTTCCAGGACATTCCCTGAATCCTTTGCCAGAACGCCGACTGTGGCGCCAGGTATGAGATCCGCATAATTCTAAAGGAAAAAAAAACATGTAAACAGAAGAGTCATTGTAACAAACGTAGGTAGTGTTGCCTGGGGTTTCAAAAGCAAAAAGAGAAGCAGCAAAAAGGCTGGGCTAGTTCTAACAGGTTGAATGAAGTCAGTACATCAAAATGTTAATGTCAGAAAGGATTTAAAATTTACACTTTCTTTTTAGAGCTGCAAAACTGGAAAGAGTGGAACCCTGGATTTTACCTTATAAACGTTTATCTGTTTCTCTGTTACAGCAAATATCAGCAGGATGTTGTTTTCCACTACTTTATCGATCAGCTGACCGAGAGTTGGATATTCCTGGAAAGGCAGTGGAGATGGAGAATGTAGTCGAGTTTTTAAAAAACAACAATAACTCTTTATGAAAGAAATGCTGCTTAGGTTATAAAAACATGCCAGAGTTAGATAGAAGAAGACAGATTTGTGTGTCTCTGATGGTATCAGTTTAACCAAAAATGACAACAAAAAGTGGAGCAAAAATAGAGATCTGATCCGTTAGGACCTAGGCTTTTACTTGTAGCTAAGTTTTAATTGCAGAAAATGAATCTTTGAAGTGTTTGGAAAAAGGTTGAGGATCAAAAACAAAGCCAAAACTGTTTCAACTCATAGATCTTTTTGATTCCGCTCAAGGTTTACCTGCACTGTAGACATGGAATACTCATTGTTCGCATTCAGGTGACACTGGCCATCATTGGGAATCACAATGCCAGCCATCCTACTATCCATCCCAAAGTGTGAATCACCATCACTGACGAAAACCAGCAGACGCATCGAATCATTCCTCCAGCCAATCTTGTCCTGTAAGAGCCACATGACTAATCATACAATACGAGTTCATGACACAGAACCTCACTTTTACTAAATGAGGCCTTTGGAATAACCCGTCCCAGTCCCATTTCAGCTCCTACTTACCAGCAAAGCTGGTGCTGGACATGACTGAGATGTGAGTAAGAATCAGCTGACAGGTATATGGCTCAAACGCAGAGCAGCTGGCAATTCTAATTACCTATATGAACTTTTTTAAACTATCTTACCCCGCAAACAGCTGCTTGCATGATGGCATCAAATCCGCCCTCCAACATATCAACATTTCCAGACACTTGTTGCTTTGCGATGATCTCGTTGAACCTGTCAGTTCTGCTTGTCAGGGGTAAGACGTGTTTGTAGCCAAATGTTGGCTGGCAAATCATGCTTGTGTGGCTGTAACGGACAATGGTGAGAATAACAAACAAAAAAAAAAAACAGAAATAAAATAAGCAGATTTTTAAAGTTAAAGCTTTTGCTGAGTGATGCGGTCACACCTGCAAGGGTTTGCCAGTTGCTCCTCTGTGATGTGGATATAAGGAAGGACGGGTTTTTCTACGAATGATCCAAAACCCATCCGGAATTTACTGGTAAGTTTGGCCATCTCTTTAGACAGAGAAGAACCCAAGTCCTTGATATTCCCTAGGTCATCAAACATGGATGCAGACAGGTCCATCAGGTAGTAGATGTCCACAGGATAATCTTCGGTGTGCTGTATTTTTACTTGGAAAGTCACCTCACTACCTGAAGGCAAACAATACAATTTTGTCTTAAAAAAATGAGGGACAAAATAATAAATTTAAGTCTGCCGACTGCATACCAGGTCGCAGCTTCAGGGACATTTTTTGTGGGGAGATTTGAGTTTGATTTCCCGCGCCTGGCTTCTTCTGTAGAGGTCGATCTTGAAGAATTTGGGCTTCAGAGACGGGTAAATAGATGTGGGATCTGTCACATCCCTTTTCCAACAAATTATTCAGCGTGTCACACCTTTGCGAGACGGAAAACCAGTCTGTGAAATTCTGAGAAACAAAAGCAACACATTGGATGATTGGCAGGTTGCACTTCCAGTAAAATCTTCTTTTTGTGCAAGTGTTGTGGTTTGGTGCACTTGTTGCTGATTACCTCTTCTGTGCACCAGGCACAGTTAGCACCGAGCAGCAGACACTCATCACAGGTCACTACACTGCCTTCTGAGCAAGATCCTGCAGCCAACAGTAACACAGGAGAGCTGAACATGTTGACATCCAGAATTTTTGTATGGCACTTTAGTATTTCCATTGTTAGAAGATTTTTTTTTTTTTTTTTTTAGGGTTGTAATCTATAGAGCTACAAAAACTATTTGTTTTGGAAATATTCAAATCGAATCTAGACAATTCAATAAAAAGTTTGACATAATAAATTGCTGCTCATGTTTACGCATGACAAAAACGGAACCAATCCCTCGCTTACCCTCCACGGTGTGGATCCAGTACTGCAGAATCAGGCTCAGCAGTAGAAACCCCATCAGTCCGGCAGGTTACTGGTTGGGAAGAAACATAAGAAGAATGTTTCAAATTGGCTCAGGAGCTATTTACAGGCGTGAAACCTATCCATGATCCTCAGGCGAGAGCGGAGCGGGACAGCGCAGCCGTTGCGCGGCACCTGGAGAAGAGGAGGAGGAGGTGAGAGGCTGCTTTTACCTGCGCAGCCTTTGAGTTCACTTCCGTCCAGGTGAGAAAACGAGGCGGGAGCGCGAGCTCACCTCACGCGCGCACCCCGCACCTTCTCCCAGCCAGCCGCAGCATAAATTTGTTTTAAGTAATTTGTCGTTTACTCTTGTGGGCGTGAGAGGCATAAACATTTTGTCAAATCCATAAATAATAAGGATTATGTTCCAACAAAGAGGAAAGGTTAAACTAGACTAAAGACGGTCTGTAAACGCACCATTTAAGTCGTTTTGACTTAACCAAGCGTTCTTGCTTCACATATCATTAATCTCCTTTACTCTGTGATCAAACATGAATGTTGAAACACAGTGAAGGCTGAAGCGGTTTGCTGTTGTTGTCTTAACAACCTTTCTTGTGTTGGATTTTGTCCCTCAGTTATGGCTTCTTATCTGTTATAGATCACCTGGCTTCTCACACACTCAGCCAGGGAAAGCTGTCCCATTTACAAGAATCACTGTTGTTCTTGCCTCCCTTTATTGCATTGGTGTCACAGACAGTTCCATTCTTTAGTTCACTTTAGTCTGACTGGTGGTCTAGGGCCAAATATCTGACATTTAATCAAAGAATTAGAAATACATTTTGTTTTTGTAATCTAACTGTAAAAAAGTTTCAATAAGGAAACGTTTAGAACTTTTGTCATTATTTTATCTTAAAACTGGTTTATTCCTTCCTAATTTGATGTCAGACAACAAGTTCTGAACCTATTTTTGAAGTAAAAAAATACTTTAAATCAAATCTGCAAGCGCACAATATGGCAACTTTGCCCTCAGTATTTTTTCCAAAATGGTGGCTTTTCTGTTGGTTTATCTCCATGGCAACCAATTTATTTTTTCGTCTCCTGGGGGTAATAAACAAGTTGATGTAAATTTTAGAAGAATCTGTAAGAGTAAATTTTCAGATTACCTTGGCAACAGAGATTTTTCTTAAACCACATCCGCATTTTAACACGTTACTCTCATGTGTCATAGGATTTTGTTTGGATTGAGCCATGTAACCAATTTACTCAATATTCCAATTAAAATTGTGCGAACAACAAGAGAACACGATTATTGCTAGCTCTCAATGCTATCGCTATTCAAAATCTGCAACTTCTAAATCCAGCCTTTTTTCTGTAGTAGCTTCCAACCAATGCTTGATGAGTTATGAGGCAATAGATCAAACTTCTAAGAAGGAGTTTAAATTTGTAGAAGCTATTTTTTTTAATTCAAGATGGCTGCCTTTTCCTGTGGTCGAAGTTCAAAAAAACTTTGGACTTAAGCTTGTGGAGAGTGTGTAAATTTTGTGAAGATCACTCAAAAAAAAATTTTCATTTCCAATATTGTGCGAAAAAGTTAAAATTGCCAAATTTCACACTTTGCCAAAAAATGGCTGCCAAGTCGTCGGTCCTGTGGCCATCCCATAATAATTTCAAAAACTTAAAAATCATTTACTTTGCCAAAAATCCCTTTTCAGCGGGGGCTAAAAGCATTTAAATTTTGGAGGGTTTTTGAGTTTGTGGAGGGATAAAATTTTCGCTCAATAATTGTGTCAGCAAGACAGTTCTTGTTGTCCAGTGTACAGGACTGAATAAAACAAAAACACCAAATTCCTTAAACGCTAAAGCTGGTGTAGCCAAGTAAATGCAGAAATCCTATTGTTTACCCAGTCATTTGAGAAAATGAAAACCCAAGTCATTTACCAAAATTCCTTGATGAGTCAGTTTCACTCACCAAACTCTCTTGTTCTGATTCAGAGCAAACTTTCCTTAGACAATTATGACATTGAAAATCCTGTTTATTTCCTCATTACTCTAACTGTTTGGAACCGTCAGACATTACAGTCTAACTTTTTAATCGTTGAGTCTCTTGGACAATACCACTAAAATTCAGACAAACCACACCATGAGCAAATACAGCCGCTAAACTCTATTATCCAGACGAAATTACTGAAGTTATGTTAATTTTTAACTTAGGTATGAATCACTGTTGCCACCTCCACACTGCTTTGGCAGCTTGACGATTAACTTCTGGTAAAAATGAGCCTGCATGTCGGTTACGTGATCTGAAACTCTGTGCATGCGTGTGCAAATCAAGAGGTCAGAGGGCGTGGAGCTGCATAGGTGCTGAACCATTGACAGCTGCACAGCCAATATCCCTGCTATCCCCAACTCTGAGGAATCTCACTATTTAGCACCACGCCCCCACGGCCCCCGCCACTGAATCTGAGTGAGTCCCATCTGTCACCCCAGACCAAACCCCACCTCTGCTCCTCCTATATGACCCTTCCAGTTCCTTTCTCTCTTTCTGCCTCTAAATTTCAACCCCCTCTTTGTAACCGACCCATTTCTTCCAGCCTATTTCTAGAAGTGAGTGTTTCATTCATTCTTCCCCTCACTGTGCCTGTCAGTCCACTTGCACGGCTTCTGCTTTTCTCCTCTGCATCCTTTTGTTTTTGCATTTGATCATTTGGCGCTTCAGGCGTGAATCAGAAGACACATTTGCACCTCACAAGCTTTCCAACCTGACTTCGGTTCGCTCGGTTTAAATCCCTTGCAGCTGATTTGTGAGGAGTAGGCAGTCTTATTTTGAAAAGCTGAAAATGCTGTGTCAAATTCATCACAACTTGTCTTTTAAATCTGTCCAGACCCGAGGCACTTTGTTACTGTGGGAGAACAGAGCTGGGTCTAAACAAACCAAAACAGATCCATAAATTATTCAGCCAAACGTTTCTCACCTTCAGGGCCATCCTCTGATAACATGCTGTCCGGTCTCAGTCTGTCCTCGTTGCCATGAAGGAAAAGTTTCTGAGAAACGGGGAGGCAGGAGGCCGCCACATTCGCTCCTATTGTGTCCCGGCTGCTGTCAGAGTAACAGTAAACCTATTGTAACGGCGCCCTTTATGAAGCATGGCACAAGGGTGACCCTGCTACCCATGCTTGTTGGCTCATACGTGATTTTGTGTGTGGGTGTGTGTCTGAAAGCGAGTGAGTGTGCATGCATGCGGGGGTCATGTGTGGGTGTCTGTACAAGCTCCGGCTTGCTCGTATGTGTGAGCACAGGGGAGGCTGCAGTGATAATGAGCGACAGCAACAACTGCCGGCTCTGAGACCTCCACGGGAGCCCCGCTCCTTTATTAAGAGCCGGCCTGACTGATGTGCCAGCATTGCACTCTAGAGGCTGCACCGCAACACTCCTGACCGAAAGGCAGGGGCTTTGTGATGACTGTGGATCTGGAGTGTGTGGGCTCATGTTTATTCAAGTTGACTTAACTCCCTGCAGCATGGAGGGGCACGGAGGGAGTGCCAGTTCCGCAATACAGCCTCCTTCCTGCAGCGGTATGACAAGAATGCAGGTGTACATGTGTTCATTGGTGAGTGGGACAAAATAATGAAGCACGTTCCCACACTTTGCAAGAGGAGATCATGTCCCAGAGGCCTTGAAACGTGCAGCTTCTTTTTATTAGATGCTTGGCATTGGTGTAGACTAAAACCTCCACAGGAGCCCAGCTGAGTTGAATTCTTGCAGACACATGCTGCTAAATGTTCAGCTAGTTCAATAGTCAGGACACTCAAACATATTTTATTCTGCATTCTGGGGTTGAAATCTGGTGATTAGTTGTAAAGTTTCTGAAAAGGAAATCTTTAAAGCTCAATATGAATTCAGTCAACATGTTTACTGGCAGTGCTCTTAGCAAAAGAAACAATGATTAAAATAAAAGGAAGTTGGATAGGGAACTGCAGTTTTATTATTTTGTTTATTACAAAGCAGTTCAACTGGGGTTGTAACAATAGAGCACTGTGTTACAGCTGTTGCTAGTAAGGGTCCATATTATTAAAATTTGTAAGTTCATTTAACTGAAGTTATTAATGTTTGTTAATCAATTTTCATGATTTACTGAAGAATTTGAAAAAAGTTACGTTGCTTAATTATTTAAACGTACATATGTAAAATTATATTTCTTTGGAACTTTAAATAAAATGTGTAAATTGCTTGATATTTTAGTGCTTCAAATGACAGTAAATTATCATGAGGTACTGTAACACATTCCTCAAAGACCCTCCCAATGTTTGTGTTTAGGTGTTTTTAACAAGTTCTTGTAACATTTTACTCATGATGGAGGACACAAATAAAATAAATTAAGCCTAAAATTGCATTTTGAGCATTTCCTTATTCAAATCGTGGTGAATTAGACGGAAAAAATTCTGTTTGAAATAGCTAGTTGTGATGTACTGCTCCACTCCATTCTAATGCATTCACTTGTCGACAAATAGATTCATGTACGTCTTCGTTTTCCTTGTCTGAGTTGGCATCTGGCTCAAAACTCTATAGCTGGAAAGCTACTATATTTTTCGCCATTTTTGTTGCAACTGCAATGTAGGCTTTGGCTTGTGAAGGGCTGTAAACTAGCAATGGAGAGTGTAAACAAAGGGATGATGGGAAATGAGGGCATGCTTATTCCCCACTAACGGTCCTGCTCAGAGGCGAATTTCTTATGAACCACTCTGCAGAAATCATGTCCCAGAAAAGGATCATAACAAGCAATAAAAATATTTATGGTTCAAACATATTAACTAACATTGTAATTCATTCTAACTACAAAAACAGAGCTAAACAATAAAAATGCTACTGTTTATACTTAGTAATGCATTAAGTCTATCCATCTATCTATCTTGCTCCTGCGTTAGGGCTGGTTTCCCGCCCTGGTGCGTCGAGCTGATCAGATGAGTCAGGTGTCTCCAATACTCGCGGTCTTTTGCCAGCAGATCTGCGTCCTTCACGGTAATGCCATGTTGACGAAGGTCATCTGAAATGATGTCAATACATTCAGTAGATTTAATAATATACATTAGTTAATTGCTTTATTATGAACTTTACTTTATAGATATTTAAGTGCTGCTTAATAATGCAGTAATTAACATTAGTAAATGACCTTGTTGAAAGTGTTACCACAGTATTTAATCATTATGTAATAAATTGCAAGAGACAAGCAAGTAAATATATGTATATATAGCAAGTATTTACCATTTAACGTTTAATACTAGTTTTTCTTTAAAATTCCAGATTTTTCTCATTATATTTTACAGTGACTGGTTGTTTTGAAAATTCCTCCTGCATTGAAAAGTGGTTCACAGATCCTCCCTTCATCTGCTTTGGTTCCGTTTTTATGCAGCTGGTGCTTCTGCTTTTTCTCTGTCACCTGTAATTGGTAAAGAGGATCTGCAGTTTTTTGCAACATAATTTGCAATGAATCCCTCTCATTTGCAGAATGAGATCTTTTGATTTCTAAGATGTCCTGTTTTGTACAATAATAGAAAAAAAAAAACTATTAAAAAAAGTTCCCTTCCTTTAGGGAATTCATGTACAATATGTACAATATAATAAATAATCTGACGACTCTGGCCTTCTCTCGCTACCCCAAAACTCAGACATTGAAATTAATTAATATAATCTTTTAAGCTCACATATAAAGTGACTCAATAATATTATCAAAAAAGTTTTGATTTATTGAGCCCTCATCTCATCCCACACCAAAATGTCACGATTCAACAAAAAACAACGACTTAAACTACACAGTCCTGAAATGAAAGTATTCGTTTAGATTACTGAAGTTTATAGATGCGGTTCTAAAATGAAAATAATAATTTGAAATAATTTGAAAGCAAGTTTATTTATGTATGGGAATGTCACAACATAATTGTCGTCTATGAACTACATCCGATAAGTTAAATATATGTTCCTGGACTCTCCCGACATCTGTGACCCCCCTTTTTGTCCTTGGTCTTATTTGGAGGATCTGTGCCATGTGTCCCCGTCCATGGAGACCTGAGGCATGAACTTTATGGCACAATCCCCACACACATAAGAATATATATATGGTATATGTATATATATATAGTCTTTTTGTACTCCTGTAGCTGGGTGAAGGTGATTTTTGTTCTTTGGAGGGTGTGTTGGATAATCTCGAATCCTGGAGGTTATGTTTCCTGTGACTGGTGAGGGATGGGGCCGTGGTGCCTTAGTGTCTCTGGGATCAACAGCGCTAAGTCTGAGCTTAAAAATGAGATCCGGTCGGAGAGTGAAACTACAAAGACTTGTGTGCCTGAAATAGTGCAGGAAATAGGATAGGGAAGGAGCACCCGTACCGGGCATGTCGTTCAGCTGATCCATCCAAAGCTCCATACATACTATCAGGCGCAGTCATACTGTGAGACATCTGTGAGGAGATATTAGATCTGCTATGAAAAGAAAGTGATTTGAGTCACAGTGCCCTCTGCTGCCAAACACCCTTAACCTCATGTATTTTCGGACTGGACGACTTTAATTACATTTTTTTGTTCAGCTGTCATTCCTTTTAGTTATGTGTTGTGAAGTTGCTAAGGGAGTTAATATGGAAACTCAAACACAAGTTTGGTGCAGAAAGCTTGAATGTGAAATTTTATGCTTTAAAGCAACTTCATTTATGAAAGCAATAAAAAAAGGTGCTATTTTTTTGGAGGGGGGAGGTGCAGTGAGCACACACGAGCCACGCCTTTTACATGCATTCACTTCTACAGTCTTTAATTACAGCAATTCTGCTGTCTTTAGTTGGGAGTAAGTCACACATCCAGCCTCCAGCTGATGTGCAGCTCGGGCAGCAGATGTGTTTCATTCATTAAAAGATCCTCCAGATGTGGAGTATTTATTCCTGTTTCAGTCATGCTTCAGGAAACGCTTGAACTTTTTTCAACCTCCTATCAAAAACGCAGGAATGCTGAGTGAATCATTATTTCAAACCAGAGGGCCAAAAAATTAATTTACAGGGATTTGCATAAGCATAATGTTGTGAGGTTAGTGCAGACGCAGCATTTTGAGAATCACTCACAGGATTTGAATTTCAACACCAATATTGGTATGAGGGTCATGACACAAAACTTTAATTTGGTTGGTAAAGTAAAGGACAATTCTCTACTTTGGATGCAAAAATGTGGATTTAATCTGCTGGAAACAAAGTTTTCTTTTCCAGTTTTCAATGCTGAAAGTCATGTTGAGCTCACATGTAAAATGCTT
Organism: Oryzias javanicus; assembly: GCA_003999625.1. NCBI lineage: Eukaryota > Metazoa > Chordata > Actinopteri > Beloniformes > Adrianichthyidae > Oryzias > Oryzias javanicus. The sequence continues at coordinate 14,246,721 of CM012439.1, read as the reverse complement.
CATGCACTACCATGTCATTAACAAACAAGGTCTGTCTAAAACAAACAAAAAAACCCAAAACACAAAAATGGTAATACAATTTTTTTTAATTTATTCCTTTCTGTGTCAAACAATAGTTTTAATGTACGTTTTATGAGATTGTATTCACAATTTTTGTCTTTTTTATGGTGACGTGCAATATCAAGTGTTTACTAATCATTCTCTTAAATTATTTAAATACATTAACTTTTATCAAGATTTTTTATTAATGTAATGTCATAAACAAACTACAAATTTCAACTTATCTTTTTGTTTAATTCAAATTTCTATAAATGCCAAAGGTGAGATAAATATATTCTATTTCTGTAAATTTGAGGAATCTTTATTCATTTTTGTACCAATTCTGTTTATTAATTTAGAGTAACTTCAATGACCATTTTCTAATTTTTAAAACAACTTTTTACATAGTATTATACATGTTTTTATCTTCTGTCGTTGTACAGCACTTAAAATCTATATGGACAATTTAAGTGCTTTATAGACAAAGTTTATTTTATTATAGTTATTTTCTTGCAACTTTGTACAACCTTTTCTGATTTTTGACACTGTCAGTTTTACCTCATGTATTGTGAACAGAATAAAATACATATTTTAAAGTAATTTGTCAAAATTTTATTTGAAAATCTTTTTTTTTTTTACATTTTACAGGGTCTTTTAAACAACTTTGGCCTGCATTGTAAAATACATTTCTTTTATTCTGATATTTTATAAACTTATTTTATACATTTGATATAAAATTAAATTTTTTACTTTATTTGTGTGCACACAGCTATAAATGCAAGTAAGAAAAATTTCACCAAAACTAAAACTTAATTTATGTCAGACAAACGTGGAACCATAAATCAACACCACTCCTTAAAAAAAAGACACGACTCACATGTGAGAAAGAGAAGAGCAGTTTATTCAGCATTATTTTTATTCCAATCTTTTCAAAGAAGAGAGCAAGGGAAGGATTGTTTGAGATCAGTAGAAAGTGACATGAGGAAATAATATGAGAAACAACTTTACTTCTTTGAGTTTTGCAGTTTGTTTTGCAAAAAAGGGTTGGAATGGGGCAGCTCACTCTGTCAAAGCCCGACCGTGTTTTTATTAATGCTCAGCGTTTCTGTTTTTGGTCAGAGAAAAGCACCGTTATGTTCTGTTCTCTTCTCCTTAGACGCTGTGTCGAAGTGTTTTGAAAGAAAAAGGAGAAAGATAAACAAAAGGAAAAGCTGGCTTTTCACTTTTGGTCTTTAGTGTATATAATTTACAAATCCCGTTTTATCTGATTGATCCTCCATGAAGTGAAACTTAGCTGTTTTCAATCTGGTTGCTTGTCAGATTTAATTTTGACTCATTCAGTTTTAGTTTTTTGGCATGAATGCAGTTTGACTCGACTGAATGACAGCATTTCTTATAGAGAGCTCAGAAAAATAAATGAGATCTGCCTGAATTCATTTTTTGAAAAGAAAAATCTACCAGTTTTACAGGAAACCCATTTCCAAAAAAAGAAGCTTTAACATGAACATCAGCAAAAAAAAAAAGAAAAAATAATAATAATAAAAGCATCAGCACAGAAGCAATGACAAATAAAGTTAAATATCAGGAAAAAAAAACAGCATAATTTTTGTCTTGTGTTTGCTTTTAAAGATCAGGAAGAGAGAAGCTGCTTGTGGGAGACAAAAGGGCAGAAGTCCTGTTCAGCCAGCTCCTGAGCATGGCTTCTGGCCTGCTTCGTCTGATGTGGTGAGACGGGGCTTTACCTGCAAACCCCACAACACCGGCAGACTCCAGCAAAACCGTGAGGTAGATAACTGGTCAAAGTGACCACGAGAGAAAAGCAAACCCTCCGTGAAGATGCCCGTTAGGTGTAAAACTCGCAATTTCAGAAAAGTACAGAAAAGTAGAGAGAAATGGAGATAGGAAGATAAGGAATTACCTTTCTCTGAGTTTTGTCACGATTTTTTTTCTATTCAGTATTGCCGTCAAACTCTCATTGTCTTTATTGCTACTAGAGGACTAGATAGCGAAACACTCAATGGAAATCCGCATGATTCCACGCACACATTTTTATCCGCTGATAGATGTAAGACACCTGATCAAGTCTGATGAAAGAACATGTTGGATCTCAGGTAAGGAAGGCACAATTTCCAATAATATATTCAGTAATTTCCGAATGAAATGGTGCTTATGCGGTTTTATGTGGGCTATAGCAGGAAAAACTAAAAAACGAAGTTATCCTAGAACCTCAAACTTCAGTGCAAACAAGGTCTGCAAAGTTTTTCATTTACCATACATGAAAAAGAAAAAAAAACATGGACACCTCAAAAAAGGGTGGGGTAAGAGCAAAAAACCATGCATCTCTATGTCACATCATACTTGGATGAGGGGTGTTTGGTACTGACAGGGGGGGTCTGAAAAGTAGTTTGAGAATTATGGAAAAAGAGAAAAAGAAGAGCAAGTTTCTTATCAAAATAAATTTACTTTTCTTTTTTTTTTTTTTTTTTTTTCTGTGGATGTCAGACTGTCTGCATCCATTTACACCACCTTCAATTTCCGCAACAAATGTCAGAGCTGTGCAAAAAAGAAAAAAAAAATCTGGTGTTCTGGTCCAATCAGTGGCTGTGTTCCCTGTGATGTCATCGGTGGCCTCCCCTCCAGCCGTCAGGATACACAGAGCAGAAATGTGGCCTAAACGGAACAAACAGAGCACATTTTTATGCATGAAAACACCTTTTCCAATGTAAAAATGTATTACATAGATAAATAAATTACATTTAAAGCAAAAACTAAAAAAGGTTACATTTTTACCCACTTTGAGACAATGCTATCGAAAGTTTTATTACCTACCAACACAGCAGCTGCCGTATATTTTGGAGCATTAAGTTGTATTTTTTGCATAGTTTGATTGTGGGTGAGA